>CM057156.1:9249238-9572238 GCA_029962745.1 Echinometra lucunter
CAAGGACCAACAGCTCCATGCAAACTACAAGGAGACTATGGAAGAGCTTCTAAGCAAAGGGTATGCAGAGGCCGTGGATGAATCATCAGAATCATCTGAAGGCATGGAATGGTACATTCCCCATCCGGTGTTCAATCCGAACAAACCGGATAAAGTCCGCATCGTCTTTGATTGTGCTGCTAAATACAAGGGTACATCTCTGAACGATGTAGTTTTACAGGGACCGGACATGACTAACAGTTTGCAAGGTGTATTGCTGAAGTTCAGAAAGGAGTCAGTGGCGCTAATGGCTGATGTAGAAGCTATGTTTCACCAGGTACTCGTCCCAGCAGATGACAGAGATGTCTTGAGGTTTCTTTGGTGGCCAGAAGGCGATCTGGGGCAGACACCAAGAATATATCGCATGTGCGCTCATTTGTTCGGCGGCACATGGAGCCCCAGTGTCTGCTGCTACGCTTTAAAGAGGACAGATACCGACCATCAGGATGAATTTTCAGAACAGGCAGTACAAGCTGTAAAAAACAATTTCTATGTCGACGACTGCCTTGTTTCGGTAGCTACAGAGAGTGAAGCAGTCAAGCTAGCTGAGGATCTTCGATGTTTGCTAGCCAAAGGAGGTTTCAGGCTTAGTAAGTGGGTAAGCAGTGACCCTAATGTACTGGACTCTATCCCTTTAAGAGATAGAGCTAAGAAGCTGGCTGGATTGGACTTCTCAACAGATGCATTACCAATTGAGAGGGCTTTAGGTGTCCACTGGGATGTGGAGCAGGACTGTTTCACATACAATGTTATCCTTAAGGATAAGCCAATGACGAGGCGTGGAGTGCTGAGCATCGTTGCATCTATGTCTGATCCACATGGATATGCGGTTCCCTTTGTGATCGATGATGGCAAAGATATTGCTTCAAGAGGTGACAGCGATGAAACTTGGGTGGGATGAACCACTACCTCCCTCCTTGTGTCAGAGATGGCGAGTCTGGCAGGACGATTTGGTGAATATGGAGAAGTTCACAGTGAATAGATGTCTGAAGCCACACGACTTTGGTGATGTCACAGAGTATCAACTACACCACTTTTCAGATGCCTCAGAGAAAGGATATGGTGCAGTGTCCTATTTGAGACTTATGAATGCTGAGGGACAAGTACATAGCGGAATTGTCAGTGGCTAAATCCCGTTTAGCACCATTGAAGAAGACTACAATTCCCCGTCTCGAGCTAATGGCGGCAACCATTGCAGTGAAGCTAGACGTGATCTTGAGAAGGGAACTTAATCTCCCACTGAGATAGTCTGTGTTCTGGACAGATAGTACAATAGTACTGCAGTACATTCAGAACAAGGATAAAAGGTTCAAGACCTTCGTAGCAAACAGGATTGCTACCATCCAAGATGCAACAGAGGTATGCCAGTGGCGTCATGTGGGTACAAGACTTAACCCAGCAGATGATGTCAGTAGAGGGATGTCTGCATCTGAACTGTTAGAGAACAAGAGGTGGAAATCTGGGCCATCATTTGTTCTTCAACCAGAAGAACAGTGGCCGCAAAGACCACTCACTATGGAGCCTATCAGAGATGCTGACCCAGAGGTCAAGAAGGACACAGTGCAAGCAAAGATGTTTGCTACAGATTCAACTGAAGTAGGTGCGACTGAGAGGTTGCTGTGCTATTTCTCGGATTGGTACAGACTAAAGAAGGCTGTGGCAAGGATGTTACAGTTCCGGAAGTATCTACTGTGCAAGGTTTGATGTGAGTCATGTGACTGTACGAAGTTTTTGTCAGTTCAAGACCTGGTGAAAGCTGAACTAGCAGTGCTGAGGTATGTCCAGCAGCAGAGCTTTCCTGAAGAACTCAAGGTGTTACAGAAAGATGTGAGAAAGGAAAGAGAGAGCAATGAACAGATATCCAGAGTAAAGAAATCTAGCTCTCTTTCCAAGTTGGACCCAAGGATGTTTGATGATGGCCTTATCCATGTAGGTGGACGTCTTCGGCATGCTTCAGTAGAGGATAAGGCTAAACATCCCATCATCCTTCCTAAGATGCATCATGTTGTGAGACTGATCATAAGAGACCTTCATCAGATGTCGGGTCATTCAGGCCGAGAATACGTGCTGTCATTACTCAGAAGACAGTACTGGGTAATACGTGGAAGAGTAGCAGTACGACAGGTGCTTAGAAACTGTATGGTGTGTAAGCGGACGTCAGCAACTCCGAGCCCACAGAAGATGGCTGATCTACCAAGTGACAGTGCAAGCAGAGAAACCACCATTTACCTATGTTGGTGTGGACTGTTTCGGTCCTTTCATGATAAAGCAGGGAAGGTCTCAGGTGAAGAGATACGGATGTATTTTCACCTGTCTGGTGGTACGGGCAGTGCATATTGAGATACTGCACTCTATGGAAACAGATTCGTTTATCAACGCTCTTCAGAGGTTCATGGCTCGTCGGGGTCAACCAGAGGTCATCAGAAGTGACAACGGGACGAATTTCGTTGGGGCCGAACGTGAGTTGCGTGATGGAGTCAGGTCTTGGAATCAACAGAAAATCCAAGATCACTTGTTACAGAAAGGCATAGACTGGAAGTTCAACACTCCAAGTGCCTCTCACATGGTGGGCTCATGGGAGAGACAGATCAGAACGGTACGCAAGGTTTTGAGCGCTCTACTGAAACAGCAGGCTCTCTCTGATGAGGGCTTGTGTACTCTGATGTGTCTGGTAGAAGCGGTGATCAACGGTCGTCCTCTCACTGTGGTCTCTGATGACTCTAGGGACCCTGAACCATTAACGCCAAACCATCTTTTGCTTCTGAGGCAAAACAATGTCTTCCCTACGGATGTGTTTGGTAAGAGTGATCTGTACAGTCGACGAAGATGGCGTCAGATCCAGTACCTCGCTGATGTCTTCTGGCGCAGGTGGACTCATGAGTATCTGCCTGCCCTCCAACAGCGCGGAAAGTGGTCAGTGCCAGTGAACAATCTAGCTGTAGGTGACATTGTACTGATAATGGAAGATTTGCCAAGAAATCAGTGGCTGATAGGTAGAATAGTTGAGACCTATGCTGGTAGAGACAGTTTGGTCAGGACTGCGAAGGTGAAGACCAAGTCAACCACTCTTGTGAGACCAGTGCATAAACTATATTTAGTAGAATCACCTGAACAATAGAGCGATGAGATGGATGCTTTGGTGATTATATCACGCTGAAATGGACGCTATAATATGAAGAGCGAAGATCTAACCTTTCAATTATTGTATTGATTATGTTATGTCTTTTATATGTAAATGTAGCCAGGAGATAATTATGGTGAGCATTTGTTCAAAATTCAGTATTTTGGCGAAAAACACAAAATTTCAATTTGTGTCTGGTAATAAGACTACGTTTCAGTTCCAATTAAGTCTTATTTCAAGACTATTCTTAAAGGAATTTAGGGGTCTGCTGATGAGACTATTATTTTCTTATTTTTGGTCAGGGTCTGAAAGTGATAGACTACTTGGCTTTATTAGGTCTTTGGTGAAGACTAGGTTTGAGATGACTATTCATGGAGTCAGAAAGGTAGACTATCCATGAAAAAACATATAAGGCTCATCATGAGTATCTCTTGATAGGATGATATGCATAATATTTGGATTTCGGATAAATATCAGTATTCTTTAGAATACATAACACATTTTTACTTACACCAGTAAGTCAGACACAGATGCTAGTAACAGATTATATCATTTATAATTATGACAGTTTATTACAAGTCATTTGTAATGAGTTTGCTTAGAAAGAGTTTCATAGAAACAAATTCATATGCATGTACATTTGTAATTTGGATATTTATGTTTTTGACAGAGACTGTAGTACATTGTTTCAACTAAATTGTAAAGTCATCACTGTATCCTCTATTATACGAGTTACTTGCATTATGAAAGGTACAGTCTAGTTTTTGTTTTGAATGCAAAATGTAAAGTACAGGCACAGGAAAGGCCCTTTGAAGATGTATTTGGAAATTTGACCAGTTTAGAATTTCGGTCATTTACAAATAATGATCAAGTATCATTTAGAGTGGTGTCGAGAGTTTGGTTCGGTGTAAAAATGTCAGAGGTAAAAATGTCAGAGGTAAAAATGTCAGAGGTAAAAATGTCAGAGGAAAAAATGTCAGAGGTAAAAATGTCAGAGGTAAAAATGTCAGAGGAAAAAATGTCAGAGGTAAAAATGTCAGAGGTAAAAATGTCAGAGGTAAAAATGTCAGAGGTAAAAATGTCAGAGGTAAAAATGTCAGGGGAAAAAAATGTCAGAGGTAAATTTGTCAGACGTAAAAATGTCAGAGATAAAAATGTCAGCTCTGAAAATGCCGAAGTGAACGTGTTACAGGTAAAGAATATTGAATTTGAAATTAGGAAGAGCACGAGATATTAAAAAAGGATTCATACTGTATAAATGGAGTGATCACAATAATACTGCTCTCTGTAAAAGTGTGTATGTTCAGTCATTCGACTGGCCTTCCTGTCTTACTCATTTGATGTGAAATTGATAATGCTGCCCCATTCAACCACCTAATGAGACCAATCTTGTTTTGGCCGGGAGAACATCCTGGTATGTGCGCATTGCCCAACAGTGTTTTGATCTTCCGAGCACTTGTTTAGCTGACTCCAAATATAGCAGCAAACGAATGCCCAGTTCCCTCTCTGTGTTTAAGATTCGGCCTCTTGACACGATTGCACTGTGAAACATATTTATGACAATTTCAGCAAGCGATACGTAAATCGTGCGTTTTGGGTAAGAAATGTAGCGTGGGATGATGTTCATTATTTTCTTTGTGAGATTAATTAAGTTACAGGATTATATCTAAATGATTTATGATCTTAAGTGGAATGACAATAAAGACAATAATATTGAAGCATTCGTTCACGTATACCACGCTTTATTGGAGTGGGGGGGGGGGGGGAGCTTATGAAGAGGAATGTAAATATGAAAATCGCGCAGTCGTGTGGAATGTGTGTGGTCAGCTACTCGTGTTACCAACCCAGTTTTTTTTCCCACCATCGTTTTTACAATGCCCGTCCCCGCGGTGAAAACGAGGGCAATGCGCGCATACCAGAACGTTCACTCCGCCAACGCCATAACAGTTATTTCCAAATGGCTAATACTGCTTTCACATCAAGGTACGGTCGCTGCTACCGGTCGCTGCGACCGTACCCAGCGACCGATCGGACGTGCTTTCACACCTCCGTCAAAATTTGGTCAGGCCCAGAGCGATCGGTCGCCGTATAGCTGACCTAGCCGGAAGCGGAAGTAGAGATAGTGCGTAGGCATGTATGGGGGTCATTGCATTTCGATCGGTCGCTGAGTACGATGTGCTTTCACATCTAGCTTGCATCGGTCGCGATCGATCGCTGAAGTACCTCAGCGACCGTACTCAGCGGCCGATGAAATGCTTTCACATTATGATTTCATCGGTCGCAGCGACCGTACCTTGGTGTGAAAACAGTATTAGACAAGGGCATTCAAGTATAGATACAGTATGTTTACAGAAAATATTTGAATATATCCCACTGCCCATAATTTCTATAATACGGTATTCGTACATGAAACATGTCACTTAAACATTTCCAAATCTGGCATACCTCTGACATTAATTTTTTACCTCTATTTTTACCTCTGACATTTTACTTCTGACATTTTTACCTCTGACATTTTCAACCTCTGACATTTTTACCTCTGACATTTTTACCTCTGACATTTTTACCTCTGACATTTTTACCTCTGACATTTTTACCTCTGACATTTTTTCCTCTGACATTTTTACCTCTGACATTTTTACCTCTGATATTTTTTCCTCTGACATTTTTACCTCTGACATTTTTACCTCTGACATTTTTACCTCTGACATTTTTACCTCTGACATTTTTTCCTCTGACATTTTTACCTCTGACATTTTTACCTGGCACCGAGAGTTTCACCTAGTTAACGATATAGTTTACTGTATTTGATTGAAAGATGCAAGGAATGGGTTTAGTAAATTTGGGATAAGAGTTCAAATTTGAAGTATTAAGTTCCTGACAGGTTACCTTGGGTTGTTGGGTAAAGGTTATTTATTTTTTGATATCGATGTTGTAAATATGTATATACAAATTTGTACAGTTTATAAGTGTTTTGTTTTCTGTTGATGTGATTTAACATCATAATAATCAGAATGCTATATTTAATGCAGAAGTAAGCTTAAAGGAAACATTGATGTTGTTCTGTCTGAAATCGGGTAACTTGGCGATTGGTTTGGTAAATGTCAAGTTTATTTACTTTACATTTAAGGGGCCGGGATGTTACGGATAGATGACGTTTTAACTATCTGTCATTTGATTTTATGTTAATGCGATGACATCAGAGGCGTGATGAATTTTCCTTTGGCCGTTGAGGGCGTTTTCCCTTTGGACTGCAATTTATCTTCTTTGAGGGAAGTTTGAAGACTGCCCAAATCCCCAGTAATTTACGCTAATCCATGCAAGCTCAATGTTGTAAGTGTTGAATTGTACCTTAATTTGTAGTTGAGATATCAGATAATGGTATAAAGCAGGTTTTGTAATGATTTGGGGTGCAAAGTAAGAGTATTTGGTGATTAATTGTTCATAGTGTTGCACAGTGCCTGTGTGTATTGTTAGGTAATTCCATAAGCCTTACGGTATGAGGAGTGCATAGGGAATGTACTGTATACGTATAGGTATTTGAGTAGTGGAATTGAAATTGTTCGGGCACTGTTGCGTGCAGTAAAATCCATTAAGACAAGAGGTCTATATTTTAGTTGATAGAAGTTCAGTTTAATGTGTAAGTCACACAGGTATAAAGCTGATATTTATAGACAAGTTCAAGTGGGATTTGTGCTGTTATTTTGTACAAAGAAGGTCATAAAGGGTTGTGAATTAATGAGCACAGTTTGGTACATTTGAATATATTCATGCCATTGTTGTACCGGGTTGTTAAAATGTTATCAAAGGGGTTACCTATTGGGGTACGTGTTGATAATCATGTTAAGGATAGGTATTGGTATGAATACTTGTGATATGACCAGATTGGGTTGATGATCTAGACAGGAAGTTTATTATTGTTTTTTTTTTCTTTTAAAATAATTTTATTAATAAAAAATCACATGTAATAGTTACTTAAAATGTAAACAATGTCATACAAAGCATGAAATATTTTCTTCAACAATACTGTTTTCAAAAATACACAAATGTTTACTTTTACAACGCTTTTCTATTTCTAAACGATTACAAATCAACCTTTTGAATAAACAAAGTATTCCAAAATCATGAATTCTACAACTCCGACTTTCTGTTCGAATAAAAATTGAATAAATAGCATACCTTGCATACATGATTAGAAGATTCAAAACTCTATGCTTTTTGTTTCTTAACTCATATCCTTTTATCAGAGTAGCAACATTAAAATCAAAATTAATGCCTACAACTTCATACACAATGCTCCTAAATTGTTTCCAGAATAATTGTGTTTTTTTACAAGTCACAAATAAATGTACGCTGTCTTGAATTTCATTGTCATGTGAACATAAAGGATTATCTATTAACTTCCATTTATACAAATTATATCTATGAGGTAAAATATTGTGTAATAACTTATAATTAAACTCTGTTATTCTATTTTCTTTGACAGTTTGTAAATTAAATAACCATACAGATTTCCAATCAATCTCTTCTTGTAAAATATTTTCCCATCTTTCTTCGGCTTTAGGCTTAATACTTATCTTATTCAAAATCATGGTGTAAAATAACTTTGAACCTCTTTTCCTATTTACATTCATCAAAACATTCTGTGTAATATCTTCACTTTTAGGTTGCAGAATCTCAAAATATAACTCAAACTTATTCCTTTTCCAAACATTTGGTATGGCATTCATTACAATGTTATACTCTTGAAAAAGACTTGCATGCTTTTTTCCAAATAAACCTTCCATTTCCTTTAATGATTTGAATTTGGAATCTAAAATAATGTCTTTTACCTTAAGAATTCCAATATCGAACCATCTTTTAAAAAACAATACATTTCCATTGTGATCTTTTATTTTCGAATTAAACCACAAATTTTCCTTCTCGATCTGGATATTCTGAAAACCTGATTTATCTTGAACAGTTTGCTTAAAATTAAACCAAGCGTAAATGATAGCTTTATAATAATATGGCATTTTTATTTTGTCTATATGTACTTTAATTTCTTTTTCTGTACAATTACTATGTAATACAAAATCAAATCCTCCATATTGAAAAAGATAACTATCAATAATTGTACTAAATTTCGATTCTTTGTTATTATAGTAATACAAAATCCACTTTAATAAAAAGCTTTGGAGTAACATGTTCAAATCTACCATTTTGAGTCCACCTAGATCATATTGCTTACAAACAACCTTTCTCTTTACTTTATCAATCTTTCCATTCCAAAGAAAAGAGAACAATAAGGAAGTTAAAAGCTTCACAACCTTCTCTGGCATTTTAATCATTTGAGCATTTTACAAAATTTGAGAGATAAGAAATGTTTTGATTACAAGTATTTTTCCTATTAAAGTTAGGTGACGTGCATTCCATGATTTAATCAAACGTTCTACTTTCAATATTTTCGAGCTCCAGTTCAAATCGGAGAGATTTTGTTCATCTCCTCCAAAATAAACGCCTAAAATTTTGACATTTGAATTAGTCCAAGGAATGTTTTTGACGTTTTCATTAACTGAACCATCTTTTAGATTTATTATGGAACATTATGTTTTATTCAAATACAATCCTGAAAAAGAACTATACTTTTCTACCTCGCTAATAGCTTTGTGTAAAGCAAGAGTATCATTAACGAATATTGATGCATCGTCTGCAAACTGCAAAATTTTGATTTCAACTGATTTAAAAAGTTTAATACCTGTAATTTCTGGGTCATTTCTTATCTTGACAGCTAATACTTCTGCAGCAAGGATAAAAAGCAATGCCGAAAGGGGGCACCCTTGGCGCACACCTCTCGATATACTAATATTTTCTGTTAGCCATCCGTTTATGTTAACAGAACTTTTTACATTATTATAAAGAGTTTTAACCCATCTGCAAAAATCATCTTTAAATCCATATCTTTGCAAACATTCAAATAAAAAATCTCGACTGAGGCAATCAAAGGCTTTTCTAAAATCGGTCAGTAACGCTATTCCTCCTTTGGCATGGTTTTTAACGTAATAGAATATATCCTCAATTAATCTAACGTTTTCAGCTATACTTCTTCCTTTTATATAACCTACCTGGTTATCTGAAATTAATGTAAATATAACCTTTTGCAATCTTTGAGCAATAACTGAAGCTGCAATTTTATAATCATAGTTTAGGAGGGAAATAGGTCTCCAATTTTCCAATCTAGATTTGTCACCTTTTTTGTACAATAATTTTATAATGGCTTGTCTTTGGGAGTTTGATAATTCGTTACATTCAAAACTTTCATTTAAAGCAGGCAAAAGTAGAACTTTAATTTCTGTCCAAAATATTTGATAAAATTCTATATTGAAACCATCACTCCCTGGTGACTTATTTTTTTCAAAATCAAATACAGCTTTTTTGCACTCTGATTCAGATAAAATTCCTTCACACATATCAGCTAAATCGCTAGATAACTTTGGAAGTTGTAAATCAAGAAAATATTCTGCCAAGTCTTGACATTCTTTTGACTTATATAATTCTGAATAATATTTATACACATACTTTCTAATGTGTTGCTGATTTTTTATGCTTTTACCTTTATCGTTACGTAATAACAAAATAGAATTATCAATATTTCTCTTTTCTAATGACATAAAATACCTTGAGCACCTTTCACCTTCCTCAAACCAATTTACTCTTGACCTAATAATTGAACCCATACATTTTTGTTTATATATTTTTTCTAATTGTTCAGTAGTCTGTTCATAATCTTTTATAATCTCTTCATTGTTATCATTTTTTTAGTTCCAAATTTTTTCGTTCAGCTTTAAGAGTTTTTCTTCTAATATGCCTTCGTCCTTTTCATCTTTTTTCTTATGTTTTGCATATCTAATGGAGTATTCTCGTATTCTTATTTTGCACAATTCCTAGGTTTGACGCCAGGACATTGATAATTCTGTCTTTTCACGGACTAGATCGCCTATGATTTGTCTAACCTCTTCACAATAATCATTGTTTGTTAATAAATTTGTATTCAATTTCCAAACACCTGGACCTTTATTCGTTCCATTAAATTTGATTGTAATGGTGATAGCGTTATGGTCACCATTAACTACTGGTCTTATATCAGTTTTATACTTCTTAAATCTTTACTAATTAATATCATATCAATTCTTGATGATATTTTCAAGTATTTGTTACGCCACGTAAATTGTCTTTTATCGACGTGAACCTTTCTCCAAATATCGATAAGATATATTTTTTCCATAAGCTGTTTTAGGGAACAAGGAGTTTTGTATTTGCTTCTTACATTAAATGTGTCAATACTTGGATTTAATACGCAGTTGAAGTCTCCGCATAAAATTAAATGTGATTTTTCGTCATCTGGACAAAACTTTTGTTTCAATATATTGTAAACATCTCTGAAAAATGCCTCTCTTTTTAAATGGATATTTGGTGCGTAAATATTAAAAATTAAAACGAAATCAGCAGTTTGTTTTTTAAACCATTTAAAACACATTTGTCGTTTCAATTTGTTTCGTAGTCCGTTACAATTCTGGGAAATTGCTAAAATGGACGTAGTCATGTTTTAGATGTTCTTCGTTAGCGTTCCATCATTCATCATCCTTTCATCACAACTTTTTTCCATTTTTACGTTTTCGCTTTTTACATTTTCGAGCACGATGTGGATCAGCAATCGCTTGATTTACTGCGTCTACTGTAGCTTCAGTGAGCTCATCCTCGGTGTTTACTTCTGATTCATCTGATTCAGAGGAGGAAGATCGCTCAATGTATTGTGTGATCTTACTTTGGCCACCAATGGTTGGCGCGCTGTTGCTACGCGATCTGAACTCGGCCAAAGCTCTTACGACTTGACGAGACTCATGACTGACCGCCGTAGGCTGTCGAGAATCGCGACTCTTGCCTTTTGTCGCCGTTTTCGATCGTGTTAGGGGTGCCCATGACGTAACACCGTGGGGTGTGGCCGATTCAAGCGTTGCTACCGGATCGCGGGTGGATATCTGTGAAGTGGTATAAGGTGTTCCTGTTTGCGTGGTTACCATCATAACTTCAGCTGAACCGTCTGTTCGGAATGCGTTTGTCTTCGGAGTGGGTTGTTCTGCTTCGGGGCACCTACTTTGCATGTGACCTGGTTTTTTGCAAGACCTGCAAACTACTTCATGGCTACATTTGGAGCGATGGTGCCCCTCTTTTAGACAATGTGAACAAATGACCTCTCTCTGTGCATCAGGTTGCCCGGCATGGAATGCGCGGGCTTTGAAGCTCTGAAAGCGCATAAATCTCGGGAGGGGCTGGGGAGGGGGGTCGATGTAAACAACTCGGTCTCCTGTGAAACATTGGGTTAATTTTCCATCAACTCGGAGTTTGGGATACATTATGGGACCATTGATTTTCAGATTCATCCTTTCAAACTCATCTGAAATGACGTTCTCGTGAACTGATAAAGGAATGTCCTTTATCGTGACGCGGAGAGCGTTGTCTGCTTGATGTGGTAGAAAGGGGTTCTTGTCGTACACTCTAACAGAAGTGTTTCTAATTTGCATACCTTCTGTGATCAGTCTAATTCTGTTTTGGCGTTCGTTTATGTACAGGCGCCAGAGTCCCCCTACTTTCTGGATCCCATGAATATCTTTGGATTCAACTGTCTTACAGATAGCTTTATACATTTCTTCTAGTTCTACCCTTCTTTCACCAGGAATGTTATTATGCATCACGAAAACTGGCTTACCTTGCCCCTCATTCGGGACTTGTGGTGGCGCCGCCACAGATGCGTAGTTTGTAGCATGCATGATGTTTTACAACGTAGCAGTCCAAGTCTCCAATATTGGCCAGTTGAGGTGAAATTTCGTATCTCGAAATATGTCAATATACTGATATTAATGGCTATTTACATCAAAGTAGATGATAACTTCATATATGACAAACTTACAGATAAGTTTCACAGTAGAATATGTTCGGTTCTTCAGGTTGAAAATCACAAAATTAGATCAGTTTCGGGAGCGAGAAATCAGTCGCGTGCAACTGTTTACTGAGCGCCCTCTATCTCCAAGTTTATTATTGTTAATTTTGTTTATCAATTGCAGATCGAACCACCACCACCACCATCATCATCATCATCATCATTATCGTCATTGTCATGAATCACCATTGCTGTTCAGTGTTGGCATAATTCAAGGCAATAAATCGTCACTTGATGGTATCGTAACACATCTTGCTGGATTCATTGATTGGTGGATGAGGGCACAGAGTTGATTCACGATAACACTCTGTAAGTTGCTTCTATCATTTCTATTGTTATCTTGTGTTTCTCCCTTACCAAAAAAGGGCTGTTCTCAGTGGCTACACAGCTGTATGTTAGGAGAAACCATTTCCTTCTACATTTTTCCCTAATCCTTGTTTTGTCTTTACTTTTCTTTACTCTTCATTTACACTGTATTTCTTTGCTTCCTCCATAACTAAGTCATCTACTTCCATGGGTTACAAATCTGAATACGAAGTTTTTATTAGGGTTATTTACAAATATTTCATTTATGTAACAGAACATGTCATGGAGCCCAGTGTCGTAAGAATACTCTTTCTGGTAGCATTTTTTTCTTCCTGACAGTTGCTTGTATTTCATTACTAATTTTGTAACGAGAAATAAATAATATAGGAAAGCAAGATGTAATTCCACTGTCTGCTGCCTGAAATGTTGAAAGATAAAATAAAACATGGCAAAGAGATAGAAGCACAATATTTTCATCATGAGGCTCTTGAAAATATATTTTGATACTTCTTACCTTCTATTTCTCTGCTTTGACATAAAGCCACTTTTTTTGTAGTATCACAGTATCACAGTATCCGGTGATGAGGGTAGTTATTAAGCCCTCTTCATAATTTTTTGAAAAAATGAAGTGAGACTTCAAGTGCAATTTTGTTTAAAGTCAGTTTGAAATGGATATTACTTAAATGATGATGATTGTTGTTTTGTACTTGCTATGAATATGTATGTCATAATCATTTTTTTCTACCATAATTATCATTAATTTTTCGCAGGCAAGAGATCTGTAGCTGCGCAAGTGGAAGGGGCTTGCGAAGTCAAGCTGCATACCCAGGGAACTGCTGATCACCTCTTAAGTGCTCACATCTCATACACAGACTGAAGCATTGGTAACATCTACAAGCATCAGTATGAAATTCCACTAAATATGGACATGAAAATGACCCAGATATTTCACGTTTAATTACAGTTTGCATAATTCGAGTTTTTGTTTTTCCCCTCATTCTATGGCACATCGATTTTTAAAATTTCTCTTGCCACCGTTATTTCATTCGATCTATTATCATTTTGAAAACGAATTGAAGATAAAAATTGATGGTTCCCCTTCTCAACCGCCAGGTGCCTTACCACCGCCAACAATCTCCTTCAAATTAATAATTTTACACCAAACTTATGAGATGCCCCATGCACCAAAACTACTATGTCGCTTCACTATCTTCTTTTCTTCTTCTCCTTCTTCTCCTTCTGTTTTCCTTCTTTATTCCCTTCTTTTCCCCCATTTATCGACCCCCTATCCCTTGCTCTCCCTCTCTCTCTCAAACTCGTTCCTTCAAGTCAACTGTTACAAGTGAAATGACGAAATGAGTATTATTCGACTGAAATTTATCTTCTCAATGTTTATTTACCCGAGTTTGATAAGATTGCCCCCCTTAATCCCACAAAATTATCATTCTTTTCTCCGCACTGAAAAAATTACATGGCAATTCATGTTCTCCTACCTTATCATCTTGTTCCAGTTACTTTTTTTCTTTCACTTAAAAAAGGCAATAAAAGTCGTAGATGGTTTTTTAACTTGCAGGCTTTGATAATTGATTTTTTTCTCTAAGAAAACATTAAAGCATTACGAGTATTTACTCGTAAATACTGACTTCCCATTATGTGGAGTTTTTAAATCGATCTTTCTCTTTTTTTTTTAAATGATGCGAAGTAAAAAGAGAGTGAACATGAACAGAATAATGGTTATCTTTACTATACTCTTCATTTCAAATTTCAATAAAAATCATCCATAAAGTCCAACGCTTTTTAAAAAAAAATTTTCTTTGCTTTCCTTTAGCGGTCACTAGGGTGTTTTCACACGTACCGAGAATGCTTAATTTGAAACACGATTCTAGTGACGCATCACTGGAATCGCCATTCTAATGACGCATTATGGCCGTCTGAATGGAACGTGATTTGAACTGCGCATTTAAAATGACGGTCCGAAGGTGTTTTCCAAGGACGATTCTCTCGAATTACGGAGCGAAATTGGCATGTGAATGGATTGACCTCCAAATCGTGTTTTGGGGGCGGAGCTTACGGTGACCTTTTTAAACCACTTCCGCAGAAAGAACAAAGGCTCGACGATGGCTTCGAGAGCATCATGCGCGACTGATTGATGGGTATCCGAGATAAAGCCCCACCTCCTCTCCTCGCTCTGAAATACAAAACCGCAGAATCCGAGAAGCCTTTCTTGGTTGTGTGTACGGACCATAATTCTTATATCGTAACTGTAATTCAGCATTACAATTACGCATTCTGGGTACGTGTGAAAACAGGGATAGTCTAATATCCAACGAACTAAAACCTTCTGTGCTAATATCCCCCATTCCCACCGCACCTTACTTTTCTTTGTCCTCGTTTTAAAAGCTTTTAAAAATCATAAAACACTTTTGAAAACTTCTTTCCTTCCTTTTGTGTGTTTCACTCTTTTATCCAGGCGTTTACTTATCTTCCTTCCGACCCGGCCCCATGCCGAACCACTCTAGGACACCCTTACCCATGGATTCCTTGTTCAGTACTGTCATCCGTTTATTTTACACTTTCCGCAGGTTTTGCAAATGTTCAAGCGATCTAGAGACATCCCATACCAACCATGCCAACACTAAAATACCAAAGTCATTTCGACAAGCTTCTTTTTTTTTTCTTTCCTTAGTTTGTTCCGTTAACAGCCCCTCTACCAAACCGCAACCATGCCAACACTAAAATACCAAAGTCATTTCGACAAGCTTCTTTTTTTCCCCTTTCTTTAGTTTGTTCCGTTAACAGCCCCTCCACCAAACCACAACCAAGCTTTCACACCAAGTTTGGTCGGGCCCTGAACCACCTCTTGGTCGGGTCCAAATTTCAAATTTTAGGCGTGCCCTGGGCCGGACCTAATGCTTTCATATCAAGATTTGGTGTGAAAGCAGCAAAAGACTTTGTCTTATTACTTTGACTTAGGTCTAAAAGATCACGCATCAATAATTGCTGCATGAACATGAATTTAGATAGACCCCCCTCCTTTCGTAATTACTTCCGTTCTCTCTCTCTCTCTAAAACTCTTTCCGATAACTCTAACCCCAAAGTTTGCCTCAATTGTGGTAGGAAAGTTCGTGGCCCCATGATGATTCTTCAAGATTTGTGAACTGGTGAAACAAAGACAACAAAGACCACTTACCAGTATGTTCTTGATCTCCAAAATAGGATAGATGAAACTTGCCGTAACGCCTATGCAGAGCTTCAGAAGTCATCAGCCAGGTATGCAAAGTACTACAATCTCCATACCAAGCAAAGAGAGTTTGAGGTAGGTGATCAAGTACTCCTACTTCTTCCAACAGACAGAAATCAACTTCTCTTGCAGTGGAAAGGGCCGTTTCAAGTGATTGAGAAGGTAAGTCCCACTGACTATCGCATTGATTTGAATGGGAAACCCAAAATATTTCATGCAAATCTTTTGAAGAAATATCACGCTCGAGAGAGGTAAAATCATTGAATTCGGACATTATTGAAGGTTGAACTGCAGTAATCGAGAAAGAGGAATGGCAGTACACCTGTTGTAGATTTGTGTAGGTAATATGTATAGAAATGGTGTACTGTAGTAGGGGTGGCAACAGGATGCACCCACGGAAGCTGTCGTAGGGTACAGAAGTGTAGCAGCTTGTTCATTCTACTTGCCGAGTTCTTTTCTGGTGAAAGTTGACAAGCTGAGGAACATGTTACTGTAAATATCAGCTTTAAAATTTTGCAGCTTGAATATCCAACATTTAAATTACCATCGATGGCACATCATGTCAGGGAGATGGACTGGTTTCTTCACGAGGTTTCTTCTAAGGTCAATGACAGGCCGAGACTTACGAGCAGGACAGAAAATGAACACTTTGCAAGTGAACCATTCTTCAGAATCATAGTGCTTCTGCAAAAGGAACAGTACGGTGAGCGATTTTCGGAAAGACTGTCCGAGAAACTATGTTAAAGGTGACGAAATAGTTGAGGAACTTTGTGAGACAAATCTGAAGATAACCGAGAAAGAAAGCGGGGATGAAAACAGAGACAGATACGTGTTTTTTATTTTTAAGTTTCCAATGTGGATAGTGCAGATCCGCTGGGGTTGTATGTATATCATTAACTAAGTTTACTTGTGATGACTATTGTTTGTAACCTGATGCAAATTAGAATATCAGTCATGGTTGAGAGAAGTGAACAGTTCAGGTCTACTTTTGATAAAATAGAGTGATGACATTTGCCACTGAAATTGACAGTGCATGGGTATTGGAAAGGTAAAGTTGGTGTTAAGATAATCAGAGAAAAAAACTAAAAAAAAAAAAAAATAATCAGAGAATACAGGTCTGTTTATGCTATTGTAAGAGGAGAGGAGACCAGGAGATTTGGTAGAAGGAACAGGAAGAGTGTATGAGGAGTTCATTAGAAATTACAGACGTTATTCAGAGTTAATTGGTCATTTTGGCATACATGTACATTTGATCAGAGGAGATAGGATAATTCCTCTTAAGCCTTGATTTGGTTGAATGCAGGTTTCTATGTATATGTATTTTTGCAGGGTGTGTAGAAAGGGTATTCAGTGACTTCATTCATCCTTAACAACTTTTCCTTCAGAAATTGGAACTGGATTTGCTTTTATAATAAAGCCTGAATATGAATTTGAGTTAAGTAAATGGCATGTGTTTGAGTTTGTTATTTGAAGAGTACCATGTGACATTTCTGTAGCCGTTTTGTAGCCGTTTTTTCTCCCTTTCCCAGGTGATTGTTACATCCTTTTGAAAAAATAATCAATTGCCCACGTCGAGCACTTCATAATTCTTCAAGGAACATCATAGAAAAAACTACAGACTAGCCGTTTTGTAGCCAAAAATTCTCCCTTTTATCGCCGTTTTGTAGCCGTTAGAAAACAGCTAGAAAAAGGTGAAGTGTGTCAACTCTGCTCAGCTTGGTTCACTGTGAGAGGTTTCTTCAGTAACCTAAAATGTGTGGATGCGGGACAGTTTTCCAACATTTCACTTCAAAAACCTGTAATATTTCTTGAATTGTATCGGGATTTCCACTTGGCTTTACTTTCCAAAGCTCCCAAATGATATTGGAGAGCTTCAGATACACCCTCCTATCATCTTTGAAATAACATTTTAATTGGGTTCATAGCGCCCATTTAGCGGTTAGCTTCAACCTATAAAGCAACCAATACATTTTCGCTTGGTGAACGTCGAGGTTTTTGAGGAGTAGGTGCAAAAAATACCCTTTTTTTTTTTTTTTTTTTTTTTTTTTTAATAATAACGCCATTTTGATGGCGTTATTAAAAAAAGGGTATTTTTGCACCTACTCCTCAGAACCTCGTTTTTTGGTTTCAAAATGTCGAATAGGATCTGTTGAAACGATCTATAACACTTTTATTGCATTAGTATATCCATTGCGAGGTTTATTTCAAAGCTTATCCAGAGGTTTCTTCAATAACCTAAAATGTGTGGATGTGGGACAGTTTTCACACATTTCACTTCAAAACCTGCTATATTTCTTGAATTGTATAGGGATTTCCACTTTGCTTTACTTTCCAAAGCTACTAAATAATATTGGAGAGCTTCAGATACACCCTCCTATCATCTTTGAAATAATATAATTGGGTTCATAGCGCCCATTCAGCGGTTAGCTTCACCTATAAAGCAACCAATACATTTTCGCTTGCTGAACATCGAGGTTTATGAGGAGTAGATGCCAAAATGCCCTTTAAAAAAACCCCCCAATCTTGACTCACTTAGTACCGAAATGTCGAATTAGATCTGCTAAAACAATTTTTGTTACATAAGGATATGCAATGCGAAGAAAATGTGTGGATGTGGGACAGTTTTCACACATTTCACTTCAAAGCCTGCTATATTTCTTGAATTGCATCGGGATTTCCACTTTGCTTTATTTCCAAAGCTCCCATTCCCATTGGAGCGCTTCAGAGAAACCCTCCTACAGTGGTGTATTTAGGGATCATGGTGCCCGGGGCAAACAATACAGTTTCGCTCCCCCTCCCAAGTCCCAAGTGCCCAAACCTATCTACTTTATTGTATAATCGAGGGAGCGAAGCCACCGAGCGCCAATTTATTTTTTTTTTAATTTTTAACCGTACCAAACACAACTTCTTGCTTATTTTACCCAGGAAATTTTGCAACTGACCACTGCAATCGAGTTGTTAAGAAGTTCAAGGTTTGTACTTTGATAAACAGTTTTCCTTTCACTCCCTTTTAAAATTGGGAGTAAAATAAAATAAACGAAAACTCTTGAGACTTATAGGCCTTACCAAAGACTTTGCAAGTCGACTGAAAGTTGAGATTCTTTGTTAAATGCTGAATGTCCCGAATGTTGTTTTATGCACTTTATCCTATATTTAGGGGCGCAGTATTGAGAGAGAGATAGAACTTCCATGATAGCCTGCAGGCAAATAAATGACAATAACATTATTATACATTTACATGTATTTCAAATTTTGAGCCCTTTAACCTATTTAAGAATTAAACGGTATATTGGGGGCGAAATTATGAGTTCCTAGAAGCAACTATTTATGCGAGGAGGCAGATTGATCGAGCTTTAGAGATTTTTTTTGCATTCTAAACCCTCAAAACTCACATTTCTAGTGCATTTCCCTGCCGATGGGGGGGGGGGGGGGGTGAAATTTCTTTTAAATGTTGAACCTCTGCAAATACTTTTTATGCAACAACAGCCTAATTTTCAAATTTGGAGCCCTTGAAAGAAGCTGCTTAAGAACTATTTACTAGGGACTCGAAATTACCAGATACCGAAAGAAAAATAATTATGCGACGGACCAAAGCGACCAAGCTAAAGGTTTTTTTTTTATTTGTAACCGTCAACTTACCGTATTTGTACTGTAAGGATTATTATTTTTTTCCTTTCCCCCTTTTTCCTTTCTCTCTTTTGCGTTTTTTGCGCCCCCTCAAAGTGCCGCCCGGGGCACTTGCCCCCCTTGCACCCCCTAGATAGGCCAATGCCCTCCTATCACCTTTGAAATGATATTTGGATTCATAGCGCCTACCATTTTAGCGGTTAGCTTCAAACCTTAAAGCAACCAATACATTTTCGCTTTCTTAGTATTGAAATGCTGAGCGCCGAGGTTTTTGAGGAGTAGGTGCCAAAATACCCTTTTTTTTGTAATAACGCAATTTTGACTCACTTAAATCGAAAAACATGTATATGTCTGGGTACCAAAATGTCGAATTGAATCTGCTGAAACAATTTTTGTTACATAAGGATGTGCAGTGCGAGGTTTATTTCAAGGCATATCCAGAGGTTTCTTCAATAACCTAAAATACATGTATGTGGATGTGGGACAGTTTTCACACACTTCACTTCTAAACCTGCAATATTTCTTGAATTGTATCGAGATTTCCACTTTGCTTTACTTTCCAAAGCTCCCAAATGAATATTGGAGAGCTTGAGATACACCCTTCTATCATCTTTGAAATGGTATTTGGGTTCATAGCGCCCACCATTTGGCGGTTTGCTTCATCCAAAATGCCAAAATGCCCCCCCCCCTTTTTTTTTTTTAAATAACGCAATCTTGACTCACTTAAATCGAATAAAATGTATGTATGTCTGGGTACCAAAATGTCGAACTGGATCTGTTGAAACGATCTTCATATCCTTTTTTCTTCTTTCTTTCTTTCTTCTTTTTGTTTAATTTGCTCACTCTCTGGTAACACTATTTCATCTTAGCTGCTAAGCTACATTTCTTCTACCTTGCAATCCAATATGAATTTACTATTCATATTACTTTTTATTCATCTATCTATTTGTTCCCTTTTATTAGGTGGTCCGTCATCTATGACAGATCACCTCTTAATTTCGTCAGAATTTTCTTTATTAATCTTATTCTTCCGATTTTTTGTGCAGAAAATGACTCAAAAGCGGTTCATTCAATTATCGTCAAATTTTCGTCAGTTATGACAAGGTCATAATTTTCGTTTGTTGATGACAAGGTTTTCAGGGTCATTAGGTTATCCGGCGCCATTTTGTGAAAATCTTGTAATGATAATATCTTCATAACAGAAAGTTATTTGTCATTCATATTTGGCACAATTAAAGTTCACATCAGTCCAAAGTATTTCAACTACATAGACACGCGTTAAAATTGTACAGAAATGGCTCAAACTCATTTTGCACACGTTTCAGGCCATTATCAGCATTCCAAAAATTTAAACACGCCTTTTTAGAATCCGCCATAGCTTCTCAGAATGGTTGGGGACCCCTAATCTTTTTAACATAATTCTAAAAGCTTATTAGTTTAAGAAATGAATTCATGAAAAAATTGAATTTTCGATGTTATGACGTCATCATATCGGCCCCTAAACTAAAAATTCAATTTTAAATTTATATGGCGTCATATTTTCTGCATTTAAATGAGGCTATCTCGCTTATTCTTGGTCGATTTTCTCCAGGATTTCGATATTTTGTAGTAAAGACAATTTTCTACAGGATAAAGCATTCAGTTTTTATTGCGATAAAGTGATTTTGGTCTAATATTGCGTTGAATGGAGGCATGTTACATCTTCACGTGTATTCTCTATGGGACAGTCCCGTTTCTCAAATATTGTTCTTTGAGCAATACCTCCGTTATTTCTGGTCGATTTTGATTGAACTTCGAGTATGTTGCAGCTGAAAAAAAACTTCCTATAAGGAGGGTGAAATACATTTTTAAAAATCAAATTTGGACAGACCACCTAATTCCTCCCCAGTGACGAATTCAAATGTCGTTTTATTTTATTCATTTATTATTATTATTTCTTAATTTTTTAAAATCTATTTTTAGTATCATTTTTATTATTATTATATTGCCTTGTCATTTTGTTTTTGTTTTTTTAAACTGCTTTTCATTGTGCATCTATTGAATCACGAAATTTCGTGTTTGTCATGTTGTTTCTTTTCCGATACACTGCACATGGGTGACTTGAGAAATAAAATCATTGCCATTGTCACTGTCATTACAGCCAGGCAGCAAACAAAAATGTGTGCACATTTTTGTCGCCTGATACCCCATAAAATGTGGCGCCACAATGTTGCCTCATATCTGAACGCACCTTTAGAGCGACTGTGAGTACAGTGTTACTCACGCATTGTTAATAGATCTTAATAACAAGTTAGATAACATAATTTCTTTTTTTTTAAGTGAGAAGTGAGATAAACAGCATGGATCCTCCTTTTTGGATTTTCCAGCTGGCCTCAAAGTCTCCCTTTGAGAAAAATTACTGCTGCCGCATTGAAGTGCCACATGTTCTACATCGTTATACAATTGTCTAAGGGGTGCGATCGGTCCCAAATTATCTTTGTCTCTTTAGCCCTGTAGTAGGAGGTATGCCATTCTGCTAGCAACGTTTATAACTCTGTATAGCGTTCACGTGACGCTGATCCTTGACCAGTGTCAAATATTTGACGCTCTACCCTAAGCTTCAATTTCTTAAATGAAATGCTATGGAGCGATACATTTTAAAGTTGACGCTATGGCTGAGAAGTTGAGGCTGAACAGGCGACTTGACGCTGACTTTTATGAAATTGGGCTTATAATGAAAAGAGAAGATAGAGAGAGGCAATTATTTAAATGTTCCCTATCGAAATCGGTTACAAAATGAGAAAATTATGAAAGTTTGAAGAGTCTGGATTTACTTTCTAGGGCGATCCTCAAATGGGCAATGTTGCTTCACAATACATTTTGTACACAAAATTTTCCATTATCTTTAAAAACGCTACTTGTCTCTTTGTGAACTCAATATATTGTGTCAAATACATTTTCCCATATCTTGAGCTTTAGGAAAAATACAAAATCTTGCGCTAAGGAGACAAGCTGCACTGTGAGAAAATATTAGTTTGTGTACAAAAGGCAATGAGTGTTGTGCTAAAAAAACCTGCCATTTTGAAGCAACTTTGCCAATATGAGTATCGCCATAAAAGTAAACCTTAGCAGACTAATTTTCAATTATATATATGATATATATATATATATATATATATATATATATATATATATATGTGTGTGTGTGTGTGTGTGTGTGTGTGTGTGTGTAATTGAAAATTAGTCTGCTTGGCATCTAGATAATACAAGAAATCTATGATTTTATTTTTTAATGGCATTCTACTACCAACTCTGATTCTTGTATTATCTAGATGCCAAGCGACTAATTGTCAATTCTATTTAGGTACTTTTACTGCTACTTTATGACTATTGGCGGTGAGGCCCTTTTCAGATTTTCCTGTTTTGGAGCCGGAGATTCGCCATTGTCATCTTGCAGTCATGACAACGCGTCTTGGGATGCGTTATTTACTTCGCGCCATCTCCATCTTCAGCGCGTTGATTTCTTTTGAAAGTAAAGGTGAGTTTCACAATCCGTCTGCCCATGAACTGTTTTTTCGTCGTTTCAGAAACGGATTTTGATTTACATCTTTTTGTCACACCGTGGGCACTGACGAAGAGTGTGACTTCGCCTTTCATTTTTGAGAGCTATGCTCCGTTTTCTTTTAAAATCTATGATTTTATTTTTTAATGGCATTCTACTACCAACTCTGATTCATATATATATATATATATATATATGAATCAGTATGTATATATATATATATATATATATATATATATATATATATATTATATATGTATATATATATATATATATATATATGTGAGACAATAGAGAGAATAATAGCGTAGCATGAATCAAAGTTCCCCAGAGCTGTCCTACCATTTTTGGAAATTTTTGCAAAGGTTGAAAAAATGTCTCCGCCGGGAATCGAACCCGGGCCTTTGGCTATGAACGCCAATGCCTTAACCACTAGACCACGGAGACGGGCCAGTGGTTTCGGCGACTCCGAATTCGCTTAACCGACAGATTGACAAATCTTCAACCCTCACTAATTAATTCCTTTGTTGGTGGCAGATGAGTTTCGAACAATGACCTGCCGCACACCTCAGCTGGATCCGAGCGAATGCTTTTTGGATACATGCATATGTTGGAATAATTAACATTTTGTGATCAGGTAACATATACAACAGCTTTGGCAACTCTCATGGAAATTGTCTCACATGTATTTATTTCCATGAGAGTTGCCAAAGCTGTTGTATATGTTACCTGATCACAAAATATATATATATATATATACATATATATATATATATATATATATATATATATATAAAACTAAAAAACGAATAAAAAACTCCGTAAACCAAAGAAATTTCATGAATTTTCGCCCTTAGGGCTTTATCAAGTGTTTACTGTCAATTTGAAAATGCGTCGTTTATCATAAGTATACAGTGCGCACACTCTGCTGAAGTCCTAGGCGTATAGCGCACCAGACAGAGTGGCGCACATTACGTAACAAAGAAGTACATGAGCTAAAATAAAGTGAAAGAGACGAAAAAAAGGGGGAGAGAGAAAGAAAGAAAAGAGGGAGGCAGAAAGAAGAAGTAGGAAAGCTGAAGCCTGCGAGAAAGAAAGAAACTGGAAGAAGAAAGAGAGAGAGAAAGAGAGAGAAGAGAAAAACGAAAAAAGAGGAAAAAGAAAAAAGAGGAAAAGGAGAGAAAAAAGAAAAAGAGGGAGAGAGAGGAAAAAAAAAAGAGAAAAAAAAGTGAAAACCGGGAGAAGAGGAGAAAAGAGATAGAGGGAGAGAAAGAATGAACGAAAGAAAGAAAACTGGAAAAATGAAAAGCAAGGACAAAGACAACTAAACTAAGAGTTCATCGGAAAGGAGCGGAAAGCAGCATTGATACCGTTAGGTTGGAGACATCCTAGGCCGTGGATGATGCTTCTTCTCGGATCTTGCGTTCCTCATCACTCGCTCCAGAACATCTCATCACGCCGCAGATTTTGAAGTTAGTGATGGAGTGCCCCGGGAGATGGAAATGTTGTGCAACTGGAAGCCCTGTCGTGTGTAGTCGGATTGTGCGTAGATGTTCATTGGTGCGATCGGCCATCCTCCGTTTAGTCTCACCGATGTATAGCATTTCACATGTGGTGCACACAATAGCATATATCAAGTTGGTGGTCGTGCATGTGAAATGGTCCCTGATATGCCAGGTTGACTTAGGGCCCTTGATGCTGGTTGCTTGTGACATAAAGTTGCAGGTGTTACATCTGCTTCTCCCACATCTGACGGTCCCGTGATTCTCTTCGTTGTTGGGTGTAGATAATAACCTTGAGTGTACCAGCAAATTGTGTAGACTACGATCCTTCTTCCTATTCGTTTTTCAGTTTTTTTCGTTTTTTAGTTTTTGATATCACCAACTCCGAGCAGAACACTATCTACTTTGCTTGGAATCATTATTGCACGAAATATATATTTATATATATATATATATATATATATAATATATATATATATATATATATATATATATATATATATATATCATTATTGCACGAAATATATATATTGCATCACATCCGATATATATATATATATATATATATATATATATATATATATATATATATTTCGTGCAATAATGATTCCAAGCAATTACTGAAATGTTAATTTTGATTAAAATGAACATATTCACATTCCTACTTTTTAAATATAAATTTAATGTGTAATACAGTTTGATACTTTACGAATCGGATGTGATACAAATTTTTAACTCTTTAATTAAAATGGAAACTAAATTGTACATTTTGAAATAATATATATACATGGTTTTCAAATAACAAATAGCGGTATAAATTGGACACTAGGCAAAAGTGGCTAAGAAATAAATGTTACGGACAATTCCGTGCCCTTTTCCGTTGTTGTTTTTATTGCTTGGGACAAGATAACACTTACCATACTTATGTTTTGTGATTTTTATACTGATTTCTTGCACAACTTGAATTATAGACGTTTTGAATTTATTTGATTTTTAATAGATTTACCATCATCCATATTCCCATTTGCATTAATTAATTGAATTCCTTTCTACCGCTATAAGTTTCATCATTATATCGTAATATTACTAAATCACAATACTCAATATCCGAAGAGCCATGTCTGAATTATCAATGTGATTTCTCTCCATTGATTTTTTCCCCTTACAAATTACTTCTCATTTGTTAGGCATGTTATTATGTATTTTAATCTGTTGTCGCACTCATGTTGATTGTATGTTTGTATATTTTCAAATGTACATTGTGCGCAATTCAGCCACTGGCTGCCAGTCACAATTTGAAATAAACTATGAATAATAATAATAATCCTAGACCTGTCAAACTTTCATAACTTTCTCATTGCGTAACTGATTTTGATGGAATTTTTAAAAAATTGCTTCTCTCTGTCCTCACAAACTTTTATAACTTTCTCATTTCATAACTGATTTTGATGGAACTTTAAAAAAAATCACCGTAACAAAAAAAAATTGAAGAAAATCACGGATACGGCCAAATAAATCATCACTTGAAAGCAGGAAGCGTGCAGATGACAACCGCACCATTTTACATCAAGCCCGAACCGGATAATAAAAACTTAGAAAAGTAAAAGTATCTCTCAGGATATACGAGGTTCGACAGAAAATATATCGATGTTTTGATGACGTCACAGGATTGACAAATCCTTCGTCCCAAAGAGAATTGACCGTGACAGTATTTTACACCATTCTAAAAGGGATGTGATAAAGATTCTGATCATTTTTTGTTTGGAAATATACAGGATAAAGGTTAACAAATCAAAGAAACCAAATTTTCAAATTGAAAAATCCGCCGAATGATGGCATGAACATATACGGAGGTGTATGCAGCTGAAAATACAGTGGTTCTTATTTTGTCTACAAGCGACTGATTCCTTTATTTTCTAACGCTCCTGTTTCCATCAAAATAATACCACGCACGTAGTTTAAACATTTAAACTGAAGCTAGGGAATAAAGAGAAGGAATTGAAGAAGAGATGACAAAACAGACGCTGAAAATGTGTGATGTGTTTAGGAGCAAGGAGTTTAAAGAGCTGGAGTCCCAACTGGCAACAAAATTATTTCAAGCAGCTGTCCCTTTCTAAGGTTGCACAATAGAATCTACACGTGTGCTGTTGCCTTTGATGTCGGAGGTTCGATGCCGCCAACATCATGGGAAAGCTTGAGTAGTCATGTTTGTCACAAATAAATATCGTTAATATTTCACTTTTTCTCTGAAGTCAAAGAGAGAAAACTGAACAGATGATAATACAAAAGCTTAATCGTGTCCAGAAATTTGCGTATGTCGCATGATAACAGTTTCAATGTGTGAAAATATTAAAATTTTACAATCCTAAAACCCGCAATTTGACACTTCTCCGATTACCTCCGGCAAACGAAAATATTACTGATTTTGTTCAAGTACAGTTATTTATGATGTTGTATGTCAGATAAAGTGCCCACACATGCCCAGTCGAGTAATTTTGATTCATATGTCGGGAAATTTTGCACCATTTCCTTTCGCTTGCCTCCTGTAGAGGTAAGCACTGTGTAGCGCTCGTATTATCAGACGAGTGGTAGCGAAAAGTAATTATCATTACAAAAGCATATTTCTCTTTGAAAATGGCCCGTAAGTGTGAAGCCAGGCAGAGATCATTTGTCTGCATCTGAAGGAAGATCCAGTTAAGCAAATGCCCGACATATTTTCTCCTGGCGGCATCGAACATGGTTGAAAGGGAACGACTTAGATGTGACTCCAGCTCTTGAAACCCCTTGGTTAGGAGACATCGTCTGCTTGTGCAATAATGTTCCATGTGACGTCACACATGGTGGAGTTCAAGCGCGGTATACTGGGGCTGTACTTTACCGTTTGATAATAATTTGATACTAATATTATTGTTACGTTTAATATTTCAAAGAAGAAAAACTGATAGGTTTGTTCGATCTATCCATCTCCTATGCAATGATATAGATTAGCTCAATATTTGAAATGACTTTCTCGTTACATTTAGACTTTCTCGTTACAATGACTTTAAATTGCTTCTCTCTATCCTCTGTTTTTCATGAGAATTGATTTTTCACCAGCTGTCATTCTCTTTTAAAAGCCCATTCAAATACGAGGGGGAAGCAATGGGCTTTTGAGCGCATTTTATGACACGGACGTGAATGAGTGCGCTACATAATACTTTGTTGCGTCTATTAACATAGTACTATGGGAGGCCATCCCTGCCATTAACGCCAGCTAGCTGATATATGCTCCAGCAACCTTACGTAAGCTAATTGACCAATCAGCGAGCTCGATTCGGGTGTTAAGTACGCGTATGCTATTATCACACGGCAGGTTATAGCATACGCATGGTATTCCACCATACGTAAGGTTATTTATCTGAGCATACGTGTGCTATAAGCTGACGTGTGATATTAGCATGTGCATGCTCAACTCCCGAAGTAGCATACGTATGCTACAAGGTGACGTATGATAATAGCATACGCATGCTTGGCACCTAAATCGAGCGCAGTGATTGGTCAAATAAGCTCACGTAAGCTTGTTCGAGCATACGTAAGGTTGCTGGAGCATACGTCAGCTGGCATTAATGGAAGGCCATCGTATAGAAGGCAGTCCCTGCCATCAACGCCAGCTAGCGACGTATGCTCCAGCAACGTTATGTATCCTCGAACAACCTTACGTATGCTCGAACAACCTTACGTGAGCTTATTTGACCAATCTGACGTGTGATAATCGAGCTCGCTGATTGGTCAATTAGCTCACGTAAGATTCAGAATTAGCCTAAGTAAGGTTGCTGGAGCATACATCAGCTAGCTGGTGTTAATGGCAGGGATGGCCTTCCATATAGTACACACAAAATATGCTTAAAACCCCCGCGGTTTTCCCTCTCAAATCTTTTATGTGCTTTTCTGGATACCGACAATCTTGCTGTTCGAATTAAAGAGACATTAATGACCGAATCTGTAGTGATAACAGCCACAAACTTTTAATAGGGTCCATGACATTTTGGCGTAAAAAATTCCTTTACAAATATATGTACAATATGATCACAGAAAACTATTTTTCTCATGATACATTTACTTGTTTGAACGGGAAACCTTTTCGAAGACTTCAGAAATTGAAGAAGAAGAAGAAGAAGAAAAGATTGTGCATTTTCTTTAACCATCCCGAAAAGAATAAGTTTTCTATTTCAAGCCAATGCTCATATTCTATTCCAAGACTATAAGGTCCGAATTCACGAAAGAAACTATGGCTTAAACCACGGATTAAACCCCACCGTGGACTAAAATAAGCAAGCTTTTATAAGCATTATGTAAGCCCATTTACTGTCCACTGAATGGGCAAGATGGCATGCGTGTAATACGCTTGTGGATGTTTAAACCATAGTTTGAATTCGAAGCATAAATCAAAACGTGGTTTAAATAATACACATCTTTCGTGAATTCGGGCCCATGGTAATATGATTACTGTGTTTATTTGACAGTAAATGGTGTAAACACTTTACCTCTAAACAGTGATTTTTCAACAAATAACAAAGTTCAGGGCAATTCCACATGGGAAAAATCCACCTCAAAGTTGCTGTCAAATAATCTAACCTAAACCAACAAATATTCACTAAACCTTATCAAGCCTCGTTGGCACTGATTAATTGTCAACTGTAGTTACTAGTTTGCTTTTTCATTAACCCCCCCCCCCCCCCCCCCCAATGAAAAATTTCAGCGTGCAAATTATTTGCAGAGCCTTGGCAAATAGATGGTCCCATGTAGTCAACTAAATCTTAATATTGATTGGGAACAAGAACAAAATGCCATTACCTGAATTTAGTGGGCAACTATGACTTTAAAGAAAAAGAATACATGGAGTCTTAAGTAACTTATCATTCATCACCAACAGTCAGGATTAATAGTCCCAATATTCTCGCTGGAAGTGTAGAGAAGTTGTATTTTAGGAAAGAGGGAATCCCATACACATATTCAGTAAAGCAGAATTACGAAAGTGCTATAGCGCATTCCCAGAATAATCATCGTACTGATCTTTTCGTACACATCTTTTCGTACACAAAGCGAGGTAATTAACAATCAATGTCATCTTATTTCCGTCTTTCTAGAAGTTTTTTTTTTCAGACTAGCCTCGAGAAAGAATTATTATCGCCTTAAGCCCAGTGCACACCTTACGATCCGACTGGCTCACGACTGGTCCACAACTGAGTGGAAGGAGGCGAGTCGTGGGGCAGTCGTAAGCCTTGACACCGCACACCTTGCGATTCCAGACCCATCCGACTACTCTGACGTCATATCAATACTGCTGTCTGATGGCTGGAAGATGGATTGAGCCTGCGATCTCTTGCGATCCAGTCGTGAAGATTCGACATGTCAAATCCTTCCGACTGGCCTCTGACTGGTCTACGAACTCACGACTGACCAGAGCTGTGACGTCACATCTCCTCTCACTCAGTCGTGGACCAGTCGTGAGCCAGTCGGCTCGTAAGGTGTGCGCTGGGCTTTATACGACTGATGGCACGGTTCACAATGTAATCGCACATTTGCCAGGGATAAAATCTGCACAAGAGATCCGGTAGTAAAATGGTGGACATACACATTTTGACAAGAGGAAGAATGAGAAAGAGAAAACTAATGAAAAACAACAAGAAAAATGAAAATGGAAGAAAAAATGACACAAAAGACAGAATAAAAGAAAGACTGCCAAAGAAGGAATATGAGAAAATATAGCACATTACTAAATCTGCATTTCATTTCCAAGACATGAACTGAATTTGAAGGCATCAATAATAATCCTGTTATGATTTTGACAAACAAATCTCTCGAAATTAGCCTGATGAAGTATTGTCTACACATTCTTCCCTTTCTGTCATATGTTCTACTCACAAGCACAAAATTTCATTCTCCGGTTGGTAAATAAACCCTTCCTAATTTGAGAGTAGATGCCAAGGTTGTCATGAAGAAAAAAAATGACTACCAATTCAGTTGGTAACTAGACATGAAAATAATGTCATTGCTGCACCAAAAGTTTTGTAGACTAGCCTTCTAGAGTATAGTACTCACTTATTCCACCCACGTGTGACAAGTCCACTAGAAGGCACACAATTGCTATTTTCTAAATCGTTAAAGTCAGTTGGTTACACCATAGTTGGCAACTAGTGATTTAAGTTGGCTTGTAAAAACTAAACTTTGTAAGGTTTTATGAAAATGGGCCCTGTATTCAATAGAACACAGACTGATTATGTAAAAATTCAGGGTTTTTGCAAGTTGAACTGAAAGTCCTGCTAAATAATTTGTTGAGGAATTATATCACTAACATTCCTTTGATATTCGAACCTTCCAAAAGACTTGGATAAACGTCATTTGGGACAAAAATCTAAAACCCAATGACACGAATACTTAATATGTGCTAGTAACTGTGCTCCTATGGAGCATTCTGTTGATACCCTTTCAAAAGGGGAGATAAAAACTACTGATATTCATGAGGCTCCTCTGTCACTTTGGGTGAGACTATTTTAAGTGCACAAAAAGGGACCTCTCCATGTTTAAAACATCTGTGGATATTTGAGGTCATTCGGGACATGAGCTAATTACGGAAGCTTAAAAGTGCCCCTAGAAGACGAGAAAAGGAGTCAAAAGGACAAGAAGTCATGGAAAGAAGACAAAAAAACAAGATACTCACTCTCGTCAAGTCGACGAGAAGACACGAAGACAAAATCATGGATCTCGTCAAGTCGACTTTGTCAGGACCATAAGACAAGAAGACAAGATCCTAGAACTTGTCAAGTTGACTCGATGAGGATGAGAAGACAAGAAGAAAAAATCCTGGATCTCGTCAATTTGACTTCGTCAGGACGAGAAGACAAGATATCCACGCCCCCCCATCTCAGGACTGCCAAAATTTCAGAATCCCCCTTTCGCTGGCTTTCCGTCTCCTTGTTTTCTTGCCCTGACAAAGTTAACTTGATGAGGCTCCAGGAGTTTGTCTTCTTGTCATCTTATCATGAAGAAGTCCACTTGACGAGAATGAGGATCTTGTCTTTTTGTCTCGGGGGGGGGGGGGGGGGCACTGTCATTACAAGATACCATGCTCGTATATAGACATTTAAGAGGGACCCTAAACACGGAATTATTCTTCGATCTCAGAATAAGTATTTTGTCATGTTTCCCCCATCTTTAACAAGTATTTTCAAATCAAGCTGTTGTAAAAGTCTATCCTTTTTCCTGATTTTTGCAATTTTGATACCCTTTTCACTGTACGCGCGTACATCGCCCGTCCATGAAAAACAACCCTTTCTACGTGTTTTTGTGTACAAGCCATGGTGTCCATCTTGTAATGGCAGTGTGCCCCCCCCCCCCCCCCCCGGGGCTTTTTATCTTCTTGTCTTCTTGACTCCTTTTCTCGTCTTCTCATCTCATCTTCTGGGGGCACTTTTAAAGCTTCCATAGCTAACCATGAAGTGGCTTACACACAGTTCATTCTCGTAATTGGTACACTGGAGTAAGAAATAACTCATCTGCTTCAATTCGGCACCTTGTTTGCATAAAAATTGTCGCGGGTAACAGAGTTAGGCTCTCCTGAAGTGCCCAGCTGCAATCTTGGGTGAGCACATCCCTCCATACATTCTTCTGAATGAATGAAATTGAGAGATGAATGGTACTGATTGCCATATTTTCATCTAACAATATAAGTTATTCACTTATTTATTTTTGAATCAATAGATAGCCCTTTGTCTGTAGGTTAGAGGGGTTTTACGCCAAATTTGGGTTTTTTCTTCAAGTTCAGCTGCAATGTCAGGTATGCATAACCCCATATTCTTCTTCATGAATGCTAATGATTTTCCAAAAACTTGGAAACAGAGATTTTGTACCTATCACCTTCAGAAGCATCCAGCTAATTCAGTGATCAATGGTGGTGAAGCTGCAGGTAAGGTGTTAAATGAAACCCACCGAGTTACCTCTCCTTCCACCTTAAACAGTATCAAAATTTTTCATTTTTCAAACGGCCGACCTTTGAACTTCAGTTACCTTTTTGTAGGAACACCATGTATATCTTCAGAAAGGTCTGAATGCACTCAAAGTAGTACAATATTAAAGATAGAGGCAGCTAATTCCACTGCTATTAGAAAGTTATGCTTGCACAGATGCTGATCAAATATATGATTAAAGCCACCCATTTTTTTTTTTTTTTTTTGGGGGGGGGATATTAAAAAAAAGAGCAATTCAACCCTGTGCAGTCGAATATTATATGCCTCTGCATCCCATGCAATTTTCAATTTATGCACATCTCAACAAGCTATATATTAGTTACCATTACCTCTTCCACCCAAAATATATATTTCGCTCATCTTTGACTCAAATCTCTGCCATACATCCAATGTATCATGGGAACATATTTTTGCAAATAACTTCAAATACATTTCTGATCCTATGACCTTTGACCTACACACCCCAAATTCTAATAGATCATCTTCCTATGGTGATATATACTGGGACCAAGTTTGAAGTTTATACCTTAAAAACAGTTCTTGAAAGATATCACATTAACAAGGCTAACACCTGGAAGTTCATATATTTGACCTCTTTGACCTTGACCTTTAACCTACACTGCCCTCCAAAATGTTTGGGTACACCTGTAATCAGAAGTTATTTTCCACGATCACATACACTTTATTCATCAAGTTTGTGACACTGCAAAAATTTGGTATGAAATTGAAGAGTAGACATTAGCAATCAAGCTGACACCAGTTTAAGAATCATGAGGCGTTTCAGAAGGCAGTCATGCGTAAAAAAAGACAACCTATTACCCAAATCATCATCCACAGCTGAATGAGGAGGTCACTAGTTTGGTCAGTTTTATCAGTGTATATACCCCTTTGGAATTTAATAAAACCTGACTCTTGTTTAATCGATGAATGCATTCAAAGTTTGATAACTAATAGACAATAAACATTACTTTTTTCAAACACAAAACTAGTATTTTCAGGTAAAAAAAACATTGACGTAATGAGATCACAAGAATGCTCTTCTGTTTTCTGTTTCTTTCATGGAAATCAAATGTCCACAACTCATATAAGAGTTAAACAACATCCAAGAATATGGTGAAACACCTGTTTTGTCCTCCACAGTGCGTAGACATCTCCAGGAAGCAGGGTTGATGGGAAGTGTGACTTGTACGAAACCTTTTCTCAAAGAATAGAACCGAAAGGAAAGGTTGGCTTGGCCGAAATAGCACAAAGGATGATCTGTAGAGCAGTGGCAGAGAGCTCTTTGGTCAGATGAGTCAAGTTTAATGTATTTGACAGTAGGAGACGATTATGTTAGGCGCTGAAAGGGGAAAGGATGTTAGCACAGGGCATCAAACCGACAAAAAAACATGGTGGTGGAAGTGTTACGGCATGTGGGGTTGTTTCGGTGCAGATTCGGTTGGCAGTTTGCATAAAGTGTAGGGCATTCTTGCCCAGTATGGCTACCACTCCATCCTAGAGCAGAAGGCCATTCTTTCAGAAAAACATCGCATTGGGGTCCAGTTTGTTTCCCAGCAGGCCAACGACCCAAAAACATTCCTAAAGGCTGTGTAAGAACTATCTGGCGAAAAAGGAAACAAATAGGATCCTGAAAATCATGGATTGGCCGTCTTAGTCCCTGGATCTTAACCCCATGGAACTGCTATGGGAAGAGCTGGACAGGAAGGTACGATTCGTACGAATGTCCTACAAGTGAACCTCATCTGTTGGAGGTTCTCAAAAAGGCATGGGAAGATGTCTTCACTGACTACCTTCACAAATTGACCAGCTGGATGCCAAGGGTGTGCCAAGCTATAGTCGCTGCCAGGGGCGGACTTGTTTACAAGAAGTCTCATTGATTTGAAACATGCTTACTTAACTTGAACAAATAAAGAAATGTGTATCTCATGACATAGTATGTTCGTTTTGTTGTTCTTTTCCTTGTAAGAGTAACACGAAATACAAGAATAAGCAATGATATTTGATTTTCAGTAAAAGAAAAAGAAAACAGAAGAGAATTGTGATCCCATGATGTTGATATTTTTACATGAAAATACTTGTTTTGTGTTTGAAGAAAGGAATGTCTATGCTCATAAATTAATCATCTGTTAATAAATTCATTGATTAAACAATGATCAGGTTTTATGGAATGCCAAAGGGGCATATATGCTGATACAACTGACCAAACTAGTGGCTTTATCATTCAGCTGCGGATGATGATTAGGGTAATTTTCGTCTTTTTTTACGCATGACTGCCTCCTGAAACGCTCCATGGTGTCATCTTGGCTGCTAATGTCTACTCTTCAACGCTCTGGTGTCATCTTGGCTGCTAATGTCTACTCTTCAATTTGATACCAAATTTTGCAGTACCATGAATCTGATGATGAAAAAAGTGTGGGTGAATGTGGAAAAATTAGTTCTGATTACAGGTGTACCCAAACTTTTGGAGGGCACTGTACAGACCCTAGAATCTAATCAGATCATCTTTTTATGGTGATATATAGTAGGACCAAGTTTGAAGTTTATACCTCAAACGGTTCTTGAGATGTTGTGTTAATGAGCTAACACATTACATTTCATGTTTGACTTTTGTGACCTTAACCGTTGACCTACATATTCCCAAATCAAATCAGATCATCTACCTATGCTGATACATACTAGGACCATGTTTGTTTGAAATTCATAATTCAAACGGTTCTTGAGAAATCAAGATAAAAAGCAGGACAGACGGACGGACGGACAAGAAAACATAATGCCTACGGCACCACCTTTGATAAGCAGAGGCATAAAAATGATAGAATCACTTGCAAACATACTGTTCAGGAACTGTGATGAAAACCATGACTTGTACTTCCGATGTGTATTCAAAATACTGAACATAAAATACCTAGTCAATTAACAAAGACCAATACAAATTTCAGAGGGTGGTAAAGATTAAAATACATGTACCAAAAAGCTTCTAAAATCAATAATGCCCATGTCTACTTTGTACTACTAGTATAAGAAATGAGTAAAAGGCCAAGCGTCATCTAGCCTGCATCTTGCTATGTGAATGAGAATGTGAACTTTTAGGATGTTACATATATATTATCCCTGGAGCATGAGACAATGCATGCTGTTTATCATTTCTTAAACTGTAAACTCTTACTCAAGTGAAACAAGGCAATAGCCATAATGTGTCTCACCATGCTCGTGTGCAATTATTCTTGCAGGTAAATTGTAACAATTGACCTTTGACCTACATATATAACCTTTGACCCAGATAACACTGAAGTCCCATTAAGCCATCTACTGTCCAAGTTAGGTTACAAATGGGCTTATGGTTCAAAAGTTACCAATTCCGGTAGAAACTTGCAGGTAAATTTTAACATTTGACTGACCTTTGACCTGCATACATGACCTCTGACCCCAAAAACGTCAAGGTCTATTTACTGCATCTACCATCCAAGTTTGCTTACCAATGGGCTATGGTTCTTAAGTTATGGTTTAAGTTTAATAACTGCAGCAGAAACTTGCAGGTAAATTTTAACACTCGACTTCATTTGACCTTTGACCTCCATACATGACATTTGACCCCTAAATAAACATTGAAGACCCTATACTACATCTACCATCCAAATGTGGTTACAAATGGGCAAATGGTTGCAAAGTTATTCAAGTTTGATCAGTATTAAGGACAGACGCCACAAAGGATAAATAGTCTTGCTCCTTCTTGATGGTTCAACAAAGAACAGTGTTACCCATTTACACTTGTAAAGTTTTAGATCCCAGTACATTCCAGTTTAGGATTGAGAAGGAAATATTCAACATGAATCTTCTTTTTTCTTTTTGTAAAGGCATCTTCCTGATACTTTAAGAGTAAAACCATTTATTTTTCACTTTTTCTTTGGAATATTGTTTTAAATTTGATAACATGGTCATTTTACATAAATATCCGTCATTTAAAATCCAAATTGGCTTATTTCTCTTCAAATTCTGAAACAATGTTGTGCAATGTAGGCTACTGCCTTTAAAGGGATTAACTGTGGTCTGAATTTGGTGATTATACCTCAAATTCATAAGTTATTGCCATTACAGTGCTTTTTGTAGAAACTTTGACCTTCTGACCTGTGACCATTGTCCGATTCACCTCATTTTCAAACTTGACCTACACCTTGAAGGGATGTACCAATATATTTATTTTGTCTCATTTTACACTGCTTTCCCTGCAGTTTAACAAATCATTCTACATGAAAATACAAAATACATAATAGGTAATATGGTAAAATACAAAAATTGAGAGTGAATTAATGGTACATTTATTGTAAAATGTATATACACGTTTAGATAGTGATATGAAATTGGTGATAGGAATTTGGTGATTCATGTACCTTGAATCCATGGAAGTGACTACAGCACGATTGTTGACGCCGACAGCAAGACTACCGCCTGTAGTCTTGCTCTGTGACACACGTGAGACACTGTTCAAGATGGTTCATGCCCACAAGACCGAAGGCCCCTCAAGACCGAACAATTGCAAATGACATATCAACACACAGCTCTGACTGATTCCAATCTCCACGAGTTTAAACCATGTAATTGTAAAAAGGGCTAATTGAAATGAGAGTTTTGTCAAATATTTTTCACTTGCATGCCCAACCCAAACCCATATATAAGCATACTCACGTGCTGTTCTTTGCTCATCATTCCTTCCAACAGGGGCGGTGCCAGAGTATTTTGATATGGCGGGGGGCAGGAGGACGAGGTAGGACACAAGTGAGTTTATGCTTTAAATGAACAAATAAGGCTATGATATATTTGCATTGAACTGTCCTCTCTTCCCCCACACCCCTCTTTCTCTTCCTTCCTACTCCTCCTCTTCTTCTTCTTCTTCTTCATGACTTGAAAAATGATAGGGGCAGGCACCCCCTGTAGGGCTGCTCCTGTTTTCCTACATACTATTTGAATAATTTCTAGGGGAAAAAACATTTACAATTCTGTATAAATGACACTTCATTCTCTTACCTACTATCCTACAATGTGCCCCTCCCCCTTTCCCACCAGCTGCTATATCACTGAATTTGTGCAATTACTTACTCATTGGGGAATCTTTTAATGGAAGAAGTAAACACAATATTCATTCAAGAAGTAGCACTACAGATGTGATACTATTCCCTCATCGCATTTGGGTGAGCCCCGTCCTCAATATGGAACACATTTGTTGTGCCCCTCCCTTAGCACCATTTCCTCCAACCAAGGCCAAGATAGTAATTGTCAGAGTCTGGTCACAGTAGTTTTGGTTTTTTGGTATCTGTGGCCATTTGCTATGAGCACAACCTCCCTCCCAATCCCCAGCTTAATGCATGCGTGTTGACCCCCTTCTGCCTTTTTTGATTGTTATGACCATCTAATCGTATGAAAAATGAACTCCTCATCTCGTGTGCATGTGGTGAAAAATTTTTGTCACATGTTCGAAATCTATGCACGCAATACAATTGCAAAAAATGTCTACATTTTTGCGAAGTAAAATAATCAGTCATTGACCTAAAGTCGTGTGACCCTTCCGTCTCGTAGGACCTTTTTCATTTTCAGTCTTGCGAGCCTTCGGTCTCGTGTGAAGACCCCTTCAAAATGAACATCAGTACAACTTCAGCACAAAATATGCCCTTTACTTACCCACACCATCATCCATGGTTTGACCATCTTTTATTTCATAACAGAACATTACTCTTAAGAGCACAAAAAAATTTTCATCTTACGTTTTCATCAGATCATGTTTGCAAGTGATCCTAACATTGCATGGTTTTAACAGCTTAAAACATGTCATGATAAAAAAACAGGATGCTAGGAAATGGATGCCCCATAAAGACATATTTACTTATATGAATTTTACTTGTCATATTACTACACATAGCTTTACTCCCATTAAACAATCCCTTCAAGTTTTAGTTTTTTTTTTTTTTTTCTGGGATGACAATGCCTTCATCAAAGCATTACTCACATCCTGCTTCAGCTTTGCTGGTTAGAAACAAAAACAAGATTATGTGCCTTGTATGTGGGCTAATAGTGTATGTAAATATACATGCCGTTGATCCCCAAAATTGAAAGCCCCGAAACTTTCTCACAGCAGTAATGTCCGCTGCACATGAAACATTACTTGCTGACACGGGACTGTCAGCAATATGCATGCTCTTTGATGTGCCATGAGATATCATACACAAAAGTGAATCCAAAGTAAACAGTGAATCTCTGCTTTGAATTACAGGCTTATAGGTTATTTTCTTCCAAATTGTAGAAAAGTGCAGGTAAAAATCCGATCAGAATGATGTGTGAGCAAAGGACAATCTTTCACCTTTCTTGTGACGCATCATGCCCTTATGCGCACCAGATATGAAGGCCACACCAGTACATATGTTATAATCAAAATGCATTAATATCTTTCATCCTCCTCCTGATTTCAAGGAGTTTACCACTGGAACTTCTCTTACATCAGTCCATGCAACTCTGTGCACACATTGATTAATAAGATAAAAAATATACCCTTGGATGCCAACTCTTAAACTAATGATACCAGGCAATATTTCCGTATCAAGAAAAAAATGAATTTTACAGAAATTCAATCGAATACTATAGGAAATTGTGAAACAACACCCATCCCAATACATAGGCTCATATGTCTACATTCTTGAAAGAAATTTTGGTAAGCCTTGCTAAACTAAGGTGACTGATATATAGTGTATCCAAGAATTATTTGTAGACTGCACATAAAACACACTATAAAAGGAGAAGATAAACCATGCTTGAAGTTGAAATTCTTTAAGTGTCCTTAAATCTAACTGAATTGTATATCAAACTGATTTTCCTGTAGTTACAAATCATGATCATTCATGCATGAATAGTTATGACCCACTATGTGCACTAATGCCCATTTTCTGACATTTCTGTGGTCATTGAATCGTAACCTGTAATGCTTCACTGATCATGGCTTATTTGTTCATTTTTGCAACAGATGAGATGATAGCTCTTAATTTCATTTACAATTCTTAGCATTTCACTTGTTCTTGTATTTTGACATGAATTAAATATGAATCATGAATCTCATGAAGCCTCTGTACAAAGTCAATGTAGGCAACATTCGCAAGAATTCATTCATCAAAAAATGTTTTCAATATGAGTAAAGCGAAGTGAAATACTAAGAATTGTATATCAAACTGAAGCATATCATGTCATGTATCAGGAAAATGAATGAACAAACCAAGATCATCGAAGCATTACAAGTCGTGATCACAGAAAGGTCTGAAAATGACTATTATTGCATGTAATGAGTCATAATCATTCATGCATTAATGATCAAGACTTGTAACTACAGGTAAATCAAAGGCTATTCTTTTCTCTTTGATTTGATAATACAATTCAGTAGATTTTATGACAACTTATTCAGGAATTTTTTTGCTTCAAGCATGGTCTACCTTTTCCTTTTACAGTATGGTTCATGTGCAGTGTACAAATATTTCTTGATACACTGTACACGTATATATGAAAGGCCAACTGTCAATCATAAATCTTGTGCAAATCATTGTACATATAATTACAAAATATAATACACAAAATATAGAATGAATTTGCACATGAAATATAAATGAGAAAGTAACTTCATGGTGGAAATTTTTGAACCGATATTTCTATAAAGTTTAAGAGTTAAAGAGATTGACAGTCAGCACTCCATCCTTGTTTTTTCCTTGGGATTAGAAGACTTAAAACCCAGTGAATGTAACAAAAATTGTAATATGATGATGATAATAGTAGTATTCGTATCAGAAGTTAATGCGGTAATTACAATTTAAAAATTCAAATGAAAAAGAAAAAAGGAAAAACAACACACACACACACACACACAAAAAAAAAAACCCACCAAAAATCTCAATAATAGAATCATGTTACATGTGTTGTGCCAATATGAAACTTAATTATGCATTTAATTGTATGCACCATCTTCACTCTCTGGGAGTGTGGGATATGGCACTTACGATCACAATGACCAAATATGTACTTAAAACCAAAATACTTATCAAGAAAGGATCGAGCCTTTATAAATTTGGTTAAGAAAAAGGGCATTTTCAGACAATGAACTTTGTTTTCATATGGAATGTCAAAGAGTTTTTGCAAAAAAAAAAGAAGCTAGCATACAACTAGTTTTTTAAAGACAGTACATATTATGTCTGTACTTGCAAAAAAAAAAAAAAAAAAAAAAAAAAAAAAAAGGACAAATCACACTAACGAGACCAGTCCCATTTGAAACTATTATTGACATTAGTAGACTCAGACAATGTAAAGGTTTATGCACTACTACCAGGTTTTAGAAAAATGCATAAGCAATTAAAATCAGATTCAGAGTGAAAGATGTTTAAACACAAAATCATGTCCATTTGGAAGAGAGTTGAATTTAGAGATAATTAAGGGGTAATGAATCAATGACAATTTTATTACACTTCAAAGAAACATGCCAACATGCTGGTAAGATCAATTATGACCTTCAGATCTCCTGCAAAGTAAAGCAAGATAGTATCTCAACATATGCAATTTTATAAATTATACAAGTAAATGTCAGAGGTAGGCAAGAAAACCAATGGAGGGAGTTTCAGCATAAAAGATCATAACAAACCTTTATAAAATGTCTGTGTATAATCAATCATCTTTAGACATTTAGAGGTTTCTTGTGTGCAGGAACATATTGAAGGTAAGCTAGAATATAGACTTACAAAGTTTCAAGGGCAAGATATTACAGTTTTTCCTCAAAGAAAGTGTAACTTCCTGGGCCCCATTGCCCTACCTTTGATGGTAATTTTGTCATTAATGGTAACTTCCATGAAATCCTAGAATTAGACTGGTTGTTGGGCAATGTTACCAATGTATTTACCATTGATGACAGAGTTAACATTAAGGGTAACTTTTATGCAACAGGGTCTCATAGAATACTAAAAAAAAACATATAAGATTTTATAAAGAGATTTGTAATATTCCATTAAAGCTCTTCAAAACAAGAGTCTTCCCAAGAATACCAAACAAAGTGGTGAAGCAGAATATTTACTTCCAAGGTTCCTTGGCTGATGACTTTTCTTTATGGAAATATCTATGCTTTGGGTATCTGATATTCTCTTTGAACATAAGATTCATTTCATTTACAAATGGCCAATGCTTCCATTGTCATGACATTTTGCTTGATACTTCAAGCTGAATTATGAAGGGCTGCAAGAGCTCATTTAATTATGAGAATCATAAAAGATAACTCCAAACACTCAAAAACCCATTAAGTGTCCCATACACTTAAGATTATAAACGTAGTTGGGAATTTTTATATCCTAGACAAAAATACAAGGCAATTTGATATTTGGTCAAGGATATGTAAATTTTCATCCAGGATTTATTCCTTTATATTAGTAAGTCTGTAAGGCCACAGTGCCTTATATATGTCCCTCTCTGTCCTCTTTATTTTGTCCTTTGTCTTTTTCATTTCCCTTCTACCCTCTTCTCTCTGCATATATGCCCTTGTGCAATTCTTTGTTTTGTTGATAAAACTGGCTTTTTATCTCCAAGAGTGACCGACCACAGTTTTGTTAAGCATACAGATAAAGATTTATTTTTCAATGAAAGGTAAAATTCACACTGATAAAGAAACTCTGATAAAGGACCTGAAAGCTATGATTTTTTTTTTGAAGTTGGAATCAATCAAATAAAAGTCTGTGGTTTACCTTAGGAGCACCTCTCCTCTTTGGTCTGTATCAAAACTTATATAAAGTTTCATTTTTAAAAAAGATGTTGATGAACGAATAAAGCTAATTCACGGGAAGATAAAATGTAATCTTCATAAGTCCTTCCTTAAGAGAAAATGCTGAAATTTAATGAAATAAAATTCTAAAAAACATGAAACATAAGGCTATTTTCAAAGTCCAAAGTAAAGCTTGCACTTTGCTGCGTAATGCTGAGTTGAGCTACCATCACCCCCATAATGCAAGGGTACTGAAGAGTGAAACATGGTGGGGGGAGGGGGGGGGGGTGCTGCCTCTAGCATTTGAAATCAGCAAGGAGTGCTTATGCTTTTGTATGAACCTTGAAATTTGAAAGGATATATTTAGACTACCAAAGGGAAACTTTCTGCACAGCATTGTATACTTTGTACAATGATGCTTCAGAAATGAAATCTGTCCAAATAGTTTATACACAAAAGCATTACGATGAAACTAAATAATTTGAATTTTTCATGGGGAAACTGGAGTATTTGCCTGTAAATAGGGTTTAAATAGTAATGAATTGTAGTTTACTACATTTGTAGTTTAAAAATTCATTCCAATTTTTTCTCATCCATCATCTCTGAAACAATTATTTTGGGGAAAAACTAAGTCAGCTAAAAGCAATGCATGCATCCCCGCAAGAAAGTGTCGCTGCTTGAGAAGAACCTACTGGTTGTGTAGTTAAAGAACATATGTGCTGGGCCTAAATTGAAGCCCAATTCCCAGTTGTAAGTAGTCTTTGATGACCATGTTGCGACGATGTTGACTGATACAACTCGGCCGTGACATGACCAACTGCTACAAAATTTTGCATGGACCTCCACAATCATGTAAAGAACACACATCCAATGTCATATTTTGGTAATTTTTTTTCCCCATTTAATATCATATAAAGCCCCTCCCCTGTGTCCTCACTGCCTCCAAAATAGCCTAGTCTTTTTAGGGTTAAAAGTGCATTGGGACTCAGAATCACCATGCAATGTTCATTTCCTTGATTACAGAATCATAATAGTCACATGTGTGCTTACTCAACCATATCATGGTGGTGTAACAATATCCAAATGTTTTTAGATGAAACAGGATAATGACTGAATTATACTTGTACTTGATATTACTGTTCGGAATGGGCTGGAATGAAATGACACATGAAACCCCCCCCCCCCCAAAAAAAAAAATGAACGTGACTGCGTCTCCTATATGCCTCTGCCAAAATGAAGTTAAGGTTTGTGGCTAAAACTCTACTTGAAATATTGTGATAACCAAAATGAAAATCAGAAAACTACATGTTAAGTGACTTCTTTGACCTTTGATCTGACAAATGAAAAGTCTGATCACTTTACCTTTACTTCTTTTGTCACACAAATTAGTTCATTTATGGTGATAAACTAAAAAATTTATGCATATTGATCTATGTGACATTTGACCTTTGACATATTGAACCCAGATTCTACTAATTTGGTCTCACTATGGCGATGAGTAATGGTACCAAGTTTGAAGATTATACCCCAAATGGTTCTTGAGATATCTACAAGGCTAAAACTTTTAAGTTCAGAAACTGACCTCTACGCCCTTATGCATCCCAAAATCTAATCATCTAATCAGATTGCCTTTCTAAGGTGATGCTGGTAAAGGAATGCAAGTGGCAAATGAATCCAGGGCCTGAAATTTTCTTTATGGTTGATGGTACCTGAAGCGTACATTATGAGCAAAGTGGGGGGGGGGGGGAGGGGGTCTAGGGCCTGCTTGTTTAACTAAGGGTGCTGGAAGCCTCGAGGTTCAAAATGCTCTCTGATGCAAACTGAGTCTATTTTTAATAAGGATCATTCCCCTTCAAATTCATTCCAAGTAAATGGGTAATTTTTATGTCATAGAGCCTCTATGCAGCAAATATTAAAATGTGACTGGTCAATGATGAGAGAATGTACATGTAAACTTTATAATGTCCAGTGCAATTGTACATAAACAGACAAAGAGGGAAAAGACTTTTTTTGCAGTCAAAGCTTTAAGTTTCTACAGTTGTTGAATTAATCTACATGACTATCATTTGGTATTATTCTAAGGGAATATCTGCTCAAAATTTTAAATTGTACTAATTTCAGTTACCAAACTGTTCAATCGTTACTCGATGCAATGCATGTAGTCACTCTCGCTTTCCAAGCTATACTGATTCTTCGGAAGTAGTCAGACAGAAATTCTTCCCTGTCATCTTTGTTTTCCAGCCACCATTTGCACTAAAATAATTTTTCATCCATTATTGATTTGCTTGATATTTGATCCCTTTTCCACTTCCATGTTGATGACGGGGAATTAATTCACAGTCACTGACACAATCATGGAACTTTGGGTTACTAGCCATACACATGTAGGCTGGCGCCGGCGCCAGCTCCATGCATAGAGTCCGTACACACACACATGGCCATGGTCATCCATGCCAAAAGAGCATATGAACATGGAAGCTGACTAGACTAATGATACAGTCATTTTATTAAAATCAAAGTTATGCACAGTGTCTGTACACGCTTGTGTTTGACTAATGACTTGCACAAGTCTAATTCTTTCAGATCACATGTGAGAGCAGAAGTATCTGCATGGATTGTCCAGCTCATTTGGCTCTCGTACACGTAGGCCATTCGGCCAGCTCTGCTGTCCAGTGATTTGCATGTGTACTCCAGCTGGAGAAAACTGGGCCAGCTGGAACTTTGAGTATAAACAAGGCAAATGTCAAGCGTTGTCTCGCCTGTATCTCAATAAGCGAATAAGAAGGTGAACTTTGGTCTGGCAGCTCATTACCAGTATACTAAGCAATAATGATGATGTTACATACATTTCATCCCTTGAAAATGAGACAAAGCTGTTTGTGCATGCTTACACCAGGAAGAAAACCAATGGTATTGAAAAATAGGAAATAAAAATGACATCACTGGAAAAATCGAAGCATGGAATGAGGGAAGGACAACAACCTGGAAAAAAACCCCTAAGAATATTAGCAGCTTTTCCGTTAATCTTTGTCACATGGCTGTGAATATCATGAATGGTGCTTAGTTGCGGAAAGGTGCAGTCTTGTTATTTGAAAGATAATTAAAATGCATTCAAAGACAAAGAGAAGTCACAAAATGACAAACTTTGTACTTGACGAAATTTACAACCATACCATGCACCTTCAAGATATGTAACTGTGGTGTCAATTTGGTGATACTACCTCATCCTAAGATACAAATAGTTATAATGTGTTCCTTGGCTTGAAATAAAGTTTACGGACTTTTATTAGACCTTTGACCTAGGTCAGATTTGACCCATTTCTCAAACATGACCTGTGTCTTCAAGGGATGCAACTGTGGTATGAATCTGGTGATCATACCTCAGAGGTACAAAAAGTTACTACCCTGTATGTGTACACTAAAAGTGAAAGTTCACTGTCCTTTTGACCTCTTACATTGCCCTAATTAAAAACACGACATGCACGTTCAAGAGATGTACTTTTAATTCAAATTTGGTGAACTTGTATCAAAGGTACAAAACAATTATTACATGTGAAGTGATTTTTCAGTGAAAGTTCGTTGACCTCTGTTCCTTCGTCAAATTCAACTCATTTTCAAACTTGACCTACACCTTTAAGAAATGTACCACTGGTATGACTTTGATGATTCTATTTGAAATCCCTAGAAACTTATTGTCATTACAGTGCTTTTTTTGAGAAAGTTCACTGACCTTTGATCGTCGACAGATTCAACTCATTCCCAAACTTGACCTGTCCAACTATGTGGCATGAATTTGGTGATTCTATCTCAAATCCATAGAAAGTTATTGTAATTACAATTGTTCTTTGTAGAACCATCTTTGAACTTTGTCTTTGGTCAGCTTTGAATCATTTTGGAATGTGACTTAAGCCTTTAAGAGATGTACCTGTGGTGTGAACTTGGTGATCCTAACTGAACTCCAAAGAAATTTATTGTGATTACAGCATGATTTTTGACTTCAAAAACAAAAGAAATATTGATGCCTATAATCTAGCTCCACTATGCAGGCAAGACAAAAATAATAAAAAGCCAGAAAGCCTGCTGAAACTCTGGCATTCCTGATCCTAGTAGCAAATTTGAAGGTCATATCTCACTGGTTCTTGAGATATGTTATCGCATTAACCGGCTAAAATCTAAAATTTCAAAATTGACCTCTATGACTTATGGACCTTGATCTACATACCCCACAGTTTCATCAGATTGTCTTCCTATGGTGATACATACTAGCATTAAGTCTGAAGTTCACATCTAAAGGTTGTTGAGGTATTGCTTTGAAGTGAAACGCCCATGACAGTCTCGCCTGCATTACACAAATCGTCACAGCATCATTCTGATTGGTTGAGTCCTGTAGACCGTTTGGGGACAATGTCCAATACTTGAACTAAGATCAGTTTGAACCTATCCACATATCTTTTTAAAAGTAAGAATATATCTAAGAGGCTCCCAAGCCACCTCCTGAATGGGACATCAGGTACCCATAGCATCTGTAGATCTTATCTAAGGATTGATTCTTAATAAATCTGTCTGAAATCCATCGAAATATGAATTTTGCTTTACTGCATGTGTACATGACATACTGCATACATGCTGTACAGACAAAACATTAAGCCCAAGAATAATCAGTACAGGATTTCTAGTTGATCAAAAGGTAAGATTCAGGTATTCATTTGAAAGAGGATGCCACAAAGACAATTCCTATTGAGGTTGATAATACATGTAACTCTCACTGAATTTCAACAAAATATTACGAAAATGAGGGTAAGAATTTAAATTAATTGACCCCAAATAACCTTTGTCCTTGACTTTGCAACCTGATATTTGTTGCACATAATTTGTGAAACTTGATAACCCTTGTGAACAAGTTAAATGGAATTCAAACAAATACTTTTGAATTGAGGGTAAAATTCAAAACTTAACCTCAGATTAAGTTTCTGAAAATTTTAAAAGTTAATTGACCTCAAATGACCTTTGACCTTGACTTTGTGACATGAAATTTGTTCCAATTGATTTGTGTTACTTGATATGCCTTGTGCACAAGTTTCATGGAATTTGAACTTATAACTTTTGAAGTGAGGGGTCAAAATTCAAAAACTTAATCTCAGGTTAAGTTTTTGCAACATAATTGAAGTTAATTGACCTCAAATGACCTTTAACCTAAACTGTGTCACATAAAATTTGTATAACATAATCTGTGATACTGATAAGCCTTCAGTACAAGTTCCCTGAAAATTGAACATGGACTTTTGGAAAGAGTACTTCCTACAATGTTGACGCCGCCGTTGCCGCTGTCGGAAAAGCAGCACCTGTATCTCGCTCTTGCTACGCAGGCGAGACAAAAAGCAGGATGGACAGATGAATGGACAGCTTGAAAACATAATACCTCCAGCATTGCCTTTGGTGGGAGGAGCCATTAAAAATAAGAATAATATCTCGTGACCTTTCTACTGAGACAATAAATAAATAAACTTTACAATTAGGGAATGATGGAGAATAAATCCAACAACTGGTGAGATGGGTAAGGAAATGCAAATCATAATCATGTCTGGCATAAAGGCACAAGGGTCCGTTCAATAAATATAGGGGTCTGAAGCACAAAATTGACATGGAAAAATGCATGTAATTTTCAAATATCAACTAGAGTTCCATGTAAGAGATCTTTAATAAATGGAAATGGTCACTTAAACCATAAAAACTACCAATATGTGATTACTGACATAAGAGTATAACACGTGAGCCATTTTCAGAGTTTTGCATCATAAATTAACCCTACCAAACAGATCAACAAAACTTTGGTCCAAATCATGACAGAAAAGTAAAGAAAATAAAGATTCATAAAAAATTAAAGAGCCTATATCTAACCATCATCAATTATTGTCACTCGCTGTCAATGTACAGCACTGTATAACACAAGTAATTGGTCAATGAAAGTTTGTCTTCATAGGGACACGATGTGATTCTTGCTTAGAGACGCAGGTGTCCTTTCTTCCAAAGTTCATAATCTCAGGTTGAAAACAGAGATCCTGTCCATGTGCTAAACTCCTGTACACTTTTAGTAGATAACTTCATAGACTGTTGCTTTCTTGTCACCTGATCCTGTGACAATGAATTTGTTGTCCACTGAGATATCACAGCAAAGCACCGATGATGACTCCTTGGACTAAATCAGAAAAAACGAAACTAAACAAGAATCTGTTCAGTTCTCAAACCACTATACAGTCTATTAACACAACACAAAAAGTAAGTTCCCCCTAAAACATATCTCTGTATTTTTTCAGTCAGGAGTCTTTGATGAAATCTGAATACAGATTCATGTAGCTACACTTCTCAGCTAAATTTCCTGTAAAATTCAAGGCAAACCCTTCAGTCACGCTTTAGTGAACACGACCTAAACGCAAAATTGTCATTTTTTAAAGTTCACAAGCTTCGTGCCATGACTTTCATGCAGTGATATCGAGAACATACTTTAAGTTTTCTGCATTTGATGGCATGCAACATAAATTTTATTCACTACCAAACATACCAAATAAGTTGTGGCCAAATTTCATGCTTGAGTGAGCAAGAGGTGAAGATGGCAAAAACTGCATTTTTACATCTTTTGCACTGTGAATTTGATCTAATGCAAAGGAATTCATGTTTTGGAAGGGTGTTTGCAACCTTTGCAATTGATACTTATCAATTCACGGTTGAATGAACACATAATAAAAACAAAATATCACCATGCTGAACTTATCCAGTAATTATTGGCTTTTTTTTGTGCACTAAAAATCTCATTGATAGAATGTTTAGCATGTTTACATGACCGGTGTACACGTATCAATAATCTCATGGCATTTAATTGAAAGTTCACTGCTTCAATGGGCACGTGGGACTGGAAAAGCTCTTTTTTCACCTATCAACCAAAATTCACTTGCTTAATTTGGGTAACCATGATAAGTCTTCTTGGGGAGTTCGTCTGATTTGATTTTCATCAAAATCCTGACCTCTTACGCTTCAGTGAGCAAAAAAGACAAGAAAATTATTCATATGAGGAGAAATTTTAGCACTTTGTCCCTGCTCCGTGCTGCATCGGATAGTTAATTTGGCATAAGATCCTATTAGTTAGTGACTTCAGTAAGTGATGTGCCAAATGTCACTGAAAAAACTCACTGTAGAATGAACAATAATCATCTATGAAAATAGGCCAGATTTCATTTTTTACTTCCTCCCTCATTGACACTATGTATAGTTAGTAAGCAGAGTTTTAACAAAAGTGAAAATTTGCCATTTTCACTGATGATAATTGTTCATTCTCCTGGGAGTTATTTCATGAAAATTAGCACATATCTCCAGCTATTGACAAACAGGGATCTTGCACCAAATTAAGTATCCGATGCGGCAGGGAGCAGGGACAACACCCTAAACTTTTAGCTCATTGGCATAATTTTCTTGTCTCTTTTGCTCACTGAAGCGTAAGAGATCAGGATTTCGATGAAAATCAAATCAGAGGAATTCCCCAAGAAGACTTATGATGATTAACCAAATTAAGCAACTGAATTTTGGTCCATAAGTGAAAAAAAGCTTTATCAATTCCAGGAGCTCATTGAAGCATGAACTCTCAATTAAATGCCATGAGTTCATTGATGCATGTACACCGGTCATATAAACATGCTAAAAATGTTATCAATAAGATTTTTAGTGCACAAAAATAATGCAATAATTACTGGATAATTTCAACATGGTTATATTTTGTTTTCATTATGTGTTCATTCAACCGTGAATTGATAGGTATTAATTGCAAAAGTTGCAAACACCCTTCCAAAATACGAATTCCTCTGCATTAGATCAAATTCTCTGTGCAAAAGATGACAAAACTGCACTTTTGCCATTTTCACATCTTGCTTACTCAAGCATGAAATTTGGTGGACAACTCATTTGGTATGTTTTTTAACAAATAAAATTTATGTTGCATGCCTTCAAACGCAGAAAACTTTAAGTATGTTCCAATATCACTGCATCAAAGTCACGGCACGAAGCTTGTGAACTTTAAGAAATGACAATTTTGCATTTTGGTCATGTTCACTGAAGCCTGACTGAAGGTTTTGCCCTGAATTTTACAAGAAATTTAGCTGAGAAGTGTAGCTACATGAATCTGTATTCAGATTTCATCAAAGGTTCCAGAATGAAAAATACAGAGATTTGTTTTAGGGGGAACTTACTTTTTGTCTTGTTTTTATATATGAATTTACATGGAGATCTGTGAAATTGCTTCAATCTAAGCCATCTTGCTAACTCTTTTATTATTTTACTAACTCAAAATGGAGCAAAGTTTAGGAAGGGTATAATGTTTGCTTGATAAACTAGACATCCTTTCTCAACCCTACGGGCTGAAGGCAGCTTTCCACTGAAATTATGCAGTCACATTTCATGAAATTAATTCTTTAGTATAGTCCACTGAGAACTCTCATCGCAAAAAAAACCCAGAGTTCTTTGGTCATCTAATTTACCTCATATGGAAATTTGTACAAATAAAAAGGCAGGGTCTTATTGAGTTGAGGAGAACATTTCTTCAAAATAGAACTTGAAAAGCATGTCTTTTTCTCAAACCAATCTCTATAGTTACTCTTGTCTGCACGATGGGTGCATAGCAGAGACATATTCTCAGCATACCTATGGTATTTTTTTGTCAAGAGCTGTCACCCAGAGAGAGAAAATAGAAGTTGTTGCAGGTAATAAAGTTCAGTTTTATTAGGAGGAATGGCAGGGTTGGCATGTCTAAAATAAAAAAAAAGGATTTTAAAAGCATTTAAATAAGCATTTTCAATCACCTGCTTTCTTAAAAATGAAAAATGAAAAATATCTTAAAAATATAAATAACATCAAAATATCCATACATCTATGGTAAATGTCATAAAATTACAAGCATGTGGTATCAGTGTATCCGTTATTTGGTTTTTGTATTGGTTCTTGCATACAACCGATACCACAGATACTGTGCCAGTGAAGAAAACTGTCTCTTCACCCCCTCTCAGTGCACAAGATTATTTGGTTATTTGGTTTTGTATTGGCTCTTGCATACAACCGATACCACAGATACAGTGCCAGTGAAGAAAACTGTCTCTTCACCCCCTCTCAGTGCACAAGATTATTTGGTTATTTGGTTTTGTATTGGCTCTTGCATACAACCGATATCACAGATACTGAGCCAGTGAAGAAAACTGTCTCTTCACCCCCTCTCAGTACACAAGATTATTTGGTTATTTGGTTTTGTATTGGCTCTTGCATACAACCGATACCACAGATACAGTGCCAGTGAAGTAAACTGTCTCTTCACCCCCCTCTCAGTACACAAGATTGACAGCCCTAGATACCAACATGGTGGTACATGTATCACCATCCTACTGACAACTTTTTTCATGGTTCATGAGACTGACATTGTAGGCCTTGTGGGTTGCCAGTCTTACTGGTCCATCTGTCTTGCAGGTCTACTAAAATATCATCATTTAAATGTTCAGTCTTCACACTTTAACATAGACCTTGCAAAATAAATGTAAAACAAATATTGCTACCCTATTTGCACTTGTACTGGTCGTGTGATGCTTTCAGGATTTTTTAACAAACATCATATTGTTGAAACCTTTGACCTACATACATGACCTTTGACCCTGCAAATTAAATTGAGGTCCTAAGTTTGGTTAAAAATGGGCTGGTGGTTCAAAAGTTACTAACCCAGGTAGAAAATGTTAACATTTGACCTCATTTGACCATTGACCTACACACATGACCTCTGACCCCCTAAATTACATTGAGGTCCCTATAGAGCATCTACCATCCAAGTCTGGTGCCAAACAGGCAAAGATCGCAAAGTTACTAAAGTTTTACATTCATGACATTTGACCTACATAAATTAAAGTGAGGTCCCAAGTTTAGTTACAAATGGGCTAGTGGTTCTAAAGTTACCAACCCAAGTAAAAACATGTTAACATTTGATCTCATTTGACCTTTGACCAGCAAATTACATCAAGGTTCCTATAGAGCATTTACTATCCAAGTCTGGTTCCAAACGGGAAAGTGGTCGCAAAGTTATTCAAGTCTAATACTCATTTGACCTCTGATCTACATACATGACCTATGATTCACAAATTACATTAAGGTCCCTATAGAGCATCTACCATCCAAGCTTGGTTCCAAACAGGCAAATGGTCGCAAAATTATTCAAGTTTTATACTCATTTGACCTGTGACCTACATACATGACCTTTGACCCCTAAATTAAATTCAGGTCCCTATAGAGCATTTACCATCCAAGTTTGGTTACAAATCGGCTAGTGGTTCAAAAGTTACTAACCCCAAGTTTTACAAGCATTACGGATGGACGACGGATGGACGCCACTAAGGATCCCTTAGTCTCGCTCCACCTTCGGTGGCTCGACCAAAATCAGTTTATCTTTGTCTTGCCTTATTTTCTATTACTTCTTTTATTCTGAACTATTTTGGATCACCTTATTGTTTGACAATTTCATTTTTGTGGTTTTCTTTATAAAGAATCTGTGGGCACCTTATGGGTCATTATTCACATTCTTCCATTAAAATTATGTGGTACATGTAAAAAAGTGAAATTAATAACTAGGAAAAATTGGCCCATATTCTGATAGCAGCAAAATTTAACCCTAGGTTAAAATTAACCCTGGGTTAAGTAAACTACACACTTAGACTCACCTCTGGGTCTAAGTGTAGTTTAACTCTCATTGGTATTCTGATAGCCTGGTTTAACTAAACCAAGGTTTTAAATATAACCCTGGGTTAAAGACACAGCCAAGGTTTAATTGCAATGGAGATCCTACTGCACATGCTCAGTAGAGCTCACCTCCCTCCTTGCACGTGAAATTTAGCACAACATGTGAAAAAACTATGGGGGGGGGGGGGTAAGTCGGCTTTGCCTTTGCTGCCTCATGCCCGGCCTGTGCCCGGCCCCACATCTCCTGGCCCATCGGCCCATCGGCCCGCAAACCACTGGTGACAGATAGCCCTTGGCGCAGCGCCCTGTATCATCTTTGCATGCATCCAGGAAATAGAAGTGAAATGCCCTTTAGGCTTTACGACACGGTGCACACTAGCGCATAGATCGACAGTTCATTGGTGCGCAAGCATTAATGCAAAGTTTGTTTATATTACGTCTTTAGACTTTAATCATTTTTGAGCTAGCTAGCATGAGGTAGAATTCTACGACTATGTCTCTACGATTTCGGTTGGAGTAGATGTAGTTAATGTAAGGGCATTTTTTCAACAGTTTACATCCTGTAAAAATCAATGATGAGATGTTTGCTACCAGTACTACCTGTAACAATAAGGAATTAGGCCTACTCAAACAGGGTGAGTAAAAATAAAGTGATTCACTGATCCGATTGACAAAATGACGGTCAAGGCAAATTGTGACTATGTAGATCAAACAGTAACAGTTAGGCCTAACGTTAGCCCTGGTGGTGTTAAGTTATTCTCAGTTTATCGGTCAGGTGTGACCGTCTTCGTTGTCTGTAGAATCTGGACTACTGTAATATTTAAAAAAAAATTTGCAAAATACTCTCCAACTTAACTTAAGGCAGACCAGAACAAAAAGCTTTTTTTTTTCCCTTCTTTTTTCCCCCTAGGCCTACCCAGATGTGTGTCCGGACAATCGATTTAGAAGAGCCATTTACAGAAGTTTACAAGCAATAATTCTTAAATTTTCTAACACTAGTGTTAGACAATATCATAGAGAACAAGTATTGATAATGATTACTACCATTTAATGAATAATTTTTGTTGAATATAAAGCCAAAAGAAGTGGCTTTTTTTTGTTAAGTGTCCACACACAAGCCCCTCCCTCCCCCCCCCCAATCCTTCAATAATTGCAGCCAATTTAGCCCGAGGTAGGTTCTCTACCAGCTGTGAATAGGCCTAACATTAATCGCTAGGGTCAGGGGTCTTTTTACTAATTTTTATAATTATGTTGGCCGTAGATCTAGCAGTTAACTGAAGTGTAACTTTGGGTAACAGATTGTTGGATACAACTATCCTGTCACTGCACTGCAGCCTGCACTGCGCTGGCTATATCATGCCGCACTGCACTTTCTACATGAATGGGAGATAAACCAGGCTTAAACTAACTACCCCCTGCTCGAGTTTAAATTTTGAGGGATTTATTACCACACTTAAACCAGGGTTAAGCTAAACCTTGCTATCGAAATATGAAATCTTAGCCCAGGGTTAAAATGACAAGTTAGCTAGGGTTATTAACACACTTAGCCCGGGGTTAAGTTAAACCTGGCTATCAGAATACGGGCCATTGTGTTAAGTGCCTATGGTGTGTACAAAAAACATATTGCAAGCTTCTGTTAGGAAACACCTATGAATACCTGTATGTCCGCCTGCCAATAATACCAATAAAAGATCCTGTACACTACCCACTGGACACTTACCTTCAGGACAATCACCACGTTTTTTTTCTATTTACCTCCTGGAATTATCCCTTGAACAATTCCCCATCCTGGAAAATTGCCTCCTAGAAAGTGGCTGTTCAATGTCCAGGGGGGTAAATGTCCTGAGGGGAACTGTCTTTGGGGTAATTATCCTTGGGAGGTAAAGGGGGGGGGGGGGAATCCTATGTGCCTCAAAAGTGACAGGTAATGGGAACTTTACAGCAACAAGATTTTGAAATAAGCCTGAAGAGCAGGGATGGTGGATGCAAACATTGTTCTTTATCAAATTTACATGTTTCATTAGAAACAACAAATCTGCCGGTTCTCACCTGGAATATGCTTGCACCATAGGGAGTTCTCCATGCATTCAGGAGGTTATCTTTTCCTGTACTGACAAACCACTTGCCACAATGAGCAAATTTAAGAGAAAGGACACAGCTTTCATGTAGGTGTAACTGGTACTTATCAGGTTTGGTGTGATGAAGAACTTCCACATTGCTGCTCTCCATGCTACATGACCATAAAACAAACAAAAAACAAACAGGTGTTATTTCAAATAAACACTTATTGATTACTCTAAAATAGGATGCAAATGTTCCACTATAACAAACTGACAACAAGCAATGCTAAATCATAACAAGATGAATGCAACTGTTTCTCCTATTTGCCTCTGCCTTTATTCAGTTAAATTCATGGCTCAAACTGTTCTTGAATTATTTTGTGGAGGTGTCATGGTATGGTGGTATTTTCACTTGACTCTCAATCAATGGGTTTCAGAGTTCGAATCCTGGCCTGACACTAACGTCTTTTGGCAAGACATTAATCCACAGTTGCCACTCTCCATCTAGGTGTAATAAGCGGGTATCCGGTAGGAAGAAATTCCTGCTATAGCACCTTGCATGACAGCTGCTACAGCAAGGGTAATAATATGATGCTTTGAAAAGTGCAGTAGAGTATATATATTAAGTAGCTGCACTATATAAAAGGACCATATTATTGCAATGATGTTCTAGCATCATTGCCTTGATCTTGTTCATGTTTTGAATTCTTCTTCTTCTTCTTTCTTCTTCCTCTTCCTCTTCCACAAAATGCCATTCATTTAACACATACTTTATGTGGCCTCCTTTTAAGTCTCTTCATTTTTCTAAATGACATTCAGGCGAAATTTTGTCAATTTTCAGGCCATTTTCATGCCTTTCTCTCTTCCTCCATATCTCCAACATACATGTAGATACTTCAAGATATGCCCTTTCCAGGCAATTCAAGAATATATACCTCATCACTGACGAAATTTGTCAAAATGGCTGTCCAATATCACGATATTCACAAAAATGGTGAAATGATTTCAACTTGCTCTTAATTCTCGAATTTTGTAGCTAGGCGTTTGAGACTTGGCAAGTATTTGTATCAATGTATTTGACAACTGTCGGCCAGGTTTGGTAAAAGCAGCTGATGTCAGTGCGAAATTATCTTTAAAAAACCCCTCATTTTTCAATACTTTACAATATAGCACTTTACTTGCTTGTAATTTGTTGCATGCAATTAAAAGTAGTCCCAAAATGACCACGATAAAATTCTCTTTTCATTGATACAAAATAAAGCACATGTTGTCACTGAAAATTTTGAGTAAATTCCAATTGTACGCTTGACAGAACACAGAGTCAACACAGTTTCTGCTGAATAGTTGTACACAGTGTCTATGGCAGAAATCGGTAACATGCATTAGACCCATTTAGCGTTGAGTATTTGTCGTCAAACATGGCAAGCACATTCTTGGTGACCAAACGCAGGTCATCTCGAAGCCGCATTTAATTTCCACACACTTAACATTGCAGTGTTACTTCCTTGTCTTACATTGCTCATGATTGGCAATAGTCAATTGGCAATAGAATCAAAATGATACCAAACACGGCATATTACACATACCGGGTGTCTCAGAAAAAGTGGAACGGTGGATTTTCAGTACTTTACTTCAGAAAGTAGATAATCTTTTTACTTTAGTAAGTAAAACATCCTCTTCCAAAGAGAATGATATCAAGATCATTAAATCTGGTGGAGTGATTTTTATTCCGTGCCCGTTTCTTAAAATACAGTAATTTTTTAATTTCGCATGTTTTTTGCGACAGTGGAGGGCACAATTGTGTCAGGAATGGCCTTTCATCAGTCAGGAGTACAATTGTACTTTCACTATTGACGTAAAGACTGAACCTATAATCTTTTGGTACCTTATGCATAATGTATGAGACAAGTTCCATCAGGCACTGCGATGCGTCGTACACTAAACCAATGCGAAAGTGAAATTGATCTATGCATATCGTTGTTTAAAAAATCATGAAAAAATATGTCATGGCTGAATTTTTCCCTACTCAAACCAACACAAGATAAATAACTGAAGTCTCCCCTCAGTCAACTAGAAAGAAAATCATTCATGACATTTTAAGAAATCTTCCTTGGAATATGTAATTAAGCTCAGAATTTTCGAATTATGAACGAACCGCCCATTCCCAGACTCGTGCGACAGGCGTCCATTCTCGCATAGCTTGCTGAACTGCCGCATGCATAGTGTGTGTGTGCGCGTTTCAAACTGTTCGCACAAATGTGAAGTTAGTCTATGCATGGACGATATTACAGACTCCTCGCCAGTACACCCACAATCTACGAGTGCTGAAAAAATATTCAATGCAGAGCAACCTGATGCTTTAAACTTACCATTATGAGCAACCGTGATGAGTTTGAAAAAATAAGCAGGAACAAAATATTGCACTCTCCTGGCTTTGGGAAACTGTAATTCATAACCTTATCTAACTGCCACAGCTCAGGTAGGCTGCACTAGCAAGCTCCCGTCATACGCATGAGGCATATTCCTTGGTAATATAGAGACAACTTCAGGGCTATAGCTGCCCAAAATGAATATTTATCACAATCACTGATTATGAATACTGATAATATGCATCCTCACATTATTCTCAGTAAAAGAAAGGGAAGAGAAGCTCATGTGTCATATCTCCACGAAGAAAGATTCACGACTAGGGTTACATGTATAGGCTGTAAGGGGAAGAGAACTCAAGACTAACCTCCGTACAGCACGTCATAGGTTGGGAAAGTGAATATCACTGATTATATAATCTGCAGATGTGGTTTCTGCTATAGTATAACACAAACACCCACCTTATCACTTTGTTTATATAACTCCCCAGGCTTTGACTTCATGTTAGAGGGATCCCATAGAACCACGTGTTCACATTGATCAAATATAGGAGGGGTGACTTGGACATAGTTGGATAAGGCCATTTTAAAAGGGGTAATCTTATGCTAATACGGTGTAAAGGGTTACTTCAGTTTCTTAATTTTCATCAAAATGTGATTTACCACCCTCTCTTTATCCTCCATTTTCTTCGCATTTATGGGGAACGTTTTTGTTTCTATTTCACTTTCACCTTCAATTCTCTTTCCTTCTCTGTGTTTGTGTTTGTTTCTTCATTCATGAAAATATGCTTCTATATTTTAATTCTTTTAACATCTTTCAGTAGTTTCATTTCCCCTCTCAACAAATTGAGACATACGCCTGTTATCCATTGAAATATGTTACCTTACGTTGCATTCATGTGTGAATGTTCTCATATTATGTCAACGAGCATGAAACGACCCCAAAACATATTATTCTATAAATCTGAATGCAGCACCAGTAATGCTCCTCCTTGTACTTCCATTATATATTTCACCGCACATTGACTGTACTATGGCTTTCAGCTGTTCGCTCCTCCTTGTACTTCCATTATATATTTCACCGCACATTGACTGTACTATGGTTTTCAGCTGTTCGCATGTTATTTTTTTATGACTGCAATGCGTCTATCCGGTGCAAGTTTCAATCAAACTCTGTCCGTGGGTCGCCGTTACCAAAGACTGAACGTGCATTCTTTCAGGAAATAGTGAGAGTACAATCGTGCGCCTGACTGTTCATATGGCATGTGTATGGCACGTTTTGTTGCCGACATGCATCAATGGACTTCCCTAAAACAAATGTTATGAAAGGCCATTACGTCACAAAGCTACTCTCAACAGTCACCAAAAATTTGAAAATGACAGGTATTTCGGAAACAGGCACAGAATACAAATTATTTTACCAAATTCAATGTAAAAAGATTATCTGCTTTTTTAAGGTAAAGTAAAGAAAATTCACCGTTCCGCTTTTTCTGGGACACCTGGTATAGTGCATGATCTGGAGTTGAATATACCGTAATATGTGCATCCAGAGCTTTAGAATTTCTCAAGTGCATTATACGTCACCGAGGCCGTAGGCCGAGGTGAGATATAATGCACAAGAGAACTTCTATATCTATAGATGTACATATTTTTATGGTACATTCGACGACAGTGAGCATGTACTATGCGTTATATAAGATGGGTAACTGCTTGTGGGGTCGGAGCTAATCACAAAACTATTTAACATTGCAACATCCATGTACACGTAAGTCATAAAGAGCAATGCACTCCGTATTATCAATAATTCGTAAGTTATCGATACCTTGGGCTATGGGATTTTGTACACAAACAAGCATACCGCAGTTGTGGCCATATAATGAATTACGCAATGGCAAGAAGAGCAAATTTTATCTGACCAATTAGGAACCTTTTAAGTAACCCATCTTATATAACCTGATAGTACTTTTAAAATAAAGATCAATTAAAGTTTTCAAAATGGTTGCACGTTATGTCAATGGAGGAAATCGGTAACCCGAATGTAGGAGGCGACAACTACTAAACACAGTTTTTGGTACAACCAGGGAAAAAACTAATTATATTTTTTCCGGGGCTACTTTTGAGCTCACTGGCCCGAATTTTCAACATTGTATTACGGTTTACATTGCAACCTATGAGAATTTTTTTTTTTTTTTTGGTTTTCCAGGCTCTTTTTGGCATTTCGGGGGCGGATTGGCCCCGAGCCCTCGTGTATTTTTTTCCCTGGGTACAAGTATTACAGTGCGTAACTTTCTTGTCTTACATTGCCTGCATTTATCAATAGGCTCAAAATGACTATAATTTGCTTTCCACTGAAACAAAACACAGCATATAACCTCTCAGAAATAGTGAAATAAATATCAATTAGAGGCTGAACCAAATGTAATGTCTATAACGAAAATTGATAACCTGCATCCCTGGGGCGCGATATGTTAAATGTATTCTTTGGTCCTTAAACTATCATTATTGTCATGCCTTTCTCTCTTTCTCCGTATCTCCATCATACTTCATGCTACAGACTTCTAACAAATTGCTCTGGATAGTCAAAGAATTGCTCTTTCATCTGCAACTATAATCTGCCCTTTAGAATAGCCTGTCATCTTAATTTGATCCATTTTTTATGCCTATCTTTCTGGTGGCCTATCTCTACAATCCATGATACTACATACTTCTAACCAATATTGCTTTCTATACATAACACTTTCTCTTGTTTGCGACACCACTCTCATCATTTTTTGACATCAATGTAACAACTGTGAGTTCTTTTTTTGTCACTTCTACTTGTCCTATTTTTTAAAAACATTTGTAACTTTTTCATTGTCCTTGATCACCGATGATCTCTGCATGGCATCACTGCTGGCAGATCGTTCTAATACAATTGCAATGCTAGTTATTATTATTATTGTATTAACCATTAACATTATGCACACATGAGCCAAGTTTGAAGCCAATCTGTCAAATGCTTCTTAAGTTATCGCGAGAACGAACCATTATTATGTGTATTATTACCTCTATGACCTTGATCTTTGACCTTGAGACTCCAAAATCTAATCAGGGGAGCATTTCATGAAGAGTTTTGTCAGTGATTTTCACCGACTAATTTGCTGTCAGCCAATCAGATGCAAGGATTTTCAGTAGCTTGTAACATTTGTCAGTGATTTTCACCGACAAAACTCTTCATGAAACACTCCCCAGATCAGTTATCACGAGAACAAAAACAGGACAGACGGACAGAAGAACGGCCGGACGACCCGAAAACATAATGCCTCCGGCAACCACCTATGGTGGGCGGAGGCATAAAAATACTTTTACATTGACCTCAGGACTTGAATTTGAAATACATAATTTGATATGAAAATTCCCATTTTCTGTAGTTTGCTACCCTCTACAGAGCAAACTGAAGAAGTTTAAGCTCGGCCGCCATTTTTTTTCTTATAATTTGAACCCTAAGCAAGATTTCTGCGAAGGTTTCCAATTAAAAAAACACAATTCTAACATTTGGTCAATTTGTCCTCCTAGTTGCAACACTGATCTGAAACAAGACCATACATCATTTGCTATATTAGTCATTTTTGTTTGAATGTGTACTTTAAGTGACAGTTACAGAAACAGGTAAGTCCAGAAATGAGATTAATGATCTGTTACATTTTTGTAAATCTGTTCATTCATTTTAATGCATGCTTGATGAAATATGATAACATAAATTTTCAATTCAAGAAATGATTTAAAGCACATATTCATTGATTTAAAAAACTTACTTAATTTTCATTATTGCATAGGTGAAGCTTAGATCGGACAAGTTTGTCCAAATTCAACGCTTGGAAACATTCGAAGTAATGATCATTATCAATTACAAAGTGCTAAAATACAGCCCCGACATAGCACCTGAAGAGCTCTGTGACATCACAGGTGAGATGTTAATTGCACAAGCAGACAATGTCCCATAACATCTCACACATTTTCAGTGCCTGTTTTGTCATTTTCTCTTCAGTTATTTCTTTCACTTCACTAGCATCAGTCTAAATGTTTAATCTATTGCCCCTCGCTAAACCCCATGCATGGTATTATTTGGATGGAAAATGAAGTGTTAACAGAATAAATGAATCAGTCGCTTGTAAACAAAATAGACACCAATGCATTTTCAGCTGCATACACCACGGAATGTTTGGCGTTTCAAGAGGGAACAAATACCATCAGTGGGCTTTTCAATTTGAAAGTGTGCTTTCTTTCATTGTAAATACTAGTATACAGAATAAGGGTTAATGGTCAAACAAAAGATTTCAACCATCTGAATTAGTTTCATTTCCCTTTTAGAATGGTGTGAAATATAGGCACATTTGAATACACAAAATTCTTTATAATTTGAGAAATAATTACACTGCAATTATGTTCATTCTATATGGGATGTCGTCTGCTTGGGCAAGATTGGTGCCTTCAATGACGTCATTAAAACATCGTTATTTTTCTGGAGAATAGCTCGTATATCACAGATGCTAGGACAAGTAGGAGGTGCTTTTATTTGTATTACTTGTTTAATTACCTGATACGTAGTTGACGTAAAACTGATACGATTGCTGTCTGTAAGCTCGCCAATTTCTCGTGATGCATTATTTGCCATATTTGTGATTTCTTTGACTGTGACCTTTAACTAAAATTTGCTTTGGCCAAATTCATGTAATACTCTTTCATCTGTTTAGAATCTTTTTACTTTAGTTTTACATTTAGTTTGTTTTATTGGTAGTCTTGCAGTCTACACCTCCTGATCCCTCAATATAAATTCCATCATTGACAAATGTGAAATGTAGACAAAAGTTTATGACAGACTCACCCAACAGCAAGCCACTCTCCTGAAGGACAGTATCCCAGGGAAAATATCTGAGATGTGAAGTCATGTTGCTGCAGTTGTCTACCCTAAAACAAACCAAAAGATAGATATATATTTTTTTTAAAATCTGCAAACTTCAATTCACAAGACTAGTAAAACACTTGATACAAGCAAAAAAAGGGAAAGAAAGAAAAAAAAAAGATTAAAGTGACTGAGTCTCCCACATGCCTCCTTATATATTCCATTTTGGGTGGTTAAAATGGATAGTGCGTTTGGGTCTCAGCTGGCTCTGTCTCGTTCAGGGAGTGGTCTGGACCAAGGCATGATAATGTCTGCTGACGTGGAACTTATGTAAATGTCTGATCATTAAGATTTTGGCATGTTGCATGTCTAGACAAGCATGATAAAAAAATTCAGCCGAGTGTGTCCTCTATCAAGGACAAGGTCAATAGGTCAGACACGATTTGTTGTAGCTTATTAGATATCGGTATGTCAGTCCAGTTCTATTTGGGTTGTCGGACCTTTCCAGGTTGGGTTTCTAACTAAAGATAATTGCTGGGTTGTGCCAGATCCAGGTCTTCAGTTTCAAGCTACAGCTTGGCTACCACAAAGTGAAGGCAACATGCCACAAATTAACGAGAAGAGCACAATCTTTCAATAATCTTTGAAGGTGGAGGTTTGCATGGTGATACTGATAAAGTGGATGAGGTTTATTGTCCACCATGTGGCAAGTCCTGAAAAGGACTGAGAGTTAGAGAGAGTAGAGAGAGTTGAGGGGAGGAGAAATAGAGAGGCAAGATAGAGTAAGAGGGGGTAGAGGGTGTCTTTCTTGAAATTGGATGAAATCCTAAACAGTACTGTAAACCAGTTGAGAAGGCGACAAGGAGAGAAGGCTCTCTCCTGATGATGGACAGTCAAGCTGTCCGAAACATTGAGTCTTCTCTCCTCGTCACCTTCTCAACTGGTTTACAGTCCATTTTAGGACTTCACCCAATCTCAAGAAAAATACTCTCCACTCTCTCTCACTCTATCTCACCTCTCCATTTCTCCTCCCCCTCAACTTTCTCTACTCTCTCTACCTCACAGTCCTTTTCAGGACTTACCACATGGTGAACCGTAAACCTCATTCATATAATCTTTTAATAATCATTTATTTAACAGCAATGCTAACATACTTGATCGTGTGTGAAAGTGCTGAAAGCATTCATTTTCCAAAACTTGCAAAAAAATGGGATCTGTACCGGTCATCTTCAATACAATATACATGTACTCACTGAAGCATGACAGCAGTGATGCAAGTGAGGCATCAAAGGAAAGAAGAGTTCTCCTTTCTTATAATGCTACATGTAAAATGTAAAAGGGAATATCCTTGGAATACTAATCTTCTAAATTTGGAATACCTCTATTTTGATAAACACTGTAAAAAAAGGCAGGAGCAATGTACCATCAAGCAAACAGCATGAATACATCATGCCTTCTGCCTAGTACACGACATACTGCCTCTACATGTAGTTCACTCCCAGAGACATATTAATGTTATTTTTGCACTTTAAAACTGAACCTAAATATTAATCTTACCTCTCTAAGATCCCAGGATCTGACAGTATTGTCCAGACCCCCTGTCCATAATTTTGAACCATCAGGTGATATATCAATGCAACTGGCCCCATCTGTATGGCCCTGAAATTGCCTGCAAGGATAAGGAAGACATTACAAATACGTGATGTACACAGCTACATTTTCACTGTGATTATCACTAAGAGCTAACTGTACACTTGTTAAACCAGTCATGACAGCAACACTTAGTCTGCTAAGGAAAAAAAAAACACTTAGATCTATCCATCTTCAATCCAGACATGCTCATAAACATATGTACAGCATTTGGATAGATATGAATGAATCTCATGAGTGCTGACAAATTACTGATAAAATTAGGTCCTGTGCAAAAGCTAAAATCATATAAATGATACGGAGACCAAATCAATAAAGGTGGCATTTTTTTCAAAAGTCATATTTTGTTAACTCATTATGAAAGTGAGATTATAATGATAATTATAACCATAATAATGATGATCGATGATTATAAAACATTGCGTGGGTCAACTGCTGGAGGAATAGGTACACTTTAAATGGTCTTCTGGAAAGTGGTACGGCAAGTTACTTCAGTCAGACAATGTTACAAAATGTGGGATGTAATTCCAGATTTTTGATGCAGCTATTAGCAAAATAATTATGGTCAAATTTCACTATATCAATAACAGTCAAATTTTGAATAACCCCTACTAGACTTAGTGCTTAAAGTGATTGCACAATGGTAAATTTTTTTTTGAATCGAGAACAGAATAACATTAAAAATTTGATGATTTTCAATCGAAATCAATGCATTTTTGCTAATTTTCTCATAAAAAATCAAGAGTTGACCAAAAAATTTGAGTATGAGGCATGACGTAAAAGTGGGTACCCAGCTTCGCGCATTGCCGTTGTGCTGCATGCTAGACTGTACGACATTATGATACCTTGCGCACATTTTGCTAGAACTGCGCGACAAGGTACCCACTCTGACGTCATTTTGACGTCAAAGTGGGTACCCAGTTGAAACTGGGTCACAGCTGAGGGGTCAAAAATATCCTGAAATCTTACCTCATTTGGGGGTTTCCTTGGCAACACGACTTTTAAAAAAATCATACGCAGATGATTTTCTGCTACTAAAATCATACTCTTTTAAATGAACTAACATTGTTTTAGCATTGGGTACCCCCTTTAATGCCCCTATCTTACCAATGCAAAGTACACATGCATATCATGTAAATCCTAAACATGTACCTTGGATTTAGACAATATATAATGATGCGTTTTCATATGACACAACTATAAGTGGCATTCAATATCAATCAATTGACTAGAGATGGCTTTAGTGAAACACTATACAACATTACATTCACTGAAGCTAAAACTAAAACATGTACATGTAATAAGAAGACTGTTCACAAGGAAGATGTTTTCACAAGGAAGATGAATGGCTTAATTTGACAATGACACAATAAATAAAAATCGCTGTTAAATTGTAGAAAGTCTGTCTATGTGAAGCATCGTTAATTCACTGGTGCAGATTACCTGACAAGGGTTTGGTTGTGAAGGTCCCATACAGCAATGTTTCCATCACTACAGCAAGAAAAGCAAACCTTAGAATCTGGGCTGATGGCCAGAGCATAGCATGCTGGAGCACTCGATGTCAGCTCTGCTTTAATACGAGGTGTAGCCTGAACAAATAAACAAGTCAAAATGGGATCATACCTTATCTTCATCAGGACTGAGACCAGAATTACTTGACCTCTTTTCTGAACAGGGAGGTGGCGTCCTTGAACCCCCCCCCCCCTGCATAACTGCATATTGTAAACTACTGTATTTTCAAACACTTATTACTTTACATACCGTTTGCTACTTACATTTTAAAGCATTAAGGACATTCATACTACCTGAATATCAAGGAAAATTTAGAAAATTTAGTACTAATAAAACACATAGTGTTTCATACCAAGTGTGATACCTACCCCCGCTTCATGTATTTACAAGATTTAATTGAACGTTGGACTGACTTAAATGGGGCAATTATCTGACATTTCCTTATCATCATAACAAAAAGCATATTTACAATATCAACCTCATTTACTATCTGGATTTGCAGACAAGTACAGGGTAAAAAAAAAATGTACTTATCTATACAAGAAAACACATCAAACATATAAAACAAGCTGCAGGCAGTTGAGATACCACAATGTAAAAATTTAGAATTTAACAGGAACATGAAGAAAAACAGCTGAAAAATTCTTGCTCACTAAATACATACCAAGTATGAGATAAAGAAGAAACGGTAAGGCATTATGTTAGCATGATTAATGCTTATTACAAGCATGGAAGAATTGGGGTTCTAGTGGCAATACAGGTGAATCATAAACAAAGTTACAAATAAATTAGCAAATGCTTCACAACTAAGAGTGTGCAGGCAGTACTTTTATTGTAAGGCTGCCACATAAAAAAAAGAATGTTTATTTCTTCAGTGTGTCCAAGAAAAATGTGTACAGTTGGAAAAAGTCATCCAAACTAAATAATTCAAGATATTTGCAGGAAACTGTCATACATTTAGAAGCCCAATGATGTCTTTTATCAAATGGCACTAACAAATCTTTAAAATATTTTATGCTTGAATGAGCAAAAGTAAATGATAAAAGGGAGAGAATTTCAGTCTTGCTATTTGTTCTTGTTGGTATCAGGGAGGTTTAGAGTGGTGCAAACTGTAAAGGCTTAGAAATTTTCATTCACTGATGGCTTTGACAGGAATATCCTTTGTTGTGAATATATTCTGACAGAGCTTATTTACATATTATGCTAGAGTGAGCAACTGGTTGCTTAATTGGTTGTTTTGAAATATTATCTTTTGGTAAGTTTTGACATGTAAGCTTGCATACTGTGGATTTCAGAAAAAGAATAACACCCAACATGGTCGTGCAGAAAGATCAAGCAATCAATCAACCTATCAATCAGTCACTCAATCAATCAATCAGAAAAGTAAACATACATACACACTTATTCCATCCAAAAAACAAGTTGACATAACTGAATACTGCAATCTGTAATGCAAACATGCCAAGTTTCATGATCATGACTAAAAATTGAACATTTCTTTGAGTGAAGAGACTTTATATTTCATCAATGATTTTTACCTGGCTGTTTTACTTTTGCAGAATAAAGAAAGAAATGATGAAGAAAAGAATCATTCTTTATCACTGAAGTAAGCAAGAATGATCATGAAACTGACACATTTGCAATGTGCATTGCAGTTACTGTTCAGTTCAGTTCAGTTAATTTATTTTATTTCATCTCGAAAAAATTAAAGGAGAATCACTGTCAGGCTTTTTTTTATCTGTAATAGTGTCATAGAGAATGAAATATCATTTACTTTGAGATAAAAATCACTGTTTTAGAAAAACTGATGCCGCTGGAAGAGTAGAAAATGGAGACCACTTTTTACGATGCTTACATCATCGTCTGCTCCAACAAGCGCATTCATTTTCTCTAAATTTCACATGAAACATTGCGTGTGATGCTTAGGAGAGAACTTTGCATGTGTTACACACGGTAAACATGTTGTCAAACGTCTGGCTGTTCCAAGAAAACAAGCAGGAAATCATTCCATCTGTTCCCAGACCAGCAGAAATGTCAGGAATTGTTCAAAAGATGGATGGCCGCTTTAAACGTAGAAAAAAATCCAAGGTAAAAACTTCAAACTTGATCGGAAAAATGATGTGATCTACAGTGAGCCAAATACAATGCGCTACGGCCAAATCCATGCCCTACGTCACACAATTTCCGTCCTCTCAATTATCGAATGTACGATGTTTTACTTTGATTTTTGTTTAAATTTTGAATGAAAATTCAATGAATTATTTCATGACTCTAAAGAAATTAGCTAAAATACTATTTTACTGCATTATCGGTAAATATCTGAAATTACTGCAGAGAAAATTGTTCTTAAAATTATTGCTATATGATTCCAGTGCGCATTAATGGGCTTTGTTTGAAATGCTGAAGTTACTTCAACAAAAATAAAAACTTTCATGTAATCATTGACCTCCGTGACCTTGACCTTACATTTTAAGACCCTAAAATCTAATAAGGTCATTTTTGCTCCCATATCACTACCTGAGCCAAATTTGAAGTTCATCCATCAAATGGTTAAAGGGAAAGTCCACGGAGAAATTTCACTGTTTCAATAAAAGGAGATAAATTTGAACAGCATTTTAAAAAAGAAATGAGAAAAATCGGTGAAAGAATAAGACAATTACACTCATTTACATTTTCTAGTAGAATACTCTCGGCTCTGCAAATTGGCAACACTGATGACATCATATGCGAGCAGGTCTCCATTCACTTTTTGTACATGAAATTTCACATTTTCTCAATTTTCTTGGAAGTTACACATTTTCTTACCCAGGGCTCCACACTAACATTTTTTTCTGAGGGTCTGGCCGGGCGCCCAGATTTCCATATTTTGAAATTTTGAGCACCCGGGGTGAAGTTTTGAGCGCCCGGAATAAACTTCCGTTACAAGAAGCATATGCACTAAAATCAACCAAACAATCATCCAACAATTAACCTCGCATTTAATGAATCAACAATAAGCATGATTTTCATTGTGCAATTCCTATTGAAAAAATGTGTGGCTTCGTCGAGAATATTCTTAATTTTGTTGTGTTAGTCGAATGTACAGTCGGAACGAATACACATTTCATGTTTCACTTTAGTCGTATACACACCTGATCAGGTCTCTAGTCTACACGAATGTTAAAATCTCCGCCGACTAAGTTACTCGGCAACTTAACTTCAACTCAAGAATTATCCCCCAAAATGTGTAATTATGGCTGAAATCACGAATTAGTTTTACATTTGAAAGTTTGAAGGTACGGTGGTGTCAATTTATTACGCTAGAAATGCCTAGAATTCACTTCAGATTGTCGTTTGTGATCATCGCTTGCGACCTACAAACTGAGTTTCTACTCTGACCAGATCGACTCTTGCAATCACAAATGAAAGCATCCATGGAAAAAAACACGTTTATATTCACTCTATGCGGACGTGAGTGAAAACTACTTTAGGCCAATGCACTATTTCAGCCCTGACGTAACTGTACTTATGAGCGAAGGAGTTCATTCACGTAATCATGAAAGAAAAATGAACGAAAGCTCTACGAAAGTATGACAAGTCTTGACAAGATATTTTGAAGAAATAATTGAACGAAAAACGAACGGACATTATTAAAAGAAAAAAAAAAACAACATTAATTCTTGCAAGCAAGAGCTTGTTCATTAGTGCCCTTCTGGCTTCTTACTAAATTTTGTGGTGGGAATGAAACCATTCACTGATTCAGGCCACGTTCGAATTTCGAATCATGAAACAAAAGTATGACAAGATATTTTTGAAAAAATGAATGAATGAAAAACGAACGGACATTATTTTAAAAAAATCCGAAAACATTCATACTTGCAAGCAAGAGCTTGTTCGTTAGTGCCCTTCTTACTAAATTTTGAGGTGATATTGAAATCATTCAGGCTAAGTTCGATTTCAAATCACAACTGTATGCTCTGCACCACGCTTGCATACGGTAATCGTAATGTCAGCGTAGTGAACGTAGATTGAATGAATAGAATTCGTCTACTATGTCAGTACACTTCCGGGTTATAGCGCTTCAGGGTTTAGCGCCATCTTTTGGCAACTGATTTATATCTGAATTAACGAATTCGTGATGTAAAAATTTAATGGAGAATAGCAAGCAAATTTGGATTACTTTCACTTTATTTGCCCTGGATTTTTGTTTGTCCTCACGGAAAGAGGTAGGAGGGAATGATTTAGAATTATATCAACTACTAATATAAGCATTACCATTCTTTTAACCTGCTTTATCGTTGATCTTAATGGAAATATTTTGTTGGTTGGGGGTTATTCCTCAGGCTACTAACCGTCAATTAACCGTCAAATATAAATTTCTGAATACCAAAAAAGGCCTTGTAAAAGGGCTAGGTCTATTTTTCAGTACACTCATGATCATGATTAACGACAAAGTAACTACACCGCTCATGCATCCACATTATGCATGACTATAGGCATTGCCTGGGCGAGCTACCGTCCCCATCAAACATGCCGTTTCACACACACGTGCACACAACATGCTCATCTACACACAAGAGCTAATTCTACACATCAGCGGATAAGACGGAAGACAGTGCGTCCTCATTTTCTTACCGCCGAGAATTTTAATCTTTTCGGGGGAATAAAATTTTAGGCGCCTGGTCGGGCGCCCATATTTCTTCCATTGTCATTTTTAAGCGCCCGGCGGTCCAATCTAGGCGCCCATGTGTCCCGGGCGCCCGCTAATGTCGAGCCCTGTCTTACCCAATAGTCAAAGTATGTTATGTAAAAAGCAATTCTTCTGAACATACATTGACTATGGGGGTTAGAAAATGTGTAACTTCCAAGAAAATTGAGAAAATGTGAAATTTCATGTACAAAGTGAATGGAGACCTGCTCGCATATGATGTCATCGGTGTTGCCAATTTGCAGAGCCGAGAGCAGTTTACTAAAAAATGTAAATGAGTGTAATTTTCTTATTCTTCGAGCCACCAAAATTATCATTTCTTCTTTTTTTGGTGGCCCGAGAATGAAATTTGGTAGCCCGAAAAAAACAAAGAAAAACATAAGAAATTTAATAATTATAATAAAACGTTGTTAGAATGATTAAAACCCATTGTTCTACCCTCTTATGTCATGAAATGATCATATTCAATGATAAAGTTGCACATTATTTTATGATTCTTCCTTTCAATGACCCTTCAATGTAGGGCTGTTTTGAAAGCCCATTTTTGGTATTCGTTTAAACGGTCATTTTTTTTTTTGACGATTAATCGACTACTCGGTACTTTCATTTGGCCAGTCAGCTGACCACTCCAGCTGTTCGTAGCCTGCCACCATTCAGCCCCGCGCCGGAGCTGCACCTGCGCTGAGTGAGGCCAGTCCCATACCAATATAACAGCGTGTGCAATAACCCTAACGATAATGTCTGATTTTCATTATGAAACTTGGCAATAAAGCAGCTTTGAAAAGAACTGTATTGCTTGTCCAGTTCATAAAAATTCAAATCATAGCCTCCTACCTATTTTTGTAAGGACCGAATAAAAAATCCGGGTCAAATAAAGCCAAATAGATCGCCGTTTCCTTGATATTTCACTGATAATTGGTGAAATCATGTTTCAATTATTCGTCAGCTGACAAGAGATGGCGCCACACGGAAGTGGAGCGTAACAGTCAGTGCACAAAATCCCATTCGGCTGTGTTGAAACTACGTATACATTACGATGAAAGCGCTTAGTAGTTATTTGAAATCTAACTCCAATGATTGAAATCCCCATCACAAATCACCCGCAAGGGCATATAACTAACAAACAAGCGCTTACTTGCAAGTATGAATGTTTTTTCCTTGGTAATATCCTTTCGTCTTCGTTCATTGCTATGTTCCAAAAATATTTTGTCACACTGACTGTGATAGCGTATCTTTGATTACGTTAGTGAGCTCACTTGCTTACGGTGCATATCGCTGTGGTGAACGATGGTGCAATGCGCGATTAAGTCGCTCTCTCACACACACGCATTAGGGCTTACGACTTCTGAATATTATTGAAAACACTTGTTTTCGCTGCACGAGACATAAGAGTTTGGTGATCAAAAAAGATATTCTCATGTGAATTTAAGGCATCTGAATGACATCATCACATCTTAAAACTTTGAAATGGAGAGAAACATTCTTGATTTCATTAATGATTTCGCATTTTTGATGGATCATTCTGAAGTTCAAGCTATGTTTCCGAGTAGTCGACAGAAATTCTAGTATTCATGAAGTGACATTTTCGGATGTTTAATCGTGTACTAGACTCGAAACAGGCCTAGTGTGGTGCACGAAAAATACACACGGCCGCAGACCGAGGCCTATATATACTGCCATAAGACTAATCTAACTTTCATTTGAGGTCGGCTAGCTCACCGCAACTAGATCCAGGTGCAATTAGAGTGATGTTGCACTAACTCAAACTGCGTCGTTGCTGATGAACTGAAAACAAACTGACTTGCAATTCCGATGGCGGAAGGAGCTAAAATGTGTAAAATTAACACACACGTAAATCCTGTTAACTTAAAATTTTCTGGTTGCCCGATTCGGGCCACCAAACATACCACTTTTTGAAAAATGGTGGCCCGGGAGCCAATTTTGGTGGCCCCGGGCCACCGGGCCATCGCTAATGTCGAGCCTTGGTTATATCAACCTGTGACCTTTGAACTTTTGACCTCATGACCCCAAACTCTAATCAGATCGCAGGTCCCCCACATTAGACCTAGCTACAAAGTTTCATGAAAATCAGTCCATCAGATGTTGAGATATTGCATTTACAAGCTACATGTATTTGAACATGCATGTAGTTAGATCAACCTGTGACCTAGACCTTTTGACCTCATGACCCAAAAGTCTAATCGGATTGCCGGCCCCCGATATTGGACCCAGCTATGAAGTTTCAAGAAAGTCTGTTCTTCGGTTCTTGAGATACTGTGTTCACAAGTTCGGACGGACGGACGGACGGACAACCCGATAACATAATGCCTATTGCACCCTCTGGGGCGGATGCATAAAAATCGAATCAAATGACTATATAAATTGTATCTCTGAAATAATATCAAACAAGAACCTGGTATGATCTCCAGAGATTGGAGAAACACTCGTACGAAGCTTGATTGAGCTTGAATCAATCTCATGCTGACATTGTTGTGCAAAATATAAGTACAGTTATTCATGATGTTATGTGTTAGTGTCCACACATGCCCAGCCAAGTAATTGTGATTAATATTTCAGGAAATTTTGCACCACTTCCTTTCGCTTGTCTCCTGTAAAGGTAGGCATTGTGTACTGCTCGTACTGTCAGACGAGTGGTAGCGAAAAGTTATTATAATTACAAAAGCATATTTCCCTTTAAAAATGGCCCGTACGTTTGCAGCCAGACAAGAATCTTCTGTCTACGTATTTGCAAAGAAGATCCAGTAAAGCACATGCCTGACATATTTTTTCTGGCGGTATCGAAGATGGTACAAAGGGGATGAGTTAGATATAACTCTAGCTCAGCTTCAAAGCTTTTTGACTATACATGCCGTTTCAGCAATGCATAAGCAGAGCGCAGGTCAACCACCACTCTATTTTGGTGCTGTCTTATCTTTCAATGATCCCTTGCGGAGGTGTGTGTATTTTGTATGGTGAATCCAAGTAAGATATCTCTACTCTATTTTTAAGTGGTAGAACAATTTTTTTTCTCCATTTTATTCATGATTGTGCCACAATTTCAGAGTTGAATTCATGGCTGATTGTCCCATTTGTATTTGAACTTTTGAGGTTAGATAAATGTGCACATACCGCAAGAGTCTTCAGCGATGTACATGTTTGCAAGCATTTCACTCCCTCCGATTCTCTTCCTCTTAATAAGTTTTTACTGATAGGAAAGCAAAGACATCTATGAATTGTCTTCAAAAAGTCAATACAATAAAAATCTTGACTTTAATATTTCCCTTGTATGTGATCATGTGTAGCTGAGTGAAATGAATAAATAGATGCCTGTGAAGCTTTAGTGGCAGTGTGGCTACTTACTGCTGCTAAATCCCATATGGATAAAGTACTGGCCTCGCCTCCCACCAGGAGTGTCCTTCCATCAGGTAGTAGCTTGCAGGATCGAATGTAGTTGTCTCTATTTAGACAGTCTAGTTGAGATACTGGACTTCTATTACCTGACTGACTGATATCCCACACCTTTACACAACCCTAAATCAAATCGATAGAAATACGGTATATGTATAATAACAAAAATGCAATGAAGAGGAGCAATTAGTCACTTATTTAAATATTTTTTAAAGCATTAAGGACAAAACATATAGCTTCATGTATATGGCCTGTATCTAGATTAACATGGCATTAGCGATATTGTGTCTTACCCACTTGTGAAAATAACTAGAAATATCGCAATCTCCATAGCCATGCAACAGAATTGTATCCAAAGCTCATTGTGAAATATCTGCCATAGAATGCAACATCCCATAAAATTTGAGGAGGGCTATTTCATGAAATGCTACTCCCTTTCACCTGCTTCCCCTGCTTCCCCTGCACCTACTCCCACACCCTTTGATATGAGTAACATTATTGCAATGATATTTTACATGTGTGAAGGTAAAATGTGTTTGTGGTTGCATTCTAGCTGAGGGCTCTAGATGATATGTACAATGTAGTGTCACAATGAGCTTATAATTTAGAGAAAACAATCAAGAGAACAGAGTTTCTTAAAGAAGAAGAGTTAGTGAATAAAATCTTTTATGGCAAATTGAATACTGCATATAACAGAAACAATAAAAAAGCATGCATAAAATTGAAGACAAGACAAAACACTGTGATCCTTCAGCCACTTTGCACTGAGTATTTATGTATAGTTGTAATATTCTTTCAAGTGCAAAATGTTGCTCGTTACCCACGACATGGACACGGATCACAAATCATATCATTCGCAGCAGTTCTTGTTTCCTAATAAGACTTCACACTTCATAAAAGAATAATGTATGGACATTTGCTTATTATTTTGGAGGTGGTTTTTTTGTAATATTTATACATGTGTGACCTTCGATGGCACCATAACATGCAGATCCCCTTAGTATATCTACAACCCCAGAATGGTTGAAAAGGGAAAGACAGTTGCAAAGTTATTTGTCATAAGAGAGTCTTGCAGGAAAACTTTAACGTTTGACATCAAATGACCTATGACTTTACCATGTGACCTCTGAAGGTACCATAACATGAATGTACCCCAAGTGCATCTATCGCCTAAATTTGGTTGCTATTGCAGCAACATGTGCAGAGTTATGTGTCATAAGAGAGTCTTGCAGGTAAGCTTTAACAAATGTCCTCGAATGACCTTTGACCTTATCACATGACCTCCGATGGCACCATAACATGCAGATCCCCTTAGTACATGTACAACACAAGCTTGGTTGATAAGTGAGAGACACTTGTAAAGTTATCTGTCATAAGAGAGTCTTGCAGGTAAACATTAACGTTAGACCTGAAATGACCTTTGACCTTACCATGTGACCTCCAAAGGCGTCATAACATGAATGTACCCCAAGTGCATCTATCACCCAAGTTTGGTTGCTAATGCAGCCAAGTTATGCGTCATAAGAGAGTCTTGCAGGTAAACTTTAACATTGGACAGACGCCATTTCGATCCCTTAGTCTCGCCTTTACCTCTGGTGGGCGAGACAATAAAAACTAGCAAAACACCTAGCAAAAGCTTTTTCTAACATTTTGCTGGCATCTTCAAGATATTCCAAGTAAGTTTAATTTAATACAAATGTATGTTAACTACATGACCAGTAGGCACTTGGAGGACACGGAATTTGGAAGATTTTCGGAGTTCTACTTGAATCGGTCAAATGAGGGTGCAAATGCTGTTTTCATATATTTTACTTCTAAAGCTTTAACGAGAAAGGTGATTAATACCCCCCAATATATGTACTAAATTTCCCAAGCATTCCTTGAAAAATAAAGTTAGCACAACAAAAAAAGTAACTCCCCCCTAATTCAAAACAGCATAACTTTTTAACGAAGATGTTTTTAGGAAAACAATTTGGCCGGAGTGTTCCTACACTTATTGACTAACTTCTGTTTGAAAATGAGATTGATCTGTCAAGTCATGCATGAGTGAGCAGACATTAAAGGCAAAAATGTCACTTTTCAAAAGTCACAAAAGTCATTTTGGGGGATTTGTGAAACAAGATTTTTCTTGCATTTTTTAAAATGTTGTTGATGTTTTTCGAGGTTGTGCCATGGTTGAGTGACAAAATTGCGAACGATGAAGCAATAAATACTGAAAAATTACTGTTTAATGCCGGAAAAACAAATACCTGGTATTTTCACATAGTGTGCTGACTCATGTTGGTTGATGCCAGTTTTTCCACAAACTGAATGGATTTTGCAGATTTAGGAGGGCTGAACATAATTTTTCTCAAAAAACTGTGTTCACCCAAACATGAAAAGTGTCAGGGATAGGCATGACTGGATCAAACAATGGAAGAATTCAAATCCACCACAGGTTTGTTTCATAAAGCCCCAAAATGACTCTTGTGACTTTTGAAAAGTGACATTTTTGCCTTTAATGTTTGCTCACTCATGCATGAGTTGACATATCAATCTCATTTTTACACAGAAGTAAGTCAATAAGTGAAGAAACATTCCTGCCAAATAGTTTTGCTCAAAACTTTTTCGTTAAAAAGTTATGCTACTTTGAATTAGGGGGGAGTTACTTTTTTTGTTGTGTTTAGTTTGATCTACAATATTTCTCCCTGATTTATTGTCATAATATGTCTTTACCATGTCAACACATTTTCCGACACATTAAAAAACTAGATGAATCCTCGACCGCGCGCGGTCAAAATATATGCCTCCGCCATTGCCAGATAAGAAAAATATAGGATTTTCATTTTGATTTATTTTCATTTATACAATGACATTTCTGACCTTTACCTTTGACCTTGTGACCCCAAATCTAATGAGACCATTGCCCTTTCCATATGCATACATGAGCCAAGTTTGAAGTTGATTTGTCACAGAGTTGATTTATCACAAGAACAAGCAAGTTTCATGTATACAATGACATCTATGACCTTTGACCTCTGACCTTTACACCCCCAAATCTAATCAGATCATTGTCCCTCCCATATGCATACATCAGCCAAGTCTGAAATTGATTCATTAAATGATTATTGAGTTATTGCGAGAATGAGCCATTTCTATGTACATAATGACCTCTATGACCTATGACCTTTGACCTTGAGACCCCAAAATCTAATCAGATCATTGTCCCTCCAATATGCATACGTGAGCCAAGTTTGAAGTTGATCCGTCAAATGGTTGAGTTTTTGCGAGAACGAACCATTTCTATGTACATAATGGCCTCTATGACCTTTGACCTTTCACCTTGAGACCCCAAAATCTAATCAGATCATTGTCCCTCCCATATGCATACATGAGCCAAGTTTGAAGTTGATTCGTCAAATGGTTGTGTAGGTATCGCGAGAACGGACCATTTCTATGTACATAATGGCCTCTATGACCTTCGACCTTTGACCTTGAGACCCCAAAATCTAATCAGATCATTGTCCCTCCCATATGCATACATGGGCCAAGTTTGAAGTTGATTTGTCACAGAGTTGATTTATCACAAGAACAAGCAAGTTTCATGTATATAATGACATCTATGACCTTTGACCTCTGACCTTTACACCCCCAAATCTAATCAGATCATTGTCCCTCCCATATGCATACATCAGCCAAGTCTGAAGTTGATTCATTAAATGGTTGAGTTATTGCGAGAATGAACCATTTCTATACATGACCTCTATGACCTTTGACCTTTGACCTTGAGACCCCAAAATCTAATCAGATCATTGTCCCTCCCATATGCATACGTGAGCCAAGTTTGAAGTTGATCCGTCAAATGGTTGAGTTTTTGCGAGAACGAACCATTTCTATGTACATAATGGCCTCTATGACCTTTGACCTTTCACCTTGAGACCCCAAAATCTAATCAGATCATTGTCCCTCTCATATGCATACATGAGCCAAGTTTGAAGTTGATTCGTCAAATGGTTGTGTAGTTATCGCGAGAACAGACCATTTCTATGTACATAATGGCCTCTATGACCTTTGACCTTTGACCTTGAGACCCCCAAATCAAATCAGATCATTGTCCCTCCCATATGCATACATGAGCCAAGTTTGAAGTTGAACTGTCACAGAGTTGATTTATCACAAGAACAAGCAAGTTTCATGTATATGACATCTATGACCTTTGACCTTGAGACCCCAAAATCTAATCAGATCATTGTCCCTCCCACATGCATACATGAGTCAAGTTTGAAGTTGATCCGTCAAACGGTTCTTGACTTATCGCGAGAACGAAAAAAGGACGGATGGACGGACGGACAACCTGAAAACATAATGCCTCCGTCATCCACTTACGTTGGGCGGAGGCATAAAAATCTGCATTGTACATCTTCACCACAAGACCAATGTGTGTGCCAAATTTCATGAGCACTGCTCGAAAAACGAGGAAGTAGTTCGATCTGCAATATTTGCCCGATCTATTGCCATAATATGCTGTGGTCATGCTGTTACCATGGCAATGCATCTTCTGACACATTAAAAATATATATGTCTTGCACATCTCCACCCCAAAACCAATTTGTGTGCCAAATTCCATGAGCACTACTTGAAAAATGAGGAAGTAGTTTGATCCACAATATTTATCCCTGATTTAATGCCATAATATGCTGTTACCATGGCACAAAGTTTATGACAATGACAGTCAAAGCATATGTCTTGCAAATCTTAATCCTAAGACCAATGTGTGTGCCCAATTTTATGTGCATTGTTCGAAAAATGAGAAAGTAGTTCGATCCGTAAGATTTGCAACGGCCCGACCGCCCGGGGTGGGGTGGGGGGGGGCACTCAGTATATAATGCGTGGTGGGTATGTGCCGGGGAGAAGAGCCCCATTTTTACACTCAAATTTCCGTTCCAAAGCATAGCATTTTTATCTTATTGAGAAAAAGAACAAAGAATTTCATGCTTGAGTGAGCACAAGGTAAAAATTGCAAAAACTGCAGTTCTGACATCTTTCGCAAGGTAAATTTGAGCTAATGCAAAGGAATTCGTGTTTTGGAGTGGTGTTTGCAACTTTTGCAATTGATACCTATTAATTCACGGTTGAATGAACACATAATAAAAACAAAATATCACCATGTCGAAATTATCAAGCAATTATTGCTTATTTTTGTGCACTAAAAAATCATATATTTTCGGTATGTTTATATGACCAGTGTATGTATCAATGATCCCCTGGCATTGTCATGGAAAGTTCATGCTTCCATGAGCACGTGGGACTGGAAAAGCTCTTTTTTCACTTATGGACCAAAATTCAATTGCTTAATTTGGGTAACCATCATAAGTCTTCTTAGGGAGTTCGTCTGATTTGATTTTCATCGAAATCCCGATCTCTTACGCTTCAGTGAGTAAAAGAGTTAAGAAAATGAGAAGAAAGTTTAGCGCTTTGTCCCCGCTCCGTGCCGCACTTGATACTTAATTTGTCGTAAGATCCTGTTAGTTAGTGACCTCCTGAAGATATGTGCCAACTTCCATGAAAAAACTCACAGTAGAATGAACAATAAATCATCACTGAAAATAAGATTCCACGTTTTATTTCCTCCCCATTGACAATATGCACAGTTAGGGAGCAAAGTTTTAACAAAGTGAAATTTTGGCTTATATTTATTGATGATTATATACAGCATTTTTAATGAGCAAGCTAAGAGAACATTTGTGACATTTTTGGATTCTTGTCAATTACAAGTGACCTTGTACTGAACTCAGTAGACACTATGAACATGGCGGACAAAGAAAGCGGACAAAATAAACAACCTCTCCTTCTACCCTTCACAATGGTTCTGGTAGTTAAAAGAACACCCCTTCACAGCTATTATGTTTAATCCTGTAGTTCCAGGTGAATATGCATGTGACACCTGTTCCACATATTTCAGACAATAGCAGTGAAGTGACGTTCTTTTGACTAACAGAACCATTGTGAAGGGTAGAATAAGGGGTTGTTTATTTTGTCCGCTTTCTTTGTCCGTCATGTTCATAGTAGACGATAGCCTGGGCTCCGCTGCTTGCCAGACAGGAAATAGGAAGAATAGGAAAGGAATTTGTTTATCACTATAGAATAGAGGAGAGGCATCCAGATTGTTCTTTGAAAAGATAGTTCAGAGGAGTTCTGGATTGTTCTTACCAGGGAAGTGAAATGGTGTTTAAGCTGAGGTTTTGTCAGGCAAAATAAAAATTCACCCATAACATCGTGGGGCATGTCTCTCTGGCTGTCACTTCAATATCAGAGGCGATAGCAAAGACATTGGATTACAAGACAAATTACTCTCACCTACTTCCGTAATACGTTTTGGCAAGGGTAAATGCTGTGTTAAAAACAGACTCGGAAAAATGCGTCCGCCATTGGTATAAAGTGTGAAAAGATTCTCATTTTGTCTTGATATTTCATATCTAAAAATTTGTTTTTAAGCCTGATTTTTGCATGAGCGGAAGGATGGATAGTTATAAAACATTTCTTGATTCTTTATTTTCAATAAATTGCACTATAAATCCCTAGGTTCATGATTGCTTTTTGACGGAGTCATCTGTCATAGGGCTAACACGTGAAAACAAGGATTTTAAGAATGATTATTGTTCCCCTATTGTTATCATAAAATTATGGCAAATGTAATTTACATGTAATTTGAGACTCTGAAAAAGCTTACTGAAGGCTCAAAAAAGTGAGAGAGAGATCCCCCATAAATCCCAGCAAATATGCCTGCTTTTGGTCTTCCAGCTGCTATAAGTTAACACGCAAAAACAGTTATTTTGAAATGACTTTGATTCCCATAGCTTTTATTCAAATTTAAGAAGTGATTCACATGAAATTTCAAGCTCTGGAAATATGTAATTGAGGCTCAATTGAGTCCAGTAAACTCCTCATAAATCCTCGGGAATATGCATGCTTTTGACCAAAAAAAAGCCTCGCCCGCCATAGGTTTACACGCAAAACAAGCAATTTCGGAACATTATTATTCATATAGTTTTTATTTGTAGATATAAAAAATGTGAAATGCATGCAATTTGGGACTTTGAAAAAGCTAACTAAAGGCTCAAAAAAATTTAAAACCTCCCATAAATCTCAGGGAATATGCATGCTTTTGGCCTTCAAGTTGCCATAGGTTAATACACAAAAACAGGGAATTTGAAATTAAATTAATTCCCCTAGCATTTATTCATATAAATGGAAAAGGTGATTCACATGAAATTTCAAACTCTGAAAATATATAATCGAGCCTCGACGAGTCCAATAGACCCCCCATAAATCCCCGGGAATATGCCTGCGTTTGACCATTTTGTAATACTAATACTACACGTGAAACCGTGTGTTAATATCAATGATGTCATGTGACCGTGTACTTTCTCTCTATCATGTGTCAAGTGAGACACCGATGCGTCATCTGCTAGAGCCAGAGAGGTAAAAACTGAACGTGTAAAATTTAGAATTAATTAGAAATACTGTTCTTTTGTGCCTCAGTTGCATTAATGAAGTCAGTTTTTCAGATCAGTTGTGAGATTAGAGAGTATGAAAAAAATAAAAAGGAAAATGAAACTCTTTGGGAGGGAGAGGGGGGGGGGGAGAAAAGAAAGAGAGCTGATGGGGGGGGGGGGAGGGAGGTAAATGGAATAAGCCTACTTTTTAAAACAGAATTGAGGATTCAGTAGTAAATATATCCTCAGATGGTATAGGTTAAATTGTATTTGATTAAAAATGATGTAGAGGCTGGGGCGTTTTTTCCTTCTTTCATAAGTGTAGGCCCTATTGCACCTAATCATAGGCCTAACGTTTCTTTTGTTGTTTTTTTTTGTTTTGTGTTTTTGCTTTTGTTTTTGTTTTTCAATCGCCTGACTCCTCAGACTGCTAAAGCAGAATACAGTTCCACAAAACCTCACTTTCAGTTATTTCCATTGGAGGTGTATCCGAGAATCCCCGTACCCCTAGGCCTACATGCCAGCAGCAAAACTGATGTCTGATTTTACACATCGAGTGAAAGGAAATGTACACCCCCGGCACAGATGGAACATGACAAACCTTGTTCCTTGCTTGTCCAAAAACTCAGAGTATGGTACCTGATGATCTTTTAAGAAATTTTTCTTTATTTTTTTTTTCAATTTTTTTTGTCAGACGTGCTAGTCCATCCAGTTAAGAGAAATTTGAATAGTCTTTATATTGCTTGCATGCAATCTCATTTTTTTAAAGCCTTTTCACCTGTTTCTATGGACTTTAAACATAATAAGGCTATATTTTATAGGTTTGTAATTTGCATAAATCATGATACATGCTTTATTTCGGTACTGAGGATTCTTCGTAATAAATATTCTTTGGCGATAGTTTGGGTTAACAAAGGAGGGCATGTATTCTCACCCATCACCATGACCTTATCAATATCAACCTTTGGATATCATTTTTGGATCTCATCTTGGACATCATCATCGGAATTGGCAACTCCTTGAATTACTTTGGAATTCTATATTCCAAAATATGTGAATCATCTTTCTGGAATCTTCTTTTTGCATGAGAAACTTTAAAGCCAGCTCACCTTTTGAACTTGGTCTACATTTCAAGAACATTCTGGACTCATCACTTGGATTCATACTCCCTGAATTAGGGTATTTCCACTGAGAATTGTTAGTCTTTGCTAACTTAACTATTATATGTCAAAAATGATAGTTATGTTTTTTTTTCTTTTTTGTAATGTTTGGAAGGAGATGTATGCAAATATGAAGAATTAAACTTAATATGGAATGTAAAATCTTTTGTTCGATTCTGGTCTTTTGTGGACTTTGGATCACAACAATAAATTTGAATACTTTTCTGACTCTATGATCATTGACCTACAAACCCCCAAATCTAATTAGATCATCTTCCTATGGTGATGCGTATAGTATCTAGTTTGAAGTTCATACCTAAAGTGGTTATTGAGGTACATGTATATCCCCCTCTGACTTCCTTGATGAGGGGAAAAATGATATCAATGTACTGCTAAATAAAGTCAAAGTATCTTCAAGCCAAATTTCATGCCAACTTGGGGGGGGGGGGGGTAGATTGACCCTGCAGTAAATTCAAGCCCTAAAAAGCCAGTTGGAATAGGGAAGTAGGGTAAACTTTTGATATTTTTTGATGAGAATCATCAGTCCAATGTCTCTTCTTTGAATACATGCAATTAATACACAAAATATTGATGTCAAACTGATAAAAAGCTGGAATACTCTGTACGGGTATGATTCCTAAAAAATCTGTCATTGTTCTCTCTCAATGAATGCTCAAAGAACAAAGCAATATTCTGTTTGCAATCATTCAGAAGGAACAGTACATGAACCTCAATGTTAGAATCAACAATGCATTGGAAGAAAAAGTAGGTGGAGATTGAGCAAAACCTACTGTCAGATAATGGATAATTGAAATATTGTGGTTGAGGCCTACCTTGCCCCCTGTGTAGACATGTCTGGTGGGGTTACTGATGGTCACAGCACAAACCACTTCTCCATGGTTGAGAGTATTTATTTGACGAGCATGTCGAGGGATTCCTGGACCAATAAGAGCATCATGAGGGAATGGTACTGGTTGCATTTTGCCATCTGCACTCACATGAAATGAGTAGGCACTGTTCACACAAGAAACAAAAACAATATTTCTCAAGTTTCAATCACTTGTATGTTATTTCCTATGTAAATGAAACTTTACAAACTTTTTCAACTTAAGAATCAAATACCATACAGTACATGCATGCAGAATTGTTAGGATCTAAGGACTGCAGAAGCATTTTTAAAAATTGACTAGCTAAATAGTATGCATACGATCAACAGCTCATTACAATAAGCATTTTAGGATGAATAGGATTTCACACTTCCTAGCAAGCTTGATAACACTCCACTGTACAGGACTTTGAATGCCTTAAGATAGGTCAAGCAACCCACTGCCACACATCAGCACCAAACAGTCTTAAACCCATATACTCAGAAACATATCCATGTACCCATTCATTATGTGGAAAAAGTATTCTGTGCCCTTTTTGAAAAATGACTTTATCAGACCCCTGGAGACCTTTATCCTAAAATTCTGAATAAGTGTCATAATTCAAGTTGATGTTCTTCTTGTTGTTGTGGGATTTGTTTTAACATTGCTTATCATTCAATTCTGAATAATTTACAACAAAAAAGTCTAGTCGCATGCTAAACACACTGCATAATTTTTTGCGCAATCTGGGAGAGATCCTTGACCAGATGTCAGCACAAACCCCTGCCCACTTAATTATTTTTTTAGGTCAGCCTACAGAACAGATTTCTCAGTTCACATGCCACAAATGCAAGTATATACCTTAATGCTGCATTCACACCTTTGCATATTTGGCTGTGTATTGCCCTAGCGCAGACATAAGCAATCATACCCAATAAAGCACAATGAAACCTGCACACTACGTACTCAATATGCAGACTGGTGCATAGGCCTGCACTGGTCACTCACTAGTTTTAAAATTTTTCAAATTATCGCCAGCAAGTGAAAGGTCAAATCATCCCTTTTTATGAGCGCTTGTCACTGCCTATAACTGCGTTTCTTGCATGATTTACCTCGCTTTAGCTTGTCCTTGTTCACATGATTGCGCGTAATGTTGCGCTGTTGCTCGCACACCACTCGCAGCAGCAAGAACTGGTGCGTTATCCACTCAATGCACTGCGAGTTTAGCTCGTACACCATTCGCTTTGTATGAGCAGCATAATACGAGCTAGATATGCAACAGTGTGTGTCTGCTCGTGTCAGATTTGCCACGTATTGCTGGGTACGGCTGGGAATTGATAGCACAGGAATATGCAAAGGTGTGAACGAGGCATTAGCCCCTTCAATACCTGTCAGGGCTGTGTGGTGCCTATTAGTGGGAGTGTCTCCTTTCCGGAAAACAAATAAAAATTAGTATCTAAAAACAGACTACCCATACTTCTTTATAGTACATTTTTAAAACAATTTTTTGAAAATCTACATTTCAGTCGAATACTAAAATGAACTGAAACTAATACTACAAATAAACTAGATGAATCCTCGACCACGCGCGGTCGAAATTTATGCCTCCGCCATTGCAAGATCGGAAATATATGGCACTTCACATTCATTTTTTTATTTTTATGTTTACAATAATATCTTTGACCTTGACCTTGACCTTTGACCTTGTGAACCCCAAATCAAATGAGACCATTATGAGACCTTCCATATATGCATACATGAAGCAAGACTGAAGTTGAACCGTCACAGAGTTGTTAAGTTACAGCAAGAACCAGCAATTTTCATGTATATAATGACCTCTATGACCTTTGACCTTTAACCTTGAGACCCAAAAATCTAATCAGATGTTTGTCCCTTCTAAATGCACATGTGTGCCAAGTATGAAGCTGCTCTGTCAAATGGTTGTCGAGTTATTGCGAGAACGGACCATTTCTATGTACAAAATGACCTCTATGACCTTTGACCTTTGACCATGAGACTCCAAAATCTCATCAGATCATTGTTCCTCCCATATGCCCACATCAGCCAAGTTTGAAGTTGATCAGTCGAATGGTTGTTGAGTTATCATGAGAACGAGCCATTTCTATGTACATAATGACCTCTATGACCTTTGACCTTGAGACCCCAAAATCTAATCAGATCATTGTCCCTCCCATATGTATACATGAACCAAGTTTGAAGTTGATCTGTCAAATGGTTGTTGAGTTATCGCGAGAATGAGCCATTTCTATGTACATAATGACCTCTACGACCTTTGACCTTTGACCTTGAGACCCCAAAATCTATTCAGATCATTGTCCCTCCCATATGCATACGTGAGCCAAGTTTGAAGTTGATCTGTCAAACAGATCGAAAATTGGACGGACAGACGTACAGACAGACGGACGGACGGACTGACGGACGGACAAACCGAAAACATAATGCCAACTGTGGGCGGAGGCAAAAAAATTACAATTCTTATTAAATTTATGTCACATCTAAAGTTTTGATGTGACACAAAACATTAGAGCTGGTATCCATACAAAAAAAAATGATGTTGACATATTGCTATAAAAATATTCCCGACATCGGCATATGTCAACATAGTCGTCCAGTCCAAACTCCAGTCACTCCATGTGCTACATTAACCCGACACAATTTCACATGACTTCACATGCACGATGTCCTCACAGGCTCAAACCTGCCCCCCAAAAACACAGGCTGGGAGGCAAATTCAGCCCCAAAATGACAAGAAAACAAAGCCCCCAAAATTCTGAAAAATAAAGTTTTTGAGGGCCCCCGAAAAGGGCCCGTCCGATGTGATACCTTGCAAACAAGCCAATGCGAAACCATTCTACACGTTCCATAGCAGCACTCTCGAAGCCAATTTGAAGATAAAAAATCACCGCAGTAATCATTGCAATTTACAAGTAATAAGCACTGGTACTTATGCTTGCGCTCTGCAAATACACTCTCCTCAAATTGGCAATCAAATTTAGCAATAACTTCAGCATGACCTCCTCTATGGTAGGTCCACGACTCCGTGTGAAGAAATAAGCAACCAATCGCTTGCAGCAGTCAAGCGGCTGGAGACCATGCGGTCGTTTTGCTGCTGCTCTCATCAGTGTGAAAGTGTGAAAAGCAAAGACAGTTAGGCGCACAGCGGATTACTGTACGATAGAATAGCAGTACAATGCGTGTATATATATGCAGCTAGCTAGCGCATAGCTTGTGATGGCGCTAACGTGAGCTCTAGCTCTGCCGCAACCATTGGTGCTGCTTACGTGCTCATATGCTGCGCCGATATCTTGGCAAACATGTTAATCATGTTAATTTGTGTTGGTAATTACATCTAACTTTTCAGGTAAGCTTTACTTTCATTATGTACAATTAAGAACCCTTTATGTTGATATCAGAGCATGCCTGTCGGCTTGCTGGCAACGTTAAAAATCCTCCATATGTCAACAACAATGTCAATAGGAAGCCTGTCGATACCAGTGCTACAAGACATTTTTAAATGATTATCAATTAAATTGTAAAATCAATTAGAAGGAACTGAGAACAGTTAATAAAACAGTTAAGAAGTATTAGTGTATTTTGAAATCATTCAATTTTAAAAATTAATTCAATCTTGCTGAGCATCACATGTACAATGTATTGCACGCTGAAGTGTGTATGTCAGACTATAACAATGGTGGCATGAAAATTTGGTCCGAAATCTTCTGCCATTTCACATCAAATTTTGAATAGAAGGGCAAGTAGAGAGCAATCATCTCGGGGATGAAATGAACTGGCAAATTATTTATCATTTTAATAACCAGAACTAACTTTTTCTGAAATTTGATTTTTTTTTTTTTTAAGGGGAGGGGCAGTCTTTATGATCAAGTTAGAAATTAATACCTTTAATTCACTGAAACCAATTGATCCAACGTGCTATACTGTTTCATACTCCTGTTAATTGTGCATTTTCGCACAAAGCATGAATATGAAATGAGGTGATGTTATACTTACGGTTTTCCTCCAGGTATACCTGGAATAGATGAGATTCTTGTATGTGCATGTGGGTCAAAGGGCACAGGACCTGGATTAAACTGGAAAGAAAATTAAGAATAATACATCTCCACATGTGACATCATGATAAATCATCATAAATTCATGAATCATGCAGATAGACAAAAGTTAGTAATAGTTGAAAGGGTGACATGATTTCAAAATGTTTTAATACTCCTATGGGCATTAGAATACAAGTCCCACAAAGTTCTCTAGAATAATAATAATAATAATAATAATAATAATAATAATAATAATAATAATGATAATAATAATAATAACAATAATAATAACAATGATGATGATGATAATGATAATGATAATAATAATAATAATATGTAACATTTATATAGTGCTTAATACAATGTTTCTACATGAAAGCATAGGAAAGAATTTATGAGAATCAAGAGAAAACAAAAGAAAAAGGAAAATGGAAGAAAAAATATGTTCCCACCGAAACCTAGCGGGAAACTACCAACAGTAAATTTCTGTTTTGGATTTATAATTGTTTATCTCACTGAACTAAGACCGGATGAATTATTTTTTTGACAAATTTATGATTGGATGTCGTGAATGCATATGGTTCGGTTCCTCATGGCGCCATCCATTTCGCCCGTCAGATGACCTGGTTAGGTTAACAGACAATTACTACTCTGGCCTTTTCGCCGGATTTTCTGTTGGAGTTTGGAGTTCGGATTTTCCGTCTGAATTTTTATGGGGTGCATACTGTCTCCATTCACAGTATGCCACATTCATAGGGGTGGCGTGACCTTCCCTTCTAGGGCTGTAAATTTAGCACCATGTTCGGGCTCGGTTTGATTCGGCAGAGTTCGGCACTTTTATTTCCGAATTTTGGTTCGGTTTGGGGTTCGGCAATACAGTATAAAAAATAAAAGGGTGAGCATCAATAACAAATGACCACCAGAACCCTCTCTATCTTTACTGCACTTGGAAGTCACTGTTTCTTATAAATATATTTTGTATGACAAAAAATAGTTAATGTATTCATAGTATGATTCTTTGTTGTTTATTTTATTTTCTGAATGAAGGGAAAGATAATTTTCATATACTGATTAATAGAAAACAAGAGAAAATTTAAAAAAAATCGAAATAAAGGAAAGGAATGAAAATATTAAAAGAAATCAATAAAACAGTGTTTTTCTATTTTTAAAAAAATATTTATTTAGTAGTATGATCGATCATGATTGTTAATTGATTACAAACTTATTACAATCGTGAGTATCTTTGGGCATATTTTGAAGCTTTTAACATGATTTTGAGGGAAAACAACTAGAATTCATGGTGCCAAATATTATGAAATTTATCAGAATCAAATGAAAAATAAAGACACAAGCTGTATTAAGTGTTTTTCTATCTTTTATTTAAGAAAAACTTTTAGAAGATGAATTAAAAGAAATCCCACCAATAAATGTTTGTATTAATTTTTTAATAAAGCAAAGGTGTATCTCCCATTTAGCATAATGAATTCAGGACAAGGACTTTACCAAGGGCTAAATCAATTATCCTGTGTTATAAGTTGCCGAACTTCCGAACTGGGCCTTTGAGTTTGGTTCGGTTCGGTCCTGTTCGGAAGTGCCATGTTCGGCGAATTTCCGTTCGGTTCGGCAGTTCGGTAACAGCCCTATTCCCTTCCTACTGAAAGCACATATTTCTCTGCAATTATTGTATTTTGGAACAATGCACAAACCTGAACATGGGAAACATATTAATGCTGAAACTTCCATGTCATCCACTTATGCGAGGATTTATCCATGAATGCTTTCTTTAAAATCCAACTGATGAATTTGTCAGATTATGAGAAATGTAAAAAACTGAGAAATTTGTAAGAATGCTTTCTTTAAAATCCAGCTGATGAATTTGTCAGATTATGAGAAATGTGAAAAAACTGAGAAATTTGTATTATAAGCAACGTCAAGTAACATGGTGCCATGGACATTACACAGACTTGATGTGAACAGAATAGACCTTGGTTCCAATTTTCAATCTTTTTCAAAAGTGCACAAATTTATCGGCTGAAATATAGTAGGAATCTAATCACTGGATTTTAAAGAAACCATGTGTTGAATAATCTATTTGGGCCACCTGAAAGTCAATTTTCCAGACATTTTCTTTGATGGTTAATCAACTACTCGGTACTTATCACTTTGCCAATCGGCCAACCACTCCGGGCCCACGTAGCCCGTCACAGCTCAAGTGGCACTAGAGCTAGATCACTGGTGCGAGACTAGTCTCATACCCTGTTAACAACCTGCACAATAACCCTCACCAATGTCCAATTTCTATGAAAAAACTTGACGATAAAACAGCTTTTGATAGACCGATATTGCGTGTACAGTTCATAAAATTGCAAATCATCCCCTCCTACCTCTTTTTATGAGGACCGAACAAAATTCCAGGTCAAATAAAGTGAAATAGATCGCCATTTAATTTGTTTGCTATTTCATCAACAACTTGTCACATCATTACGCCATTTTTCAGGAATTCCTCAGTCGCCAAGAGGTGGCGCTGTACCTGGAAGTGTAGTGTTATAGTACACAAAATCCTATTCAAGATCAATCTCTATATTGAAACGTACACATTACGATGCAAGTGCAGAGCGGTCATGATTCTAAATCCAGCTTAAATGATTTCAGTCCCCATCACAAATCACCTGCAAGGGGCATATCATCAGTTACAAACAAGCACTTGCTTGTAAGTATGAAATATTCTTTCTTGATAATGTTCATTTGTTTTCATTCATTTCTTTATTTAAAACTTATTTTGTCACACCTTTGTTATAGCATCCATTTATTTTATCTTCATTGTTTTTATCTTATGTGAGAGAGCTCACTCGCTCATGAGTTATGGTGCATAGCAGTGAACGATATGGTGCACGTTTAAATGGCTCACACACACACTTGCTAAGAACATGCAACTTCTGAATATATAGTGGAATGAATTGTTACACTCGTTTTCACTGTGCGAGCCATAGGAATTTGGCGATCAAAAATGACATTCTGGCATGAATTTTAGGCATCTAATTGACATCACCACGAAACACTGAAATGGAGTGAAACCTTTGTGATTTTATTATGAATTACGGAAAAGGGCACGACCGCCAGTTTAAAAAAAAGGGCATTGCCTTTTTGGCCTTTCACAGTGAATGATCAGACCATTCCAGGAGTGCACACCAAGCCTGTGAAGTTTCTAGGACAGAGCATTGATGGTGACTTGAATGATAAAGCTGCCAGGGAAAGCATGCATGAATCATAAGTATCCTGGCTGAAGAAGATCCACAGGTGTGCAGTGGCAAGAACAATGAAATGCTGGATTTATCAGCACATTAGAGTTCCAAGGATGCAATGAAAATGAAGGATTTATGAAATACCCATGTCACAGGTGGAAAGAATGGAAGTTTGCATGGCCAGAAGTTGGGTGGTTGGGATTCAGCAGAGTCATCACTGATGTTGCCTATTTTGTCATTAGACAAAACTGTATTTGCCAATGGAAGAGGTGGTGATGATAATAAAATGAAAAAGATGGCAGTGAACACAGTTATGCAACTGCAAAATAGCTGAGACAATGTCGTCACCTCTGTGAAACCAAAGTTCAGGTGTGGACGAAAGTGGAACCCTGAAGAGGCAATCAAGAGGGCAGAGAGTAGTATGAGAATGGAAGATCTCGTCCAAGGTCAAAAGGGGAAGACAGGGACTTGGAGCTGGGAAACTGCGGAAACCGGTCAAGAAACTTTCCAAGATGGAGACCAGAGCAGAGATTTGTAATCTAGTTGTGAAGGAACATGACTTGCAATATGTGCAAGCTGTAGAGATGCCTGTTCAGGGGGCTTGGTCGACCTTGGAGAGCATTCAACAATCTAATCTTTCGTGGAGGTACCTCATAGACACAGCCTAAAACTGTTGCAGTTTCTGGTAGGCTCTACTTATGACACAATAGCACCTCCTGTGAATCTAAAGTGCTGGGGAATCAGTGAAGATGAAGCTATGCAAGATCTGAAGTGAGAGAGGAACAGTTGCAAATGTGCTAGCTGGTTACCTCACAAGTTTGAGGCAAGGAAGGTTTACATGACGTCATAACAGAGTGCTACGCGTCATTTGCATCAATGGGAATACAGTCAAAGCCAAGATCGATGACTTAACAGTAAAGTGCCTTTGCGGGTAAAGCATTTCATTCGCTTTGTAAAGAAAGGAGAAAAGATTGGTGCTGTTAGCCGATACTCTACAGCACCAGTGTAACATCTGACCTCTCAGTAGGATCACTTCACATAGTCACTCACGCGACTATCATAATTATAACATGCAGACAGATCTTTCATGGTAACAAACAATCATCTATAATCTGTGTCCATCATTACATTTCTCCCTTTTTTCAAAAGAGTTCAATAATCTCAAAATATGTGCTACTTTCAAAATGTGTATCAACAAAATACTTTCCTGTTAGAATCATCAATAAGATATTCAAATAAATGAATTGCTTCACTGTTTATATCAAAACGTTACTGAACTTTTGAGTTGTGTTTTCTTTCAATCTTTTGCCTGGTCTTCTGTCTTGAGAAAATGTTAGATAATTTTGAAATGAGTTATTGTTATGTCAATAACTCGCCAAGTCAATGTTTAGCATGCATTATACAAAAATAACAACTACAACTCTTCTTTCTTCTTTTTTCTTCATCTCGTTTCTTGATTCATGTTCTTCAATTTCTGTTCTTCTTCCTTCTCGCCAGAAATTGGTAACAAAGTCTTTCCATTGGCTGAGTGGTTTAGTCTTCCTTCTGGTTCGTGGTTCGTTTGCCTCTGAGTGGTAGTGGTTTGGTTTGGTTCAGGTTGTGGCATTGGTAGATTCCCGTCTCTTTGAGTTGATGTTCTGGGTGTAGGAAGTTTGCCCTCGGCACGGTGTTCATCTACTGGGTTCTGGTTGACATCGTAGTCTCTTGGTGGCGGTAGATTGTCTTCAGGAACCTCTCCAGGTCTCAGGTGGGTCATCAGTAGTTTGTTGGTCAAAATACTGAACTACTGCATTTGCCAATTTGAATTGACTGGCATCTCTGTATACCTGTCTATCATCAGTCACTTGTCTAGCAGCTATTGAAGATCCATCAATTCTGTACACATTTTTTAAACATCACTTTATTGAGTCAGAACTTGCACAACAAAGGAGAAGATACAAAGGCCCAGGTCATTTCCAAATAACTGGAAAATCAAAAATTATGTTTATAAATGTAATTATATAACATAATGTGAATAAAGCATAGATAGCACCATATTAATAATTTATGAAATAACTACTACCAAAGTGGTAAAGGTGGATACATGAGACTGTGTAAATTAATGAAATAGAATTCTGGTTCAAATGCTGTTGTCCATTTGGTCTTCTTGTGCTGTTTGAGTAGAACAAACTCTCCAATCACTAGGTCATGTGATTTTGTGTTCCTGTTCTCTTTTTGTTGCTTCAACTTGTCCTTGTACTCTTTGTCTCTTTCATTTACTCTCGTCTTTGTCTGTGGTTGTGTTCTGTGGCTCCACATGATCTAAGTTTGTCCTCACCGGTCTTCCCATCAGTGTTCGTATGGTGTTATTTGTGTAGCTGGATGGGGTGTAGATCTGTATCCCATCAGCATTTCTTGCACTGCTGTCTCTCGGTTCTCCTTCTACAAGGTGCGATTTGTTCAGATTTATTGAGCACTTTCATGAAGCTTTCTGCTTCTCCATTTGCTCTGGCATGCTCTGGTGTTACTTTGTGGTGAACAAATCCTTCCTCTTTAGCAAATTCTGTGAATTCTCTAGAATTGAATGGTGGACCATTGTCAGTTTCAACTCTGTTTGGCACTCCATGAGTAGCAAACATTTTCTGCATCTTTGTCTTTGTTGCTTTGAATGATGTAGAATGGTTTGTTTCTACTTCTGGATATCTTGTCATTTTGTCAACTGCAACAAGACTGTAATGTCCACCTGGATATGGTCCTCCAAAGTCTACAGCTAACATGTCCCATGGCTTATCTGGTATGGTAGTCATCTTGACTGGTTCTTGCCTGTGCTGCTTTGTAGTGACTTGACATTCAGAGCATTGGCCTATCATCTGCTCTGTCAATCTATTCATCTCCAAGGAAACCAATACTTCTCTCTGAGCATTTGCTTTGTCTTTGTCATTCCAAGATGTCCCATCTTGTGAGCGACTTTGATCATTTTCTCTGCAAAGTGGCTGGAATGGCAATTGAGTTCAATCTGAAGATCATGTCTTCAGCAATGTATAGCTCATGTCTGATAGGATAGTATGGTTTCAGGTCATCATCTTTCCTGAATTCTTCCCAATCATTTCTGATAATTCTCGGTTTGAGTTTACTCAGTTGTGGGTCATGTGTTATCTCATCTCTGATCTTGTCAAGAACAACTGCATGTTCATCCATTACAATTTGCTTGATCATTTTCTCAGTCTTATCTGTTTCTGGCAGTGGATGTCTTGATAGAAAATCAAGTGGATCTGCCTCATCTCTTCCTGGTCCATAGACTTGTTCATAGTCCAAGTCTTGCATTTCCATTACCCACTTCTCTATTCTAGGTGGCAGCTTAGCTGTTGGCTTGTTGAACATGGATAGAATGGGTTTGTGAGCTGTCACACTCTTGAATCATGGTGCAACAAGAAGATACATTCTCAGTCTCTTCTTTGCCCAGTGCACGGCAAGAGCATCCTTCTCAGTTTGACTGTACTTCTTCTCAGCTTGTGTCATGGTTCTGCTAATGTAATGGACTGGTTGCAACCCTCTGTCAGTATATTGGAACAGTCCAGCTGACAGTCCTTCATGGAAGCTGGCTTCAGTTCTGAGGATAATCTCTCTGGAGGGGTCAAAGTATGTGATAGTGTCCTCACTTGTGATACTTTCTTTCAATTTCTTGAATGCTTTCTCATCCTCCTTGTCTCCCCAGACAAACTTGACATTCTTCTTGGTCAGTTCTCTCAGAGGGGCAGTCAGACTGGAATATCTGGGTATGAATTTGGACAGATACTCCATCGTCCCAAGAAAGCTTCTCACTGCTCTTTTTGACTCTGGTCTCTTACTGTCCTTCACTGCTTTCACCTTATCTTCAGTTGGCTTCAGACCATCTCTGGTGAACAAGTATCAATAGAATTCAATCTGTTCAACTGGCATTTGTCAATGTTGAAGGTGATTTTGAAGCCTGCAGCTCTTTGCCGTACTTGTTGAAGTGTCTTATTGCGTTCTTCCAGTCTTCCCTCCTAGAAGTATATCATCTCTCTGGGTCATGCAGTAGGGAATTTCACCAAAGATTCAATCACCTCATCAAACAGACCCTGTGAGGATTTTGCACCAAATATCAGTCTCTTTGGTCGCAGGTTTCCCCATGGTGTACTGAAAGTGGCAACATCTCTCGATTCTGGATCCAAGAGTACAAGTGGTATCCCTGTTTCATGTCAAGTTTGGAAAATACTCTGCAATTATTCAACTTGTACATGAAATCTTCTACAACGGGTGTGTGTGATTCTACTTCTGTCCATGTGTTTGTTCATGACTCTCAGGTCTACACTGGCTCTAAACATGTGTGGTTCTAGTTCATCTTTTGGTGTACCATCAAATCTTGGTTTCGGCTGGACAACAAGTGGTGAGCACCATGCAACTGGCTCGTCTTCAGGGATCTCCTCAAATATCTCCTCTTCCATACACTGTTCTATCCACTTCTTCAATGGTTTCTGGGGATAGAATGGTACTGGTCTGGGTTTCTGTGTTAATGGAGTTGCATCTGGGTGCATATGAAATCTGGCATAGATTTCCTTGTCATTCCTGCGGCCATAAATCTTGCCGATCCCTTCAATCACCTGTTAGAATTTACTGACTATCTCCTATACACTTGTTGGGTTTGTGGATGTTTTCTGTACTCTCTCAATTTTTAACTCATATTCCTCTTTGTGAGTACCATCTGGTCTCAATTCGATCATACCAAGAGCAATTGATGTTTCTTCTCCAAGCAAAGGTAGAGAATTAATTGTTCCTTTCACAATGATGAATTGGGCTTCCACTCCTCTGGTCTCATTTCGAACGACTGTTCTGAACTTCCATTTTACTTCAAGGTCAGTTTGGAGTGTTGATATCTTGATATCAGTTGGTTCTAACTGCAGCTCTGCATCTGATCTGTGAAGACAGGCTTTGAATTGATGTTCATCTGTCACATTTACCTCACCTCCACGGTCAAGCTCTACATATGCATCTGCTATTTTGACATGTGCTTTCCTGCTGGTACCTCCTACTTTCATGATGATATTCTGCACTCTACTCATGTGTGATAAGAATTCATCATCTGAACTGGTAACTGGTTCTTCATTGGTTTCAGTTTTCCTCACACTATGTTTCTATGTGTGTCCTTTCTTTTTCTGTCTTTGCCCTGTCTTGCAAACAGCAGCAAAATGGTTAGGTTTTCCACACTGGTTTTACATTTCTGTCTATAGGCTGGGCATTTCTGACCTTTTTCATGTTTGTCATACCCGCAGTATGTGCACTTGGCCTGCTTTCCTTCACTGGTCGACATTGTCTACTTCTTTTTCTCTGCAGGTGCCCGTCTTTTCTTTTGTTGTAGCTTTGCTAACTTCAAGGATGCCAGTAAGAATTGATCAGAGGGCCTGAAAATCACCTAGAATGAGCCATTTTCTACACAAAAAGGCCTTTCTATGGCCTGAAAATAAACTGCCAGGGCCTGAATTCAGGCTTTTGCCTGAAAAGTGGCATCCCTGTAACTTGTCTGTCAGTTGTGGTTTCATTTTTCATTTCGTCCATTTGCATCTTTACATCTTCCGTTTGAGATGCTTCACTCAGCAATTGAGAAAGTGTCCATTGCTTCCCAATAGCTTTCTGAACGAGTTATGCACCACTGATGGTTTGAATAAGATGTTCCATTATTCTCTAATCATTGGTTACCCCGCTCTCACAATCAGCAGCTCTTTCTCTCGCTATTGCAGCATATGCAATTGTGGATTCACCTTCTTCCATTCTTGTCTTGAGGAAGACATATCTGGCATGATGTTTATTCTTCGGTTTATAGTAGTCATCTAGTTTGTTTCTGATCTTGGTGTAGCAATCTTGATCAGGTCTATCTAAATCTGGCAATGATTTGGCTAGTCTGGCAATCTCTTTGCCCCCATGAATCACTAGTGCATCAGCTTTATCTTGAGCTTCAGTTATCTTGAAATAACGCAATTCTCTTTCTAGTCCCTCGATCCAATCCTCCGCTTTACCTGTGGTCATCTGATTATCTGTATGGACAAACAGACCCGACTTCAGGTTTCTCCTCTCCGTAATAATCTTAATCTGTTCCGCCATCTTGACAAAACATGAAACTCAACGAATGGGACTGGGACTAACGAAGGGTACTCACTGTGCACTATAAGTGATGATAAGTCCAAACTCCGTCTGCAAAAACATGTGAAATCACTGCACTGGATTTTCATCCTCCTTTCAATTTGTAAGGGTCGCCAATATAACATCTGACCTCTCAGTAGGATCACTTCACATAGTCACTCAAGCGACTATCATAATTATAACACATGCAGACGGATCTTTCATGGTAACAAACAATCATCTATAATCTCTGTCTATCACATGTGTCAAACTCATCGTACAGTTTCCGTGGCTCACTACGGTGAATGTGTCTAGTCTGTTTTCAGGGCATTACAACCAGCATCATTTCTAGATGGAGCAAATGATTGGAAATAACAAACAGACTTACAGGAAAGGCTGATTTTTCTGTAACACATCTTTGAGACTAGTCTGAGACCAGACATTGTCATCTCATCAACACAACTGAGGGAGGTTATTCTGATAGAGCTGACAGTGCCGGAGGAAGGAGGGATGGAACATGCACATGAGAGAAAACTGTCGAAATATGAGGAACTCATCATGCGCATTAAAGACAGGCAATAGGGAGCAGAGATTGCTGTGGAAGTTGGGAGCAGAGGGTCCTGTAATGAGACCCTTGGATACATGCTCAGAAGGCTGGGAATGAAGGCTAAAAAGAGGAAGAAGTGCACTGAGATCCTCTTTCTGCTTATGATCGAAAAGGAATGAGGTCACCTGGTTAGGTGGAGGAACTCATTATGTGCATGAAAAGACAAGCAATGGGGAGCAGTGTACGTGCTCCTGCGACCGCGCACCTTTCTGCACCAAGTATGACAATACTCTTCAAGAGGGATGTACTCCAATGGAAGAAGGAGGAGATGATACCAAGGTTACCGGCCATACAAGACTACATGCTCTAGCTACTGACATGCATCCATAATGATCGCGCATCTTTTCCACCAGTGATGAGTGTGCATCTAGAAACAGGTTAGTTCAAAATCTGTCTAGCCAGGGGCAGAGGCACATCATGTGTATCTGTCTCAGAAATGGATTTTAATAATTAACCTCTTTTTGTCGTATCCTGGCTACTGACGACGAATGCGACGGACTAACCTGCTTATTTCTGAATCAAGATAGCCCCTTGCCTGCAGGTTGGAGGGTTTTATGCCGACTGTGGTTTTCTTCATCATTAAAGAAGATATTCACTGTTTATAAATGTGGTCCAATTTCATATCAAAGCAAGGTTATCATGCATAGATCACCACTGAACTAACTGCAAATTTGTTTAATTAAACGGGCCGCAGAAATCGCTTATCACATATAGATAAAATCCACCCCCAATAATGCCCCCCAAACACGGAGTGTAAAAGCTACTTATCCTGTGATGTCACACAGTTGGTACATCATGCATATTCATTAGCATTCAGCAGTGAACATACTGCTGTGACCAAAAGTAGGGGTTCTAAACTTAATAATTGTACTGTTAACTACATTTCTGTTGTCAATTCTGCAATTTAGCTTGCTCAAAGATTTTCTGGAAATTTTCTCATTTTGATCTCATTTAATGGTCTAAATTCTAACATTTTTGTAATGCATGTTGATCACAATGCAATGCGAGTGATCGTGTAGCTGCCAAAAACATAACATGCTTCTAAAACTTCCTATGTATGCAATGTACAATGCATTTTTATGCTACTTCCTTAATCTAGCTTGAATAAAAATATTTTGCACCAACAAATTGTCGGGTTTTTTTCTTTTTACTTCTTTATTATTGTCTACATTTAAGCATTTTAATGATGCTTAATTATAGAAAATAAAGCGACGGTCGACCAATATATTGTATTCGGCCTAAATTGCGGGAGTGGCTAAAAAAATGCATTTTAGAGTGGAAAATGAAATTTTAGAATCATGTTATGTTTATAGTCACTACTCTATCACTCGCTCATACAGCTGTGCAACGTGCATCCTGAATGCTATGATATAGGCAATTATAGAAAATAAAAAAAGGAATAAAATTCCTGGAATTTATTATTCTAATTTTTTTCAAGCAAGCTAAATTGGGGAAAAGGCTCAAAATCGAGTTAAATTGAAAATGAAGTTTTACAATCATGTTATGTTTTTGGTTGCTATGTACTTGATCACTCACTCACACAGCTGTGCACTGTGCACTACTTGTACTACATTGCTCAAAAAAAGCTGTATTTCCTATTATTAAGCATCACAAAAAATCTTAATTGTACCAATTAAGGCCGCTTATCAAAAGTCTTGTCCCACATCTTCAATCCTCTTCTCCACTATCATTCTTTTTCATCAGCTTTCCCATCACCCGTTGTTTTGTCTATGGATAAACGGGAGGATTGGAGGGGAAAAGATGCTGAGTGGGAAAGAATCTAAAAGTTGCGTCCCAAATTGGCTCTGATTTTTGATAAGGTGCCTAAGGGGGGTGAAAAAGAAAAGAGTGCCAGAAATTTGTCATTTCAAGTTTATTTCATGCAAGATAGAATTGTCGGACTGGCTTTCAAAGCATTTTGTGGAGGAAAAATGAAGTTTTAGAACTATGTTATGTTTTTGGTCACTACTTGATCACTCACTCACACTTACTCACTCACTCCCAAGTATTTAATTGTATAATTATGAAGTTCAGAACTGCTACTTTTGGTCATGGTGGTACGTTCACTGCTGCATGAAAGCTATGAATATGTATGTACACCCCCCACAAAAACTAACAAACCAAATTGTCTTTTGATCAAAAAGACAAACCACTTTGTCTTTTGATCATAGCTCAAATATGGTGTGTTGTATCGGCAGTGGCGTACCGTGGGTAAATGCATTGGGGGGGGGGGTACCGAGCATGACCGTACACAGAAAATTTTTTTGGTAGGGGGGTAAGGCACATAAAATTTTTGAAGAACTGCGAAAGCGAGGGAGCGAAGCGACCGAGCTGATCATGAGGGTGCTTTTGCATTTTTGAAATTGAAATTGAAGGATCTGGTGCACAACCAAACACTAACCCCTTCAGTAAATTACATTGTGAGCATATGAAACGTCTAAAGTATTTATTTGGTCACCTCACTCACCCAATTCACTTTTGCTTGAAAAAGACCATTAAGCAATTATTTAACAAGTGAACGCAGAGAGCGAGGAAAATATGTGACCCGTCACGTCAAAATCAGACAGAAGTTGCATTTTTTCAAATGTCATGTTTTGAGTGATTATGATTCCCCATTTCTCAAGCTTTAATTTGATATATAGCTCAAGCTAAGGGGTAGAGTATTTGTTGAGATAATTGCCGTTAAACCCCGAGAAGGCGGGGGCTCTGGAAAAGTGTTTCTTCGAGAAAAATGCTTTTAAAGTTTGACTTCCGTTTTGTCTTCACGAGGCATTTTCCAACGGGTTATTTTTAAAATTCATTCTGGAAAAGGCCTTAGCAACCGTTTATGAAATGGAATAAAAACTAGTTTTTCTGATTCTTTAGTATTTCTACTCACTAAAAACATAAGTTTTGAATTGTTTCGGTCATGAATTATGTTGTTGACAAGTTGTTTTACGGCTCCGAAAAGCTTCTCGCCGAGACTCGCAGCCGTGTTGCTCAGCTATTGTGCGTTGTGGGCCTTTCAGGGCAGTCATTGCGTGGGGCCTTCTCTCTTCCAGAATCCGCGCTTTGTTTTCTCAACAAAGAGTGTAATTTGGATAAACCAGGATAAAGCACCGCGATGCATTGAAAAGAATCAATACTGAAAGACATGATATACATAAAAGTTGTCTTGTGTGATTTTTAAAAATTATTTTAAATACCTGTTTCCTCAGTCCTATTTTATTTTTCTTAATTTGCCGTGATCAGTCATCATGACTTGACAGTTCTTCCTTTTTTTCTCTTTACCTTCACGGTTTGACATCTCACATCAATACGATGATTATTATAAGACTCTTATCATTTTTTTTTTCTTTCATCATTTTGCACCTTCAAGTTCAAGATGAACTGATAATTCTATACATTTACTCGACTTTTGAAAGACTATGCCTATAATTTTCCTCCGATTAAGCTACAATTTTTCTTTATCAAAACACAACCTTCAACACAGTATTCTCCATCATTTTTTTTTTTTTTTTTTTTTTTAACAGAGATTTGTCTCTCTTACCACCGTGATATCAGTCGACCTGTTATCATTTTGAAAGCGAATTGAAGATAAAAATTGACGGTTCCATTTTTCAGCCGCCAGCGCCATTAACGTACTACCCCCAAAATATCTCCACAAAAACAATTTACACCGCACTTATCAAACGCCCCATACACCCAAACACCTATGTCGCTTCATCTTCTTCTTTTCTTCTTCTGCTTCGTCTTCTTCTCCTTCTTCTCCTTCTTTCCTCCTTTTTCGACCCCCTCTCTCTTGCTCTCTCTCTTAAACTCTATAGTTCTTTCAAGCCAACAAGTGAAATGATGAGAACGAGTTCGAGTATTATTCGGCGGAAATCTTCCTTCTGAACGTTTATTTACCCCAGTTTGGTAAGAGTGTCCCCTTAATTCAACAAAATTATCGTTACATTTCTTTTCTCCACTTTTAAACATGGCTAATAATCATTAACCATTTTTAAAAAAAGTGACATGTCTATACAAGTTCGTGTTCTCCTTCCTAATCATCTTCTTTTTGTCCCAGTTCCTTTTCTTTCTTTCATCTTTCAAAAAAAAATGCGACAGAACTCGCAGCCGGTTCGTGAACTTACAAGCTTTTGTACATAATTGATTTTACTTTCTTTTTTTTGTGTTCTCTACTAAAGAAAATACTGGTGTTCACTGACAACCCATCTTGTGGAGTTTTTAAATCGATCTTTCTTTTGAACGTGCTTTCTGTGTCTTTTTTCTTTTAAGACACTGATGCGAAGTGAAAAGAGCATGATCATGGACAGAATAATGGTTATCTTCACTATACCCTTCTTAATTTTAATTTCAATAAAATTAATCCACGGTCCACTACCTTTTGAAAACTTATTTTCCTTACTTTCTTTTAGCGTCACTCTAGATCTATTGTTCCTCATCAACCCCTGCCTGGACCTATCGATCGCCACCCCCGCCCTTGCCAAAGAATTCACTGCCCGTTAAAGGCAATGCATTGATCACAATACTGAAAGCTAAACCTTTGTTCTGTCTTTCTAAAACCCAGAAGGGGGAGGGGAGGGGTATAGGTCCTTTTGGTTATCCTTTCTTTGTCCTCTTTTTTAGCTTTTAAAAGTCGTAAAACACTGAACACTGCTCAAGCCTTTTGAAAACTTCTTTCCTTCCTTTCTCATGTCGCAGTCACACCAACGAAACCGACTCCAGACTGATCAAAACTATTACGTTATTTCCAATGAAATATTGGTCGGTTTGGAGTCGGTTTCGTTGGTGTGACTGCGACATTAGCGTTAATCTTCCTCCCTACCCAGCCCCATCTCGACCCACACTCACACCCTTGCCCTTGGATTCCTTGTTCAATACTGTCATTTATTTATTTTACACTTTCCCCAGGTTTTGCAAATGTTCAAGAGAGATATCCCTTTATTACCAACTATATTTTTTTTAAATAATGTGCTCAAGGTAAAGGATATCCATTTTTCCAACTTGAACAATTTATGTATAAACTAAAAAAAAACAAAAAACAAAACTACCTTCCAGCCATAAGTTATGAATTATGTTTCGTAAGAATAACCCTATACATGATTTTCCTACCACAACATAATTCTTATAATATACCATTAACTAGAACAACCTCCGATCAAAACCCGTTTGTTTTCTCCGGACCCACTTACTGGAATTCCTTACACATGTGTTTTAACACTTTTAAACGTAAACTTAAGAAATATTTGCTCAGCCAATAATAATCAACAACTCGTGCCTAAACGCTCCTGCTCCCGACCCTCTTATGCACCTTCACTCCTCTCCGTTACTTTAATTTTCTTGATTATACTGTAAATTTCTAACTGCTGTGGTTTTTTTTCCCCTCTTGACCGTATGCACACAACTATAATTTTCAGGGGCTCACACCTATACAAGCTTTACTTTCTTAACATGCTTCCCCGTTTTACCTTTGTTTCAGTCAGGTCAACTTTTTTTCATTCAGTTCCTCAGTATTTCTATTCTTTCTTTTACAATGTTGTCTCATTATGTATATGTAATTACCAGATTACTGAATTCATATACAGTCAAACCTGTCTATAAAGACCGCTCAAGGGAAACGCCAAAAGTGGTCTTTATAGACAGGTGGTCTTTATAGACAGGTCGCCTGAGGCGACCATGGGAATGATACTTTTGACCCCCCCCCCCCTTCACTGAGTAATGAAAACAAAAGAAATGATTTAGTTACATGTTTTAGCTTTGAAAGATATTGAATAAACTGGTTTTAAACGTGTCTGTGTGATTTCTTTCATAATGTGCATGATTTGAATGTGTTTGTGCTTTAGTATAATAAATATATAGAATAATGAAAAAAAAAAGAATGATTTAGTTATATGTTTTAGTTTTGTTTCAAGCTTTGAAAGATATTGAATAAACTGGTCTTAAACGTGTCTGTGTGATTTCTTTCATAATGTGCATGATTTGGACGTGTTTGTGCTTCAGCTTTTTTTTTGTTGCTCTCGTACTCTTCGATCCATTCCCTTTTCCTCTTGACGATCCCTTGGATCTGGGTCTTGCCGCATCGGTGCCCACGAATCGCTAGCCTCTCGCCGATGGAACGGCAGCTCATCTTCTGCTCATGCATCTTGATGACTTCCATCTTCAACTCGAGGGAGAGCATGTTCCGGGAACTTCGGGCGGCCATTCTGCTTGACGGCAGTATAAATGATGCTGACTCTAGATGATGAAGATTTGGTGGCAGAAAACTTAAATTTGACAGCAGGAATATCGCAGTTGAATCACAGCAGACGACAGGTGCAAAGCGTACTCGAAGAGCGATAGAACGCAAGTGATCTATTGACGCCATTGTCTGTGGCTTCATACCCGGTCGCTCGAGCGAGGAGGATCCCAACGCCTCGAAAATCAGTCGATAATTGTCCAAGTCTTGTTTTCATTTTTGAATATACAAATTCCAATTTTTTTTAAAACTTCTCATTCAAAAAAAAAGAAAAAAACATTAAAAGGGTGAAAAATATTTTAATTGAGCGTTATCGTATCAAATTATTTTTTTTTAAACTAAAAATTAACACGTGTAATGAATAACCGCGAACGAGCCTGACACATCTCAAACCCGGAAGTACAGTACGAAAATAACACTCGCGATCGAAGTCGTTTTGTTACATGAACAATGAGCTGATGAAACGTCCCCTGTTGGTATTCATTTCATTGTTTCTTGTTTATTTAGTGACAATATGTGATTGAATAAATGTTTTCTAAGGCTTAGCTTAGGCTTAGGTAGTGGCGTTGACTGTGGCTTAAAGCTGCCACTAGTGGGTGGCCGTGTTTGTGTTCGGGTTTTAGGACGATTTCACGGTGGAGCGACCATGTTTTTGGCTTGCACACAAAGCGACTGGCTTTTCACAGCTCCGCCGCTGGTGCAGGCGGTCGTTGTGGCAACATTATGCTTCACGTTGGGTGACAAAATAGGCGGTCGCTGGTCACGTAAGACAGGTGGTCGCTACACACGGGTATTTTAGTACGTGAAATGGCTGCGGGGGAATTACTTGCGGTCGTTATGGACAGGTGGTCGTTATAGACAGGTGGTCGCTAAGACAGGTTTGACTGTATTTGTGTTTACATGTTTACTGTACAAACGGGGAATAAATCAAATCAAATCAGATCAAATTCTCCTTTTTCTTTTCTCCTTTCTCTCTCTCTCTTAACCCATTCGTGACAGAGGTCCACATTTTGTGGTTTGGCCTAATATCTTTTGATGCAAAGCCCTAAAAATCATACCAAATACATGAGCAGAAAGAGCAAAAAATTCTACACAACCTGTGCCCATTTTGGTTGCGTCAATATTCGTTGATTGATGCTGAAAATTTTTTAAAGCAAAATAAGCATTAAAATCCTTAAATTGGCAATGTGACAGAAAGTTTAAAATCACCATTTTCCCCTGCAAATTGGCAACTTTTGACTTTTCATCATAATTTGTCAATTTCTATTCATTTCAGATACATGACGTTTTATAAGAATAATTTAGCAATAAAATAAAAATGTTGGTTGCCAATTTGAAGAATAAAAGCTGATCAAATTAGGTTTTAAATAATTCCTGTCACGAATGGGTTAAACTCCATCGTTCCTTCAAGCTATCTGTAACAAGTGATAATGACGAAAACGAGTTTGAGTATTAATTGACGGAAATTTCTCTTCACAACCATGACAACGTTTATTTACCCGAATTTGGCAAGAGTGCCCCCTTAATTCAACATCAACAAAAAAATCACTTCTTTTCTCCACTTTTGAAAATAGAATATCAAACATGAAATAAAAATTGACATGGCTAAACAAGCCTATGTTCTCCTTCCTAATAATCATCTCCTTGCTGTCCCAGATCCTTTTCTTTCTTTTAAAGGAGAATGCAACCCAAGCATCAGTGTGCTCTTAGTGAATAAAGATGACCAAGAAGAGTAAACAGTGAAAGTGTGAGCAAAATCGGACAATCGGTTCAAGAGTTATGAATTTTGAAAGTTTCACTAAATCCCTATTATGAGGATCCTTGAGTTGGCAACTTTGTCAGCATCTGTGATGTCATAGTGGACAACTCTCATTCATTTTGTACATAATTTTTCAAAAAAATTGATTTACATGAAATTTCAGGTCAGGAATCAATATAATTCTTCCTAATATGCTTGCAGAATTGATATAGCAATGTTATACTCAAACAATAAATCAAAAGAATTTTTATTTCTCTTGAAAATAAAGAAAATCTTGAATTCTGTATACAAAATGAATGGAGAGTTGTCCACGATGACATCACAGATGCTGGCAAAGTTGCCAATTTAAGGATCCTATAATAAGGATTAACTTAAACTTTCAAAGTTCATAACTCTTGAACAGATTGTCCGATTTTGCTCAAATTTTCACTGTTCACTCTTCTTGTTCTTCTTCATTCACTGGAATCTAATTGATGTCAAGGTTGCATTCTCCTTTAAGCTACCTTTCAAAAATGGTGATAAAAGTCGCAGCCGGTTTGTGAAATTGTAAGCTTTGATGAAATTATTTTTAGTTTTGGTTTTTTTCTCTCTTCTAAAGCAAATATTTGTGTTCACTGACAACCAACTTTGTAGCTTTTTAAATCGATCTTTTTTTTTCTTGAACGCGCGATCTGTTTTTTTTTTTAGACACTGATGCGAAGTGAAAAGAGCATGATCATGAACAGAATAATGGTTATTTTCACTATACCCATCTTCATTTCAACTTTCAATAAAATTTAATCCATAAAGTCAACCGCCTTTTGAAAACATTTTTCCTTACTTTCTTTTAGCGGTCAGTCAAGATCTATTATCCCCATCCCACCCCACCCTTACTATAGAATTCGCTGCCGTTTGTGGACGTATAAAGGCACAGTTTTGATCAGAAACGCTGAAAGCTATAGCTTTGTTCTGTCTTTCTAAAGCCGGAAGGGGGAGAGGAGGGGTAGGTCCTTTTGGTTGTCTTTCTTGTCCTCGTGTTAATAGCTTTTATACATCATAAAACACTCAAGGCTTTTGAAAACTTCTTTCCTTCTCAAGTGTTTCACTATTTTATCCATGCATTAACTTATCTTCCTCCCGGCCAGGCCCCATCCCGACCCACACACACACCCTTGCTCATGGATTCCTTGTTCAATACTGTCATCCTTTTTATTTTACACTTTCTGGGGGATTTGCAAATGTTCAAGAGAGCCCTTACCAACCATGCCAAAACCTAAATAACGAAGTAATTTTGACAAGCTTTTTTTTTTCTTCTTCTTCTTTTCTTTAGTCTATTCCGTTAACTTTCCCTCCACCAAACCACAACCAAGACTTTGTCTTATTAGTTTGACTTCGGTCTAAAATCACGCAACAATAATCATGGACATTATTTCACATAGACCGCCCCTCCCCTCTTTCGGTAATTTCTCTTTCTTTTCCCCCCTCTCTCTCTCTCTTTCTATCTCCCCCTTTCTCTCTCTCTTATTCTTTCATTTCAATCTGGTATCATGTTAAAATTCAAGTTCAAATAAAACGGATTACATGTCTTAATCAAGGTTTGTCCATTTTCTCAGCTCTCATACATGTCATAAAAACGAGTTTAGAAGGAGGGCATGTATGCGATGTAATTCTTTCCGTTTAATCATTTACCCCTTTTCAGAAAAAAATTACTTTTATTTTTCATCACTGTTCAAAAATTCTATAAAAGTTTCCATTTTTAAAAAGTAACAACACACGATGAGACATCTCTTGTTCTTTCATTTCAATCTGGTATCATGTTAAAATTCAAATTCAAATAAAACGGATTACATGTCTTAATCAAGGTTTGTCCATTTTCTCAGCTCTCATACATGTCATAAAAACAAGTTTAGAAGGAGGGCATGTATGCGATGTACTTCTTTCCATTTAATCATTTACCCCTTTTCAGAAAAAAATTACTTTTATTTTTCATCACTGTTCAAAAATTCTATAAAAGTTTCCATTTTTAAAAAGTAACAACACACGATGAGACACATCTCCGTCAAAATAATAGTAATCCCAACCCACTCAGGTTTTCCTTTTTTTTTTCTTTGCTAAATCACGTTTTCGCGTTTCAAAAACCACACAACATCGTGTCATTCTTTGCTGAGATCACGTGACTATGATTGGCCAATTAGCGAAGGCATGTGTCGCTAGGGGGCGTAGCTTAGCGCGGAGCCAAATTTGATCTTTGGATCTCGCTCGTGTGTCCGAAAAAGATCTGACCGAAAAAAACACTCGCAGAAAAATTGCTTTTTTGACCTTTTCCCTTTATCATTTTCGCTAGATTTTTTAACAGAGCATACTTGAAACATGGAAGATCCAGAAAATAAAAAAAAAAAATCAAAAATTTTGTAATTTTTACTATTTTGCCCATTTTCTCGACTTCTCTTCGCGCGAGTTCTGTCTGATTGTTGTGATGAGTCACATATACTTTTTTTTATTTGTAGAAGTGATATTTCATCATCGAAATATAAACATAATCAATTCGATCCCGTGTGCTGAATATGAATATTTTAAGTACCTTGCTCTCCGTCTGAAACCAATCTGTTTTTACAAGCGAGCAAAGTCAGCGACGCCTCCCCCCCCCCCCCCCCTCATGTGTAGATTTGTCAGCAAAATACAGTAGAATTTTGGGTAACTTTGTGAACCTCCTCGCTGCCCAAACATTATGATACTTTGCTATCTTGCTTCTGAAAATATGATCGCCGTGCCCGAAATCAATTTGTTTCTAGCTTTTACTAGCGGGAGTAGCGAGCTAGCGAACGAACAGATGGGAATTTTTGTTTTATTTTGTCTAGGCCATCTACTGAAAGGGCCTTTTTTAGGTAGACTTCTTGGAGTGGAATCCAGATGTGGTTATTACTAACATTCTACGAGTGGAACAATAGCAGCCTATAACATCAGAATGAGACACAAAGTGCAACTGATTCCTTTCATAAGAATAGCATCGGCATTGCTTAAGTTACTTAAATGCTAGCAAGCACTTCACAACATATACCATTTTCCTTTTCCTTTTTTCCCCTTTTCTCGTTCCTTCTCCTTTCTTTCTCTTCTCCTTTTTTTTTTTTTTCGCCAGCTGATGGGGGGGGGGGGCAAGTGCCCCCCGTGCCCCCCTAGTTATGCCACTGTGTATTGGACAACTAATAGCAGAATTCGAGAGAAAATTTAATTCCAAACATTTCGACACTTCATTTGTTGAAATCGAATAAAGAATTTGAGCACAATGATGATTCATATGCAAATACCCTGAAAATAAAAGTTGCAGCAATCCCTGTTGATATGGCAGTCTCTATTCACAGAATGGATTCTGGCTGTCTAGATTGTGTGAAAATGAGAGATGGCATCTTCCGGACAGACAACCTAGGCATCCTTTTGAGCGCTGACACTTTTCCTTCCTGGACATCCATTGCCTCATGCATTTGGAATGACTTTGATCAGCACATGTTTTGACTGTCATTAATTTTACTGACCACCCCTGTGTCTTTGTTTATACACTATTGTCCGAAAACAAAGAGATGAAGTTGACAGCCAGAGTCCATTCTGTGCATAGAGACTGCCATTTCAACAGAGATTGCTGCAACTTTTATTTTGGGGGTATTTGCATATAAATCATCATTTTGCTCACATTCTTTATTGAATTTCAACAAATGAAGAGTGAAAATGTTTGGAATCAACTTTTCTTTCAAATTTTGTTAGAAGTTGTCTGATACAACACACCATATTTGAGCTACGATCAAAAGACAAAGTGGTTAGTTACTTTATGTGAGGTGTGTACATGTGTACATCTGCTCTGTGGCATCACTGGAGAGTGATCAATATACCAGCAGCCCATTGGCACTGCTCTTCTCCAGAAATTACATCTTTTACTGTTCTCTTATCTATGCTAGCGTCGATGCTTATTCATGAAAGCATATCATTCTTGGGGTTTTAAGCTCCCCAATGATACATATATCTCATAATGGAGAATTTTCAAAGAATATCTACTGTAAAGATTCTGGACACACGGCTTACTGTAGACAAGACAATCAGGGGCTGTATTCTGAAAAAATTGTTTTACCTCTTATCTTATCTTCACTGTGATAATTGTCATAATAAATTTAAAGGCATACTTCTATTGGTTTGAACTGCGCAAATGACCAGTACGCAAGACTAAAGTCCGCGATGTGAACCAATGGAGTATGCTATTACTGATTGCTATGGCAATTAAAATAAAATAAAAGATTAAAAAAAAGCACAACACCTTCCCAGGATCAAGCCATGAAGTCCAGACATGTAAGGCATTCATTAGTGCAACAGATGAAAGATGAATAGAGAATATATACACTTAATGTCATTTTCTGTAATAATAATAATACAGTTCAATTCATTTAAAACACAGATCAGCAAACTCCTTGAATAAACTATATATTTAGAAAGTCAGTGTTATCATTAGAGGTTATTAATTGATGATTTACATACCATGGGGTGTCTGTAGGGACCCAATGTCCCTGGGGATAGGTTGCTTGGCATCCCAGGAGGCATATATGGATTGATGTCATGGTTGACTCCACTAGGACCTGACAACAAAATAAGTGAACTATATCTGTAAAACAAGTGAAATGCCCATGGCAGTCTCGCCTGCATTATTGCAAATTGTCATGGCAGCATGCTGATTTTGGGAAAAATTGTGGTTGGGGCACTTAAAGGGCACTAACCCTGAGTCCAATAGACCTCTTGGAGACAATGCCCTATATTTGAGCTAAGTTTAGTATGAACATTTCGACATTGGGGACTTTACAGAGCTACAACATGAGGGCAAGGTACCTCGTCTTATCAAATTTGGATCCTTCTGATACGAATATTTCGTTCAAAACCTAACCATGAGCATGGATTGAAAATTTAAGATAAAATATCTAATACTGCCCCATTGGGGCAATATGGGAGTGCTGCCCATAAGCCCCCTTAACAGCAAGGTGCCCTACTTGATCAAATTGAGATATCCTACCAAAAGAATGATAGTTAACAATGTGTACAATCCAGCAATATATTTCTTAAGTTATTATTATTTTTTTTTTGTAATGCTTTGGGCCTTGGGATGAGGCTCACAAGCCATCCACCTTCCAAATGGTAGGTACCCAACGGAATCTATCCTCTCTAAGGATGATTCCTGATACATCTGGTTGAAACCCATCAAAATGCAAAGTTTACTCCAATGCATACCCATACTGAATATATACTTCATACTCTACTGACAAAATCTTAACCGCCAAACTTAACTAAAGCCTGTGTCACATATCACCCCGGGGCCCGTACGGTGAGTAAAAAACAGCCATTTTGCCTATTTTTGTACAGAGCAGTTCGTACGAACATGGGCAAAACAGCTGATTTTTACTAGCCGTACGGGTCCCGGAACGATATGTGAAAGCCCCTTAAGCTAAAAAGTCAGTACAGGATTTCTAACTGATCAAAAGTTGAGATTAATATATTCATTTGAAAGAGGATGTTATAAAGACAATTCCTCTCGAGCTGATAATAAATTTCATGGAATCTTTTAAAAAAAATTATAAGAAATTAGGATAACAATTACAAAACTTTAACAAAACACTATATAGATTAATTTGATCCCAAATGACCTCTGACCTTGTGACCTGATATTTGTTTCACATGATTTGTGATACTTGATAGCTCTTGTGAACAAATTTCATGGAATTTGCAAAAATACCTTCAAAATGAGGGTACAAATTAAAAAACTGAACCTAAGGTAAAGTTTTTGCAATATAATTCAAGTTAAAGCTCATTACAGTTTTGGGAGCACAGAAATAAGTGGTATGAAACTGATTACTGTCACTAACTGTTGATCAAAATTTTTTAATGACAATTTGAGAACCCACAAAATGAGGATTTTTACATGCTAAGGCAGGATCACCTGTTGTCTGATAATTATTACAATTGAATGACCTACCTTGGATGGAATTGCATGATAGTCCTGTAATACCGACTGGGACACAAAATCAAATTCATGTTTACCGTAGATCGATTGTCTCAGAATCTGACGAGTATTATCAATAATGTTCCTGAATATTCATAGTCTGGTCGTTCCCATGCATATTGGTGGAAGATTTCAAAGGTAAATAACTATAGCATGAATTAATAGTACAACCGGCCAAGCGTATCAGTAGCAAGCGCGTCAATTACAATGCTTGCACATGGTGTGTGCTGAGCGTGGGAACAGAGATCCATAAGTGATTGTGGATTTATAAAGAATGGATGTTAAATTTTCCCACCACCCCCTGCTCCATCCAGGTGATGCAAATTTAGTGGGTGGTCCCCCCCCCCCTCAAAAAAAAAAAAAGGCAATGATAACGTGTCAAAGCAGAGTGGTTCCTTGTACATAGAGGCGAGAAGTTGTTGTTGTCTTTACTATATTTATTAGTTTGTTTTTGGCAGTAAGGGGCTTTCCTTCCATTTTTTTGTTAATTTGGTTAGGAGGTTTTCACCCTTACCTGGGACTTCGGAGCACTGATCTCTTCATTTTTTAGCAGAGATCAGTGCTCGGTAGTAGGTTAATGCAAAATACTTACCTGCATTAATCTACTCTGGGATATGTTTAATAGGTAATACTGAACACTTTATCCTTAAAAGGGTGACGGTTGTGTTATTTTTGGCAGCAGCTCAGAATTACGTACTCTAGACGGGTGGAGATGTTGAGGGACCTGCTGGTTACCCCTGGTTGGTACAGGGATGGAGTATATATGTGTTTGGTTACTCGCTTGTGTGCCAGGGGTTGTGTGCACTAAGGGGTTTTGAAATGTGACTGATTAATGATGATATAAAGGTTAATGGTTAAAGTACATACGTAAATGATAATGGCACTGATATTGGTAAAATATTGAATCCACAATCGAACACCAAATTGATGTGTGTTGTTTGTCAGGTGCAGGTGTAATTAATATTTTCTGACCTGAAATACCACAAAGACCAATTATTGCACTATTTTGAAATGAATAAATAAATGGATATATGAAAAATGGAGAACAGCATAATCAATTTCCTAAGTAGTGTGTCATTATATTCCATGTATGCTAAAAACAAAATACTGTAAACTGTAAGATACATTCCCTCGAGGCAGGGAAAAAGGGCTCATGGGTGATAATGAAGAGTTGATTGTCTTTGCAGCAAGCCTTAGGCCTTATTCAAATACCTTTTCAAGGCCCTCACTGTAGACCAGACCTTATCTTCCCGTACCAAAGAGTGGTCTGGAAGGGGGCTAAGAAAAATCTCAACCGACCCAGACGATGCTGTCTACTTCTTGGCAACAAAGAAGGGCTTTGGAATAAGTTGCACACCCCAATTTTCCCAATGGATATGACCTAGGGTGATACAAAGGGCATGAAGGGCACTCCATCTCTTCCCCGAAGCAATGGTGACTAAGAACAGCATTTTGACAGTCAAATAGGTTCACGGGAGGTTTGGCGAGTGCATCTTGGGTAAACTCCAAGCTGGAGTTTACTTGGGGGTTGATGAACACTGCAACAAAAAGGAGTGAATCAACCTAGTCAAAAGAGTGGGGTTAGAAACTCCAGAGCCATCAGCAAACTAACATGGATTGCGGCGACAGCCAAGGAATAGCCAGGAAAAGTAGAAATAGATCTGCCTCTGTCAAAGAGGGAATTCAAAATATCTGCAATGACTCCAACAGGGGGCTTCACGCAGTGAGACATCTAAGCTCTTGCTCAAAAAAAAAGGGCCCTAAGCAAGAGTTGTAGAGATCTTTAGTGGAATCTCTACGGCTCTGAATCACAAACTGAAAGGCTCTCTCAGAGAGTGTCAAGTTTATGGCATCTTCCCTGATAACAGCCAGAAAGTCAGGTGGAAAACCTCAGGATGTTGATGGAGGAACCGCAGGACATTGCTGGGACACTAATGGAGGATCCCTGAGAGGGGTTGGGTTACAAAATCCATTCTCAATGGAAGGGAAAATGGTTGGCTGGCTAGGAGTTCAACAGGTCTAGAAACCATGGCCTCCTCAGCCAATGCAGGGTGGAGATGAAAAGATCGATTTCCAGAGGTTCCTAAGCCTCTTGGAGGAGACCTCAAAGCCATCTGCCTAGGAATAGAAAATCTGCAATTCGGCTGTCTTGTCCAGGATAATAATAATAATAATATATTACATTTATAAGCACATTATGTAAATAGTTCAATGCACTTAACAATGATACTATACTACATACACCACTTACATTAAATTTACATTACTTATCAAGAAAATTATCACTAATTTTGTTATTTACTAGATAAATCTATGTATCTACCTATTTGCTAGTCCCTCTGGGTCTAGCCGTCATTCGAGAAAAGTTTTAAGTCACAACGCGCATGCCCCGCCCAAGTATAGTACCTTCCCATCCACCAACAGCGCACGCACAGGCGCCATATTCTTCCTCTCCCGAACGTGCTAACAACAGTGTCTAGGACATGTTGCCAGGCAAGGAGAGGGGTAGGAGGGAGGGACATAGGTAGGGATAGATTTATCTAGTAAATAACAAAATTAGTGATAATTTTCTTGATTTACAGCAATAAATCAATGTATCTACCTATTTGCTAGACCAGCACGGAATAAAATCCGGGTGGCATGTCCTAAGGGAAGAGATTAACGAAGGGACAGGGAAGAAGAAGCCGCTCCCAGAGCCAAGGTAGCAAACCTCGCTTCGCCCAAAGGGACATCCTTAAGATAGAAGGATGTAAAGGAATTAGGGGAACGCCAAAAGGCTGCCCGTAAGATGTCCTCCAAAGGAGAACCCAAGAAAAGAGCCCAGGAGTAGAGATACTCCTGGTGTCATGAGCCCTCGGAGGATCCTCAGACATGAGAGCCTCGGAACCAACCTTGGATAGCTTTCGACAATCCAGCGGGACACAGTCTGGCGTGAAGCGGGAGAGTGAGGGTGACGGGAGATGAGGAAGAGCTGATCTTTCGAACGGAGGGCCTTAGTCCTGTGCAAATACCACTTTAGAGCACGAACAGGGCACCAAATTTTATCCTCCTCAATGAAGAAAATTCCGAGAGGTGGCTCAAGAATATTTCGATCTGACCAGAACTGTCTGTCTGATTCTTAGCAATGAAAGAAGGACGAGGGATAAGGCGAACACCTTGCCTTTCCCATCTGATATGTCCAGGTGCTACGGAGAGAGCCTGGATAGTGCTTCTCCTTTGACCGGAGGCAACAGCGACAAGAAAGGCGGTCTTAATTGAGAGGTGGTGAAGTGAAGCTTTGCACATCAGCTCAAAAGGCGACTTGGCCAAAGCCTTCAACACCAAAGGAAGACTCCACGCAGGAGTCAATCGGTGATTTGCTGGTCGTTGTAAGAAGAACGACCTCAGTAACTGAGACTAGAAGAGAGAGTTCGACACTCCCGAACCATCAGAAATGCCCTGGTGAATAGTGGCAATCGCTGAACGATATCCACACAAGGTCGAAAGAGATCTTCCCTTGTCGAAGAGGGAGATCAGAAAGTCAGAGATAGCACCCACCGAGGCAGAGTGAGGGGAGATGCCTCTCCCCTTACACCACACAGAAAAAGCCTCTATAGAGTTGTTTACAACTCGCGTAGATTCTCTGCGACTCTGAACTATAAACTGGGCAGCTCTCTCTGAGAGACCTGCCAATCTCGCATCCTCCCCGATAGAGGCCAAGCGGTCAAGTGAAAAGTCGCCTGGCGGTGGTGGAGGATCCCCGATAGGGGTTGAGCTACGAGGTCGCTCTCCGAGGAAAGAGAGTGGCTGCCCGTCTAACAGAGACAGAAGTAGAGGAAACCAAGGTCTCCTCAGCCAACGGGGTGTAATTAGTAGGACCCATGCCCAATCTTCCTGAATTTTCTTCAGGACCTGAGGAATCAGAGCAAAAGGAGGGAAAGCGTAGCCCCGAAAGTTTCCCCAATGGAGGGAAAAAGCATCGAGGGCCCAGGCATCCCAATACTGCACTCGAGAACAGTTTATTGACTTTAAGCCACAGTGATACCTTTTGCATTTGTTCATTAAATTGATTTACCAGTGAATATATAATACTATGGCTTAAAAACAATGATGTGTCATCAGCAAATTGTATAAATTTTAAAGAGGGAGCAGAATTACAAATATCATTAACATATAAAAGGAATAAAAGAGGACGTAAATTTGATCCTAGTGTTATTCCACATTTTATCAATAATTTGGAGGAGGTACACCCATTATAATTTGTAAATTGGTATCTCCGTGAAAAGTAACTTTTAATCCAACTTAATGCAATCCCTCTTACACTATAACTAGCCAGTTTCTCGAAGAGTATGGAAAAATCAACAGTGTCGAAGGCTTTACTTAAATCCATGAAGACACCAAATATAAAATTGTTTAAATAAAAAGCATTAACAATCCTATCATGAACAGGTATCAAAGCAAAGTCTGTAGAAAAATTACTTCTAAATCCAAATTGATCATTATGTAATATGTGATGTTTCGTCAAAAAATCATATAACCTATTGTAAAATATTTTCTCAATGACTTTTGAAAAGCATGAAAGAAGGGATATTTGATGATAATTACCAATAATGTGTTTATCCCCCTTTTTAAAAACTGGAACGATTTTTGATATTTTCAGTTGTGAGGGTACTATCCCTATTTCTAATGAGAGAGGGGTTTTGCTATTATATATCTAACATATTTAACAACATCAGGGCTAATATCATCCCATCCACAAGATTTTCCACTTTTAAGGACTGTTCACAGTTAAAATGAAATCCATGTCATTTTCTCCAAATTTTGCATAGAGTTACTTTGGTACCTATGTAGGCCAAAAATGCAAAAAATAATATAGGTTCATGTGCTTATTTTTTTTCTAGGGGACTTTGAAGCTGCCATAATTGGATGGTAGATAAAATGAAATCAAGAGATTTAGGCCTCTATTAGACCTCACCATTTCGACAAATGAGTATAAATCACTTTTACTGTGTCAAAACCCTATAAAACTTCATCAAACCTTCCAGATTTGTAGCGAAATGTATGACAAAGGTGAAAAGACTCTTTAAACTGGGCCATCTGTAATTCGCTTTAAACTAGCAACGTCCGCATGTGGCGAAAATGGTGCCAAAAAGGACAAAAAACATATCTTAGAGGCTTGGAATCTAGACGAAAATAAAAAGGACAGTTCAAGCTGCACTTTATTCAAAATCCATGTCATTTTCATGAAAATCTGCTAGAGTTGTCGAGGGATGCCTACTAAAGGGGTAAACACATTAAAAAAGGGGGGGTTCATGTGCTTATTTTCAAGCTGTCGGCACCCTACTGGCGGCAAGTGGCTTGAAAACCATAAAAATGCTCCAAAAATAAAAAATACTGAGAATCTAATCCAAAATACGGTCGATGCAATTTTATGGTCCCATACATTCAAAACCCATGTCATATTTGTCTTTCTCTCTAGAACTGTAGAGGAAAGTATACTGAAGAGATTAAGGGGTCCATGTGCTTGTTTTTGAACTATCATCCCCCTAATATTTGCGAATTGGCTTGAAAACCACAAAAACGTGCCAAAAACATGCAAAAGGCTGAGGATCCAATCCAAAATATGGATGACTCAAATTTATGGTCCCAAACATTCAAAACCCATGTCATATTCGTCTTTCTCTCTAGAATTTTAGAGGAAGGTATACTGAAGAGATTAAAACATTAAAAAAGTGGGGTCCATTGTTTTTGAACTATCATCCCCCTAATATTTGCGAATTGGCTTGAAAACCACAAAAACGCGCTGAAAACATGCAAAAGGCTGAGGATCTAATCCACACATGCAAAAGGCTGAGAATCTAATTCAAAATACGGCCGATTCAATTTTATGGCCCCAAACATTCAAAACCCATGTCATATTCATCTTTCTCTCTAGAATTGTACAGGAAAGTATACAGAAGAGATTGAAACATCAAAAAAGTGGGGTCCATGTGCTTGTTTTTGAACTATTGTCATCCTAATAGTTTGCGAATTGGCTTGAAAACCACAAAACACGCCAAAAACATGCAAAAGGACGAGAATCTACACTGAAAATGAAAGTTGGTCAAATGACTAAAAAAGATTAGTCATTCACTATGTCTTATTTGACTAAGAAATAATTAGTTATTTGTTTTTAAACTGACTAATATTAATTAGTCAATCAAATTATGTCTCATTTGAGTAATCCTGGAACTAATTAGTATTGCATGAGAAAGAAATGGTCCATAAATAGTCCTACACTGAAATCAGTTAGTCTTACATTAGTCTTTCATTAGTCTTTTTACTAATCATTTGCTAGTCAATGATGACATGATGTGGTGCTGAGGTAAGCTGTCAGTCATGGGAACTAATTTCACACATGCATATTCAAATTTTATATATACTTTTTTAAACCATGGCTGTTCTTGACACACCCTGAATGCTTGTCATAGCCTCGACTGACATAGCAACAAGTATTTTTGTAGTTAATAGACCTGTTTACTAACATATTCAAATTTTATGCAAACCTTTCAATCACTGGTTGTTATTGATAACCGGAAAGCTTGCCAAAGGCTTTCAAGACAGAGCAACAAGATTAGTAATGTTACCCAAGTAGGCAAGTACTAGTGTTTGTTCATTACTAACAGGTTTAAGGAATATCTCCTTAGTCTATAGTGCAGACGTCCGGTCCAGGTTTTCCTGAGATTATATAAACACTTTTCATTGGACTTCTCAATTAAACACAGGAATAATGTCTGCAGAAATAGATAAAAATATCCCCTCAGAAATGCAGTATTCAGTTTTCTGAGAGTAGGGCCTCCAAAAGAAGGGTTTTCCCACTAAAGAAAGCACACGAATTACGAATCGCGAGCAATATTCGCCGATTCATATTACATTTCATTACACAGTGCTATTGCTATTTGAACATAATCACTGTGACCATCTAATTTGCCATTTGGCAACCTAACCAATTGTATTGGTTGCCTGGCTGGCAACCAAGGAAAAAAGTGAAGTGAGAGCCCTGTGAATCTTTACTAAAGCTTTAGACAGGCTTTACAATCAATGGTAATTGTTACGATATACATGTATCATGACGAATGTAAATCTAGTCAATTTTGTAAATTTTGTAAATTTTGTAATTTTGTAAAACTAGCGAGAGCTAGCTGCTGCGCTCCAGGCCGGCCAACTCGGCAGGCTCGATGTTGCATCTGCGCTGTGATGCACTGTGAACAATCAGCTGTGCGGTTTTGTGATATGCTTTTTCACTTATCGCAAGCAACGAGTGTGATGGAGAAAAACAAGCTGGAAACCAATCTCCCTGTACCTGCAGATGCAGTAACTTCATGTACAAAGTTGTATGCAAGTTCCGACAAGCCACACCTGGACCGAAATAAGAGCTCTGATGGGTGCCACAGCATCCACAATGCATAACTGCGATCGTCCCATTTCATGTGCAGTGAAATTCAGTGAGTGCGAGTGCTTGTGTGTGCGCTACACAGCTCAGTACAGTGCGAATGCATACGTACATGTACGTGTACAGAGGCTCTATATAGATGTATAAGGATGGGCCTACAAATATTTTTGTTTGGTTTCCTGTTACATTTTGGTTGTTTACTGTAAAGCCATAACAAGTGCAATAAAAATGGAATAAATACGGCAAAACTGTAATGGTTGGCATCTCTGTGTTAACGTTTTCATTTCCCTGTCGAAACTCACATGCTGCATGTATTTCTTTGTCTTAATACAGGTAAATCACTCAGAAAAATATTTTTCTCCTAGTTCTCTAAAATACAAAAGGCAGATATATTCTTTCCCATTTTAATTTCTGCCTTGACCTGAGAGGTGCATTCACAGCTGATTGTGCCATTCATATTCGAACTTTCAAAACTGGAAAAGTGCATGTGCACATACAGTGTGGGTATATAGTGTTGTACGTGCCTGTGAGCACTTCACTTCTTGTGATTCTCTTCCTCCTAATAAGCTTTTAATAATATGATAACAAAGACATCTTTCAATTTTTGTCTTCAAAAAGTAAATACAACAAAATCTTGCCTTTGAATTTTTCCTAGTATGCCTTTTCTGGGGCAAATTTATTTTCCCAGCATTGTTTTCTCTCCAAAATAAGTTGTCAAAGTTGTGATGGAAAATATGGTACTTTGTTTACCTGTTTACCTGAGGCTTGATATGCTGTGCCCTACCACTAGAACCTACCTATGTTTGAAGCTACTTGTTTACTGAAGGTTTGAAACCCTATTATCAAAACCTACCTATATCTGAAGGTACTTGTTTCCTGGAGATCTGTAACCCTGTGCTCTACCACTAGAACCTTTTTATATGTGGAGGTACTGGTACTTCGGTTACCACTAGAACCTACAAATGTACATGTACCTATACTTGGAGGTACATGTATTTTGTTTTCTGGAGGTTTGAAACCCTGTGCCCTATCACTAAAACCTACCTATACTTGGAGGTACTTTGTTTACTGGAGGTTTGATACCCTGTGCACTGCTGCTGGAACCTGGAGTAGCAGCTCCACTGCTGGTGGGTGTCTCTGATTTCGGCGGGGCAGGAGAACTTCGCTTGTCATTTTCGTTCTGAAAAAAAATTTTTAATGAAAATCTCATCATTTAATGAAACATTATTTCCACATTTCGAAGATAACTGAAGGGAAAAAGATAATAATGAATCTATTTATACTGCAAAACATATCCACCCCAGAGGGTGGTCAAGGTGCTTACAATGCATTATTATTAGCCCAGCAGTGCCAGGTACCCATTTATACACCTGGGTGGATTTAGTGTCCTGCTAAAGGACATAAGGAGCCAGGCATCAGTGGGAATCGAACTCACAACCCTTTAAGAGCTTTGCCACAACACCGCAACAAGATGGACTAGAGCTGTACTCTCTTCCAAAAGACATAAAGAGAGCTGCTTACTTTGTCCAATCCCTGAATGGAAGTACTAAATATTGCAAAAAAGAGAGAAATTACTACAAAAACAAGTGCATGAGTAAAATATGTGATAATAACAATTATAATACTCAGTTTTTATATCTCATAGCGCAAAGTACAATTAAGTCTCTAAGCGCTATGGAAAAAGAAGAAAGTGAGAAGTGAGTATAGAAGAAATGAAAATAGTAAGTATTATAGAACATAATAGCATCCAGAAATATCTACACAAGAAACTACATGTACATGACAGTGAAAATATGATGGTACGATATTATGCTTCAAAAAGGAAAGATGAGGTAGGTGAATCTTAAATTACAGTGGAGTTTGGAAATTTTCTTGAACTGAGGTTCAGAGTTTGGTTGAATTTAAATATGATATTTGTTTTGAGACTATTTGAATAATGAAATGTGATCGATAGGAATCATAACGGTCAGTTGAAGTGGATATATAATGAGGAATTTCGTTAAGGATTTTATGAAAGTGGATCAATACAGGATCCTTTCCCTTTTTTTTCTTTTTTTTTTTTGGTTTTGTTTTATTTGCAGGAGTGTTGGAGAGATATAGTATAATTACAGAGGTGAAACAAATCTGATTTTTGTTTTGTTTTGTGAGCTGAACAGTTCATGGAACTTTTGTGAGATATGGGAAATTGAAGTTTGTTATGTGATCAGAATCAGATCAATAGAGGATCTTTTCCATGTTTTCATACAGATGTGATGTTCGTATATTTTTTTTTGTTCATGTCTTGAGACAAGGTCTTATGGTCAAAAGGTCCAGATCGGTTGAAATGATTTTTTTTTTTTTGTTGGAACACAGGTACATGTTGAAAGATTAATTGTTTTATGTGAAACAGAAAAATCTTATGTGAACATTTCAAGTCTTGATGGTTTTTTTTTTTTTTTGCCGGGAAGATATTTTCAATTTCATGTATGTAAACAAACTCTAAAACTGAAATAAACGGTAAATTGATTGGTAGTGAATGACACGAGTGCTATAGAGTTATTCTTCTGAGTACACCCATGTGACACCCATATGATATTGTAGATACCATAAGGGGGACAAACAATTGTCTGGAATGGGAACGAATCTGAATGTGTGTGTGAGTAAAGTATTTGGTCACTGAATGGCTTGGTGTGTCTTGTATGTATGGAATGGAATGTGAATGAGGTCGGAGAGGCACGTCCAGGGTCTTGTTCCTTTTTTACAATAAGCAGTGTTAGTTTGGTTTTTTTTCCAAATCTGGGGGGGGGGGGGGGTACTGCACTTTCGCAAATTGATTCAGAATTGGAGGGGGAGGGGAGGGAAGGGAAGAGGGAATTATTTTATGATTTTGTATTGTGCCACATTTCATTTCATCATTTGTGGTCTTGAGTTTTTGGAGTGTGATTCAACACCTGTGAAATTTTGTAGGCCTAATGTAATTGATGTAATTTGTGTGTTGATATTGATATAAGTTTTGTGATTGTGATTTTTTTTTTTTTTTTATTATTACAAATGTGTTTTTGCCGAATTGCTTTTGTCACACAGCCCTGCAACACTGGATGCACCTGGCTGTGATAAGGGAGAGGGCGGTCTGCAGACTACAGTTATTTGGTTAACATTGCCCAAATCCTGGCAACATGGCCAGGTGCATCCAGTGTTCATGTACTCCTGTGTGATCTGCATTTTCCTTTTTTCATTTCTGTATTTTTATGTGATGTGCTTTCTGCAAATAAAATAATAATAATAATAAAAAGCTGCAAAGTACATGTCCCTGCTGGAAGTGTAGATCCTTGGAATGGCATTAATTTTTGTAATTTCTGATAGAGAATAGAATAGATGAGAAGCATTTTGAATAAATTTGCATAATTAATGAATTTCAAAATTCTGTGTAGAAGTTTTGAAGCCTTCACCAAGCCCTGTTAGACAAAACAAAGAGAATAAAAATCTGGTGCAAAATAGAAGAAAAGGAGCATTTTCTGTTGATTCTGAATAAATCTGCATAAATTTGCATATTCAATGAATTTCAAAATTCTGCGAAGTTCTGAAGCCCCCACAAAGCCCTATAAGATAAAACAAACAGAATCAATGTCGGCCAAGAGATGACAGAGAAAAGGCAAATTTATCATTTTGAGCACACATGGACACACGCACACAAGCTACACATGTGTACATGTTTGAAGCACATTTCATAGTCCCTCGAGAACTTCGTTCGGCAGGGACGAAAAGGTGCATTTTTTTCCCACATGAAGACAGAACTACATAGCTAGTGTGATAGTTCTTACCTCTCTGGGTTTAGATTGTGGTGAACTGGCACTTGATGCAATACTGTTAGGTGTACTCGATCTTTCCTTCTTTGCCCTGTGTTTGTCAATGGTGTTTTCCCTTTCTCTCTCTCTTGGTGACATCTGACTACCATTGGGGGCTGGTGAAGGAGGATTCTGGTAAAGTACAAACAAAGGAAAATTTGTTGCACATTCCAAATAAATTCTGAAGGTACAAATTCTAAAAGGATATTGATCAACATATTCAGTTTTTTGTTTTACTAAATCCATTTCAAGAAGCATGCTAGCAGCTACATAGTAATATCAATGACAAGCAAGAAGGTTAAGTGCTAAGTACAGGGATGCCACTAGGACTGATCAAAAAAGTAGGAAAGTACTGGGGTCTGGGGGGAGGGGGGAGCCCCCAGCGGAGTCCAGGGGCAGCGCCCCGGTGGGAGTCCAAGGATCTTGAAGCTAGAGCTTTTCCTAAATCAGAACGGCTCAGAAAGCATTATTGACTACTTACTGCAACTAGTTTGCTTTCCTCTTCTTTCTTCTTCATTTCTTCTAAATTCCATGGCAAGTTATTTGAAATTCAACATAAATAACACCAAGATCATCTCAAAATATTTTAAATAATATTCTTTTACAAATTTCCATAAAGACAATGTATTGCTATTTGGTTTGAGCACCTTGGGTTGATGTCAAATCGTTTGTGTCCACTATCCACTCAACACAAACACAGCAGTGTCACAGCACCTGCCACCATACACTGTGAACAAAACCATAGGGAACTCTTGGGCTCAAGACCATGGCAAACCCGCTGGAGTGCACGAGACCCACCAGTATGCAAACTTGAAATATCCCGTCAGCATACCTTGCAAAATGCTTGATTAATACTCTTTCCCGAAGATGTGAGCAAGTCATATTCATCAGCACATTTCTTGATAAATGTTTGTCCCCTTTTACAGTATGTCTTTTTCACAACGATGGCAGATTCAACTCCAACACACATGTATGTAACGTACCGTTCACTTACACTGACATGTGTATGTATACTGCATACGTATTGAAACAAATGCATCTTTTAAGTGAATGACCTTCCTTCCTCCCTCATTCCCTCGGCGGTATTCAATACACTACTCTACTCGAGAGGCGGCCTAAGTGACAGACGGAAACAGAGTCTGAGCCAAAACAGTCAGAAGTTCGACGAACGTCGAAAAAAGTCGGAATTCCGACAAAAGTCAGAAAAGTGGCATCCCTGTAAGTATTAATAAGCATGTATAGTTCTGTTGTGGTGACATAGAAAAACAGGATGAATGCGACCGTGTCTCCTACATGCTGTCGCCTATATTCAGGTAACGTCATGGCTCCAACTGTTCTGGAATTATTGTAATAACTAGAATAAAATGACCCATACAATTGCTGATAGATCTCTTTGACCTTTTAACAACCCAAAAGCCTGATCAATTGGTCTCTTCAGTCATGCATACAAACAGTACTAAAAAAACTAACAAATTTTTGATTTCATAAAAATTGGCCTCTATGACCTTTGACCTACGTACCCCCAAATCCAATCAAAGAGTCTTCTCGGTGATGCCCACTAGCACCAATTTTGAAGTTAATATTATAAATGGTTCTTGAGATACCGCGTTAAGGAGGCCAATGCCATAAATTTCTGACTTACGAACCCAAAATCTAAGCAGATTGTCCTCCTATGGTGGCATATACTAGAACCAACTTTGAAGTTCATACCTCTAGCGCTTCTTGAGATATCGCATTAATGAGTGCAGCGGGACAGACAGAGGGAGGAATGGATGGGCTGTGTGTTCTTACGAACCAGCAAATACATTACTTCACAAAGTTTGCAGTTTGTTGACCCATATTATAGACGCAAATGGCGCTCACACCCTTTGGTCTTATGAACCAGCGAACAGACTGTGCATACCAGCTCTTCTTGTCTTACGAACTGGCGAATAAGGAGGCTAATACTAGTAGGTATGTGCTGATCAAGCGTACAAGTCCTTCGTTCTTACGAACCGGCGAATAAGTAACAAAGAGCGTATATTCCTGAGTGTGTGTGCCAATTTTTTGTTTTTACGAACTGGCGAATAGGTTTGCCAGCTAATAACTTGATTTTTCTTTATATGTGTTGTTTAATGCAAACATGATATTGAAGTACAAGGTATAGACTCTTTCATTGTGCAAAATTGCCGAAAAACAACCTTTTTAAGTGTATTCACTGCTCACAGAAGTCAGAAACTTTGAACACATTTTTCTCTTAACTATGTTTTTACATGAGGGTGGGCTATTCGCCAGTTCATAAGACCTGCGACGATTTATTCATCATCGAAAAGAATTGCCGAATCTGAAAAATAAAAGAACCTTATGCAAAACTCATGTGAAACACTGTCGAATGCTTTTTCAAAGTCTATTAACAAAATCATCCCTGGTAAGTTCTCTTTTTCCTGCAAGTGCAATAATATCATAGATACAAGAAATATCACTGAAGGTGATTAATTCCCCACCCCATAGTATGTGGTAAATTTCCAGAGCATTGCTCAATAAATGAGGAAGTACATGTAGTTCCATTGGCAATATTTCACCTTTGTTTTATTATAATATGCTATTAGCATGGCAATGCAGTTTTCAACACATTAAAGAAATAAGTCTTTTTTATGAGCATTGCTTGAAAAAATGAGGAAGTAGTCCGACACACAATATTTTCTGTCATTTATTGCCATGATATGCTGTTAGCATGGCAACAGTTTTTAGGGGCATGGCTTGAAAAATGAGGTAGCAGTCTAATCCGCAATATTTTAATGATTTATCGCCATAATATAGCGTTACCATGGCAACGCAGTTTCCGACACTTTCAAAAAATATGTCTTGCACATCTTCATCCCAAGACTCGAAAAATGGGGAAGTAGTTTGATCCGCAAGATTTCCCTGAATGGCAATACAGTTACAGACACTTTCAAAACATGTCTTGCACATCTTCATCCCAAGACCAATGTGTGTGCCAAGTTTCATGAGCATTGCACAAAAAATGAGGAAGTAGTTTGATCCACAAGATTTCCCCTGATTAATTGCCATTATATGCCATTACCATGGCCAGGAAGTTTCTAACACATTCAAAAAATATGTTTTGCACATCTTCATCCAAAGATCCATGGGTGCACCAAGTTTCATGAGCATTGCTCAAAAAATGAGGAAGTCCTTCAATTTGCAAGATCTCCCAGCTTTATTGCCATAATATGCAATTACCATGGCAATGCAGTTTCCAACAAGTTCAAAAAATATGTCTTGCACATCTCCATCCCAAGACTAATGTGTGTGCCAAGTTTCATGAGCATTGCACGAAATATGAGGAAGTACTTCAATCCGTAAGATTTCTCCTGATTTATTGCCATAATATGCCGTTATCACGGCAACACAGTTTTCGACACATTAGAAAAAAAGGCCTGCACATCTTCATCCCAAGACCAATGTGTGTGCCAAGTTTCATGAGCACTGCTCGAAAAACTGAGTATGTAGTTCAATCCGCAAGATTTCCCTGATTAATTACCAAAATGTGACGTTACTATGGCAACGCAGTTTCCGACACATTCACAAAATACGTCTTGCACATCTTCATCCCAAGACCAATGTGTGCGCCAAGTTTCATGAGCATTGCTATCAATGCTTGAAAAAAAAGGAAGTAGTTTGCAACGGACCGACCGCATGCCCTACCGTATGCTGATTCCCATATACCCCCTTCAAACTCTAGTAGGGGTATAATAATTCTGATGTTTTCACCAATAAAACATCCAGATAGAAAACCTGTTTGATTACAATGAACTAAATAGGGAAGTACTTCTAACCTATTAGCAGTACAGCTTGATAGAAGTTTGTACACCACACTCAATAAAGATATTGGTCTCCAGTTCTTTCTTTTGGATCTGGGCAGTTCCAGCGTTACGGACATTACATTTCAGACGATTTTTTTCAACTTCAAAAGGTCGTTAAAATGAAACAAATTTTTTATTTGAACGAATATAATGAAATCACGCAAAAAAAACCCCCCTTAGTCATAAACAGTGAAATTTTCAATCCATGTCAGTACATCTTGTGGTAGTTACCTCATGTTATGTTTTCATTATGAACATTACATTTTTTTAAACAACTTTTTTCATGTTTATACATTCATCGAAAAGTCTGTGAGTTTAAGTAGACAGACAATTTTACCCATAAATTGAAAGGTAAGGAAATGTTTGATTAGAATACATTTAGATTTTGTAGAACAGATAAAACATCTACCCTCTAGAGCCATGATTGTGGCGTTAAGGACATTACATTTTAAGCGTTATGGACATTACAGATTTGTCCACTTTCATTGCATAGAAAGGGTCGCATGACTATATTATTTTTTTTTCATTCTTTTCACCTTAATGGTAACTAATACTAGTGCTGTAATCAAACGTTTTTCCATCCGGTAAACGACCGCCCATGCCACTAACCATTTTCAATTTGACAGTTTCGGATAAATGGAGATTTACTGTCAGCCAGGGATTACACATTGTTTGTGTAGCTACTTGTAATATTTCAAGTTTTTCTGACATAACTGTCATCATAAATCAACTCCAAGATTTCCGATTGCTTACTAGTGATATTTCTTAACGCAAAGTTCTTAAACTACGTCAGTTAACCACTGATAAGCTCACCGGAAAATTGGTCCCTCACGTCACTTGTATGTCGTGGCGCGGACGAGTGATGCAGCACCTCCGTACTTTATTTCACAAGCGATACACTCGGATGTATGTAACACGCACTTGATTTGTTTACTGGCTCGCGATCGCCCGCCATAACAAAAATATGTACATTCCGCAAAAAGTACCATGAGCAGAGCTTTCGAAGCCAATTTGAAGATCAGGAATCGCCCATAGAGATCGCCTCATTAATCACTGATATGTCCTATCGGTACATCGTTACACCATGTACGTTCACTGGTGTCTTCAGCTTTGTGTAGAAAACGAACACGAATACGGCGCAGCGAATTATTGCGCAATACAATTGCAGTGAAAGCCAAACAGATCTATGCATGAGCTCTCTCACACGGTATTTTGTAAGTACAATTACCAAAGTTTACAACCTAAATAAATTGTTTATATTTTCTGCTGGGATACGGTCTCAATCGATTGATACTGGAGCCGTCTCGGGGCCCGAGACCGCCGGGATTTGATCCCAATCCCGGACCAGCTGACAGCACTACTTTCAATAGGCGGCAACTTTGGCAAAGGTGTGATGTTTTCATTTATCCGAAAACCGTTCGGTTTTGACTCCCCGTTAAACAGAATTGAAAATAACCGTGATGTTACAGCACTAATACACATTTCAAAATTTGGCCATAGCATTTTCAGAAGATCTGTCATTTGAGGAGTTGCCAATTTGAGGGCTATTTGTCGGGTATACATTCCTACTTGTTGACTTTTCAATTACATTGGAATCTAAAAGACTTATTTACATCTGCAATGGAATGGTAACATATAAATGACTAATAGATCAGCTTTTTGACTTTCTATAACGATCATTATAACTTAAAATGTAACATCAAAGAAAACGTTATGGACATTACACTTTTCATTCACATCTATACCCATGGCTAAGCATCTCTACACTAATAAACCACTGCAATTCTAATTAAAACGAAATGCCTAGTGGTTCAACAAAAGTTCAATATGTCTTTTTGCACAGTGAAAGATCTGCTTTTCATGTTTTTTAACAGTTTCTTGCATATATTTACATATCTTGTCAAGTGTCAGAAACGTCTGTTGAGAGAATATATCCGATGTCACAATTAAATGTTAATGTACGGGCCAAGGCCTCCATTCAAAGGCCTGTTTAGACACAAAATGCTTATCCCATAACTTGATAGAGAAACATATAAAGAATCATGATTGTAAATAGTGAACAGTGTTCATATTAACTATTCAAGTTCTTTAAAAAACTCCCTTGATATGTTTTGTGATATCAGAGTTAGCTTTGCATTTGAATTTAGAACAAAATTGGACCAAACCACACTGTGCTATAGGCTCAAAACCACTATATCGGCGCAATTGCAAAGTCACAAAAGTGAAAAAATAAAGTTTCCGCGAAAGGTTTTATTTTGATACTAATGTAAGAGGCATATATTCAAGCGTGTATTTGGGTAGTATGGGCATATGAAACCTCTTCATGGGACTGCTGTGTCAATTTTCATGAACTGATGTAAATATTCCCATGTAACTTACGTTACCCCTGTCATTATATTTCAAAGGCTTCAAAATTGGTGACTGTAGCTTTAAACTTGCTTGATAATGAGTTTGAAGTGCGTTTCTTCTTCAAATGCAATGTTTGTAAATGTTGCCGGTGAGGTATAGTGTTTCAATCGGTGTGTATGTGATATAGAACTGAAATGTCACTTTTTACAAAAATAAACTTCAACAATGTGCTCCCATATTTTTCAGGACATTCAACGTCTGATAAATGCTCAGGAGATGTTTTTTATGTTTACCATTACTATGATGCCCCAAAATTCTTGAGTAACATTTGTGATCCACGTGAGACTTTGAGCCCAAAGTTATGTGCCATGGATTACTTGTAACGAAAGTTTCACATACAGTAACGTAAGTTACACGGGTCATTCTAAAACATAAACAAATGTCTTTTCACATAAGTAGTGTCTTGGCAAATTTGTGTAAATCATATCATGAACTCGTAAAATATTTGTGAGATGATTATAAGGTCAAAACTAAAGTTGAAATTTCTTATAATACTACATTACAGTGGGATTTGTTCCCGGGTTTGTTCCCGGAGTTATCGACGTAAGTTTACATTAAAATTTATGGTGATTTGGGGGATTTTAAGACAAAATGGAAACACTATAGGAATTTTTCTTATGTTATCAAGATAATTCAAGTTGAAAACTGCTGTTTTCTGCCTAAAAGGGTTTTTAAAAATGCATTCTTGGAATCTTTAGTTCGATAAGAGATGGGTAACGTAAGTTTCACTAACTTTATTGTTAAGTATGGTGTTCTAGGTATCTGGCAGTTTTCATCTTCATGTCGGGTCTGATATTACCCACTGATAACAAGGAGTCCGTAGAATAAAGCAGTTGTGTGGCAGAGTAGTAAATCAAACCAATTTTATCAAGGAAATCGTTAATATGCAAACAACAACAGACATGACAGAAGTCTAGTATTCATAAATGCAAAAACCAAGGAGGTAAATGCATATACTGCAATATGACCAAACTCCTGCTGTAGTTTCATCCGCATTCTCCCATCTTCCTCATTCCCCGATCTTCATCACCCATCATTTTCCTTATCCTCCCATCTTCCTCATTGCCCATCTTTCTCACCCTCTTTCCCTTCCCCTCCCCCATCCCCTCACCTCGTCACTAATGAAATAAAGTATGCAACCTTGTACCCTATTACATATATTGCCTTTGAATATATGTGAGTAGTTTGAAGGAATTGTTCTCAAACGTGAACAATGGACGCTTTTCATAATAAACATCAACATTCAACAATATTTGAAATTTCATTTTGAGCTCTAATGCCTTTGGACACAGACTCAAGTAATGTAGAGCAATAAAAGTTCCTCATAAATTATATAAAATTATTATGATGCTCCATAGCTGGCTAACGTATGAAGTCCCCTTCAAAAAAAAAAAAAAAAAAAAAAAAAGACGTAGGTCTTAGCCTAAAATAACATCGAAAAGGGCTGCAACTTCAAAGGATCAGAGTGACATTCATATCAACCATATCAGTTTTGACATTAACTGTTATTTTGGTGCTAATTACCCTGACAAATTAACAAGAAGATATTTGGCTTACCCCTTTTTATACAAAATAATGAGAAATCCTTGAAGGCATTTTCAATTTATGATCCTTTTGATTTAAAAAATAGTCTGAAGAGGTCTTTTAAGATGTTCTTTACTTGGGTAGAGGCGGGGCTTTCTGGTGGGCCATTTGAAACTGTTCTACAGATGAGGCCCCAAAGATATGTGACAGCAGTCTTCTTTGTTGATTTTGATGACTCTAACCGATCGGTAAAAAAAAAAAATAATAACACACACCCATTATAGCAGCCATTCAGTTTTCAGTCACATATGCTAGAAAAAAATGCTTCTTTTTCAGCTTGCATGGTCAAGTTTTTAGAAGCCCCTTGGGTTTCTGATCCAGAAAGGCTTTTAATCCACCCCACATCATTAGTGATTATTGCTTTACAAGCCTCCAAACAGTTCTGTGACAATAATATTTTTTATATATCAAGCCATATCAATATGAAAACAATATATGAAACTTACGCTACCAACATTTGAAACCTACTTTACTACCATAATGAAAAACTGACAATATTTAGAGACCAAAATTGGTAAAAGAAAAATCAGCGTTCTAATTTAATTGGTTTATCATCTTGATTTGGGTTTATTTCTACTCTATAAATACGAGAAATCATTAAAGAAAAATTGAAAAATTGTTTGCTGATCAAAATTCTGAAAAGGGTATCTTTGCTTTAAAGTTACTCCCGTCCAAATAGGAAAATGAGAGACATTGAATTATTGAATTTGATATGTTTTTGTTGAAAAAATCTTGTGCATCATTGCTGACCACTAAACAATTTCAAAGTAAAGATAACATTCAAGCTCAGACGTCCTTAAGGTTATGATGAATTTTTGAAACTTACGTTACCAGAATTTGAAACTTACGTTACACAAATAAATGGGTTCATTTCTCTTGTAAAATATACATGCAGGATAAAGTAATGACTGAATCTTTTCGAGGGGATTATTGACTGAATCAACATACATAACTCAAGCAATTAGCATATTGCAATGAAACAACAAATCTCATTTTTTGCGAAAATATACTATTCTAAAATTTTCAAAGAGAGGTCTTGTGCATGTACCGGTACTTTGCATGCAACCATTATAATGAAAGTAGTCTCTGGAGTTCTCCCTGGACCGTTCGCAGATGGCGCAAACACAAATTGTGTCTAATAAGTGATTAATGCAGGTATGATTTTAATGAGGGAAACGTATGTTACATCACGTATGTTACAACGGAGGTATGAATCCTTTCATTTAGCAATATACATTGGATTTATTTTAAATATCCCTAGGTCATGATGTTCAACTCTATTCCTCTCAACTCTACAACAATGATTCCATCCCTCTAGATTTGTCTTTTTAAGAAATTATGGTAACGTATGTTACAACTCTTATCTCTACCTTTTGCTCCATCTCTCCTTTTCCAGTTTATCAATTGCAAAGCTTTTAAATATGAATGCTACCCTCTTTGGAGTTGTACGTATATTCCTGTAGATCAGAAAAACAATGATATCATGCAATCTGGCACTGTAAGGCATATCTTATTGTCCAGTATGAAAGTGGTAACGTATGTTTCAGTAGATCTGGCGACACATTTTCAAGCGGTGTCTTATTTTTAAAGGATAACTTTCACGATTTTATCATGTTTGCATGGAACCTGTCGCCGCTTTGATGAATTTTTCATCTCGCTTCTTCTACGTGCTCATATTTTTGTAAAAAGGTGGAAAAACACACCAAAAAGTTGCTGGCGACATGCAGTTTTAAGCTTGTTGCCCAAACTTAACCCTGTATCACTCGCTTATTAGTTTAAACCTGCCCATAAAATGATTATAGATTTTATTCATATGTCCCTTAGCATCATAGTACAACAACATTTTAGAAAAGCTTAATCTCTTCACTGGGAGGGCTGGAACACTGGCGACACGATTTTTGGCCAATTGCGCCGAAATAGTGGTTTTGAGCCTATATAAACTTGTTCATTAAAACGTTACAGACTTTACACTTTGAGAGAGATGGAAATGATCAACTTCGTTTGGGCCATTTTTTTGAAAATAATCATTTTCCTGCTGTATCCAGCAGGATGATGTAAAAATGAGCCCTCAGCATTATCGTAGCATAAGAATAATTGCCTGAAAGTCATTTATAGTGACAATATTAACTTCATAAGAAATACATGAAAATCACACTGAATTCTACTGCAGTGTCTTTGAGGAAACACTTTATTTCAATAGCTAAAAAAAATAAATTCTGCAATAGCCCAGCCAAGTTAAATGGGCATTGTTCTATGGTCACCATACATTCAGGAAAAAACACACGGACCGTGATTCTTTATCAAGTTCTATTCGAAACAATGCTCATAACCTAGTTTTGTCATACAATGTTTCTTTATGTCTTTCCTTAGTGAGCATACAGACATAGAAATTTATCATATAGCTCAACTGTTTTGGTATAATTATACAACAGGTTTTTTGTGTGTGAACACGGGGTTAGACAGATATCAATATTGCAGTGCAGAATCAAAACTATTTCTTGCAATCATAACCATCTTTGTCTTGTGCTACTATGTGTAATGTCTGCAACGCAGTGGTGATGAAATGTCCATCATGCTTTTTAAAAATGAATTATGCAAATTCTAAAAAAAATACCCTTGATATGTTGATTGATATCAAATTTTAGCTTTGGGTATGAATTTACAACAAAATTAGACCAAAAAACAGTGTGCTATAAAAACTTTTTTACCTAAAACATTACGGACATTACACTTTCAGCAAGGTGGAAATGATAAAAAATTTTTGGCCATTTTCCAGAAAAGAAATATTTTCTTGCGGTTTATCAAGCAGCATGGTGTACAAATGACTCTTCAGCTTTATCGTGGTATTGGGATAAATGCCTGAAAGTCATTTTATAGTGACAATATTCATTTTAGAAAAATCAAATCAGATAGAATTTTACTGCAGTGCTTTTGAAGAAACATTTTATTTCAGTAGCTAAAAAGAAATTTTTTTCTGACCTGGGCCAGATTTATTTTCTTGAATCAGTTTGATATGACCCTTCCCAAATACTTTCGACTGTAAAACAAAGTTGTACCTTGATTTTCATTTTTTCACCCTTGGGTAACATTTTTCATGGCATTGCCCATCTCGCTTCATCTCCTTTTGGACTTAATGTTATAAGACCAATATTTTGTGAAGTCGATAATTTCCTATCATCGTAAGCATGATTCATACTCAGGACCATGAAAATTATCCAAAAAGAATATCAACGAGCACATCAATGATGTGGTGCTCATCCGGCATTGAATTGACACTGAAATGAATAAGTAAGATATGTATCATGTACGTATTAGGAGTATAGGAAGTGCCCATTTCAGATCAGGTTAAATGTCATATCAAAATGAAACATTGACCTGTACACTCTTAGAAATGTTGGGTAAACTCCACTGAGTAAATGAAAATTGGGCATAGGTTGGTTAAATCTTTCCCAACTTTTCACTACATGCATTTACACAACATGTGTCAAAAGATAAATGCCTACATATAGTGGGCAACCAGCGCTGGGTAAATAAGCATTGGGCATAACTAAACCTACAATTGGGTAAAACTTCCCCAACTTTTTAATATATGCATAATACAAAACATGAAAGAAAGGAAATTAATGCCTACACACTGGGTAAACATTTACGCGAAACCACAAGTTGGGCATATTTTAACCTACAACTGGGAAACTCCCCCCCCCCCCCCCCCCGACTTTCCCCAAATGCCTACAATCATAGGCATAATTATAATACATATACTGGGTAAAAATTTACGCAGAACTACAAATTGGGCATATTTCAACCTACAACTTGGAAAACAATATCAAAAGCCTACATACTGGGTAAACATTTATGCGAGAGCACAAATTGGGCATATTTTAATCTAAATCCCGTCTAAATTATCAAGCTGAGATAGACTGTAGTATTACTAAACTGGGTTCCAAAAGAAACATCACTTTTTCAGAGCAACGCTCACTAATATCTACTGCATCAAAACTAATAATATTTAGACACACATAAGCTACAACTCTCCTTTTGACGCACATTTGAAAATTTTGAAGATCGGTTTTGCCACAAAGGAGAAAAATCAGATGAAACTGCTAAAGGTCACTTTTTAAAAATCACAGAAAGTGCTCGCTGAGAACCTCCGCGAAAGGCCGCCTATTCAGAACATTCCAAAGCTGTTTATTCAATTTCAAATATGGGTTTTTGTTACCGCTGTACTGGCCATTATGCATACCGATCTAAGTGCCTGGGACAAGCAGTTTTTGTGATTTTGAAAAATTACCTCTTGAGAGTTTACCGAGTTTTATTCTTTTTTACTCAACAAAACATGAACATTTTTAGTTGTGCTTGGTAAGGAATATTTAAGCTAATCTATGCCCAATTATGATTTATTCAAATGCTTTGGATTTTAATGTGTGTCACTCTGAAGAAGTGATCAGTTCCCGGATCAGTTTCTTTTGGAACGCAGTTTAGTATGTGCAGCACAGCACGTGGACGGACTATCGCTAGCTGTTGGCCTGGGATGATCTGTCAACTTGTGTCGTGAGCATAGCAGCCATAAAATAATGGACCTTGATGTGGACATGTTCGAAATGGGCGTTCCGGCCCTTGACATCGAAGGACTATTTAAAGAAGTGGGCGTTCCCGAAACTGACTGAAACGCCATTGCTGCATATGGACTTTTAAAAAAAAGAGAGGAAAAAGGAAAAAATTATCTTTTTAACAAGGAACAAGGATACATAACTACCCTCATGTTGGGTAAATTTTGGGTAAAATTTGCCCAATTTTTTTAAGAGTGTATCAGAGATGCACGTAAGTACTTTTCTGCAAGTCAACAATTGGAGGAGAAAAGCAAATGTGCAGATAATTTCGCGTGCTGTTAAATTTGCGATAGGTGAGTGATTTGCGAAATTTGCGAAAATAATAGCTTATGCAGTACCATCAACAATGTTTGAGACAAAATTTGAAAATTCTGTGAAATTCTTTGTAGCTCATGTAGCTCTACCACATGAAACATTAAATCAAAATCGGTCAACAAATGGAGAAGAAGCATTTTTTGTGTGATTTCTGAATAAATTTTCATAAATTAGCACAAATAATGTTTGAGACACAATTTCAGAATTTTGTGTAGAAGTTCTGTCAAGCTCATGTAGCTCACTGAAACAAAAAAAGGTCAAAATTGGTCCACTTGATTTTTGTTTGATTAATATGATTTTGTTTTATTTCAACAGGGTAGCCCCTTCAGTAAATATAATACTGTTCTTCCAGGGGCCCCCTATAACATTAAACACACATTCAAATTACAAAAAGACATATAACAAAATTCGAAAACATGATACCATGATACATGTATGCACCGAGATACAGAATGAGTTATTGCTCCATTATTTTGAAGAGAATAACTAAATTGAATCATATATAAATAACGAAAAAAAAATTCAACTATTCTTTTGAAATACTTTTGGAACTTACGCAGGACAAATGTAGAGATTTTACTTTTTGATACAGAAAGAAAGCATATGGACTTTTAAAAAAAGAGAGGAAAAGGGAAAAAGGTATCTTCTTAACAAGGAACAAGGGACTCACCTCATTTGCAACATCAACAATGAGATTGTCATCACTCTTCTCGCAATCACTGTCCTACCAAAAAAACAAACAAAAAAACAAATTGAAGAGAGAAAAAAACAAGAAGGGAACAGAATGAATGTTAGAGGTAGTAACAATTCAAGGAAACATTTGATTAATGCTGGTTGGTAAACTAATACAATCAATGAAAAATATGCGTTTCAGGGTGGTCCACAACCTGATATTTTTAATAGCATGCCCTGCTAGTGTCTTGCTCTGTGACTGCGTAACTTTACTTACGTACCGCACTGCAATTAGACGTTCATTTTTATCTTATCTCGCTACATGTACACCCATATGTTTGTGCCCCTCACTTTAAAAGCGGGGCCATTTTGAAAGGATCCGGGATAAATCAACCTAACCGAGAACATTTCAGACACAGTGCAATATCAAGATAGAATGAGAGCTGATTTGATCGCGAATACTTGTGTGCACTTCTGTATTAAGTAAACTGTTTTTCTTATTAATTTGATAGGAAAGTATAAAGTAGTAACTGAAGATACAATGGTGAAAATTCATGATGTAGAATTATGCAAAACATAAAATGTTCAAACGCTTTTGTAAAGTCCTAAGTATGACTTGCACTTCGCTGCATAACACCGAGTCCGCTCTGGTGTCAAGTTACCTCCATCCCCTATATGTAAGAGCACTGATGAGTAAAAGACAGAGGGGTGTTTCTTCTGGCGTTTGAGATCGGCAATGCTTTTGGGTGAGCTATGAAATTTAAAAAGATATATTGTGACTGCCAAAGGAATACACTTAAAAAGCATGGAATACAGTGTAGACAATGTTTTATAGATGCTAACTATTATTAAATAGTTTATGGGCAAATTATTACAATGAAACTAAAATTGAAATTGAATAATTTGTGCCATAATTTCATTTTTATCAAGGGAAACAGGAAAATGAACATTGAATGTGGTTAAACAGTAATGAATTGCAGGGTACTAACATTTGAGTGAGGGAAACTGATTCTAATCTTTTCATCTTTTTCATTGGGTTTCTGAAACAATTATTTCGAGAAAAAAATTAACCCATTTAAAAAGCAATGCATGCTTCCCCCGGTAGAAAGTGTACCCGCTCAGGAAGCGCCGACTGGTTGCATACATGTAGATAACGAACATACATGTACACCCCCCAGAAAACCTCTTTCCCAGTAACCAGGGGGGGGGGGGGGCTGGAGCAACCCACAATTTCAGCTAAACAAAAGTTAAAGAAAGAAAGAAAAAAGGAAAAAGACAGGAAAGAAAACATAAAGAAAAAGAGAAAAACCTGGAAGCGCTCACTTGCATTTTAGGTATATCTCAACCAATGCTGGTTATAGTACTATCTTTATGACAGGAAATTGGTATGCATCTTGTTCTCTCTATCTAATGCTATACTATTGTGCTACTCACATTTTAAGTATTTTAAACAATGTTGGTTATATTTCTATTCTCACGGAAGGAAATTGGTTTGCATCTTGTCTTTTCTGTCTTATGTTATATCATTCATCTAGTCATAAAATGTTAGTAATATAACTGCAATATAACTGGCAAGAAGACCTAAAACAGATTTTTTTTAGGAGATACTGGTCTGTGACCGATAGCCTATTCCTATCATACCAAATATGAGAAAAGAAGATGGTGATAAAATTTGTTACTAAAATGATAAGAATGGAGTAACATTACACAAGAACCTGTTCTCATTATTTTATTTTCATTTCTTCCTTGCTTGCGTTGCTCGCCCGTATCATATAGAAACAGAGTGGTTTTGACAGTAAACAATTGGACCAGCAAGATGCTAAAATAGTATGGAAAATTGTTTGTCCCCCTTATGGTATCCACAATATCATATGGGCATAAAGCATTTCAACATGCAGTCCCTCAACTACATGTATGGAATAAAATCCCAAGTGATGTCAAAAAATGCTCGTCTCTTGATCAGTTTAAGTCCTGGTTAAAATCGTATCATTTTGCAACATAATATCTTAGCCTTATACAATGTCATGTATTTGTAATTTTCGTGTTAAGACATTTTTGCATGCTGTTATGTTCTGTACCACATACTATTCCATTTCTTCTATGCTCACTTCTTGCTTTTCTTCCTTTCCATAGTGCTTAGAGACTTAATTGTAAATTGTGCTATATAAAAACTTATTATTATTATTATTATTATTATCATTATTATGGCAGCAAGGTTGCCAAATATACCATTAAAATAATCTCTTAATCCTAGAGTGTATTTTTATGGCAAAATAACATTTCTGTACCAAAAACTCAGAATTTCTGGCTCACTCGCTTCGCTTGCTCGTAAAATAAACAGGGTGGCTCACACTTTAAAAAGAAATGTCAACACAGAAAAATCATAAATTAAACTTAATTGAGGTCCCTTAACATTCCATTCTACTGATGAGGATCTGCTTCTGCGATATTGTTTAAAAAAAGATTTGTTGTGTGGTTAATTGGAGGGACAATCTAGACTTAGAATTATTAGACTTTTTGATTTCATTTGATTTGATTTAATTTATTTGTCAAGTTCAGAAACATAGTGATAAAAACACATGGTATACATAAGAAGAAGTTCATTAAAGCTTGACAGGATGACCCATGAAAGCTCGAAAGCTTATTTACAATGGGGTCCTAAAGAGAACAACAACTTGACTGCTGGTAACGTGGCTGGTAAGTATTTAGCACTATATACATCATGAAACATATTTACAGGAGTTTAACAGCAAAACATTTAAAATGAAAAAAAATCAACACAAAAGAATGAAATGATACATATGATATTGGTAAGTTAGAGAAAAGAATACTGATCTGTAAGTCTAAATCATATCATACAATTGTGTAAATCATGTTACTTGTTTCTTTTTTCTCAGACTCAAGTGATAGGAACTCTTTTAGTAGTCTTTTAAAGTGTGCAAAGTTTTCAACTGCTTTAATATTATTGGGGAGAGAATTCCAGTATTTGATTGCGTTACAATAAAAGCAGTTGCCAATACTGCCTACTTGTTCGGGCAAGATAAAATTATATTGACTATATCTTGTATCATAATTATTAAGTCTGTAACAAGATTAAAATTGCAGCCAATATAATGAGTTGCCCTAGAGTTATATATTCTGTGTGCGTGGTGCAGCATAAGTTGTTTTGATCTTTGACTGACATCAAGTAAACTGACTGCTGAGAGCTTGTTATAGCCAACATGCGTTCTTGGGCCTAAACAATGAATGAATCTTACCAACTTATTTTGAACGATTTTCAGTTTCCTTTGATCTGACTTGCCTAAATTATTATACCACGTAGAGTTAGCATACTCAAATAAACACTGAATAAGAGCAAACCATAATATACGCCTAGCATGTAAATTCATGCAATTTTGGTATCTGTACAAAAATTTCAAACAGGAGTTAACCTTTTTTACTATAGATTCTACTAGAGAAAAAAAAAAAGAAACCTGGCTGTTTAATTCGATGCCCAAATACTTCACAGATTCTTTTCACTGAATTATTTGATTTTTGTACTATTTTGAAATCACCTGATTTTTAGCATTACATTTGCTACAAAACAAATGCTTTCTGTTTTACCCAAGTGTAAAGAAAGCTTGCTGTCTGTCATCCAATCAACACATATTGACAGCTCTTCACTGAGTTTTTCCTCAACGGATTTTGGGTTAGAACTTGAATAAAGTAATACGTTGTCATCAGCATATAATAATAGTTTACAATCATTTACACAAATACACATATCATTGATATAACTCGTAAAGAGGATTGGGCCTAGAATAGTCCCTTGTGGAACTCCACATGTTATTGGTAGTAGTTTGGAATGAATATCATGAATTGCTACCAGCTGGTGTCGATTGGATAGGTATGATCTGAACCATGCTAAACTCGCCTTACTGAATCCCATTATTTGTAATTTTTCAATAATATCTCGTGATTAACGGTATCATAGGCTTTTTGCAGGCCAAGAAGCACCATACCAACAAAGTGCCCATGTGAGATTTCAGTCCTTACAAAATCTGTTAAGTGAATTAAACTTGTTTCTGTCGAATAGTCGTGACGAAAGCCAGACTGAAAATCATAAATAATATTTTTTTCTTTGTAGTATCTTTCAATTTGAACATGAACTGATTTTTCCATAATTTTTTAAACTACACTTAAAACACTAATTGGTCTATTATTTTCAACATCTGTTTTGTCTTTCTTTTGTACAGTGGTGTCACTTTAGCTTTTTTCATATCATCAGGAAAAGTACTTGTCATAATAGATAGATTGATTATAAAACACAGAGGCCTGAATAATGTTTTTGCACCATGTTTTAAAAATTTAGCGGGAATCAGATCTAAGCCCGTTTCCTTTGATACGTTTAATTTACGTAATTCACTGTACACAAATTGTTCACTAACTGGTAATAGCTCAAAGCTATCTTCGATAACACCTTTTTCTTTGTAAAACCCACGAACAGAGTCATTATCTGCATTGAAAATATTATTGGATGGAGGCAGTTTGTTAACTAAATTGGCAGCAACATTTGTGAAATATGAATTGAATTCATTGGCTATAGTCACTTTATTGTGACATAATTGACCATCAACACTTATGACAGTCTCTTGATCTCTACTTTTATTTTTTAATCCTAAACTTTTCAAATTCTGCCATAATCTCCTTGAATATTGTTTGTTTTCCTCAATCAGGTTTTGCAAGTGCTCGAGCTTGGCCTTCCTTACTTTTCTTTGAACTAAATTTCGTAATGCTCGATATGATTTAGAGAGCGTTTCGTCTTTCGCGTTTTTCCTCATTTTCTTGTAACCTGCGTTTCTCTCTCTAATAAGGGACAAAATTTCTGTGTTTATCCAGATTTCTGTTCTTTGCTTTATCCTAACCTGTTTCCGTGGTGCAAGCATGTTTAATGTTGAAATAAATTCATCTTGAAAAAACGACCATGCTTTATTTACATCCGTACAATCAGTTATCAATGACCAGTCAACCAAAGATAGTTGGTTATTGAATGTTTCTTCGTTGTATCTTTTCAGAGATCTTTAATAGCGTAGTTGTTCTGTGCTGACCAATTGCAATTTTAGTATTTTTTCTTGTGCAAAAAGTAAAGGAATGGTTACTAATACCCAGATCAATTACACCGTGCTGGCTAATTTTATTTTTCTTACTACAGATTACATGATCTAACTTCGCTTAGTCAATCCTTCACATTTGAACTCATACCCTTTCCCCACTTGGTCGCTTTATACTCCCTCACCGAGGATATTCGGCATCAATCATCCCCGGAATCATGAACAGAAATCAACAAAGATGGATTCCTACTGCTCCTGGACTGTGCGTGATGAGTGTCAGCCCCCCCCCCCTCCAAAAAACTTTCCGCGGCCCCTGACCAGCTTCTGTCATCTCCTTGTAAATATAGGATTAGAATATTTTGAATGCGATTTCATAATACTCATAATAATAATAATAATAATAATAATAATAATAATGATAATAATGATATCATATCGTCAATTGAAAATAATCTCAATACAAGTGATATTTTGATGGAAAAATATAAATATCTTGGATGCTTACGGAGAAACCCTTTGAATCCATAAATCTCCGCTGAGAATGTAGGCCCGGAAGTGACCCAGAACATATCAGCAATCTCACTGACTCGCGCAAATTTTCAGATCCATACTTTAGACAAAACCACAATGTAAGTGGACTTTGCACACTGAAAAATCTCAGCAGCTGAGTGTGGCCCGCTTCCGCTTGCATAGCTCTGTTGTCTAAAGTATGGTGGATCTGAAAATTGTGTGAGTTGATGACATTGACATGTGGCTGGTCACTTCCGGGTTTACGTGCTAGCAAAGATTTCTCAGGTGAATTCAAAGGCTTTCATGCGACTTAGGTCGGACATTGTGGGTTTGTACGGAGTGAAATAATTGAGTTTTGCAATTCATTCGCTGGCTCAGTTTTCACAAACTGTAATTAGAAAATATCAACTTTTTTTTTAGCATGTCTCTAATTTTTAACAAGGCATGTTGCAGTTTTTTAGGATGTCGTGCAAAAATTCTAGCATGTAGCAGCGACACGCTAAAACCCCTCGTGGACCACCCTGTGTTTTTCAGTGGATCTTCATATAACAATTGTAAATAACTAAACATAAATCTTGACACAGCCTCAGACTTTCTGTCTATCAACTATATTACCTGTTATTAGTATTTGTCTATAGCTATTAACAATGTCATAACACATTTTTCTTGTCTATCACTATAAGTTAGCACACCAAATATCTCTAAAGTGGCTGGAGGTTCAGAAAGCAATAGATAAAAGGCTTTACGTCTGTTTTACAACAACAAATAATAGATAATGCTCTTTCTTTGTTTTTTTTTTTCCTAGATAAAATGTACATTCGTGGATCAATTCTATTATGAATATAGGTACACTGGTTGCAGTACTCAAAGGGGAAAAAACTCTCTTTTTTTGTATTATACATCACACACTTCTTTGAAATAAGATCACACCAGCTAGAAGTTTTTATTTCTAAAATTTTCCTGCAAAAAGGTTAATATTTTCTGACACACATGTCCATTATTAATCACTTCTGAAACAAGATTAATTTAACCATGAATGATTGAAAACAATGCCTCCATCATGGACAATTTTCAGTTTATGCACATCTCAACAAAACTCAACATACTACCGATAAGTACCATTACCTTTTCCACCTAAAAATATATTTCACTCATCTTTGACTATAACCCCAGCCATATTTACAAGTTATCATTAAAACACAATATTTACGAAGCATTTATAATAATTTTCTGACCCTAGGCCTATAACCTTCCACCTTCATACCCCCAAATTCAATTAGATGATCTTCCTTTGGTGATGCATACTAGAACAAATGTTGAAGTTCATACCTCAAATTTCTTTGAGATACACTGTTTAACCAAGCTAAACAAGAAATTTTGGAATTGATCTGTGACCTTTGACCTGCCTATTCCCATAATCTAATCTTCCAATGGTGATGCATATAAGCACCAAGTTTGAAGTTCATGCCTCAAAACGGTTTTCGAGATATCACACTAACAAGGCTAAAACCTGAAATTTAGGGATTACCTCTGACCTTTAAACTTCCTAACCCCAAATCTAATCAGACGGTCTTCCTGTGGTGACTCATAGTAACACCAAATGTGAAGTTGTTATATAAGTGAAGAATCTTCTGGAACGAAGTTATTTCCAGTTTTCTTTATGTATTTATACTATAATCATAGAAATTTCTAGAAGAGCAGTCTTATTCATAGTTTGTTGTAATAAATAAAACACAAAGAATCATAGTAATCATTAAACACCTAGAAGCAGAACATTCTAGATCACTTTATAAGTCTTTTTAGACTAGCATTTCATTTATATAAATTGTAATAATTTCTGTGCTGTAGGCATTAATTAAATGCATCTGGAAGCTACTTGAATACAGTGTATCTGTGAAATTGCTGGTATGTTGTGTAGATTTCACTTGACCTTGTATTGAACTCAGAATTCAATAGCCTATTCATAATAGAGTCTGGAGAGCTTAGAGAGCTTATGCAATGTACTAATAGGGCAATTCCATGATTAAGTGGACATTGCCCTAAACTTTATTTTTGCTCTTTCTCAAATTCAGGTCAGTTGTAGAGGTTAAAACTCATACAAAAATTGTAAATACAAAGGGGTTTCATACTCACCCCCCAAAAAAATTTGTTCCAAATGTCTCCTTATAGAAGAATCCGGACCATACAAAAACTTACATATATGGGACTATGCACAGTTTTTTAGACTTAGACAGAAAAGTATCGGTTCATTTGTAAATTTTTCAATTGGATAATCTGAAAGACATTGTGTCTCACCAAATTAAAAGAAAATATTACAAAATAAGTCACTGAAAAGGTATAAAAATCTAAAATATTTAGTGCTGGGCAATGTGTAACATGACTAACCGTAACATGACTAACCAAGATTTTGGGGTCTACTTAAAAAATCAGAGAGGAAAACTTTTAAATTTTTGTGGATAAACATTTGTCATCATATCAGAAGTAAAGCTGATATGGCTCTAAGTTTGAGGTACAACACAGTAAAGATTTTTTTCCAAAAGCATTTCTCATTTTTTTGTGTCCTTTTTTTGTAATGTAACTAACCATGGTCAAATGTTCTCATTACAGCTCCGGCATTGTCCAGTTGCTTTTTATTGTATTATGTATTGTAGACCTTGGGTGGGAGAATATGTTGTTTCAAGAATAGGACTAGAAATGAAACGGATATTTATTTAGCTGCATCAAAAGGTATGAACATTTGCTCAAATGTACGTTACTAATCATGGAATTGCCCAATAAAAGAATGTTAAATGATTTTTTTTTTTACAGTCTAGCTGGGAAGTCTCAAATTCTTTTACTCCATATTTTTCCCCAATGGGCAATTTTATTTACAATAATTGAAAAGTTTCGCATTTACAGTTTTTCAATTCAGAACATAACTTAACGCTCATATTTGCAGTATGTCTGTATTGAATTTTTTTATTGCATGAAATAAGGGAAAGGCCTTATTCAGTCTAGAAAAAAATAATTGTTTTACAAGTATAATAATATAGTTCAATGTATCAATTTGTTTTTCTTTAAAGCCAGCAACTTTTTTGTTAATCTTTGTCATATGGCTGTGAATGTCATGAATGGTGCTAAGTTGCTGAAAGGTTTTTTATTATTTAAAAAATGACTGAATGCATGGAACAATAAACAAAAAGAAACCACAAAAACACCCTGTACTCCTGCCTTAGTGGTTCATTGTGAATTACAGGCTGTAGATTGAAAACTAGATGAATCCTCGACTGCGCACAGTCGAAACTTATGCCTCCACCATTGCAAGATCGGAAATACATGGCACATTCATGTTGATTTTTTCTATTTTCATTCGGGAATGCCTTGCTTTACAATTTACCCAACACCCAGTTGTCTAAACTCCAAAAGCTCCAAAACGCTGCTGCACGCATGGTCACCCTATCCAAAAAAAAGGTTCATATCACACCCATTCTGAAATCTCTACATTGGTTGAAGGTCAACGATCGCATCATCTTCAAAATCCTTCTTGTATTCCATGCAATTAACGGTTCTAACTCCACAATACAACATCAATCTAATTAACAAATACACTCCTGTCAGGTCCCTACGTTCATCCAACTCTGGTTCCCTAGTTGTTCCCAAATCCGTTAAGACATGGGGGGTACGGGCTTTTGCTCACGCTGGCCCTGTTCTCTGGAATGATCTTCCCCTGGTTATCCGTGAATGCACTTCAATTGACACATTTAAACGTTACCTTAAGACGCATCTATTCAATGCTTCCTACTCTTAATTGTTCCTTAATTTATCATTGTATTTGTACTTTTCTCTCTCTTTCTTTCTTTCACTGCGCCTTGGGCACTCTGCAGAGTGGATTTGGCGCATTACAAATCCCATCTATTATCATTATTATTATTATTATTATACAATGACATCTTTGACCTTGACCTTTGATCTTGTGACTACCAAAAATCTAATCAGACAATTGTCCCTCCCATATGCATACATGGGCTAAGTGTGAAGTTGAACCGTCACAGAGTTGTTAAGTTATCATAATAAGCAATTTTCATGTATATAATGACCTCTATGACCTTTGACCTTTGACCTTGAGACCCCAAAATCTAATCAGATCATTGTCCCTCCCATATGCATACATGAGCCAAGTTTGAGGTTGATCCGTCAAATGGTTGTGTAGTTATCGCGAGAACGAACCATTTCTATGTTTATGACCTCTATGACCTTTGACCTTTGACCTTGAGACCCCAAAATCTATCAGATCATTGTCCCTCCCATATGCATACATGAGCCAAGTTTGAAGTTGATCCGTTAAACGGTTCTTAACTTATCGCAAGAATGAAAACGGGACGGATGGACGGACAACCCGAAAACGTAATGCCTCCGGCACCCACCTTTGGTGGGGGAGGCATAAAAAAAACCCCAGGGGTGGTATTCTAAACAACGTATTTACTGTGTTTTAAGTTCTGTTGTAACTTGTGTTTTAAGTCACCGACTTACAACACCGCAAAAACAGTCTTTAAACGGTATTCTGGGAACTGTTTTTAACAGTGTTGTAAGTCATCAAAGCCACACCGACCACAAAAATATTATATAATAGGGAAAGTCGTAAGCGATGGTTCTAAGATGATTCAGCCAATAAGACTGCCCCCTGGTGAAGGGGTGAATGAAATGCGTGAACTTACATTTGCGTTGTAAATGAGCGCATTAATTTGCGCTTAGTTTCTTGCTTGAATTAACTGATGTGATGTGACAGAATTAGTTGTGAAAATCATCTCTGATATCACTGATATCACAGACAATTGCCAAATTTCTCCACGCAAGGCAAAAATTCTCTCGAAATGTTGTTTTGGAATATCAGAAAGGTTTAATGGATCTCGCTATCCCCCTAATTGCAACCAAAAACACAATCAGCGAGAAAAATTGCCGCCATGACATACCACATACAAAGTTAAAACACCTCCCACCCTGTTTTATCTCATGAGCATGAATTGTCTGGTGGAAAAAGTTAAAACAGAAGATAAAACGGTCTTCAGAATACTGTTTTATTACATATGGCATTTTTACGCCAAGCATGCAAATCAAAATGCACGGTTAGAAAGATAAAACAAAAGTTAAAACAGAAGTTAAAACAGAGATAAAACGGTGTTCAGAATACCGATCTGCTAAAACAGACTTAAAACAGAGTTAAAACAGTCCCAGAATACCACCCCAGGTATAAAACAGCATTTCCAGGACATAAACAGTAACAGTTATTTCAAATGCTCAGTAGCTTTTTCTCACATCTTGGAATGCTTTGAACAGCTACATGGTACCATATACAGGCTGTGAATCATCTTTGTGAATTCATAATTATCATCAATATCACTACCATTCATTGTTTGTATAAAACTTACTCCTGAATCCTTGTCATCTCTTTTCCTCTTTTGCATGTTCTTACTGCTGCTCTCCCCATGGTCTGAGTTACGATATTTATCTGCATTACTACGTTCCATTGGAGATGTGGAGTTCTGTTGGGGAAAAAAGCAAAACAGTTTAATGTACGAGAAAGTACATGTATGTAGTACAAAGTTCGCTGGCCCGTCTGATCTGCATTATCATTATATTTCTTTGTAAAGTAGGATACCTTATAACCATAGAAAGCTTGGAATAGGGAGCTTTAGATTGGCAATGTGAGTCCTGTGAAGCGGAATCTTGGCAAAAATGTTGTTATGCGCATGCGCGAGACAGCTGTTCCAGGCCTCCTGCATCCTCCTATTTTTCATGACGGTTCTGGGGCCAGTTTACTGTCCTCTCCAATTTCACGACGCAAAACCTTTTTTGACCTTTCTTATGATGCAACAATGGTTCACATTTGACCGCGCACGCTTTGATAAACTGCGTCTTCCCGAAATCTAAAGCCACTTTTTCAACATGACGCGAGGAAAGAGGAGAACGCAAGTCAACCCTGGAAGATTCTGCGTCACAGGACTCGTGTCGTCAATCTAAAGCTCACTATTTACAAGAGCAGTTTAACCCGCCTCACGAAAAACTTTTAATTTATACACATCTCAACAAAAGTACATACCGGTACTTGTTACCATTATCTCTTCCACCTAAACAATATTTCACTTATCTTTGACTAAATTCCCTACCACATATTCCAAGATATCATAGAAACACAGTATTTGCAAATAATTTCAAATGGTGATGTGTACTAGCACCAAGTTTGAAGTACATACCTAAAATGGTTCTAGAGATATACAGTATGTTAAAAAGGCTTACAACTGAAATTCTGAAATTGACTTCTGTGACCTTTGACATACCTACCCTAAAATCTAATCAAATCATCTTACTATGGTGATACATAGTAGCACCTAGTTTGAAGTTCAAACCTAAAATGGTTCTTGAGATATTGTGTTAAAGGCCAAATCTACCCAAAATATAAGTTGAGTTTGAATCATTAGAGTAAAATTAAACAAGGGAAACAGTAAAAATTTTGTCAAAATCGGAGGCTAACACGAGGCTAACACCTGAATTTTCATATATTGACCTCTGTGACCTGGATCCTTGACCTACATACCCCAAAATCTAATCACATTGTCTACCTTTACTGATACATACTAGGACCAAGTCTGAAGATAATACCTCAAATGTTTCTCAAGATATCGCATTAACAAGGCTAACACCTGAAATTTCGGAATTGTTCAGTGACCTTTTGACCTTTGACCTTTGACCAACCTACCCCAAAATTTACTCAGATCGTTTTCTCATGGTGATATATACTAGTACCAAATTTACAATTCATACCTCTAATGGTTCTTGAGATATGTATTAATGAGGCCAACACCTGGAATTTCATGCATGTATATTGACATCCATGACCTTGACCTTAGACCTGCATACCCCAAAATCTAATCAGATCATCTACCTAAAGTGATACATACTGGGACTAATACTGTTTTCACACTGCCGAAACGGAATATCCATGCCGTTATATTTCATGACGCTTCACTTTCAAAACGCTTCCAAAACGCTTCTGGTTTCTGTTCACACTGAACCAATGAAGTCCGTTTTGAGCGAAAGCGTAATATTACGGTGTGAGAGAGTGCGGAAATACGTCATTACCCACCATGCATTTTGCTATCAATATCTTCAATATTCAATATCTTGTGCTATGTACGCAATACACGAGGTATGCTACACGAAAAACGTAAATATCGTGGCTCGATCAAAATTAGTAAACTTAAATTTTTTTTTTTTATTTGATATATGTAACAAAACAAATCAGTTATTCAGAATAAAATGTATAATTATTACTTAACTTATGGCAATTTGTTTAAATTTACTGAATAATTATTTTTTTTATTTGTATATATAGTTTAATGTTTAAACTCATATACGAATGCTAACGTGTTTGTTTCTTCATACATGATTCGCGTCCATGCAGCTAGTAGCGTCGAACGTACGCTGCACTGCCATGCCGATCCATGCAGCTCGCTAGCGCTGCGATCGAAGATACCCGCGCTTTCACTCGTTTCCCGCATTTTCCAGGTTTTGGTGGGAACCTGTTGACCTTTGACATTTCATTCCGCTTTATTTCCTTTTTTCTGTACATACCAAAAAATAAAGCGTCATATTTGGAATATTCCGTTTTCAAAACACCTCAAAACCTAGTGATAGACCTCACACGTAGATTGCGGAATATTTGATTCCGTTTTCAAATATGACGCTTTGCCGAGTGTTCATACCAAAGCGTTTTTTTCAAAAAACGCTTTTATTCCATTATATTTGTTTGGTGTGAAAGTGGTATAAATTTGTATTTTAAACCTCTAATGCTTCTTCAGATATCATTTTAACAAATAGGTGGAAAGCACAGACAGACAACCCCAAAACATTATGCCTCTGTCACCACCTTAGGTGGGCAGAGACATAATAAAAATTATCAAAGTAGGTATTCAAGCCCCCACCCCCACCCCCCAACAATTTCAATGCTTCAAAAATAAATTTAGAAAGAGTTTCAACTCAAAGACTCTGAAAAATTATATTGCAAAACAAAATACACCTTTCTCTTGGCCATGTCAAGATTTATTTACTGTACGAAATTATTATGTACAATATTCAGTGATTCAAAGGTCAATGTTACCTCTTCCTGCAAAAAAAACTAGATGAATCTTCGACCACGCGTGGTCGAACTTTATGCCTCCGCCATTACCAAATCAGAAATAAATGGCACTTCATGTTGATTTATTTTCATTTATACAATATCTTTGACCTTGACCTTGAGACCCCAAAATCTTATCAGATCATTGTCCCTCCCATATGCATACCTGTGCCAAGTTTGGGGTTGATCGGTCAAATGGTTGTTGAGTTATGGTGAAAACGGACCATTTCTATGTACATAATGACCTCTATGACCTTTGACCTTTGACCTTGTGACCCCAAAATCTATTCCGATCATTGTCCCTTCCATGTGCATACATGAGCCAAGTCTGAAGCCAATCTGTCAAATGGTTCTTAAGTTATCGCGAGAACGAGCCATTTTTATGTGTATTATTACCTCTATGACCTTGACCTTTGACCTTGAGACTCCAAAATCTAATCAGATCATTGTCCCTCCCATATGCATACACGAGCCAAGTTTGAATTTGATCTGTCAAAAGGTTATCGCGAGAACGAAAACGGGACGGACGACCGGAAAACATAATGCCTCCGGCAACCACCTACGGTGGGCGGAGGCATAAAAAAAATCATTATCACAGTTAATGATACAAAAATGTCACTGAAGGTGATTAATACCCCTGCCCCAATGTGTGTAATAAATTTCCCAAGTATTACTTGAAAAATAAAGTAGTTCGATCCTCAATATTTCCCAATTTATTGGCATATTATGCTGTTACCCTGGCAAAACATGCCAAAAATATGTCTTGCACATATCCACCAGAAGACCAAAGTGCGTGCCAAATTTCATGGGCATTGCTCGAAAAATGAGGAAATAAACACAACAAAAAAAGTAACTCCCCCCTAATTCAAAATAGCATAACTTTTTAACGAAGAGGTTTTGAGCAAAATAATTTGGCAGGAGTGTTTTTACACTTATCAACTAACTGCTGTGTGAAAATGAGATTGATCCGTCAAGTCATGCACAAGTGAGCAAACATTAAAGGCAAAAATGTCACTTTTCAAAAGTCACGAGAGTCATTTTGGGGGGTCTGTGAAACAAAACTCTGGCGAATTTGGTTTCTTCCATTGTTTGACCCCATCACGCCTATCTCTGACACTTGTCATGCTTATCACAGTTGGATGAACACAATTTTTGGAAAGAAGGTGATGTTCAGCCTTCCTAAATCTACAAAATCCATTTAGTTTATGGAAAGAATTGGCATCAACCAACATGAGTAAGCACATATGTGAAAATACCGGTTAGTCCTTTTTCCGGCATTAAACAGTAATTTTTTAGCACTTACTGCTTTATCATTAAAAATGTGCTCACTCAACCACAATACAACCACGATAAACATCAACAGCACTTAAACAAACTCCAGAAAAAGCTTGTTTTCATAGACCCCCCAAAATGACTCTTGTGACTTTTGAAAAGTGACATTTTTGCCTTCAGTGTCTGCTCACTCATGCATGAATTGACGGATAAATCTCATTTTCACGCAGAAGTTAGTCAATAAGTGTCAAAACACTCTTGCCACATTATCTTGCTCAAAACCTCTTTGTTAAAAAGTTATGCTATTTTGAATTAGAGGGGAGTTACTTTTTTTGTTGTGTTTAGTTTGACCTGCAAGATTTGCCCGATTTCTCGCCATAATATGCAGTTACCATGGCAACGTAGTTTCCGACACATTCCAAAAATATATCTTGCACATATCCACCAGAAGACCAACGTGTATGCCAAATTTCATGGGCATTGCTCGAAAAATGAGGAAATGGTTTGATCTGCAAGAGTTCCTACTGGTTTATTGCTATAATATGCCATTGCCATGTCGTTACCATGGTAACACAGTTTCCAACACAGTGAAAAAGTACGTCTTGCACATTTTCATCCCAAGACCAATGTGTGTGCCAAATTTCATGAGCACTGCTTGAAAAATGAAATAGTTTGATCCGCAAGATTTCCCACTGATTTATTGCCATATGTGTTGCCATGCCGTTACCATGGCAACGCAGTTTCTGACACATGCAAAATATATGTCTAGCACATCTTCAGCCCAAGACCAATGTGTGTCCAATTTCATGAGCATTGCTTGAAAAAAGAGGAAGAAGTTTGATCTGCAAGATTTGCAACGGACAGACTGCCCAACCGTACCCTGATTCCTATATATCCCCTTCAAATTTCGTTTGGGGGGGGGGGGGTATAATAACAGTGACCCTAGCTGTGGCCTAAATCACATTTTTTGTTTAAATATGATCACATTTTTTGTTTAAATATGAACTATTTAAAATCATTATTAGTAATAAATGCAGTAGTAGCAGAAGTACGGAAGAGGTTGATCATCATGTTTGATAGCTAAAGCTACGGTCACAAAGGTCCGTACGAACGATGCGTTCGTACGAATCTCCCTGTTTGTACGAATTCAGGAGTTCGTAGAGATTCGTAGATGTGGCATAGTTTCTTACAGCCTTCTTACGAAGTTCGTACAAGTGCCATTTAATTCGCAAGAACAACTCAAGACCTTCTTGAGAAATGAAGAGATTTTCGGTTATACAATGGCCCTAGAGTTCGTACGTTTTTTGTAAGAATGCCTTGAGTTCTTCTTACGTCAGACTTACGGCCATCTTACGATTTTGGTTTTCGCAAGATGGTTTACGTGCAACTCACGGCACTCTCAAGTCATTTGTAAGAAGATCTTACAATTTTTGGGGTATATTTTGTCTGTTGCAAAATGGCACTGCTGTGTACTCTCGAAAATTCTATGACTGTTGAAAGTTTTATATTTTCAAGATGACACTTGTGGCAAGGAGACTACAACTGCAGCTGAAGCTGCATCTGCAAGTAGAGGAGGAGGAGGAAGAAGATTGAGTGGTTGTATAGCAGGTGCTTTAGTTCAAAAGATACAGGAGGAGCTTTTCTTAATGGGGGGGGGGGGGGGGTGGGTCAAGCACACACCCTGAAAATTTCAATCTAGGCACACATGTATCACGAGCGACAATTCCCTAGCGGAGGGGGGGGAGGGAGACTTTATCTGGATCACTATTACTTCAATGGATTTTTTTTTTTATATAATTTGATAAGAAACTAAACTTCTTGCTAGATTATGAGCCTTGCCGTATTTTCTAATTTTGCGAGCGAGCCAGAAATAACCACTTCATGTTATATGAAAGAAGGGTTATTTTGTCATCCAAAGCCACTACGTAGGCCCATAAGATATCTTATAGGCCTATCCTGTATCTTAGTATTATAGGAGAGAGCGCAGCGAGCGATGATATACTCTTTTTCATGGTAGGAGTCATCAAAATACACCATGGCCTATAGACCAATTCCACAATGCGAGAGGGCAGCAGACTGGTCAACATACTGCTGTGTGCACCCCAACCTTTATAGTACACAAATCAATAGCGCGTTATGTACATTCGTTCAATTTTTTTTCTATTTTGGACCAATATATGCAGATTTCTTGTAATGTTTGCAATGAGGAATAATCAGGGAAGTTCAGGTCGCAGCTGTGTGGTGCTCAAATGCCACAACAATGGGAGAAAGCTTAAAAATTGGAAGTTAATTGAGTGCGAAATTCACTCGCCTTCGACTCATGAAGCCTGTTTGTGTGAGAAGCCGTACTCCCTACACAGGTTTCCGTAAGGAATGTGAAGGAATTTGTTGCCAGTGGGTAAAAAACATCAACAGAAAAGACTTTCAAGTCAAGAAACATTATTATTATGTAGTTTGGTATACAATTTAATGAGTGAAAACATGTAAACAAGGTAACATTAAGGCCTCCCGTTTACTGTGGCGGTGCAGTACCGCGAGTGCGACAGTGCCAGCAGTGGGGCTGCCATGCTGCAATCAAACTTTTACTGACAAAACTAAGGGGGAAAAGCAACGAAAGTACAAAAATACATCATACCTTCATCTGTCAGATATGGCCATAGTCTTACCTCATCTTCCCATGTATCTATGCTTTATTTTATTGATCTAGAATAAAGTAAATGGAACAATATCAGGGCATATATTGATTTTGTACACAGAGACAATTGCGGTCAGTGCGCTTGCACACTGCAGCTATCGCCACGCCGACAGAGGGCCAAATACATAAATTGGAGGTGGAATTGTTCTATAAGATATCTAAATCATATTTGGTCACCTCTCTTGCAGAATTGGTTTGCTTTCTCAAACCATTCTGTATCTAAATAGTATACGAGCGAGCGCAGCGAGTGACAAAAAATATATACTCTTTTTCGTGGTATGTAAGTGTTTTTTCGTCATCAAACTATAATATAAACCAATAAGATCTCTGAATAATACATTTTATCGGTTGTATTCGACTCTATTTGGGCACATTGCTCGCCGTCCGAAAATATTCGGTTTCTACGAGCGAGAGACTCGAGCAACTGACAAAAAGCGTATTCGTCATCAAAATACACTGCAGCAAATATGATGATATTCGGGCTTCTCGCTGCTTGAGGAAGAGGTGCTTACTGTCCGAAACCATCTTGTTTTTAGATTTTTTATGAGCAAAGCAAGCGAACGAGGGGAAAAAAGAATTTTGTATACGGAGAAGAGGTTCTAGTGTATTGTTATTCCATTCTCATAACATGCATAATTTGAGTAATGTACACTTTATCAGCATCTTTCATTCTCATAGTGAGAAGAGGCTAATGATCACAGGCCATTATCCCATCTCTTTAGGTCAACTTGCTGCTCGATTCCTTGCAATTATATTATGAACATAACATTCTATGAGTAGAAGTATAGTATAACAATAGCTAAAGACACAAGATGCAAACCAAATAACCTTCATAATTATTGATATGATACGTAAAAACGCGCGAAAGCGAAGCGAGTGAGCTCTTCCCCTTCTTTCCTTTCCTTTCCTTTCTGTTTTCTTTTCTTTTCGTTCCTTTCCTTTTTCTTTTCTTGTTTCCTTTCCTTCCTCTTCCTTTTTTTTCTTTTCCTTTGCTTGGAACCCCCTTTTCAGCCATAAAAACAGGGGGCGGAAGGGTATTCCCGCCCCTACATTTTTTTTTACTACGTCTTCCACCGCCATCTCTCGGTCACTTCCGATGTCCATCATTTCTTGATGAAGATGCCATTGCTGCAGCTTCCACCCCCCTTTCTCCCCTTCCTCCTCATCTCCTTCCTTTCCTTTCTTCCCCTTCCCTCCCTTACCTTTAATAGCTTCCCCTATGGTCCCATATTTCTTCGACAGGAGATGCTTCCTTGTCGAACACCATGAACAGAGTGAGGATTTGAACTTCGTGCATTTGGCTTTATACCCCTTAAAACTCAACAATTGCACAAAATGTCAACGTACGCCTTACGAGCACCTAACAAACACCATACGAACGCCAGGAGTTGTCAGTACGAACGCCGTAAGAATCTCTGTTTGGAAGGCGTTCTTACGGACACCATAAAGAGCCCTCTATGAACAACTTAAGGTGTTCTTGTGACCATCGTAAGAATTGGAGGCTTCTAAAATTGTGTCTCGGCCCCACCAAATCTAGAAAAATCTTACATGGTTCTTACGATGTTCTTACGCTGCCTTACGAAGAGGGGGTTTCGTACGAAAAAATCTTGGACAAGACCATCGACCAGGCTGCGAACTTACGGTCTACGAACAGTCTACGAAAGCTCGTTTCGTATGGCTTTCTTATGAAGATCTTACGAAATGGTCTAAAAATCACTCTTACGGCATTCGTAGCAGTTCGTAAAGGCATTTGTGACCGAGCCTCAAGAAAATAAACTGGATAAGATGCCACATGATGTAGCAAACCTAAACGACTGTGATGTTTTGGCTGGAACTGCTAGCCTTCATCAGGAAATGTAGAAAGTGCATGAGTGTGTGTGTAATTGGGTTTTTACAGATGTGTATCAATCAGATTATGTCTGGAACAGACCTTCAATGTCACCACCTTAAAGATGTGACTCACACTCGAACATGGTTCCAATCAGAGTCGGTTTTAGGCAGAGACAAATAGCTGACTGTGGATTTACTGCTAGACTGCATTTCAAACCACTTTGTTATTGTTTTTTCTATGTTATGATACATACATGTACACTTTATAATTTCCTATAATTCTTCAGTACAGTATGACACTTTACTTGTTCAAATTTCATGTGATAAATTCTGTAATATTTATTTTTCATGAAATGAATAGTGCTGATTCATAAGAACCTTTATTTTCCTTCAAATAGTCCTGAATTGCAATTATTAGCACCTGTAGGATACCGGAAACCATAGGCCTACCTGTTATTGCCAACTAACATCATAATTCCATAGAAAAAGAATGTGAGAAAATTGCAATGCCCCGACGGGAGCCTGCATAGCTCAGCTGGTAGAGCACTGGTCATGCAAGCCAGGGTCCCGGGTTCAAATCCCGGTTGGGGCATTGCTATTTTCTCACATTCTCTTCCTATGAAATATTATTCAATCCTACCCAATTATGATATTAAGATTATCATTACTGTTGTTTTAATGTTTGTTCTCATTGATACTGGTTTTATGTTTTTATATTTGTGAATCTATTTCTGTAATCCTGCCTCCAGCCAGTTCAGGAGGAATCTTTCCTACCCTTCTGGCAAAGGACCTGTTTATATTATTGTAACATGTCTGATTTTATTTTAACCAAAATAATGAAAACTTACATGTAGGTCATTCCATAGAGTTGGGTCAAAACAAATCACATGATGTCCATGTAACGGAGGTATCAACCATTTATTTCACCATGGAGATGGGAATTAAAAAAAACTCCCATCTCCCTGATTTCACAATGAAGATCAACTGAGATGTAGCATCATGAGGTAAGTCTCTGGTCTCCTACCTGGGTAATCCATGTTTGAATCGGAAGTATTTGTAAGGATTTGTTGCAACACAGGTTTTTTTTTTTTTATCTCCGTTACATAGACATCATAGTTAAATTGGCAAACTCTCATGTCTGAAATAACTGTGATGCCTCAGAAGTAAAACTTGGTGGGACTTTTTTTTTTTTTTTTCTTAAGTCATTATTGGCATATATTTTAAATGAGAAATGGATCTTAAGTTCTGGTACATCATAAAAGCTGCCCAAACCCCACAGAAATGCTTGTATACCATACTTATCTACATGTGATGTGAGAAACCACAGCATACTTTAAATATGTGTATGCATTGCAATTTGGAGATAATGAAAGGTAGCAGCAAGCACTAAAGGTCCTTTGAGTACTCACTTACAATGTACCTGTAAGTTATAAGATAAGAAATGTGAAGTGCATTACCGGTATGCTTAAAGGCATTGGTTAACATTGTTATAATTTTTTTAAAACTCATTTTGCTACTTCAAAATGGGATAAACATAAGGGTTATAGTGTAAAAATACCGATCTGAAAGTTTCAAAGTATAATATCCACAGGAAGTATTTTTAAATATTAGAAATGTGAACCAACATTTTAAAAATATATAAGGGTCGGTTGCACAATACTAGACTTAAGGAGTGCGCATGCAAGCATGGCTCACCTGACCGTACTGTGTGTATTGGCGTATCACGCGGAGGGAGGCAGATAACATTTTTTTTAACTCGAGCAAAACAGTCCTCTTATTTATTGTCTCTAAGACCAAAAATAATAAAATCGCAGTTTGCGTCTTACTAACAGTTTTTCATTCCAAATTACAGTTACGAGCAGAAAAAGCACAAAATTCTTCACATACTGTGCCCATTTTGGTTGTGTCAGTATTTGTTGTTTTTTTTTTATGCTGAAAATTTCTAAAGAAAAATTAGCACTGAGGCAAATGCAGTATGACATTCCTCCTCAAACACAAGGTAACATGCGCGAGGTAGGTTCATATTACCATGCATATCTGCGGTGATCATGAGGTACATTGTCAAAGTAACACGTCACCTATTGCCACTGAAAAATGCACGCTATATAGCTAGCAAGGCTTGTTTTTTTTTTTCAATGAAGCTATGGCCGGCTAAGCTGATTTTTGGTTGAAAAAGATATAATTCGTTACATAATTGATTTATCGCTGATTTTTGTTCTTCTTCTTGAAAAGGTGACTAGTAACAGCCATCTTTAGAGAAAAAAAGTTTATAGGCTCACACTCGTTAGAAAAAGCTGTAATTCATTACATTAAAAAAGCCACCAATTCACTTCATAATTCTTTAAGTCGATTACCGGTACAACCCCAGTTAGAAAAAGATGTAAAGCATTATTCAAATACACCAACCACCAATTCATTTGTTGTTTCATAAGTCCAAGCTGATCCGACATCCTTACGATCCTCGAAAATCCCTTTTGTTAGATAGTAAGCTAACCGCCGCTAATTTTCTTTTTGTTTCACACTACTTCTTGAAACTCTCATGTAATGACAGTCATTGTTAGAAAATAATGTAATTTATGTTACACCTTCCCATCCATGCACATCATAGAGTTCAGAAACATGATTTCTCACAGAAATACAGTGATTGCCATGGGCTTGAATGGTTTCTCCTCCTCCTCCTCCTCCTCCTCCTCCTCCTCCCCTAGCCCATAAGAATCAGAAGGAAATTTGTCATTCAGCATAATTAACGCAATAGTTGGAGAAGATGTGTCACTGCATTGAGGAGAGTGTTTGAAATTGTAGCTTATACTAATTTCAACTAAGGGAAAGTACAAGCTGGCATGTACTGTAAATCTCTTGATTTTACAGGTCTTTTATACAGTGAAACCTGTATATACAAGCTGCTATAAAAGGGAGGCATAACACCTTTACTAGTGAGCAGTTGGTATTTAGAGGCAAGTTACTATGATAATTCACTGAGATGGCAGGGATACGAATCACATTGTGATCCCTAAGATCACAGGGGTGTAACCTGCCTCAAAATTTCAGCCACATATGAGTCAATGATGACAGCAAAGGGTTTAAAACTAAGAAATACTACAACAGCAAGGGATGGGAATGTTGAGATTAAGACATGATTAATGTATGACCTTGTGTATCAACTTCAAGTGTGTATGATTGGTAATCTTCTGATCCTGCAGCTTGAGTTCCAAGTGTTTCCTGAAAGACATCTCCTTTAACTTGCATTGAATATCTATCCTCAGCATGACATGTTACTACAAAGCTAAGCAAATGACTAGGGGCCCCTCCCAAATGATTGACAAACAGATGACAAACAATGTGGAAATACTTGTGTGGTTCATAAATCTATACTTAATTTCTTCGACACTGAAGGAGGGGAAGCGATTTGTGAGTCCTTAACATCAAATATCAATCCTTAAAGCTAAATTCAGAGCTGCCAACTAGTAGGATTTTTTATAAGGGAATATGAAAATAGGATTTGCCCATTAAAATGAAATTTGAAAGCTCTGACAGTGATTCTTTATTACCTATATTTTATCTTATTTTCATGTTATATTCATGTCATATTAGAGGGAAGACATTTCACAAGACATGTCCGCACCGCCTAAAGTTCTCGTCATGACATTTCATAACTTTTGCATCTCGCGCTTCTTTTGAGACCCAATTCGTGACGCCTGGGTAAGTGGTTCCAAAATTATGCAACAATTGGTGGATCTCTGAAGATCTGCCTGTCTGCTTACAAGAAGGACCGTAGTCTACGCAATTTGCTGGTGCACTCAATGTTATTATCTACACCCAACAACGAAGAGAATCACAGGACCGTCAAATGGGGAGAAGTAGATGTAACACCTGCAACTTTGTATCACAAGCAACCAGCATCAAGGGCCCTAAGACAATCTAGCATATCAGGGACAATTTCACATGCACGACCACCAACTTGATATATGCTATTGTGCTCACCACACATGAAATGCTATACATCGGTGAAACTAAAGTGAGGATGGCCTATCGCAACAATGAACATCTACGCTCAATCCGACTGCACACGATAGGGCTTCCAGTTGCACATCATTTTAATCTTCCAGGACACTCCATCACCAACTTCAAAATCTGCGGCGTCATGAGATATTCTGGAGCAACAGATGAGTGGAAATTCCGAGAAGAACGTATGATCCACTGTCTAGGATGTTCTCCAACCAAATGGAAACAACATGACCTTCCATTCCTTCCCTATGAACTCTTAGTTTCTTCGTCATTGCTTCTTGTTTTTCCGGTTTGTTGTCTCCTTCTTTTCTCTCTCTCTCGCTCTCTCTGTCATCTCCTTTCTCTCCCTTTCCTCCTCTTTTGTATTTTATATTTTTTTCTTATTTGTTTCTTTTTTTCCTTCTTCTCTTCTTTTCTTTTCAATCTTAGTTTTTCTTTTCTCCCTCTCCCTCTCTCTCTCTTCTCTCGGTTTCTTTCTTTCTCGCAGGCTTCTTTTTGACTTCTTTTCACTCCTTTCTGCCTCCCACTTTTCTTTCCTTCTTTCTTTCTCCCCCTTTTTTTTCCACCTCTTTCCCTCTTCTTTCACTTCAGCTTATGTACTTCTTTTCTTCGTTACGTAATGTGTGCCTCTCTGTCTGGCACGCTAACGCCTAGGGCTTCAGCAGAGAGTGCGCGCAGTTTACTGATGATTATATACGATGCATTTTGAAAATTGATATACATCGAATAAAACACTTGATAAAGCCCTAAGGGCGAAAATTCTTTAAAATTCTTTGTCAACAGAGTTTTTTATTCAATTTTTAGTATTTTGATTTCACCAACTCCGAGCAGAACACGATCCACTTTGTTTATATATTCATGTATATATATATATAAATACATATTTATGTATTTTGTTATTCATTTTTGTTATGAGTTTATTGTCATGATTTTGTTGACTATTATTATTTTCATTGTTATCAGGGCCTCACAGAAGACCACCACTTTTGAAAAAAAGCTCTCTTGATTCAGAGGTACTGCAAAATTGCCATCCTGTTTCTAATTTGCCATTCTTATTCAAAATTCTTGAAAGGGTTGTTTTTTCTAGACTCACTGAGTATTTTTCGGATAACAATTTATTTGATCCCTTTCAATCTGCATATCGTCCCAACCACAGTGTGGAAACTCTCCTGGTCAATGTGTCCAACTCCATCCTTCAGGGAATGGACAAAGGAAATATCTCAGCCATGTTCTTACTCGACTTGTCTTCCGCTTTCGATACCGTCAATCATACTGTTCTGCTTAATACACTCAGTTCATTTGGTGTTAGGGGTCAGGCATATGCATGGTTTCAGTCTTATCTTTCCTGTCACTCACAGATTGTCTGTATTAACGAATGTAAATCTACCAGCATGCCTCTTACTCACGGTGTTCCGCAGGGTTCTGTGGGCGGGCCCACTTTATTTTCAATTTATTTGATTAGTTTGGGACATATCTTACGACACCATAATATCAATTATCATATCTATGCCGACGACATCCAACTCTATCTCTCCTTCAAACCAAACCAGGCTGATGCAAACAATGCAATCACCCGTCTTGAGAATTGTCTCTCTGACATTCACTCCTGGCTGGATCGTCATTCATTAAAACTGAATCCCTCCAAAACTGAGTTCCTTCTTTTTGGTTCACGGGCTCAACTTAGTAAGGTCAAGTTGTCATCCGTCTCTTTTTCAGGGATGTACCATAAATGTGTCCCAGACGTGTCGTAACCTAGGGGTCATGTTAGATTGTGGAATGTCTATGTCAAATCAAATAACCAACATCTGTAGATCTGTAAGGTATCAGCTCCGCAATATTGGGTTCATCAGGAAATATTTGTCAAAATCCGCCACTGAAAAATTAGTTCATGCACTGATTTCTTCACGACTTGATTTTGGGAATGCCTTGCTTTACAATTTACCCAACACCCAGTTGTCTAAACTCCAAAAGCTCCAAAACGCTGCAGCACGCATGGTCACCCTATCTAAAAAACATGTTCATATCACACCCATCCTGAAATCTCTACATTGGTTGAAGGTCAACGATCGCATCATCTTCAAAATCCTTCTCCTTGTATTCCATGCAATTAACGGTTCTGCTCCACAATACAACATCAATCTAATTAACAAATACACTCCTGTCAGGTCCCTACGTTCATCCAACTCTGGTTCCTTAGTTGTTCCCAAATCCGTTAAGACATGGGGGGTACAGGCTTTTGCTCACGCTGGCCCTGTTCTCTGGAATGATCTTCCCCTGGTTATCCATGAATGCACTTCAATTGACACATTTAAACGTTACCTTAAGACACATCTATTCAATGCTTCCTACTCTTAATTGTTCCTTAATTTATCATTGTATTTGTGCTCTTCTCTCTCTTTCTTTCTTTCACTGCGCCTTGGGCACTCTGCAGAGTGGATTTGGCGCATTACAAATCCCATCTATTATTATTATTAGTATTAGTAGTAGTAGTAATGAGTCACCCTGTCTACATGTATATACGAGAATAGATAAATAAATGAATAAAACTATGATAATTCAATAACATAAAATAGAATAAAATTATTTCATGAAAATCAAGTACCAGTATACAATTTTGCCAAGATCTTGGGGGGGGGGGGAGATTCTGCCCCTCCCAGGCCATAGCATAGCCAAAACACACAGGCCTGATTAGGGTTAAGTTTTCCCCTATGCTCAGTATATTCTGCCCCTTCACAATTTGTACTGTAGATCATTTTAAATGAAGAGATACAATGTGGAAGAGTGAGGATCATGATAATTAAGCCCTATATAATTATTATTAATGTTGTATTTTAGTTAGGACACCATGCAGAGTGGCAAAGGAATCACACTGTTCTTTAAATTTGCAAACCAAAAATAGGATTTTTAGCTTGAAAATAGGATAAGGTAAAAGAAATAATGAATATGATTATGTGGGTGACAGCTCTGTAAGTGAATTCCTAACATTTGTTATCTTCTTCTATAACTAGCTACATGTGAATGAATTATGCTTTGGGTACACACTGCAGCAATGCGCATTTAAAAGTTTAAAAGGTATACAGAAACCTTGTGAGCAGGACAGTTAGACAGTTTCAATAAACAGACATCATGATCAGAACTTTGTATATACAGTATAGTATTTTTGGTACTGACTACAACATCCTAATAAGATGTAATGGCTTGATTAACCAACAAATTGTTTACTACAAGTTCTCTTATTCTGATGATTTTAAAGGTTTTGCTCAGTTTTGGTATGTCCTCAAAAAACTATTCTTCTGGGCCCATATTCATGAAACCTTACTAAGCTAGTTGTCAACTAATTACATAGGTCACAGTACACAATTAGTTGACAACTAGGCCTATGAAGGTTTAATGAATATGGGCCCAGATTTCCTTGCTTTCAGCTGCTCAATAGCAAGACGGAAGCAAAACTAAGATGTTGACTTTTTGCCCACTCAAGGTGAATACTAAACAAATGAAAAGAGGAAAACAATGTTTAATCTCGGGTCAGTGACGTAAAGTCACAGGCCTGCAGATGTGCAAAACCCATGGGAGCTCTGTTTACTTTGCCATTTCTGACTAAAACAAAAGGTATAAGTTTAACCAGTGCTTCTCAACCTTTTTTTACTTTTTTCACTATTCAAATTTTTTCAAGGCGCACCTTCATTCTTAATAATATTTTGAGGCCCACCTCACAGAATCTCAATGAAAAAAATCAATAAAACCTGACATAAGAAAATATAGAACGAATTGTGTGGTAATAATCTGGACCACTACGTTACCTACATTACATTCCAAAATCCAAACTACATGTATGGTTTAGATTGATATAATACTCCCCCCCCCCTTGTACAAAAAATTTTAAATTTCAGCACATTGCATTGACAATAATTCACAACTGCTGATGTTATTTTAATATGTTTAATAAATTCAATTAAATTTGATGTTAACGGTAAAGCTGAATTCAAGAATTTTTTCCAAAATATTTTGGACCGACATCGTGGCCCACCTGAGAAAGCTTCGCGGCCCACCGGTTGAGAAGCGCTGTGTTAAACAGCAATGATCACGTCTATTTCAAGTCTACTGAAATAGAAGAGTTAATGCCCAGAGCATTCTCCAGGGTTCATACACTTATAGATTTTCAAATTTCCATGACTCAGCGATCACATGTGATGCGGAACTTACATAAAATGCGCACTGATTAAAAGAGTTTCAAAGCTGATCTGGGTGCCATGAATGCCGGGCTGACCGGAGCGCGAATTTATTAACATTAAAAATATCTTGAATAAATGATTTTCCATGACTTTCCAGAAGAAACTTACAAATTCCCTGACTTTCCCTGACTTTTTGCTTCTGGAAAAAAGAATTTCCAATTCCCTGACTTTCCAGAAATTCCCTGACCCGTATGAACCCTGATTCTCTTATCCTAAGTTCATTCAACGTCATGCCATATGATCTTTTATGACATTGGGCCGATAGTCACGCATTAAAGTCAAGCTTTGTATAGAAGTTATTTGACCCGTTGACTACTTGCATGTAAGTCTCTCTTTCCCATAGACTTCATACAGGGGCCACCCAGTTCCAGTAGCCAACGGGTAAACAAACCTTTTGAAAATTGTGTATAATTCCATTTCCCCATAAATGCTCAGCTGTTTCTTTATATTGTAGGTACACTAGGATTCATGCTATGTGATTAGGTGGAAAGGCCATTAAGCCAGACTCAGATGGATATACAAAATCATAAGTCACCTGTTTTAGTTGACTATTCAAATCTGCTACATGTGGGCATAATCAAGCCACAAAATCAATATAATTGGTCTAAATACTAAAAAAAAAGCAAGTTTGGAGTGAGTCAGATTGGGGGGGGGGACCAATTTGATTACAACATTTGAAATAAACAAATGAAAAAAAAAGAAGCCATGATTTAGTCCTGAATGCACTACATCTATTCAAAATAAAAAGCATAGCCTATTACTCACCCTGAGGTCTGGACCTATTTTGGAGTGGTGAGAAGAGATACAAAGAGAGAGAGAGGAGAGAGAGAGAAAGAAATAAAAGTGAGAAAGCTTGAACAATAAAAAACAACTTAAACAGTTTTATTTCAAAATGAAATATCTCAGTTGGTCAAATGTAACTTTAGTATCATTGATTCAAGCATATAAGTGCACATTACAATTGTTGATACAAAAATTAAAGCAAAAGGAACAAGGGCAATGCAAAGCATAGCATCCCCTCGCTGAGTACAAATGATCAGCCATTTTTGCGTATTTAATGAACCTTTGACTTACATTAAATGTATGGTATCAAATGGAAACCACATTTTTGCATATAATTATCTTCATATAGCTTCATATCATGTACCTTCTTACCAAATTTCATTAAAATCTGCTTAACATTACTAAAGTCGTCGCACAGAAACCACATTTTTGGATACATAATTACCGGTAGCTATTTCACATATTCAATGAGCTATCACCTTCGACCTTTTACCTATATACTCTAAAATCAAACTTTGCCTATATCTTCATACCATGTAACTTTAGACTGGGAGCCAGAGGGGGTTAGCTTAGTGAAAAAATTACCCTTTTTTCATGGCCATAGCCGTAATCTATGGACAAAACTATTGTAGGAAATGCACGTCTGCCTTGCTCCATGTGGTGGGGGTGGTCAGGAGGGGCCCCAAAATAGGTAAAAAAATAAAGCTAGATTAGCGAAAAAAATAAACCTTCATGAAAACTAGTGGAAATTGTAGAGCATGACCCCCTGCATCATAAATGGCCAATGCCAGACATTTTAGGTGGTGGGTTGTGCCCGCAAGAAGCCCCCAATATCAAAACGCCCATTTCCTTGTGTACAACAGGAAAATAATTATTTAAGACAATGAGCTAGATTAGAAAAACAAATTAACCCACTGAAACCTGGTGGAAATTGTTAAGCAAGATCCCCTATGTCATGAATGACACAAGACATTTTCAGTGGTGGGTTGTGCCCCCTAGACGCCCCCAAAATAAAGTCAAAATGCTTCATCATTACCGCTCAATAAAACATTGTGAACTTTAAGACAATGGACTATAATTGCAAAACAAGTTACCCCCATGAAACCTAGTGAAATTGTCAAACATGTGCCCCTGCATAGTGGATGACCCTTGCCAGACATTGTCAGCAGTCGGTTGTGTGCAGCAGATGCCCCCAAACATTGTGCCAAAATAATCCAAAAACGTCCATTTCGTTAGACTAGTGCACAATACACGTGTCATGTGTAAGAGGAATATAACTTTGAAACAGTAAACTACATTAACAAAACAAATTACCACCATGAAACCTAGTGGAAATTGTCAAACATGTTCCCCTGCATAGTGAATGTCCCCTGCCAGACACTGTCAGCGGTGGGTTGTGTCCACCAGATGCCCCCAAAACTAGGGAAAAAATGCCCATTCATCTGTGAATGGATGAAAATTATAACTTTGAGACAATAAGCTAAATTATCTGAACAAGTTACCCCATGAAACCTAGTGGAAATAGTCAAACATGTGCCCCTGCATAGTGGATGATCCCTGCCAGACATTGTCAGCGGTGGGTTGTTGTGTGCGGCAGACCCCCCCCCCCCCAAACATTGTGCCAAAATAATCCCAAAACGTCTATTTCGTTAGACTAGCATGACTAGTGCACAATACACGTGTCATGTGTAAGAGGAATGTAACTTTGAAACTGTAAACTAGATTAGCAAAACAAATTACCCCTATGAAACCTAGTGGAAATTGTCAAACATGTTCCCCCGCATAGTGGATGTCCCCTGCCAGAAATTGTCAACGGTGGGTTTTGTCTGGCAGACACCCCAAATCCCGTTGTACACAAGGAAATGGGCGTTTTGATATTTGGGGGCTTCTTGCGGGCACAACCCACCACCTAAAATGTCTGGCATTGGTCATTTATGATGCAGGGGGTCATGCTCCACAATTTCCACTAGTTTTCATGAAGGTATTTTTTTCGCTAATCTAGCTCAATTTTTTGACCTATTTTGGGGCCCCTCCTGACCGCCCCCACCATATAGAGCATGGCAGACGTGCATTTCCTACAATAGTTTTGTCCGCAAACTATGGCTATGGCCATGAAAAGGGGGTAATTTTTTCGCTAAGCTAACCCCATCTGGTTCCTGCTCTGCTTTTTACCAAATTTTCTTAAAAGTTTGTTAGTCCGTGGGCCAGAGGGGTCTATCGTGCACCCTCGACCCCGACCCTCCGTCTTGGCTCTTATTTTGTTTCTTAGTATCTCAGAAAAAACAAATGTTTCCAGAAAATAAACTCATTTAGATTATGTTTTTAACGCCATTTTTTAATCAATATCAAAATCCATATTTTTAAAATTATGACCATTTTGTTAATGAGCTATGCCATTTAGAAAATTTTATATAGGCTATATCTCAACCAAAATACGCTCATTTTTGCTGAAATTTCTATCATACAGTCTTCATCTCATTGGCAATCGATATGTAAAATTCCAGCCATTTATACTATCATTCTCATATATGCCAATTAGGCCATAACATTTGCATATCATTAAATATGGAGATTTCCTGCTTCAAGTATTTTCAAAAATCAATTACAAGTTTTATTCTCTTTTTCTTGCACTACCAATGATATATTTTCAGTCAAGCATCATATCATTCTCTTCATCTGTATCTCTACTTATGGAAAAATAATGTCCCCAAGATCACCTGTTCCCCTAAGATATGTTTGCAGCCCCTTTCTCAACTAAAATCGAGGTACGTTTTAAAGTTTTTGCCTGTTTTTTCAAGTTACAGCTATGGAGTGTAACTGAAATGTCCAGTAGATATTACCAAGAATTATTCAAAGTAAAGTAATTTCTTTATCCACGTCAGTAAGACCACTAAATGTTTTCTTTTTAATACATATAGGTTTTTACTGCTTTACCATAACATGAATAGCATATAAATGATACATCTCATACATAGATTCTCATTCACTGATTAGTCAAAACTACATCATTTGACATGGCGCATCTCAATCTATCGTTCATTCCATGTCAAAAGATAGAACGCCCAAACCCTCTGATAATACATGTGAACCCTCCGCCATGGTGTAATATGTCTATGGTAGTACATATGCACACGTTCATATATGAGACGTACCCAGGAAGCTCGTTAGGCTATGAGCAAATGAGAAGGAGGTTTAGGACATTGTCCTTGCACCGTGCCATATCAGATGCTTGATTTGGCATAAGTTCCAGTTAGGTAGTGTGACCTCCCGGCCCCATAACACAAAGGTTTGCGATCAATCGCAAATTTAAAACAATCATTGTGATTGGTCCAGGGTCACCTTTTTGAACAAGATGTGCATGAAACAATGGTCTTGACTGGCTGTTACAACTTTGTGATTGATTGCAAATCTTTGTGTTACAGGGCCCTGGAGAAACATGTATGTGCAAAGTTTCATGCAATAGTTTGCAGTAGAATGAACAAAAATCATCAATGAAAATAGGCCCGATTTCCCTTTTGTTGAATATCGATTTCCTCCACCATTGACAATATGCACAATCAGGAAAGAGAGGTTTACCAAAAGTGAAATTTGGCCTATTTTCATTGATGGTTTTGTTCATTCTACTGTGAGTTATGGCATGAAACTTTGCACATATCTTCAGGAGATCACTAACAAATAGGAACTTACGGTATGCCACATTAAAGGCATTGGCTAACATTGTTATGATTTTTAAAAATCTTGTTTTGTTACTTTTTTTTGGTTATTTTTAAATATAAAAAATGTGAACCAATGTTTGAAAACTATATGAGGGTCGGTTGCACAGAATAGACATAAGGAGTGCGCATGCGCGTATGACTCACCTTACCGTACTGTGTGTATTGGCGAATCACGCGGCGGGAGGCACATAACGGCATTTTCAAATTCAAGCAAAGTGGTCCTCTCAGTGATTGTCTCATGAGAAGAAAGATAATAAAATCGCCGTTTGCGTCTAACTTACACTTTTTCATTCCAAATTATGGTTGGTTTCAGGGTTTTTGAGTACAAATACAAGTACTCATAGACATGTTTCATCTTAGTTTGAGAATTTTTTAAATCAGCTACTCACAAAGTTAGCCAATGCCTTTAAGTATCCTATAAGGCACAAAGGAAGGACAATGTCTTAAAGGTAATAAGCAGTAGTGGAAAAGGTGGCACTTTGAATATTTAACTACTTTGTTAGGTGGAATGAAAATTACTACATGAACTGATGTAGAATGACTAATTTCGAACATAGTTGACGTTTTTTTGAAAAATATTTGTTTAGAAATGGCTAAAATATCAACGGAAGATACGTTGAGTTCTCAGCGCGAGCCCGCGTCAAAAATTCACACAAGTGTAAACAGTGTGTGCGAACCGCTATGCGCTGTTGAGCCGAGAGCGTCGGGGCAGGTGGTCTGTAGCGAGGGTATAAGGTAATGGTTGATATATGATCATTTCAATTGTTTTACTGAAAATCACCGGAAATCGTGAATAGAATACTAGATTATCTCACTCATGCATCTTTTCATGCAAGCCGAACAATATGAGACTATATTTGAGCAGTTTCATGCCAACTTTGATTTTGCTATACCACTACTGTTTATTACCTTTAAACCTTCTTCTAATTTGCACTATTTTCTATTCAACCGTGAATCAATAAGTATCATTTGCAATAGTCGTAAAGACCTCTCTAACACATGAATTCCTTCACATTACGTCAAATTTAGCATGCAAAGGTTTCAAAAATGCAGTTTTACAAATTTCACCTTGTGCTCACTTAAACATGAAATCTGACACACACACGTCGCTTGGTATGTTTGGAAGCATATTAAATTTATGTTGCATGACTTCTAACGCTGAAAATTTGAAATTGGTTCCGATATCAATGAATCAAAGTTATGATATGAGGCTTGTGAACTTTAAAAAGTGACCACTTTGCATTTAAATCATGTTCACTGAAGCGTAACTGAAGGATTTGCCGTTAATTTTTAATGAAATGTAGCTAAGAAGTATAGCTACATGCCTTTGTATTCAGATTTCCTCAAAGGTTCCTGATAGTAAAATTACACAAATTTGTTTTATGGGGAACTTACACTTTGTCTTGTGTTTATTTGACATGCCCTGCCAAAAGACACTGTCCAAATTGAAATGGCACAAGTCATAGCAATTATTTCCATTTCCACACACAATAATTCAGGTTCAGCTCAATAAATGTAAAAATGATTAAAAAAAAAAAAAAAAAACGGTGTAACACATCATTAATGCTGCCATTTTCAGAATATGTAAAAGTGGTATAATTATGCATATGACTGCTTCTGATATTTTTCTTTGAATTTATAGCTCAAGCAGATACTGCAGAAGTTTTCTAAATTCTTTTGTCAAATGCACTTGAAGAGGGAGCTGCAATATATCTGCATTTTAAAAGAAATATTGTTTATATTTCTTTTTTTCAACATCTAAGACAGAATTTTTAACATTATGCCTTCTAAATACTTACATGAACATGTGTATACTAAGGCTGAGTCAAAACGTTTAACCGACGTTTAAACGACCGCCAGAAGGCAAAACATTTATCGTTCTGTAAAACTGAAAACCGTTAACCGTTTTCAAGAAAGAAAAAAAAAACTTCCTTCCTCACACCTGCCCAAATTTCAAAAATACCACATCCCACACCCATGAAATGGTCTTCCGATGTCCAGATTTCCATGAACATAGTTTAATTAAGTTATAAACTAACGATATGAAGAGAAATCAAAATTTCCTTCTTGACTCAGAAAGACCGAATTCTGAATGACAAGAACAATCTGATCATTGGAATCGCTACATTTACACCACCAACTTGTACATTTGGGACTGTACTGAAATTATCGTGGAGATACTAAAAATCAATTTATTTTTCAACTTTGTCAAAGTTTGTTCTCTATTTATAATTTTCTTTTAAAAAAATAGTATGGCTGTCAAAATAACAGATACATACTTTATAACTAGTTTTCGGCTATCAATCCTATCAACGTGAAAGAAAATGTCCACTGAGGCATTGTGGGAATGGGCTCCAAATGGTCACATCTCGATGTCAAACAATTACTAGAATTTTACATTCTAAACTGGTTAGGGAAATTCTCTTGTCATCACCTAAATTTCCATTTAAAGAAGAATCCAACAAATTTCATTTTTTGTTTAATTCATGAGTATACTGATAACAAGGATATTTTCCTTATCCAAAATGTGAAAGTCTAGCCATCTTTTAAAATTGATATGTGACCATTTTCAGACCATTCCCTCAATTGACATTTTCTTTCTGGTTGATAGGACTGATAGCCGAAAACTAGTTATAAAGTATGTATCTGTTATTTTGACAGCCATATTATTTTTTGATAGGAGAATTACGAGTAGAGAACGAACTTTGACAAAGTTGAAAAATAAATTGATTTTTGAAACCCCACAATAATTTCAGTACAGTTCCACATGTACAAGTTGGTGGTGTAAATGTGGCGATTCCAATGATCAGATCGTTCTTGTCATTCAGAATTCGGTCTTTCTGAGTCAAGAAGGAAATATTAATTTCTCTTTATTTTGTTGGCTTAAAACTTAATTAAACTATGTTCATGGAAATCTGGACATCAGAAGATCATTTCATAGGTGTGAGATGAGGTATTTTTGAAATATTTGGGCAGGTGTGAGGAAGGCCTTTTCCCTTTTTTTTTTTTTCAGTCTAATTCTGAACGGTTAAATGGAACTGCCCGTTTTTTAAAAAACGGTTAAACGTTTAGCAAAAAACCTGAAATGACTCAGCCCTAGTGTATACCAAACTATTTTGATGTCTTTTCTCATAATTATTTCAAATGTCAAACAAAATCTGCATGGTATGAAGAACAGATTGGATCTCACCTTTCTCGTCTTTAGAAGATGAGAGTGATGGGGCTTGAGCAGCAATGGCACTGGAGAGCTGAAGTAGACCAGAGGACATGCTGCTAGGTATGCCAGGTAGACCTGCAGCAGGATGAGGTGGCATGGGCACTGGAGGAGCATGTGCATGGGGAAGAGGATGCTGCATTGCTGCTTGACCCTACAATAAGAAATTAATAGGATCAAGTAACAGCTCACCACATTCCTTCACACATTCTTAGACTTAACTCAAGTGCATGGGTCAGGATGTTTGAGTCTTGCCTGCTTTTTATATAATGAATACTTGTGTCCCTCTGGACAATCCCATTTTCATCTTCAAGATGTCAACAGATTGACTGTCAACAATGGTACTGGCTATACATAACATCAGCAGTCCTTCAAAGGGGAGCACTATATGAGCGTCAATCGGCTACCAGCCTAACCCTAACTTTAACCCTATGCATGTATTTCATATCCACCGAGGGTGATGAATATTAATGAGGCATGTGACGTCGGTACCCAACTGCCGCTCATATAGTGCTCCCCTCCTTCAAAGAACAAGGCGATAGCCATAATGTGTCTTGCTCTATTTGCACGTAATCATTCTAGTAAATTAATTTGCAGGTAAACATTAACATTTGACCTCATTTTACCTTTAACCTACCTACAATGACCTCTGACCAAAATATAACAGTGAGGTCCATACAGGGCATCTACGATCCAAGTATGGATTATACAAATGGCATTGGGCGAATAGTTGTAAAGTTATCAACCCTAGTAGAAAGTTGCAGGTAAACTTTAACATTTGACCTCATTTGACCTTTGACCTACTTACATGACCTTTGACCTCAAATAACACTCAGGTCCCTAAAGGGCATCTACCTGGTTAAAAATGGGCTAATAGTTGCAAAGTTACCAACCTCAGTGGCAACTAGCAGGTAAATTTGAACATCTGACCTCATTAGACCTTTGACCTACTTACATGACCTTTTACCCAAAATAACATTGAGGTTCCTATAGGATATCTACCATCCAAATTGGTTACAATGGGCTAATAGTTGCAAAGTTACCAACCCCAGTGGAAACTAGCAGGTAAATTTGAACATTTGACCTTGACCTACTTATATGACCTTTTACCCCAAATAACATTGGGGTCCCTATAGGGCATCTACCATCCAGGTTTGGTTAAAAATGAGCTGATGGTAGCAAAGTTACCGATCCCAGTGTAAACTAGCAGGTAAATTTGAATATTTGACCTCAATTGACCTTGGACCTAATATGTGACCTTTGACCCCCAGATAACATTGAGGTCCCTATAAAGGCATCTACCATCCAAGTTTGGTTACAACGGGCAAATGGTCACAAAGTCATTCAAGTTTCATAAGCATTACAAATGGACGAAGGATAGACCGACAATGGACAGACGGACTGACAGACGGACATCCACCATTAAAGATCCCTTAGTCTCGCTCCAACTCGGTGACTCGACACAAACCCACTTGGTTGTATCTGATCTCCCCCACAGGTCTTGGGTTAACCTGATCAGACTCTGGTCAAGTGTTCAATATCAAGTACATGTATTTACCTTCACATGCAGAAAAACCTGAAAGTTATGACTATACATTCTACAGCTGCAATATCCACCAGTCTCAAGGTTTTGAATACTTGTAAAAACTTCATCACAGGCAGTGTGCTACACCCCAATTAAATGGTCATAAAACTGTCCAAGCTTTTGAATCTGTAACAGTTTTCTGAGTGGTGTGAACATATTTCAGATTTTTCACCCATAAATTCACCTTCTCTCATTCCCAGATTTGTGCATCGAAACTCGATGAGAATGTCAGAGGACATACAAAATAGTCCTTTTATGCCTCACATGAATTTTCATCCAAGACTTCTGCATATTTTTTGAGAAACAAGTATTTTCTGTTGTGAGAGTATGACAAAAAGAGGTTTATTTTTTTCAGACAAAAGTCTAGGACAATATGAATATGCAAACAATTAATATTTTATTAGACTTTGAACACCATTCTCACTCGATGCACAATTTCCCTTAGTTTGGGCAGATGGTAGTTTTGCGTGAAACTACTTTCATAAATCGGACTTAATGTGAAAAGACTGGAAGCTGCCACTATGTGCGTGCACACTCAGAGCCATCCATAAACTGAGCAGCCAGAGCGAGCGAGGGAACATTAGGGAGAGAGAGCAAGAAACAGTAGCACGAGGTATGAGCAGCCGTGCCAGAGAGGGAGAGAGTGTGAGAAATTGTAGCATGAGCAGTGCCAGAGAGAGAGAGAGAGAGAGAGGAAGAGAGAGAGTGAAAAAGTATGGTACACTATTTGATTTGTCTATGGGTACTGGTGCAGCACATGTGTTGTATGTAGATGAGCCGCACAAGGATATGATGGACCTGTATTACTCGGGGGAAAATGGTGCAGTCCAGTAAGCTCCACTGAGCTCCACATCATATTTTAATACTATCCTGATTGATTTCTCTAGAATTAAGTGTATCTTGAGCCTGTGTCATTTTGGGGGTCAAATTCGGCCTTGGTTAACTTCAGCATGTTTTATTCGCAACATACGCATGGAAACAATCCTGCACGTATAACGTGTAATGATACGTACATAGGTAGGACCAGACTACTACACTCAAGTGGAAACCAGCTTGCCTTACCTGCTGCATGTGGGACTACATTCTAACTTCCATAAAGGGTTTGTGAATGATATTGCCTTTGATTTTTTCCAGACATAACCCCGGGATATACAATCGTCGTGTGCTCGGAAGAACGCCACTAACAGGCATGTACGCAAAATGTATGTTTTCGAAAAAATGCAAATGAAGTTTTGACCTTACTTTGAGCCTTCAGCAGCTAGTGTATTATTTTATTTCTCTGTCCTAACTGTCAAAATTTCAGACAGAGCACGATCTATTCTTCAATGATATCCTGTGATTTTACTTAAAACAACAGTCGAAAGGTTTTCCAATCGCAAGCATTTCATCCTGAACATCTTTCTTCCGAGAAAAAAAATGCGCAAATACATAAATCGAGTTCCCAGAAAAAGGACGCTAACCCAAATCAGACTATGCACATACGCAAGTTGAGCAAGCAAGCAGTCTTTCTTCTGGGAACAAAAACGCGCGAATATGTAAATCCAGTTCCCAGAAAAAGGACGCTAACCCAGATCGGTCTATGTGCATAAGCACATTGAGCGAGGAAGCAGTTTGGAATTCATGTGCCCACAGCCCGCATCATTTTGTTTATTGGCTTATTACATCATATTATGTCAAATTGAGGTATGAGAATGGTATTAGGAGAAAGAGCACACATTTCTCAATCATTCTATGAGAAAATCTGAAAATCGAAATTTCGACCCAAAATTCATGTAACAGCCTTCTTCCGGGCACATGACGAATTATGAAAAGATATTTGGAGGAGACCTCCAGTATTTGATTTTTCATATAAGAAAGTCTTGATCTTGGGCAATAACAGAAAATACTGTAAATACTGCAACATTTTCAGAATAAAAAAAGAAAAAAGGCACCATATATTCCTACATTTTCACCAATTAAAACATGATTTGACTACAAATGATAAAGATTACGGGTTAGAGCAACACCTATTCTTCAAATCTGAGATCTGAATCATTTCATTTGGTGGTTTCTAGGGCGAGATTTTACAGTTTTCCCAAGGCTCTTCTGTAACATTTTCATGTAAACAAATTATCTATTTTGTGCAAGTTGCGCAGCACAGCAAAAGCTTTTAAGCTGTTAATCGAGGTCTTAACTGTTGGCTAATGATGACAAAGTAGACTAGCTTTCAACCAGCATACGATCTGCACACCATACAACTAATCTTGACAAAAGTTGGCAACCACCAAAAAAAAACAAACAAAAAACATATTTCATTTTTTCAAGTACTTACTGAGAAATGTGGAAATGCAGATTGTTGCTGTAAAAGAAATGGACATAAAAGAGTGAGGAAAGATTAATGTAATGACCTAAAACAGAGAATAAAACAAAATGGGCCAGTGGTTCAAAAGTTACTAACCCCAGTAGAAATTGTTTAACATTTGATCACATTTGACCTTTGACCTACATGACCTTTGATCACCAAATGACACTGAGGTCCCTATACAGCATCTACCATTCATGTTTGGTTTTAAACAGGCAAACGGTTGCAAAGTTATTCACGTTTTATACTCATTTGACCTTTGACCTCCAGACATGACCTTTGACCCCAAATTAAATTCAGGTCCCTATAGAGCATCTACCATCCGAGTTTGGTTACAAATGGGCTAATGGTTCAAAAGTTACTAAGCCCAGTAAAATGTTAACATTTGACCTCATTTGACCTTTGACCTACATACATGACCTTTGACCCCCAAATTACATTGAGGTCCTTATAGAGCATCTACCATCCATCCAAGTTTGGTTCCAAACGGTCGCAAAGTTATTCAAATTTTATGAGCGTTACGGACGGACGGACGCTGCTAGACACCGCTAAGGATCCCTTAGTCTCACTCCACCTCCAGTGGCTCAACAATAAATGCCACCGTGTGTAAATTTAAACATGAAAGTGTATACTGGCACTTATTGTATGCACAAAAAGTACCCAACCAAAACAAAGCCATGTGTTCCAGTTTTCTGTACCATGCGTAAATTTTTCCCGGATGCCGAACGTTGCGTTTCCACCCATGTAAAGAAAATCCTGGTGAGAAGCCTGCCTCTATGACCTCTGACTTCAAGCCATTGTAGTCTAAAATTCTGTCAGTACACTTGCACTATGTATGAAGTACATGGCTCAAATGTTCTTGAAGTATCATGACAATGCTAACTAAATGAATCCTCAATCACGTGCAGTCGAGATTCATGCCTCCGCCTTTGCCAGTTCAAAAATATATCACTTTTGATTATGGGAAATGTATTAGGATACATTTAGAGTACAAAACTGGAAAAAATGGTTCTATTTAAATAACACTGTGTCAGCCAGATTTGTAGTTGATCTGTCCAATGGTTCTTAATAAGTTATCACAAGAACGAGACACTTTCATGTATATGACCTCTACGATCTTTGACCTTTGACCTCGTACCCCAAAACCTAATCAGATCATCGTCCCTCCCATATGCACACATCAACCAAGTCTGAGGTTGATCCATCAATTTGTGTCTGACTTATCGCGAGAACGAGCCAATTTCATGTATGTAATGACCTCTATGTCCATTGGCTTTGACCTCGTGCCCCCCAAATCTAATCAGATCATTGTCTCTCCCATATGCAAACATGAGCCAAGTCTAAAGTTGATCCGTTAATTGGTTGACTTATCGCGAGAACGAGCCATTTTCATGTATATAATGACCTCTATGACCTTGACCTTTGACCTTGTGACCCCAAAATCTAATAAGATCATTGTCCCTCCCATATGCATACATGAGCCAAGTCTGAAGTTGATCCGTCAAATGGTTCTTAAGAATTAAAGATGTCGCAAGAACAAAAACTGGACAGACGGACAGACAAACCGAAAACATAATGCCTCCAGTACCTAACTTCGGTCGGCAGAGGCATAAAAATCTTAATTTCATGGAAAATTGACCTATATCATGATCTGTGACGTTATCCTAAATCTAATCAGATTGTCTACCTATAGAAATACATATAATTACATATACAAGTATGTAAGTTTGAAGTTCATACCTCAAATGGTTCTCCAGATATTGTGTTAACAATGCTAAAACCCAACATTTCAGGACTGACCTCTATCAACCTTAAAACACTGAATTTAATGGAATTGTTGGGTTTGTCAAATTCCAGGAAGCATCACATGACATCACATACATGTATATTCTATATGAAAAATCTACTTACAATTATTTGAACTAAAAACCCTTAATTACAATTTTTTTAGTATTCATTTCAAGCAGAAACACTTTACAATTTTCTAGAAATTTAAGAAAAATCATTTTTCAATGGTACTTTTAAAAATGTTTCTTCTTTTCTTTTTTACAACTGAGCTTGCCTGATTTTAGTGTTATTGTGCAGTAGCGACAAAAATGTGTTTCTTCTACAAGTGCTTGAGAGCTATATTTCCATACAAACTCAATTAAAAACTAACATGGTTAATCCTTTCAATACATAGTGGCTATTCATGACACCAATAAAAAGAACCTACAGTATCCGGGAAAGAACTAAAATTTTTCTGCCCAGTCCACAATCTTGATGATTTCTTTGAATTACTAAGTTGTAGAGTTTGACTCCGTACATGTACATGTAAGTCACATAATGAACTCACCCCAATGATAGCATTGAGTTCCGTCATTGTAACTTGCTTAGCCCGTTCTACTGCAGCTGCTACTTGTTGTTGATGCTGACAGAGAAAAAAATAAAGGTGAAGATGAGCAGAATTCAGGGTATTTTCAGTGTTACACGGCTGGATGGCAATTAGTGATTCAAAAGTACAAGAAAAGAAAATGAATAATTTGATGCTGACAGAACAAGAAAAGAATAATAAAGGAGACAGAAATTAGAAGCTGAGCACAGCTTCATAGTATTTGTCAAGAGGCATAGATATATAGATAAACAGATTTCATTATTTCATCATATCTGGCAGTCTGACAACTAAAATAAACATGAATTACAATCAAAATTTACCTAGAAGGCTTAACATAATGACATGGGAAATTAATTACATGAAATTACATAAAACGAATAGGTGTATTGACAAAACAGGAAGCAGGCATGATCTGGCACAAGCACGTTACACATGCAGTCAAATTTGTGAAACATACTTTTTTCCCTCATTCCTGTCCGCTATCCTTATTCTCATCCTATTCCCTATTCCGTCCTCTATCATTATCCTTATCCTATTCCTGTCCACTATCATTATCCTATTCCCCCATTCCTGTCCGCTATCCTTATCCTTATCCTATTTCCCCATTCCTGTCCGCTATTGTTATCCTTATCCTATTCCCCCTATTCCCCACATACTCACACACACACACACACCCACACACACATACAGATACACCCAGTCACATACTCATGCACCCTCATGAACACACACTCACAAACCCTCTCACCCCCCCCCCCCCCCCCCCCCACTATTATAAACACATGCTTTTGCTCAGGCCATACCAGCATACAAAAAAGTACTGCCAAATGACAAATAATGTACATTAAAGGCTGAAAATATACTCCAGAGAAATAAAAGGGAGAAAAAAAATATGGGTTACTATCTACTGTGTACTGTCTTTATATAAAACCGGATTAAAAACATTAAAAATATCCATTTATCATTAAGTATTAAAACTATCAAACCATCAGAAAGAAATGTGAATACTAACATTTCATTAGCTTATGAAAGGGGAAAATCAATGTCATTGAAAGGTTTTTAAAAAGAAACCATTGGCATAAATTTGGGCGATGTACACGTGTAATGTGAAAAGGGTATCAAAATTGCAAAAATCAGGAAAAAAGGGTATACTTTCACAACAGCTTGGGGGCGTGTAAAGGGTATATATTTCACTGATCATGAAAATAAAACATTTGAGGCATTACCCCCCGCTAATTCTTCGGCGGGAACCTGGCGAGAATTCTTATCCTATACCTGTACAGTTTGATATCTCAACCAGTATAATGAAATAAAATGCATAATGATAGCTGATAGCTTTTCAGTTTCATTGACTCAGTTCTTTTGATGATGTGAACAAATGTGCTGTTAAAGGGCCAAAACATCTTACGGAAACAGAAGGCTTACTTGAAAAATGTATCTTTTCAGACTTGATTTGAAAATACTTGTTTAGGGTGGGGAAAATATGAAAAAATACTTGTTTATGGCATTCTGAGATCGAAGGATAATTACTTGTTTAGGGTCCATTTTGAAAGTCCATGTATGAGCATGATGTCCACCTTGTAATGACAGTGCCCCCCTCCCCCTGGGCCATTTTCTAGTTAAAATGTCACACAATACTTTTAAAAGCCCTTGAGGATGGAAACAATTTCTGTCAGTTTAAGGTACAAATAATTCAACATTGTGTGGAAATATATATTGCCGGTTTCAGCTCTGAATTCAATTTACAACAGTAAGGTCCAGACAAAAACTTTTGGCTTGCCCCTCATGGAGAGTAAAGAGCAACTCTTCAGCTTTTACCCTCATGTATGCCATTATTTAGTTAAAATGCCATAAAATACTTTTTTAGATTCTCAAATCTGAATTTTTCAATCCACTCAACACAGCACAAAACCTCTAAAAATGGCTTGTTTTAGGCCTTATTTTAATTGGTTACAGCAAGTTCTGCACAGAAAGTTTCAGCATATTACATCTATTAGAGTAGAGAAAATCTGCTATTTTTCTTTTGAAACAGCAGTGAATTTATTTCAAAAGCATGATACTCTGTTCCCCAGCTGGTTTGTGTACTGAGAATAGTAATTTTTTTCCTTTTTAATTCATTCCTTTGAAGACATTTTACCCTTCTTAATTATCAGCCAGCTTTCCCCTTATTCTTATTGGTCGAGGGCTTATCGGTTGCCAGTTTCAAGGAATGCTTAGATGTGACAATTTTCAGTCCAACCCCACAATGTCTCAGTTGACATCTTCTTTCTGTTTATTCAAGGATTTATAGCCGAAAAACAATTATAAAGCATGCATCTAATATTTTGACAAATACACACAACACAAAAAATAAGTTCCCCCTAAAACAAATCTGTGTAATCTTTAAATGAGGAACCTTTGACAAAATCTGAATACAGATTCATGTAAGCTATACTTCTCAGCTACATTTCATGTAAAATTCAGGTAATGCTTCAGTAAACATGCCCCAAATGCAAAATGGTCACTTTTTATGTTGACAAGCCATGTCATAACTCTAATTCAATGATATATGAACAAAATTCAAGTTTTCTGTATGAGAAGGCATGCAACATAAATTTCATGTGCTTCCAAAAAAAACCCATATGACTTGTGTGTCAAATTTCATGCTTGAGTGAGCATAAGGTGAAAACTGGCAAACACTGCAGTTTTGACATCTTCAGCAGTAAATTTAATCAAATGCGAAGGAATTCATGTTTTTGAAGGGTGTTTGTGACTTTTGCAAATTCAATTGCTTACTTTGATTAACTATCACAATTCTTCTTGGGAAGCTTGTCTGATTTAGTTTCATAGCAATCCTGATGTCATATGCTTCAGTGAGCAAAAGAGATTAGCACATTATGCAAATGAGAAGAAAGTTCAGGGCTTTGTCATTGCTCTGTGCCATATCGGATACATAATTTGGCATAAGCTCCTATTAGTGAGTGACATCCAGAAGATATGTGCCAAGTTTCATAAAATAACTCACAGTAGAATGAACAAAAATCATCAATGAAAATAGGCCAGATTTCACTTTTGCTTAAATGTTGATTTCCTCAACCATTGACTTTATGTACAATCAGGAAGCAGCAGTTTAACAAAGTTAAGTGCAAGCAAATGAATTTTAGTCATAAGTAAAAAATAAAACTTTTCCAGTCCCACATGCTCATTGAAGCATGAACTTTCCATAAAATGCCATGGGATCATTGTTACTTGTACACTGGTTAAAAGCACATACTAAAAATGTTATATGATTTTCAGTGCACAAAAATAAAGCAATACTTACTTCACATATCTCACATGGTGACATCTTGTTTTTGTGTTCATTCAACCAAGAATTAATAGGTATCATTTGCAGGAGTCGCAAACACCCTTCCAAAACATGAATTCCTTCACATTAGATCAAAATTACAATGCGAAAGATGTCAAAACTGCAGTTTTAGCCATTTTCACCTTGTGCTCACTCAAGCGTGAAATTCGGTGCACAAGCCATTTGGTATGCTGGGAAGCACATAAAAATTTATGTTGCATGCCTTCTAATGCTAAAAACTTTTTTTCAGAACTGTTTTCCAACATAGCATAATTTCTCTTGTTCTTCTTTCCCTTTGCTGATAGAACTAAAATCAACTAAGAATCTCACCTCCTGTGATAAAAAAGGGATGATCTGAGCACAGATGGCATTCAACCGCTTTGCTATTTCTGTCTGTAAATAGATTTAAGAAAAGAACAAATTTAATGTAAATACATCTAAAAACATGCCTCCACCAATATCATTACTCTTCAACAATTTTGTAAAATTACTGGGCCCGGTTGCATAAAGCTTACCACTTTCTTGATATACACAGTGTTCACAGCTTATGAGCTTCAGTATAAAGTACATCACTGCTCTCGACTACAGCCAATTAAATTCAAGGTTTCCATGGAAGTTACAACTGATGGAAAGTTACCATCAATTGCAAGTTTTATGCAATGGGGTCCTGATGCATTATTTGCATTAACTTACAGTATTGCAGTTCCTATAACCATGGATCTCATAAGATCCATGCTATAACCAGGCTCTGCATACCTTAAGACCAGTTTCAAAACCAGTCTGGTTTAGGCTTGGTTTTAAACTGTCTGTTCTTTAAGTTTTGGACCAAGATCAGTGCTACACCAGAACTAAGGAAGAAATGTTGTCTTATAAAGGGCATGAACATCATATGTCAGGCTGCACATCTATGCAAAATCAGGACTGTTACAGTGATGAAGTATACTGAAGCTCACAAGCTGTGAACGCTGTGTAATTTTATGCCTTCACCCTTGCCAGATTAGAAATATATTGCACATTCATGCTGATCTTTTTAAAATTATGACTGAAAAATTTAATAAATAATTTTATCACTCCAAAGAAATCTGCTAAAATACTACTGTTACTGCAATAAATTTCTGAAATGACTGCAGAGAATACTGCTGTTAAAATGAATGCTACGCCATTTCTTTGCGCATAAATGGGCTTTGTTTGAAATGATCTTAAAGGAGAAGTCTAGGCGATTTCTGTAAGCATGGATCATAGAGAGAAAAAATTCAGTGGCTAGAAAATGTCTTCCTTTACACAACATACCTTAGGATTACAGAGTAATCAATAATTAACTTTTATAAACAGTAGTTCTAGTACGAGCCCATTTTCATCCACAATACAGTTCGCACCCCGGCCCAGTGACGTAGCAGATGCACCGCATCATATAGACGCAGGCATGCATGATGATGCGAGTATAGTGCGTGCATAGCGCGAGAGTGAATCACTGCAGTAGAGGTACACATCGTTTGTTTCGTCATCTCATATTGCGCCGTAGTTCCTTTTTTTTTTTCTTAAATTTTATTAGATCTACAGTCATATCATTTCTGATTTTATTTATGCTTCTTGTGCCTACTTGTTAGCCTCAGAATTTGTAAAGACTGTTAAATCTGAACATTTCAATCGATGGGAAGACCTTACAATTTGTCGTGGGCTTATAGCCCATCACTTTCGAACGCCCACACCCTATCCACCGCCACCTGCCAACATCCCGGCTTGAAGTGGTCTTCGCACACTTTCATATACTATGAAAATTAGTAAGTTTTGATGTCAAATTTGTCCGTTCTAATATCATTAATCCATCGGGTACACCTCTCCCTGTCCGTCAGGGGATTCAGGATTACAAAAAACTTCTCTTAGGAACAGAACTGATGTGATTTGTACATCAAAAGCTAGACATCTCGGCATTTTGCATAGAGAATGTGCAGAGAATAAGTGCACATGCGCAGTGCAAATGCATCGCCAATGACCATATTTGGGTTTCGGTGGGAAATTCAATTATTCGGAGTAAAAAAACGAAAACTTAATCGGTATTTAAAAATCACAGAAATCACTCTAATGAGTGTGCGCCAAATGAAAGTAGCATTATCTGTCAGCTTGAACTTTAAGCTGTATTGTGTAATTTTAATGAAACCGTTTGGACTTCTCCTTTAAGTTACAAGAAAAATAAAAAACTTCATGTAATCAGTGACCTCCATGACCTTGACCTTAGAACTTGAGACCCTAAAATCTAATAAGGTCATCATTGCTTCCATATCATTACATGTTTGAAGTTAATCCATCAAATGGTGAAAGGAGAATGCAACCCAGACATCAGTGTGCTTCCAGTGCATGAAGAAAAACAAGAAGAATAAACAGTGAAAGTCTGAGCAAAATCGGACAATCTGTTCAAGAGTTATGAACTTTGAAAGTTTTTAAGTTAATCCTTATTATAGGGATCTTTAAATTGGCAACTTTGCCAGCATCTGTGATGTCATTCTGGTAAACACTCCATTCATTCTGTACACATAATTCAACGTTTTCTTTATTTTCAAGGGAAATAAAAATTCTTTCGATTTATTGTTTGAGTATGACATGGCTATATCAATTCTGCAAGCATACTGGGAAGAATTTCCTGATGTGAAATTTCATATAAATCAATTTTTTGGAAAAATTATGTGCAAAATGAATGCAGAGTTGTCCACGATGACATCATAGATGCTGGCAAAGTTGCCAACTCAAGGATCCTCATAACAGGGATTTACTGAAACTTTTGAAATTCATAACTCTTGAACTTATTGTCCGATTTTGCTCAAACTTTCACTGTTTACTCTTCTTGGTCATCTTTATTCACCAATAGCACGCTTGTGCTTGGGTTGCATTCTCCTTTAACACAAGAACAGTCCATTTTCATGTAAAAATGTCCTCTGTAACCTTTGAGCTTTCCTCTCATGACTGCCAAATATACTTAGATTGCAATCCACCCACACTCGACCTAGCTAGAAAGTTTCATGAAAACCCATCTATCACTTATAAGATCCATGGTGAGATATTGTGTTCACAAGCTATTGTACAATTATATCAACCTGTGACCTTTGAACTTTTGGCCTCACAACCCCAAACTCTAATCAGATCACAGGTCCTCACATTAGACATACATGTAGCTACATGTACAAAGTTTCATGGAAATTGGTCCATCAGAACTTGAGATATTGCATTCACAAGCAATTTGAACATACATGTACAGGGTGTTCAGACGCAAAAAAATACCAAAACGGTATAGCTATACCAAAACGGTATAGCTATATGATGAATTTATACGTCTGAACAATGACTAACGAAACGACGTATAACGAAACAGCGTATAACGAAATGACCGGTCAGAGCATCATTTCGAACTAGAACTCGATAACAAATTATCATTCCGTGTACGTCTGAATGTATGGCGACCATAGAATGGTATAACTGGGTGGGGCTTAATGTGAGCGTGTGTGGAGAGGAAGGCCAGGCAGGGGCTAGCGCTGACGTCATGACCATAACAACATGCGCAGTGGGAAACTGTGCATCTATACCACGTTTTTCAGAAGGGCCAAGATTATGTGTCTGAACGGTCTGTCAGCTATACGATAATTATTTATACGTCGTTTCTTTATCGAGTTTTGGTATAAACTGGGGGTAGTTAGATCAACCTGTCTCCTTGACCTTTTGATCTCATGTCCCCCAAATCTAATCACATCGCAGGTCCCCTATATTGGAACTAGCTATGAAGTTTTAAAAAAATCTGTTCTTCCGTTCTTGAGATATCGCGTTCACGGGTTCAGATGGACGGCACGTATGTGCGCCTCTCATTGCCCCTGTGGCATCTTTGTGATCGCCGACATGTTTGCAAAAATTTGCCATTCACGATCTTTTTTCTCTTTACCACTCTACAATAAGACCCTTCATTTTCGCATTTTCTTCAAATAGTCCAGTTTTTCATGGAATTTAAAACCTTGTCACCTACAGTTGGAGGTTTATTTTGGTAAAAAAATTTGGTTTTGTAAAGTCTCAATTTGATCTGTTATCAAGACACCCGTTTCAAATCAATGCTTTTGTGTGCTGTGTTGACCGAGTCGCCCGGAGAAGCCTATTGAATTTGTGTACAATTTGCCTGTGTGACATCACTGCGTGAGTGACAAAAAGCTAGGGCAGGCCACAGGGCCTAGGGCTTACTGCGTTTGTTGCCATTTCCTTTCTATTTTAAAATCAATATTAATATTTTAATAGTTAATACACAATTTACACAAATACAGTTAGCATCCTAGACTATTCTCATTTTTTTTTTTTTTTTTTTGAGGGAGGGGGGAGGGTGTTTACTGTAAGTTTTGTTGAACAAAAAATATAAATTAATCAGATGCTCATGTGCCCAGCCCCTTGTAATCATCTCTCCATCCCCCTCCCAAATTATCCATCTTTCTAAAAAAATGAAAATAAATTAAAAGAAATACATGTAATGAAAAACAATAAAAGGCCCACATGCCTGCGCAGCCAGATCAAGGAGGACCTTTTGAGGACTAAATTATATTTTTTTATCCAATTACTCCGAAACTTTTTAACGTAAGTCTTAGTTGGAAGTAATTATTTGTTACAAATGAATTGCCAGCTAATATTTAATTTATTGCTTGCTTATTTCTGTTTTTTATTCACCTTTATATACCTGTTAATCAGGGCAGGGGCAAGGTTGCTGTTAATTTCAAAACAGGTTTGGCCCTTTGTGGCTACGACACAGGGTAATTTGAGGGCACTCGGGAACCGGGTCGATTTCCAGCCCTTGACGTTGCTTCAAGTTCGGTGGTCCAAAAGTTTGCAATGGGTTGTGTTTGAATTCTTTTATTCTTAATCTAAGTTGCTAATTTCCCTTCTACATTTTTGCATTCCTATACACACATACATGTACTATAATACATGAAGTATATGGACATTCTCATTTCACTCCGAATGTGTTCAGGAAATACCTAAATAACAGCTTCAAAACCAAATGACGGAGTAAAAAAGCCAATAATTCTGATAAATATAACCTTTAGTAATTTCTAATTCAATGATTTAATGTTTATCATTCAGTATATTTTTAATATTTTTTTCAAACCAATCCACTCAACAAAATCAAATAACATGCGCAGATCATTGCATGCGGGACCGGACAACTCGCCTAAACCCAGCCTGCTGGATACGGTTAAAAGGCCGATGGCACACCGTACGAAATCGCCTTCTGCTGCTTATTACCAGCATTCATCAGTCTGATTTTAGTTTGGGAAACATTCAAATACGATCGTTACAATATTTTTCCAGTAAAATAAGTTCTTCTTCTTTAAAATAAAACACAACAAAAAGAATTCCATAGAGCTATATCATCCTATTACGTAGCAAAGTCACCTCACCATAAATTTGAGCCAAAATGAGTCAAATTAGCTCAATTTTATGCAGTATTTTCGGGATGAAACCAAATTGAGACTTGACAGAGTGAATCGTCTAGAGTCATCCTCGAACATCACAAGTAAAAGTACCCTTACGTCCAAAAAACTGGAACTTAACTTATATAACATTTTTACCAACCCTTAATTTTTTATGATGTAAATTGTATTTTTAAGGATGTAAAACATGTCACATGAAAAAAAAATAAGGGTATTTTTCGTTGATAAAACACCATTTATTGGAAAGAGTATGATATGAAGGGTACATCATGCATATTCATCACAAAGGACAAAAGGAGAGGTTTGATTGGTATAAGATCGAAATATCGATTTTGCATGAACATGAAAAGAACTCTCGATTCCACGCAAAAAGTGATTTTGGAGCTGAAAATGGCTGCGCCCTCATAAATCCGCGAACACGCATACGTGACGGAGGATGGATGGACGGCTGGACAACCCGAAAACAAATTGCCTCTGGCACCCTTCGGGGCGGAAGCATAATTATGCATGTGCAAGTACCGGTACAATGTAGGGAATTCCCGTGATATGATGATCTTCCCTTTAAAAACCCAGGTCAGATATTTCACAGCAAGCCACCAAACAAAACAGCGACAGGAATACTTTAACATGTAACTGATGTGCAAGTGGCAATAATGGCCCACATTCTGTCTTTGTATACACATACATGCATACATATACAGGGGGTTCCTAAAAAAAAAAAGAGGGTAATCAAAGTTCAAAGGTCAATGGGAGAAGAGGGCTGACTCTCTGGCTTTCAATTGACACCTTGCATGCATTATCAATACCAAAGATCACTGAAGTAGACACTCCTGAAGGTACAGAATCCATTTTTTCAAGTTTTTGCAAAATCAGAAATTTGGAAACCGGTAATCAATGCAAAAAATAGCTTTTTTTCTGTTTGAAATCTGAAGAATGGGTAATATCATTCATGATTCAGCCCTTCCCTTTTATACACCAACACCATCAACATGTCCCCCTACCCTATCGATACAAAGCTGTCAAAGACGGTGCAAGTTTTGCCCCACTCTTCTGATCAATGCGGGATCATGGCAAAAAACATGGATCTCACACTGCAAGTTATTGGGAATGTGTACACTCTGCCCTTCTGGTATCCCCAGAGGAAAAAGGCACAGGGCACAAAGTCAGGGGATTGTGGAGGCCACTCCACCTCACGATTGAAGGCTATTATGCATTGACCAGCCTCTCACTAGTATGACATGTCAAATGCCCTGCTGGCCTGCTGCCTATATAGTGTATGACACAGGTACACCAGGTAGTGTGCATGCTTAATACAGAAAACTGAACCACACACATCTCACGATTCTAGCCTTTTCTGGTTGTCTAAGAAACATATTTAACTATGTCACAGTATGCCTAGATGTCAATCAATCATCATTTTCTGATGATCTTGAGAAGAAACTAAAAAAACACATGGTTTGTAATAAAAATCCGTAAATACTGAAAGTAGCGACCCAGTTGTGAGCTGCATGACGTAACAAGTTCTACGGCTATGGCCACAAACCCTAAATTGCTCGGTCACTACTGAAGTGCCAAGTGAGTTCAAAATAGACAGGCATCCAGGCAGCGCCAGCTTGATTTCCAACCTGGTCGGCGCTGGGAGATCGGTCGGTCAGCCTGTCGGCGAGTTCTTTTTCATTTTGCATTTACCTTCTAGAAATAGTATGCCATGATAATCAAATGATCTGAAAATTGACTCAGCAGTCCCTCCAAAGTTAGTACAAACCAATATTCATTAAAGCAGGTGATAGATCTGCCACTTTTAGATCTCCAGATCACCTCAATTCTCACACAACAGTAATTCAAATAACAACTGTGAGCTACTGACAAGCTCAGGCCTGACGGCCAAATATTTGTCAACAGAAATTTTAAGTACTTGAAAATCAATTACAGTACAAAGCCTCATATTAACTTCTCTCTTGAACCCCTGCAAAGAAAATCAATGACTGAAAAAAAAAATAGTGTCTGAGGTCGGTAGTCTAGAAGTCTGAAACACTTTCCTGAAATACAAAGTTAAGATCAATCAAAGACAAGGCAATAGCAAGATTGTGTCTCGCCCACCCGTGACTAAATAACACGAAGGTTTCCCAACGTACATCCCTAACCAAGTTTGATGTCACAAGAAAGTCATGCCGGTAAACTCTAACATATGACCTCAAATGACCTTTGACCTCACCATGTGACCTCTGACAGCACCACAACATAATGTTACCCCTAGTGTATCTATCACCCAAGTTTGGTTGCCATTGGACCTAAAGTTACCAAGTTATGTGTCATAAGAGAGTCTTGCAGGTAAACTTTAACGTATGTAAAAAGTCTTGCAGGTACTCTATAACAATGTGACCTCAAATGACCTTTGACCTCACCATGTGACCTCCGACAGCACCGCAACATGATGGTACCCCTAGTGCATCTACCACCCAAGTTTGGTTGCCACTGGACCAGCAGTTGCCAAGTTATGCATCATAAGAGAGTCTTGCAGGAAAACTTTAACATTTGTGACGGAGGGACGATGGAGGGATGACGGACGGACGCCATTTGGATCCCTTAGTCTCGCCTTCACCTCCGGTGGGCGAGACAAAAATGAACCATCTTGGTTAAATTTATCAATGATACTGAGTAGTTATAAAGAAACATTTCATGTAAAAGATATGTTTTTCATAGAAAGAAAGAAATAAAATGTGCATGCTTTGATATCATGTCTCATTGAATATGTTGTTGATGGCCAAGGGCCAGTCAAATACCCAGGTTGCTCATGAGAAATTCCAGACCAGTGGGCCACCGCCGGTACGCCTACGGGACACTCGCAGATGCCCACCGATCATTGGCCGGTCCAATTTCTTAAAAATCAGCTGGTGGCCAGTGGGAGATCGTTCGGGAATCGGTGAGTCATCATTCGGTCACTGCCTGGACGCTGCATGGAAGAGATCCCCGATTTTGCCAAGTTTAGAACCTAAAATCAACTGGTGACCGATGGGAAATCAACAGGGCATCGCTGGGGCTTTACTTCCTGCTCGACTTCTCCAAAAATCATTGGGCAATGCCTGAATTCCAGCGGCACCAAGGCAGGCTGCAAATCGATCGGTCGCCACCCCGAACTGCGACCGTAGCCTAAACAGTGGTACTTCCAAAGTATTCAGCTGGTCAGTGGCACCAGGTGATTAGAGCTTCAATATTTTTTTTTTGTTCTCTCAATATCATAGTACCACCACTGAGGGCTTGGGACATCATACCCCTCCCAACTGTGTTGCTACTTTCAGTATTTACAGACTTCTGTTCCAAACCACATTTTGGCAAGATTTCTTCTCCTTTTTCGGCTTCAGTAAGTTATATTTTCAATCAATTAAATAATAATTAATCACATCTATGCAATCTTTGACTGTGTAGTGCAATATATTTGCAATCAAGCAACCACAAACAGAAAAAATAATGAGATGTTTATGGTTCAAAGTTTTCTAAATTCAGTATGCACACTACCTGGTGTACCAGTGTCTTACCCTCTTTAGGCAGCAGCATTTGGCAGGTCGTACTAGCCTCTCACAGGCAGCGCAAAGACGGTGAGCTGGAGCACCATCTTGCACCCACCAAAGGTGCTGGAACAATCCTCGATCCTGTCTTTCAAAGTTTTCCTCCACCTGGGGCACAATGTGTTCTTTAAACATGTTTAAGTAAATGCCCCATTCATGTTTCTGTTGAAGAAAAATGGTGCAATTACTTGGCCACTTCTACACAGGCCAACCCATACATTCCATTTCTGTCTGCTCATGTTTTCATCAGAAGTGAATTCTGGTGGATGTCCTGCAGCTGCATACTCCACTAAATTATCAGTGTTCAATCTCCGGTCCAAGCCAAATGCAGTTTCGTCGCAAACAAGATTTTGCAGGAAATTGGCACTGCCCTCAGTCCTGCCCAAGAGTCACCTTGAAATGTTGAGCCTCCTTTGGAGATTCTTCTCCAGCAGTTGCCGACATACTTACCTGGAAAGGCTTCCACCATTTAGCATTTTGTGAGACTATCTGCCTGTGCACTACATTGGAAAGTATCAATTATCTTGCATCGCTAACATCTGTATGCACATGTGCCATTTTCATTCTGCATAACAAAACACGTCATGTCAACATAAACATTGTTAAGTTTCTATTTAGTTTCTGAAGCTGTTTTTTTCTTTCGAATTACAAATTAAGGCTATCAGATTTTTAAAATTAGTACTGTAAATGACTGTAAATGCAGAATACTTGTAGTTACAAGGTTATCAGTTGCATGGGCCCCTAGTAAATGATTTTTCCGGGGGGGGGGGGGGTTAAAACTGGAAAAAAAGCTACTATGTTAAGAGATAGGAAAAAATGCCAGGCTTTGTGTAGAGTAGTGTTAGCATTTTTTTTTCTACTTTCCACAGAGCCTTTCCAGGCTAAACAGACTTTCACTTTGTAGGGTACATGTTTAGATCCAATTGTGCAATACCATGGAAAGTTCTTGGCCCTATCCCTAAACCATTATGCCAAGTAGTTGTGGACCTTGGGTGGGCCTCTAGTTGTCTCCTGACAGCCTCAATGTTTTCTAGGCATCTCCTACTCCACCTACCAGAACTGCCCTTGTTTCTGTTAAGGCTTGTTCCATGTGGTTGGTATTTGTGCACATTTACCCAGATAGTCTCCTGGATGGATGATCTCTGTCTGGGAACCACAAACAGAATGCTTTCCTTATTTCCATTACGCTATCTGTCAATGCTTTTTCCTGCCACATTCAAGACTGCATTCATTAATCCTGGGAGCTGGGCCGGGCTAGAACCCGGAGGCCGGCGAGTTGGAGGGATTTCTACCGGACCAAGCCGGTCCGGGTTGATGGCTGAAACAGCAGAGATCGGAAGCCGATATCATGACTTCAAAAACACCACATAAACAACCAGAAAATAAGGACTGTGCTCAGTTTTTTCTTCCCAAATATCCTGTCACTCAATTTAGCAGATAGCAGCACATATTTGAAAACAAAGTTGAAGAGGCAGGGTGTTCATTGTGAAGATGCAAATATTTTTAATTTGCAATCACACTGTGATTTGTAAGTGCAGCCGCGCCACATACATGCATGACTAGCGATAGCGCTAGCTACGAGGTGCTACAGCAGTACAGGCTGAGTGAGCATGCACCTATCAAGGAGCAGGAGGGGGCCTTTGAAGGAAGTGCAGACCAAACGGCTTTTACTAAACACTCGGGTGGGGTCGCGCTGGGTATGGTGCGCCAAGTGTTAACTAGGTTATTCGGTCAAAAAAACGACAGTCAGTGTACAGTAAAACCAAAACCCTCATAGCCACGTCCACAAGCATATTCTGGTAAACTGATCCTCCAGCCCTCTGCTATGCACAGAAGTGTTTGTAATGAAACAAAGTCAATGCCCAAGCGAAGTGAATATAGCAGACTTAATGAGAGATCATAATTATATGTTTATTCATATTGAGGAGGTTTTTTGTTGCAAAATTGTCTGTTGCATTTCATTTTGTAATGGAATGGTTCACTGTTCGTGAATTCTATAAAGAAATAAATTTTTGAGTGAACTTTTGACACTAAATTGTGCAGTTTTGGACCAAATAACCGTTAACACTTGGCGCACCATACCCAGCGAGCCGCGACCCGAGTGTTTTCCAGCGCGAAGCGACCCGAGTGTTTATTAAAAGCTGACCAAACACGGGTGATGCAAAATTTGTGTGACAGTGAGTAGAATGATTGGGATGATAGTTTTGATGTAGAATGACAGGATATTAAAATTACATATGGCAACAGTGATGTAAAATTACAAAGCACTTATTTGATTATTTGATATGTGAAATTTAGATATCATGAAAAAATGAAATAAAAAATAAACTGTCTGGGTTGACCGACTGTACAGGTCCGCATGGCAACAAAAACCAGAATAAAAACCAGAATAAAATCACTTACGAACAACACTCACTTAAAACGAAAAGATGAAGAATTTGTCAACCTGTTCCAACACCTCTTCTTTACTAATGTTCCTTTGAAAACCAATTTAATGTAATGGAATTCTCCCTTGAAATCTTATTGCAACACTGATAACGTGAAGATTTGTAGAAAATGTGGTCATTGAATGAGCGCGAACATAATTCCCTTTGTATGGTTTCCACGCAGCGGGCTTTGATTCTCTCTCCCACTTTCCTCCCTAGCTTTCTCTCTCTCTCCCCCACTGATAGTGACCCGTCGGGGGAAAATAAAACATTGATATCAACTTTATTTCAAGGTGAAGATATTTTACTACATCAGTGGATAGACAAAACAACATGGCCAATTCGTTATCTCCCTCTCTCTCCGACCCCTCACATACTCATGCACACTCCATTGGCTGTCTGTACTGTCCTCTGCCTCTGTCTCTCTCCCTCTCTCCTGTGTCAGTCTGGTGCTCACATGACAGGGCATCGACACTCCCATTTGCCGAATCTTGTATTTGGTATTGAATTTTCATAAGTTCTTACATAAAAGTTCTAGCCCCATAGGCATGGCGCGCTCGAAGATCGAAGGCAGAGACTTGATCTTCTTGCTTCAGTGACATTGGGGAAAACAAAAAACAAGGCTATCAACTTTATGCCAAAAATATAATTTTCTACATCATTAAATAGACACAGCAACATGATCTTTATAATGGTCACATTCTCCCTTGCATGCTTACGTCTGCCTCAGCTCAGTCTGTAATTCCTTCTGTAGTCTTATCACATGAACTTTTAACCATGCATCGGCTCACATGACATATCATCATTCCCATCGGTCGAATCTCGTATTTGGCGTTGAATATTAATAAGTTTCATAACACAGAAAGCCCTGCAATGGGTAGGATGGATGGGAGGACGGAGGCTGCTTTCTCCCTGCGCGCTTAAAGATAAACAACCTTTATTCCCATTCACTGGTACATGTGGCGCACATGGCAAACACAAAGAAGCTTGCTTTGCATGCCATATTTTTTCCACACTCTCTCTTAGCACTCCGAGTTCCGGGCCAGTCCAGGACCCGGAAATGAATTTCGCCAAGCCTTCCGATCTGGTTTCGAGCCGAGTTTACCTTCTAGGCCCCAACATTAGCATTCATCCCACTAGACTAGTTGCAAGTAAGTGATGTGTACTACTCACCTGACCTTGCTGCCAAACCAATAGACCTGTTTACTAATATTATTCCAATTTATGCATGTTTCTCTCCAGAATGCTTGGTTAACAACTACATGTATTCAGTTCACATATCGTGCATAATGGCATCTGAATAGATGGAATCCAGTTTGAATACATTAGCTTTTTCTATGTTGGGAAGCCTCTAAAGGCCGTATCTCACCAACGGAGACGTCGCTGCGACGTCTCCATTTTTTGTCGCAAGTATGTCTCCAACACGTCTCCACAACAAAAAATGGTTTGCGCTCTCACCAAGGCGAAACTTCTAGGAGACTAATCGGAGACGTCCCCAAGCCAGGTGTCAATCACTTTGCTTGGAATTTGCGGAGACATCTCCATGACGTCTCTGAGACGTCTCCTCAGTCGCGGCGAAGTCTCTGAAACATCTCCTATAGTTGCAGCAAGGTTTCCGCGACCTCGCAGAAACAAATAATCTCTGCAACTGATCCGAGATCTCGCGGAGACTGGAAAAAAGTCTCTAAAAAATCGAACATGTTTGAATTTCTTGCAACTCCTCGGAGACTCCATAATTTTCAGGAGATGTCTCGGAGACGTCTCTGCAACTAGTAAAATCTGGAGTCGCAAACTAGTCGCGAACTAGTTTCAAGCCCAGTGAGATACCCCCTTTAGTTCCCAAGGGAAACTTTGTTCAACAAGTATGCATAAAATAAGTAAACAAGTCTGTAGTATTTTCCTTCATTTCATCTTCTTTTCTTAATTTCTCAAACTCATTTCTGTCTAGACTACATTTAATAATTTGAGAAGACATTTCTCTTTGAATCAGAAGTTACACTATTTCAGTGGCATCCATTAATCAATACTACCACCACTCCACCATTGACTTACTACTATTCTCTGTACATGGCTTTTTCATGGCTCATCATCAACCCTGACTTCACAAAAGGACTTCTCAAAGTTTTCTCATGAAGTAAACATGTTAATTTGGAATGTCACACTTCTGCATTTGTTTCTGTCACCTCATTTGGAACAAATTGTTATCATTACTACTTCACTTTCATTTCCTACACTTCACTTGGAGAAATCAGTTCAACTTGCTTCTCTACAATTCATTCAGAAAAACCCAAAATATTGCTTGTGCTAGATAAGTAGTTTTTTGTGATAATATCTGTGGTGATATTGGAAACTGATTTATGCAATATTGTGGAAGCTCTTTGTTTTGGAGGATTGGGGTGTGGGTAACCCATTCATGCATAAAGTCGGTAAGTGGAGATGGGTTCATTATTTCATTTCAATAAATCTGCAACCATCCTGCTTCAGGTCTATAATCCAGTTACATGAGAATGTAGCAATCATGCCATTCATTCAGAAGAATGTGGGTTATGCTTACCTGACATTGCAGCTGGACAATTACCCTGTTAGATGAAAATGTAGCAATCAATGCTTTTCATCTCTCAATTTCAACATTTATTCAGAAGAATATGCTTACCAGAGATTGCAGCTAAACAATGCTACAGGTGTACATAACATTCACTTGCAAAAATACAAATATTAAGGAGAGGGGACAGCTTTTCACTGAAATGAGGTTTGCTGTAAAAAAAAAACAAAAACAAAAACAAAAACCAATCAAATCAAAACTTGGAAAAAGTAGGTCTTGTACCCTTCACCTTCAAGGAGCCTAATAATCCCATCACATCAAGCTAGTTCACACTACATGTAAGTTTTGGAAAATGTTGCCAAAACAGGCTCAACCTGTGTGCAAACGACTAGTAGCAACTGTGTGCAATCTACATTAGGACTTCATGGACAGGCTCAGTCTGGCTTGGACGGGAAGGGTGCTCTAGAACTTTGAGCCTGTTCAAAACTTTCCGTCCTGAAATTAGACGGAGTGACAACATACTTAAAACAAGATGGATGTACTTCAGAAGAGATGGACGTACTACAAACAGAGTTGCCATACTTCGATCATTCTAGAGACGAGTAACGTGATGTGATCAAGCATCGACTATCAGTACGACTACTACAAACACTACATTTTGTAGCTAAAATATCAAATTTTTATTGTTTCTCTGTACATAATGTGTGGAAAGTTGTGAGTATAAGAGATCATCAACTCACTTGCTGAATATTCATATCAACTCTTCAAGAAGTGTTTTGCAAAAGAATAGCAAAATTGCAAAAATTCATAACTTCCTTATTTTTCATCCGATTATCAAATTTTCACTGTTATGTTTGGAAATTTTACTCTTTTTTCATAACAAGCCATAGCAATAACGTGTCTTGCTCCATTCATGTACAATCATTTTTGCAGGTAAATTGTAACATTTGATCTCATTTGACCTTTGACCTAAATACATGACAATTGATTCCAAATAACATTGAGGTCCCTGTAAGCCATCTACCATCCAAGTTACATGTAGGTTACAAATGGGCTCATGGGTCAAAAGTTACCAACCCCAGCAGAAACTTGCAGGTAAATTTTAAAATTAGACCTATATAAATGACATTTAACCCCCAAATAACATTCAGGTCCATATAAGGCATCTACCATCCAAGTTTGGTTACAAACGGGCAAGTGGTTCGAAAGTTATCGAGGGACAGTAAAAACTTGCAAGTAAATTTTAAGGTTTGCCCTCATCTGACCTTTGACCTACATACATGACTTCTGACCCCCAAATAACATTGAGGTCCCTGTAAAGCACCTACCATCCAAGTTAGTTTTGGTTACAAATGGGCTAGTGATTCAAAAGTTACAAACCCCAGTAGAAACTTGCAGATAAATTTTAACATTTGGCCTTTGAACTACATGCATGACCTCTGACCTCCAAATAACAATGAGGTCCCTATAAAGCATCTACCATCCAAGTTTGGTTACAAACGAGAAAATGGTCGCAAAGTTATTCAAGTTTGATAAGCATTACGAACAGACGGATGACACTAAAAAATGAACTTCATCTCTTTGTGGGCTTGCCCTTTAACTGGTTGAATGTTGGTTTTCCCCAAGCATTTTCTGTTTCTCCACCTGTTGTTACTTGCTTCTATCTTTCTGTCACCTTTCTTTAGAGGCATAATGAAACACAGGAGGCAACTCTAGTTGTATACACTTGAATATCTCACTCTTCACCTCTTGAAGCGTTGAACGTGAATGAGGAATGCAAAGAACGCACTGCTTTTTTTCTCCCCTTCAAGCCAGGACGGGATTGTCCACGCACTAGGAGCGCATTTGAAAGCACAAAGAACGAGATGAGGATGAGTTACACTGTCCCTGCACTGGATGGTTGAGTTACAACTAGTATGAACAAGTCGCGAAATAATTACGAATGGATGTAAGCTATGGACAGGATTGAACTGCTTAGAAATGGAAAATTTACCTGATCTGAACTTGATGTGAACAGACTGTGGACGGGGTACAGACGAGATGGACGTTTTGAGGAAAGTTCATGCACGAACCAGGATCGTATTATTGGGCCAAAGTTACATATTCTACCCAACCACAACTCCTTTTCATAATTTTCTTGGACAGTGTAGGCAATTTTCAGAACATAGTGAGAACTACAGGGTGAGTCAGAAAAAATGTTACACTTTTTAAATTGAGTATTGTTTTTAAAAAGTGGGAATAACAGAGTATTTTACAGCATATATGGATATATTCCTTTGCTGGTTGGTAACTTTTGTTTCAATTTTGCTGTTACGGTTGAGCGCACAACTGCCACTGTTCGAAAGAGAGTCAAAACCCACTTGCACAAAGTTGTAGGATTACTTGCAGAAATAGAGACTATAACATTCACACAAGCAATAAGGCTGTGGTTGCTGTAGCCTTTCCTAAAAGCTTTGATGTGCTCTTGTCTTTTTGATGTTCTTCTGCCACCAGACTGTCAATTATTGAATTGACTCATATCCAGTAAATTCATTACTCAGATCCAGTAAATTCATTACTGCTTCCCCACAAATATGGTATAAAATAAAAGGGGAAGCATTACCAGGGCTATCTAACTGACGGAGAATAATTACTAGACATTTTATCATATTTGTCATATAAAAAGTGTAACATTTTCTCTGACTTGCACTGTAACTGTAGTTTGGTGGGATGGGGGCCTAACTCTCTTACTCGTGACACTGTTGATGCAAGCAAAGTGTAAAATTTAAGCTGATGAGCTACTTCTTATTCCAGTGTACCCATTACAAGAATGAATTGTGTATTCTTGATATAGTTGACCTTTATACTTGTTACCTCTTTTAGGAACACACTGTATATGCATATATTAAAATTCCCACACGTTGGAATCCTGGTAGTCTGAGAAGTACAAGTAGAAATGAAAAGTACAGCATTTATAGATCCAACTTCCTTGTTTCTGAACAATATTTTCAACCCACCTTAGGTCTGCATCAGTAAAGAATATGACAAATTAATTAAAAAATAATTAATTAGTATTGCCATGATGATATATGTAATAAAATATTAATATAGGTTTGCCCAACCATTTTCATCACTTCTTCATTCAATTTCATCAGTTTTACATTCAATTTCATCCGCAGAAGCTCACTGTATTCAAATCCGAATTTCAGCTTCATGAAATTGTCATTCATATCTGTCTTTTGACTGTCAAATTAAACAAATTCAGCATCCAACTTCGTCAAGTGTAGTGAGGGCCTTGATATGGAAGGTAAGCCAGGTAACAATCCATTTCGCTTTCTCATGATATTCTTTGATTTTTGCTATTTTTCTTTGGAAAATAGAAATGATTCCGTAAGTCTTTGCTATCAATAAAGGTAATTTCATATAAATTCATGCTGCGTGTCATTGTGACAATTTCATTGTCAGTCAGAAAACCATACTGCATTTCAATGTCAGCAATGAAAAAAATAATTTTTTTATTTCGAGGGCTCCATTTCGAGTTTTTAACAATTTTTCGGGGGCTACTTTTTCAACTTTCGGGGGCTACTTTTCCCTTTTCGGGGGCTAGTTTGAAGTTGAACCGTCAAAGATTTGTTGATTTATCACACAAACAAGCAAGTTTCATGTATATAATGACCTCTATCACCCTTTGGCCTTTGACCTTGAGTCCCCAAAATCTAATCAGTTCATTGTCCTTCCCATATGCATTCATGAGCCAAGTTTGAAGTTGATCCATCAAAAGGTTACTAAGTTATCGCAAGAACGAACCATTTCTATGTACAAATGATCTCTATGACCTTTGACCTTTGACGGTGAGTTCCCCAAATTCAATCAGACATTGTCCCTCCCATATACATTCATGAGGTAATTTTGAAGTTGATCTGTCAAGTGGTTATTGAGTTATTGCAACATTTCTATCTACATGACCTCTATGACCTTTGACCTTTGACCTTGAGACCCCAAAATTTGAGAGACCATTATCCCTCCCATATGCATGCATGAGCCAAGCTTGAAGTTGATCCATCATATGGTTGCTGAGTTATTGCAAGAATGAACAATTTCTATGTACATGTAGGTGTGCTCATAAATATTCATATCTGGTGTGAATATTTATGAGCATCCATCTACCTAGCTGATTGTGCAATCACTAACCAATATCATTTTTTATGTAAAGTTGTAACTATAGCACCATCACGTATGTGGAGGTGCTTATAAATATTCACAATATCTGAAGGTAATAGATATTCACATCTGAAGCTCATAAATATTGATATCTAACTTGAATATTTATGAGTGTCTCCCTATACGTGATTTGAAAATACTAACCACAAAAGATATATTAAGTTTTGTATAAAGCTGTAGCACACCTAATGAATGATTGAGCCAAAAAATTTTCACCGAGAGCTTGGCTTATCATTGCTTCCAAAGTTAATGCGACCGGCTGTCGTAATAGCATTGGCGGGAAAGATTCATGCAACTGAAGAAAGAACGCATGATCAAGCACATGTGCCATGCATGCGCTTCATCAGGGCTTTCCAACGGTGCTGAAACTTTCCTGCAAAATGCGATTGGTTTGGGAACGGACTTGCTTGATTCCCAGCAATAACTTTCGGGGGGCGATTTCTTAATTTTCTGTTGCCCCCGTGTATTTTTTTCCCTGATTGTCAGTCAGTAAACCATACATACATTTATCTGGGAGACAATTTTGAGTGAAACTCTCACAAAATGGATGCCCATAGACCAAATTGATTTTGCTGTCTCGTGCTCATCTGTGACTGACAGATCTGAATTGCAGTTGATGAAACTGGTTACAAGGCAAGAAACTGAAAGACAATGTTTAACTAGATGAATCTTCGACCATGCGTGGTCGAACTTTATGCCTCCGCCATTACCAAATCAGAAATAAATAGCACTTCATGTTGATTTATTTTCATTTATACAATGACATCCTTGACCCTGACCTTGACCTTGTGACCCCCAAATCTAATGAGAGCAATGCCCTTTCCATATGCATACATGAGCCAAGTTTGTTGAACCATCAAATGGTTACTGAGTAATCACAAGAACGAACCATTTCTATGTACATAATGACCTCTTTGACCTTTGACCTTTGACCTTTGACCTTGTGACCCCAAAATCTAATCAGATCACTGTCCCTTCCATGTGCATACATGAGCCAAGTTTGAAGCCAATCTGTCAAATGGTTCTTAAGTTATCGCGAGAACGAGCCATTTTTATGTGTATTATTACCTGTATGACCTTGACCTTTGACCTTGAGACTCCAAAATCTAATCAGATCATTGTCCCTCCCATATGCATACACGAGCCAAGTTTGAGGTTGATCGGTCAAATGGTTGTTGAGTTATGGTGAAAACGAACCATTTCTATGTACATGATGACCTCTATGACCCTTGACCTTTGACCTTGTGACCTCAAAATCTAATCAGATCATTGTCCCTTCCATGTGCACACATGAGCCAAGTTTGAAGCCAATCTGTCAAATGGTTCTTAAGTTATCGCGAGAACGAGCCATTTTTATATGTATTATTACCTGTATGACCTTGACCTTTGACCTTGAGACTCCAAAATCTAATCAGATCATTGTCCCTTCCATATGCATACACGAGCCAAGTTTGAAGTTGATCTGTCAAACGGTTCTTAAGTTATCGCGAGAACGAAAACGGGACGGACGGACAGACGGACGGACAGACGGATGGACGGACGGACGACCCGAAAACATAATGCTTCCGGCAACCACCTACGGTAGGCGGAGGCATAAAAATTGATTGACCAAAGACAAAATCAATAAAGCATTTTCAAAAATTGAATAAAATTGTGATGAAAATGGGCAGGAAAACCTATATTGTTATCTTCATTATTATTATTATGGACATGTATTGTTAAAGATACATAATGTGGAGCATATAATGCTTACCTCATCCTATTTTTTTTTTTAAAGGCACACACTGTCTCATGTCTAAATATGACACATAAAGTTAATATGTTCTGTGAACTACATGTAAATAGTTACCTGAATCCTATTGAGTAAAAGTGAGTGATTGTGTAATCTGCATAAAAAGGGTGAAGAAAAGTAGGCCAGATATCTTGCTGCAAGGCATTTTTAAGCTTAATTTGATGGTAAAATTCTACTCTTTGATTATTCACCAAAATTCTGATGATTTATGATTTAATCGGGTCAGGAGCGAGGCAAGATCAAGCATGGTACAACTTTTTTCTCGAGCAAAGTAAACATTTCACTGAATGACGCAACGTGATTGGTCTAAGGACTATGCCGCTAGTTCCTGATTGGTCCGTTCCGCAATCACATCACGCGCATCCTTGATCTTCAGTCAGGGCCAGGACTGGGCACTCGCCATTGTGACGTCATCAAAATACCTCAGCTAGCCAGCTTAAACATCAGCGGCGCACAACGTGCATTCCAGTCCGTTGCACCCGGGCTTAAGCTCGCGCGATTACCGCTCGAGTGGCTTCTCAAAAAAAATTGGATCACATAAGCCTTTATTCCTTTGATTAATACACTTTGCTGCAAATGAGTTATGAATTGACTGTCAGAGTCAAATATCAAACTCCACAATCATCCATTTGACTTATATTTTAATGCTTTAATCGGGTTGAGAGCGAGGACGAAGTAAACAAGGGTTGAAATAAGTCTAAGAAATAACCAAAATTTCATGGTATTTGAACTGGATAAAAAGTATCTAAATCTTAACAAAGAAAGGCAATCTACAGATCAAACTAATGAGCAAAATACCAATGAGAAGGACAACTACATTAATTGAATAGCTTCAGCACCGTTCCCAATTCATAAAGATTTTCCTGAACCCTTGCAGATGTGTCTAAAACTCTCATGAAATCCCGCGAGCACAAGATTCAATTTTCAGTGAACGAGAATCTACGTAAAATGTGCTGGTTTGCCTCATTAACTTACGCGTGGCAGTCTGACTGTACCCCTTTTGCCAAATCTTACATACATGTACACACAGATTATTCGCACACATAACCTTGAAAGGGCATCTAAATACAGAACTAAAGGATGGTAAAGATTGATCATTGATACTCACCTGTTTGTGCATTTCAACATTCAGTCCATATGACATCTCATAGTACTGCATAAATGACAGCATAACAAGAAAACTCATTAAATGTACAACCAAATATTGCAAAATCATTGCAAATCATGAAATGCTTGCATTCAGCATACTAGGCAATTATTAATGAATATCAGTTTGGAAAAGTTTTATCCATGAGATTGATGCTAAAGTAATCAGCAATAACATAGGGATCTCATTAATGATGACAAATCCTTCAAATCTAACAGAAAATGAGTTCTAAAAAAAAAAATTGGGCATTCAAGAGTACACTTTTAAGCAATTACAGGCATTATTCTCAGTGAAAAATGATTCCACGAAAGGTCAAATTATGAAAAAGAAAACTTGATTTTCAACTTTTTCTTTTCATGTCAGAAAAGATTCAAAGTGCAATTTGTTTTTCAAATTTCCATTCAAACTGTTGATCTTTCATAAACCTCCAATTGCAGTATATATATTTATAGGGATAGATCAATCATTGTTTATCTACTTATTTTCAGTAAAATCTGGTATTACACCATAAGAAGCTCATGAAATCTTGATAGGTCTGCAAAGACAAGTATATAAATTTATCAAAGTTCAAAGAGCCGATCAGTTTGTCACGTACAGACATTTGAAAAAAAATTGAAAATATGAAGGCATATATGAAATGATGACATATATGAGCTTTTTTATGTTTCAATGTGAAGAACATCACTGAAGGAGTTCAAATTTTTGAAAACCAATCACGCTCCAAAACAGAAATCATGCACACAAGTATGAATTGTTTTACTTAAACAATAAACATATCATGGCAGAAAGCATGAAATCAGGTTTCATGTTTCATAGTAAACCAATGCTCTACAAACATACAAATCACATTTCACAAAAACCAATTAAATTAATAAATGTTTGAGTAGACTCACCATTACATAATGTCTTTGCATTTCCGTTTTCTCCTGAGCTAATTTTTCACAGTCCATTTTTAACCTAAAGATTAAAATACAATTTGGGAAAAAAAATTGAAATATATAGTTTACATTTAAACACATGCATAACAAATGGCCTTTTTCTTTTATGCAATTAAGCTTCAAATTGTACGGATTAGTTAAAAAGAATGCGATGAAGCCTATTTCTACTAGAACAGCTCAACCACTATTCTTTCAACTCCTATTTTCACAGCCATAATGTTGAGTACAGATGTTTCGTACTTTCCTCTCTACTCATTTGAGGAGATCAAATTTTTGCCACTAGTCACGAAATTGGCTGGGAGGAATAAGGGTTTTTTGACAGCCAAGATCTTGCTCAAACTACCTTCATGATACTGGCATACTGGTGGAGTTTCCACTTGCAAGCTGAAATTTCATTGTTGATCAAAAGCTGATAATTTCCACACGTAGCTGCCAATTTTAGAAAACAGAAAGTTAATCTTTGGCATATATGTAAGTCACTTATGTAACGTACATGTACATGTATATGTATACACTTGGTGGCCTGCAATGTTTTGGGGTGGTATTCTGAGATCCATTTTAGCTCGGGTAAAATCAGTGAGATAAAATACCTTTAAAATCTTTATAAAAGCGTATTCTGAGAATCATTTCAACAAGATTTTATTTCATCTAAGACACACCCACTAATGATGCAATAACCATTTAAAAATGTTGTTAAATTGCACTATCATCTTGCTCAGTATGCAAATGGGATTAGGCTCTGCCCAGTTTGGATAATTTGATCATTTGCTGGAAGTGGACCACTGACTATGTCTGTAGAACCAAGCACTCAGGGCAGCCAGTCGAAAGCTATGCTTAACTTGAGGGGCAGCCTTTGAGGGGCCCCCGTAGGAACCACAGTGCTCTCTAGTGGAAGTTCTACCCCCTAGACCGTCCCGGATAGAAGAGTTGGGAGGGGTGGAAGAGGCTGGCAGGGTGAGAGTCACCCAACGCTGCTCATCTGAACTGGGTACAACGACCCTCGGTGGGGAAGGAGCAGGAGCAGGTTAGAGGGGGCAGCAGAAGTGATGGGCCGCCTAAGCAGCTCAGCCGGCAGCCGTGTGTGACCCTGGCCATGGATTCGGAAAGTTGCGTCTACTGGAGGCCTGCCTAGGTGATCAATGATAATTCTGTCACCATCTGAACTATTCAACTCATCGGCAATAGCCATCAAGTGAGTGAGAGAACCCTGATAGGCCGATAAGCACATGCCCACTCTGATCTTTGAGGCAATGCCAGACCACATCCTCTATCTTAAAGGTACAGGACTGATCGAGCAGTCGCCGTCAAGCAATTAAGGTAAAAAAGCAAAGCCGCTAGATGAAAAGGCTGCCAAGCGGTCGCCACTTGGAGATCAGTTGGTCACTGGTACGCCTATGGGACACCCGCAGGTGCCCTGCCCATCACCAGCCAGCCGCCGGGCGATCGTCTGGGAATTGGTGGGTCATCATTTGGTCACTGCCCGGACGCCGCATGGAGAAGATCCCCCGATTTGGATTAAACTCCACTGGCGGCCGTCAGAAAGTCGTTAGGGCATTGCTGGGGCTTTACAAGCCACTTGACTTCTCCAAATATCGCTGGGCGATGCCAAAATTCCAGCAGCGCCCGAGCATGCTGCGAATCGGTTGGTCACCGTTCTGAAATGTGACCACAGCCAAAGATTATGACTTAGCTGCAGAATCATAGGCTGCGAGAAAGAAAGAGAATGATTGTGTGCCATCTTGTGTACGTGCACAGAGGAAAGTGGTGTCCGGGGGGGGGGGGGGGGGGGGGGGGGGGTATATACTTTGTGACTTTTATTACTCGTTTGGCTTGAGGAAGACTAGCATAATAGGTAGGTACATTGATTTGTTGTAGTAAATTGACTGTCTCCAGGGTTTCCTTTTCCTGTGCTTGATGTGTTACACCTTACGCAAAGTTTAAAAATTTGATTAATTTTCTTTGTCTTTACTTCAATTATCAGGATCCAAACAAGCAGGCCAAGCTACAACACGCAATATGCAGTGATGCTGTTGCTCTGTAATGCAATGATTTAGGTTGAACATTTTGGATCTCTTTGCAGTTATTTTTTTGCAAATAAGAAATAGCAATCACTGAAGGTGATTAATATACCCCCACCCCAATTTGTGTGCCAAATTGTATGAGCATTGCTGGGAAAATGAAATATTTTGATCCACCAGAAATTTCCAGATTTATTGCAATAATACACTGTTACCATGGCGATGCAGTTTCAGACACATTCAAAAAATGTCTTGCACACCTTCATCAAAAGACTAATGTGTTTGCCAAATTTCATGAGCATTACTTGAAAAATAAGGAAGTATTTTAATCTGCAATATTTTCCCGATTTCTTGAATTAAATGCTGTTACCATGGCAATACAGTTTCCGACACATGCAAACAGTGTGTCTTGCTTATCCTCATTCCAAGACTAATGATTCCAAGACTAATATTTGTGCCAAATTTCATGACCTCTGCTCGAAAAATGAGGAAGTAGATTGATCCGCAAGTTTTTTTCCATGATTTATTGCAATACGCCGTTACCATGGCAACGCACTTTCCAACACATTCAAAAAGTGTATCTTGCACATCTTCATCCCATGACCAATATGTGTGCCAAATTTCATGAGCATTGCTTGAGAAATGAGGAAGTAGTTTGATCTGCAAGATTTTTCCATGATTTATAGCAGTAATATGCCGTTACCATGGCATCGCACTTTCCGACACATTCAAAAAGTGTGTCTTGCACATCTTCATCCCAATCCCAATACCAATGTGTTAAATTTCATGAGCATTGCTTGAGAAATGAGGAATTAGTTTGATCCGCAAGATTCGCAACGGACCAACCGCCCGACCGACTGACCGACCGCCTGATGGACCGCCCAACCGACCAACCGTACACTGATTCCTAAAATATTATTTGGAATTTTTGTCTGATAATTTAGGCCTGTGAGTGGGTTTTCACAAAAAGAGCTGAAAAAAGCTGAAAGTTTACCTGACCTATTTACTTGTCTTCTGCTTATCTTGCTTATCATGGTGCTCTTGAATGTCTTCATGTGCTCTTTTGAATGCCTTAAGCTTTTTTTTTTTCTATAGTGTACGAATGCAAGCAGCAAGAACTTTGCCTTGAAGCACGAAGACAAAATATGCACAGCACATATACAGTACGTTGTTGTCCATGTTTGGTCAGAAGCATCACAAGAGGGCTAGACTCCACTAGCAGCTGTTTAGCTAGACTCTGTTTCCAGCCAATGAAGACCACTGAAATAATGGTTGCTGATAAAATAGCAGAAATATCACATGAGAAAAAAAGCCAAAATAGAGCACGGTAAAAAAAGCGGAAATTGAAATCAAGCTGTATAATGAAAAAAAGCGGAATTCCACTAAAAAGCGAAGATCTCACAGGCCTGGTAAATTGTATGTGATGTAGTATTTCTTGATGTCTTAGATACCAAATTTGTCATGACTCTTTTGATATTTGAATGTCAAAATCACTACTTGTTTTGGAGTGAATATTTGAACAGCAGATAAAAATGGTGTTTGATTTCCGATCAGCAGTACGCTAAAGCTATTCAAATAGTTCTAGTATGTTATTCAAATCTTATTCCCAGGCGTTAGTGGTCACAGAACTCTTCATTTTTCTAAATCACTCATTCATGACTGTCCAGTTCTGTCTGTTTTCAGCCCATTTTCATGATTTTTCTTTATGCTATCTAACAAATTACTTTCAACAGCATATCTCTTTTATTTGCAATGATGCACGCATATAGTTCTAACACAATTCCATTTCTAGTTTCAGAAATATTTCTGGCCAGCTGCTCAAAATAATTAAGACAGCTAATAAGCACTAGAAAATGAAGAGAAAGTCAAATAACAATAATAACTCTCATGCTAACCTATCATGTTAAAATTTGAAACAGAGGATTATGGAAAATCATTTTTCCCACACTTTACTCCAACATACCATGCACACTAAAACATTTAAGCTCATCACTATTTTTGAAGGTTTATTTGTTGATTTTAGTGTAAAATATTCAATTTTTGGTCTATGTGGTTATACTAATGATGTCAAGCACAGTAACATACATGCAGCCTCCAACATTTCTCTTGTGCCTTCTACAATGTAAACTCTTTGGAAATGCCAACCCAAGTACAAAGAAATCCCATATTCTTTTTTTTTTCAGTAAAAAAATTACAAAATAAGGAATGAAAATTTAGACTGATGTCATCAATGGTCTAGCTGCTACCTTACCATGTCAAAAATAGTTTGAAAATTACAGTAAAACTGTTAATGTGAAATAGTGACCTCTTCTATCATACTTTTTTGTTTACATGGATTTTGTAGGAAAAAGCAATGGAAACCAATACTTACGTATGATACTGTGCCTGTAAGAAGCTGAACTCTTCCTTGATTCGATCGCATGATTCTGGAATTGTGAATTTGAATGGTTGCCCAGGTTGATGGGGTGTCTGAAAAGAAAAACCAAAAAAAAAACATAGCTTCAGCATGAATATTTCAAATCATTCAAGATCCTGCATTGCACAAATGTATATGTAGTACAACTGGAAACAATTGAAAAAAGCCATAATGTACCATGTCCAAATAGTGTAGCATTTCACCTTAAAAGTCAGGAATCTTATGCAAGTTAACCCCTCAAAAAAGGTTCTGCAATTCAAGTTTGAGGGGTAATATATTGTTTGTTACATCATGAGTGAATGTGCTATCATTAGAAAGCTAACTTGATCCTCTTTAATAATATATGCAATTTGTTAGGTGCCATATCCATCTCGTAAGAGATGCTCAAGGCGCACAAGTGAAGGGGGGCAAACAAAATTACAAGTAACAGAAAATCATTGATAAAATGAGTTAAAGAGGTACGTTTTTAGTTTAATCTTAAATGTTTCCACACGCTTGCTATCCCGGATCTCTCGTGGGAGGGAATTCCATAGTGAGGGCCCCCGCATGGATGAATGCCCTTTCCCCCCACTTTGTTTTACATTTTGGAACTCTAAGAAGACCAGAGTCACTGGAGCGTAGAAGCCTAGATGGTGTGTACCGGTAGGTGTGAATGAGAGCAGAGTTGTACTGTGGAGCAGAGCCATGAACTGAGTGATATACCAGTAAACTTTACAAGGGGGGCTGCGTCATTTGCAATGTTTATGTAGTCATAGGATGCACAGTCCTTTTGAATATGCAGCAAGGTAAGAAAATGGATTGCTGCAAAATCTGTTGTTTTCAATAGTAAATTCCTGTTTGTTTTGAGAATGGCATGGATTAAGATGGTGATGCAGTGATGCACAAGAGCCCATACATGGTGTATTCTCATCTACATCTGTGGACGAAAACTGTTACGAATCATGTTGAACCTGGTCAATTCAAACAGACACATCAATGATGTGCGCTCATCCAGCATCGAGATAAAGTAATCTAAGCAATTATTATCAGTATTATTTATCATTATTATTTATCATTATTTGGTTTGGCGTCACCTGTGCCTGGGAGGCAAAAAGCGAACTGAAGCACTAGGGTCACAAGGGGTGTTCACACACAGGTAAAAAGCGAGATTCAAAAATCGATTTTATTTTGTGTGTAGACAGAATGATCTCACTAATAATCACGATTCTAATCGTGATTCAACTCACAGTAAGAAGTGCGATTTTTCATAATAATCGCAATTATTTGCCATGCATTGTGCGTGTAGATGGAATCGCGATTTGAAAATCGGTTTTATCTATCCCACGTGTGCATGTGTGCGATTGATGCGCTATGCATGCAGTGTATGTAGTGCACAGACGTATTATTACGTGCATATGCATGCACTGTATGCATAAGCATGGACGCACTGCACGCTATCTTGGCGCTGTTGATCCCGTTTAGCAAACAAATGTTTTGTATCATAGTACATAATTATTTAGTATTTGATTATTGATTTTGTTGGAGTACTTTCTGTAGCCCTTCTACCTGTCAATGTGTATTTTTTCCCCCGTCGAGATCGTGTTTAACAGAAGTTTAAGCAGAGAAGTTTGTAGGCTCTCCTGCCTGTTTTCGTTGCTTTCCTTGTGTGTGTGAGTGAATGGTCAAAATAAAATCAAAGTTTGAATTACGATTAGAATCACAATCCGAATTTTGTTTTTTTCCTTGCGTGTGAATGGTAGTAGCAAAACTGAAATTTGGATCTTGATTTGAATCGTGATTCAAATATCAATTCCTCTTGTGTGTGAATGTACCTACTGTAACCCCCAGGTCTCTCCTCCCAAAATCTAATCAGATCATTTTCCCTCCCATATGCATACATGAACCAAGTTTGAAGCTGATCCATCAAATGGTTGATTTATCGCGAGAACGAACCATTTCTATGTACCTAATGACCTCCATGACCTTTGACCTTGAGACCCCAAAATCTAATCAGATCATTCTCCCTCCCATATGCATACACAAGCCAAGTTTGAAGTTGATCCGTCCAATGGTTCTTAAGTTATCGCGAGAACGAAAACGGGACAAACGGACGGACGACCCGAAAACATAATGCCTCCAGCAACCACCTACGATGGGCGGAGGCATAAAAACACTCAACAAATGAGACATTCTTTTGTGATTTCTGAATAAATTTGCATAAATTAGCATAAATAATGTTTGAGACAAAATTTCAAGATTCTGTGTAGCTCATGTAGCTTGACCAGATGAAATAAAAGTACCTGTACATGAATCCTCCACCACGTGTGGTCGAAATTTATGCCTCTGCCTTTGCCAGATATATCACTTTAAATTATGGGAAATGTATTAGGATACATTTAGGGCACAAAACTGGAAAATATGGTTCTATTTAAATGACATTGTGTCAGCCACATTTGAAGTTGATCTGTCAAATGGTTCTTGAGTTATTGTGAGAATGAGCAATTTTCATGTATACAATGACATCCATGACCTTTGACCTCTGACCTTGTGACCCTGGAAATCTAATCAGATCATCGTCCCTCCCATATAGACCAATTTCACCTCCGGTTTATGTATTTGGCCCTCTATCGGCGACGCCATTGCTGCGGTGGGCAACCGCGCTGACCGCGATTGGCTCTGTGTACAAAATGAATGTAAGATATGAGATATGCCCCGATATTGTTCCATTTACTTTATTCTAGATCAATCAAATAAAGCATGGATACATGGGTAGATGAGGTAAGACAATGGTCATATCTGACGGATGAAGGTATGATGTATTTTTGTACTTTCAATGGTTTTTCAACTTAGTTTTGTCAGTAAAAGTTCGATTGCAGCATAGAAGCCGTAGTAAACGGGAGCCCTAAATCTTACCCTGTTTACAAAGTCATGTTTTCACTCATTAAATTTTACGCCAAAGTACATAATGATAATGTTTCTTGACTTCAAAGTCCTTTCTGTTGATGTTTTACCCACTGGCGACGAATTCCTTCACATTGCTTACGGAAACCTGTGTAGGGAGTACGGCTTCTCACACAAACAGGCTTCATGAGTCAAAAGCGAGAGAATTTCGCACTCAGTTAGCTTCCAATTTTTAAACTTTCTCTAATTCTTGTGGCATTTGAGCACCGCACAGCTGCGACCTGAACTTCCCTGATGATTTCTCATTGCAAATATTAAAATACATCTGCGTATACTGGTCAAAATAGACAAAAAATTGAACGAATGTACATAGCGCGCTATTGACTTGTGTACTATAAAAGTTGGAGCGCCCACCGCAGTATGTCGAACTGTGTCGAACAGTCTGCTGCCCTCTTGCGTTGTGAAATTGGTCTATACATACATGAGTCAAGTTTGAAATTGATCCATCAAATGATTAAAGATGCTCAGTCATGGGCTTTCATGGGGAATTTGACACCATGGGTGCTTACCCAGTAACAGGTGTTGTCTATCACTATGAGTTTTATGACCAACAGACCTTACGTAATGCACTGTATATTCCACCCTTTGCCCCATATGGCATAGTCATTATCTCACTTTCACTGGCCCGAGAATGCCCAAAGCAGGCCGAAGAATGTTTATGGTGGGAAAGCTTGTTTTGCTGTGCTCCAGAAATGTAGCTCTACTACAGGTACTTCTATGTGCTTTTCACAAAGTCTGATGTCAGCAAATTATGATTCACTCCCCATGAAAGCCCACGACTGTCTTTAAGTTATCACCAGAACAAGTCATTTTCATGTATATAATGACCTCTATGACCTTTGACCTTTGACCTTGTGACCCCAAAATCTAATCAGATCATTGTCTCTCCCATATACATACCAGTTTGAAGTTGATCCATCACATGGTTCGTAAGTTATCACGAGAACAAAAACGGGACAGATGGATGGGCAGACAACCTGAAAACATAATGCCTCCGGCACCCACCTTCGGTGGGCAGAGGCATAAAAATAAAATGGGTCGATACACGAAGTAGAAGAAGCGCTTTTTGTGATTTATGAATAAATTTTCATAAATTAGCACCATTCATAATGTTTGAAACCATTTGAGACAAAATTTCAATATTCTGTGTAGAAGTTCTGTGTACCTCATGTACATGTTCATGTACATGTAGCTTTACTAGATGAAACAAACAAAAAATCAAAATAGGACAACAAATGAAGGAGAAAAAACATTTTTTTTGTGATTTTTAATAAATTCGCATGATTTTTTTTCATTTAAGTTTTATTTCCACATCATCTGCATTACAACAGTCTTTATCAAATCAAAACAGGTACATACACTGTAGTATTACAACAAATAAGTGTATATATAAAGTATGCAGTACAATTTATAGCAAATTTTGTCAGTTAATAATAAAATGTACGGAGGGAGATAAATAACCAGAAATGTGGAGGAAACCTTAGAAGCAAATTGCTTGTAGATAAAGTTCCGTTTTAATATACTGTGTGTTAAATACCAATTTTTAATAAACACACGTGACGAACAAAAAACAACAGTAAAACAGCACGACAGAACAACACAAAGAAGCAGGTCAAGACACTTGGACAAAACCAACAATAAAAAAAAAAAAAAAAGAAGAAGTGTACTGCAGCCAACCAACAGGAGGTGAAATACAAGTAGTGGTCTCCCACCATGTCCATACTAAAATTGGAGTATTCCAGTGAACAGTGAAACAAGTGTATCATGTTTCTTCATAATGGAGAACGAGCTTTAGTTTCAAGTGATGTTTAAAAGTACTTAAATTAGACAATTGCTTAAGTGTCACATTCAAGGAATTCCAATATTCAGGACCAGTTTATGTATATATCATGGTACTTTATCTAACTACAGTTCTCAGTCTATATGTAAATGAAAAAATGAAGACTGACTAATTACCTACATGTACATGTATGATGATACAACACTGCAATAACAATCATAGCACATCAAAACAAAACAGCCATTTCCTTTGTAAGCCATTCAAAAGGATAGTGGGATTGTCCAGTGTGCTTTGAGAAGTTTGAGTTCTCTATCTGCTCAAACTTGGATGGGAAGGACCTATGACGTCCATTTCAAAAATCTGTATTTCTTTGTGACTACTGGACCAAATTAGATGGAGTCTTCACTGACTGCTAGAGGGATAGTTATAGTTTCATAATCTAAAATGACTTTTCATATTCCAAAATGATTTCTTTCCTAATAGATACTTACAGACCCATCATAATTTTTTTTTGGACAAACTGTACTAATGCAGCTGTCAATTGTAAGACGCACCATAGGACCCCCAGGAATGGTGCGTCATTGGTCCAATGTACGTCGCATTGTCATGTACCATGACGGACCCCAGCATCCTAATTATGACGGACATTCGTTTACCATGACGTAACTGTCCGTCAGTTTTGTAACGCACCATTTCTTGATTTTGATGAACCATGACTGTCCTCCTAGTGACGGATGACACGTCCGATCACCAGCTATTCATGTACCATTTCTGGCCGTTGCTGTTCGTGCGAGGCTCGTCGATATTTGTGGGAAGAATTTTATATTTTAAAACCAAAGATTCTATAACCCCTCAATTGATGATGAAGTGATGTTAAATAACAAATAGTATTTGTGAGTGTAGGCCTAGATCTATACACTTAGCTTCATTTACTACTATCGTAAGTTTGGTTTTAAACATTATGGAGTTTGAATAATTTGTTCTACTTCTATCGTGCGTTCAACCCGTTCATTTTAAAGATAATAGAGTCTGAATAATTTCTACTACTGTCATAAGTTTGTTTTTAAACATTATGGAGTTGAAATAATTTCTACTACTCTCGTAAGTTCGTTTCTAAAGATGACGGAGTTAAAATGTTTGCTTCTATCGTACGTTCATTTTTAAACATTACGGAGTTGAAGTAATTTCTACTTTTATTGTACGTCCATTTTTTAAACATTACGGAGTTGAAATAATTTCTACTACTATCTTAAGTTTGTTTTTAAAGATGACGGGATTATAATTTTTTATTCTATCGTACGCTTGTTTCTAAACATTACGGAGCTGAAATAATTTCTACTACTATCGTACGTCCGTTTTTCAAATATTACGGAGTTGAAATAATTTCTACTACTATCGTACGTCCGTTTTTCAAATATTACGGAGTTGAAATAATTTCTACTATCGTACGTCCGTTTTTTAAACATATAAATAAAACATATAAAACATGAAATAATTTCTACTACTATCGTAAGTTTGTTTTTAAAGATGACAGAGTTTGAATAATTTTTCTACTACTATAGTAGGTTTGTTTTAAAACATTAGAGAGTTTGAATAATTTCTACTTTTATTATGCCTTCAACCCGTTCATTTTTAAACATAATGGAGTTTGAATAATTTCTACTATCATAAGTTTGTTTCTAAACGTTACGAAGTTTCAATAATTTCTGTTTCTATCATGCGTCCATTTTCTAAACATGACGGGGTTTAAATAATATTTGCTTCTATCGTACGTTCGTTTTTAAACATTACGGAGTTTAAATAATTAATTTCCTCTCGTGCGTTCATTTTCTAGACATGACGGAGTTTCAATCATTTTTGCTTCTATCGTACGTTCATTTTCAAACATAATGGAGTTTGAATAATTTCTATTTGAAAAAAAAAATGAATATCGCATCCCCGCGCTCTTGTCTGGCACTGCCACGGAAAATATAAATCGCAGTCAGGGCAGCCAGAATTAGCATTTGCCAAGCCTAGGTAAAATGACCGACTTTGACGCACCCCTTCGTCAATGTTGTGACGGACCAAATGCTTCAATGACAGTACCCTGCGTCATAAATGTCTGGTAAATAACCCACCCATGACGCACATTTCCCGCAGGTCCTATAGTACGTCTTACAATTGACAGCTGCATAAACAAACATTTATTTGTTTACTCTCAAATACGAGATCAACGGCACCTACAGCCTCAATACAAGAGCAAGATAGCATGCAGTGCATGCATAGCACATCAAACGAATGTTGGACATTCAGGCGCACAGAATGATAGGATAGATAAAACTGGTTTCAGAATTTCGATTCCATTCACGCGTACAATGCACCACAAATAATCACGATTATTCTGAAAAAGTACTGCGAGTTGGATCGCAATTAGAATCACAATTATTAGTGAGATTATTCTGTCCACACACAAAATAAAATCGAAATTCTAATAGCGATTAGAAAATCAATTTTGAATCTAGTGTGTGAACACCCCAATTGCTGCAAGTTATTGGCGTTCATACACAACTGTTTCAAAATGATACTGCAATAGACCAATTCCACAACGCGAGAGGGCAGCAGACTGGTCAACATACTGCGGTGTGTTGCCTAACTTTTACAGTACATAAGTCAATAGCGTGTTATGTACTTTAGTTCAATTTTCTCTACTTTGGACCAACATATGCAGATTTCTTTTAATGTTTGCAATGAGGGATAATTAGGGGGAAATTCAGGTCGCAGCTGTGCAGTGCTCAGCCGCCACAACAATTGGAGAAAGCTTAAATATTGGAAGCTATAAACTGAGAGCGATGTTAACTCGCCTTTGACTCATGAAGCCTGTTTGTGTGAGAAACTGTACTCCCTACACAGGTTTCCTGGCCTTTTACTGACAAAACTAAGGAGAAAAAGTAACGAAAGTACAAAAATACATCATATCTTCAACTGTCAGATATACATGTAGTCATTGTCCTACGTCATCTACCCATGTATCCATGCTTTATTTTATTCATCTAGAATAAAGTTAATGAAATAAATATCAGGGCACATCTCATATCTTTCACTGATTTTGTACACAGCCAGTCGCGGTCAGTGCACTATCACACACTGCAGCTATTGCCTCACCGACAGAGGGCCAAATACATAAACCGGAGATGGAATTGGTCTATACAGTAGGAGCACACACACTGTACATTTACATGAATGCTAAGCCTGTTATCACTGTGTGCAAGTTACATGCAGGAATACATACATGTATCACCTTTGAAAATAAAAGAGAAGCTGCACATTTTAGACAATTGCATTACTCACTGCCATTTGTAAACTCGGCCAAAATTTATGTACTAAAGACACGCATCGAGATAAATTAACTGCAAAGCAAGTTATCCATTTCGAACAACAAAATTCATCCATCATATTTTATAATGTATTTACATAGATGCTTACTCTTAAATCATTTATTTCAAGTGGAAGTTAAGTAACACAAAATGCCACATAATTTGTCTCTGAAAAAAAAAATGAACCCAAGCTAGTCCCTCTCACCATTTAATCAGTGTTACAGATATTTGGGCATTGGACTGAAGGAGGGAGCAAATTGCAGGGGATGGCCCATTACATTTGGATGGTGTACATGTATCTTTGAATATGAGAGGAAATCTTCTTTTTTTCCAGTTCAACAATCATATTCATGGTCCTCTGATTATTAAGAAATGTTCATTTATTCTATAATAAAGACCAAATGATAAGCCAGGCCAGATTGTATTAATTTATCAATTCTTTACTAAACCAATTTCAAACTAAACATGATAACTGATAACATTACCATTTCTTCTTCAACAAAAAACTATTAAAAAAAATAAAAAACCATAACAATCAAGTCACCTTATTGCAACTTACAGTAGTTGGAATCAGCTTTCTGATTAGAGACATACACTATACACCTATTAGCTTGTCTTCATGACAAAAGACCTTTAAAAACATCTCCATGTTTATATGGAATCCATACTATTTTAGCATTTCAAAATAAATCAGAAAACAAGACAGTGCTCAAATAAACCATTTCCTCAGGTTTATTCAGGAAGAACACAACTAATGTTCACTCTTGATAGATTTCTCCTTTTCTTCAAATCATTACTTAAAAATTATACATGTAGAGTTGCCTTTTGTGAGAATCCACTAAGATCATTTAAAATGATCCTGGAAACAGAATAAGAAAACAACTGGCTACTCTGGATACTCTGGATTCTACTATACATGTACTTTTCTTAGATTTTAGATCTTCATGTCAGAGGAGGGATGAAAATATAAAAAAGACTACTCATTATTTTCTCAATCCGATTTAGATTAGGAAATTACACTATAGGTTCATAAAGCTTCATCATCTTGAAGCACTTTGATGCAGAGTTAGGAACAGAAAGATGCTAAGTTATTGAACCTACACCATAAAGTGTTCTTTCTTTTCTTGATGATCTATTGATTTATACATGTAGTTAGTAGATATTTTTCAAACTCCATTATGTTTAAAAATGAACGGACGATAAAAGTAGAAATTATATAAACTCTGTTATGTTTAAAAAATAAACGCACAATAGAAGTAGAAATTACTTAAACTCCGTCATGTTTAAAAACATGTTCAGCTGAATGCTGGAGTTCCTGAATCTTCCGAATCTTCCGAACCAAGCAACAAAATATGGATTCGGCAGGATTCGTTTCGACAACGCAAATTCGTGAATTTTCAGTTCGGTTTGGAAATTCGGAAACAACACTACCGTGACATCACACATCTCAGCGGTGTTTGGAGAGCTCTTCAGGTGCTATGTCGGGGTTGTATTTTAGCGCCTGCTAATTGATAATAATTAATCAGGGCTCGACATTAGCGGGCGCCCGGGACACATGGGCGCCTAGATTGGACCGCCGGGCGCTTAAAAATGAAAATGGAAGAAATATGGGCGCCCGACCAGGCGCCTAAAATTTTATTCCCCCGAAAAGATTAAAATGCTTGGCGGTAAGAAAATGAGGACGTACCGTCTTCCGTCTTATCCGCTGATGTGTAGCATTAGCTCTTGTGTGTAGATGAGCATGTTGTGTGTGCACGTGTGTGTGAAACGGCATGTTTGATGGGGACAGTAGCTTGCCTAGACAATGCCTACAGTCATGCATAATGTGGATGCATGAGCGGTGTAGTGACTTTGTTGTTAATCATGATCATGAGCGTATTGAAAAATAGACACAGCCCTTTTAAAAAGCCATTTTTGGTATTCAGAAATTTATATTGACGGTTAATCGACGGTTAGCAGCCTGAGGAATAACCCCCAACCAACAAAATATTTCCATTAAGATCGACGATAAAGCAGGTTAAAAGAACGGTAACGCTTATACTAGTAGTTGATACAATTCCAAATCATTCCCTCCTACCTCTTACTGTGAGGACAGAACAAAAATCCAGGGCAAATAAAATGTAAGTAATCCAAATTTGCTTGCTATTCTCCAATAAATTTTCACGTCACGAATTCGTTAATTCAGAAATAAATCAGTCGCCAAAAGATGGCGCTAAACCCTGAAGCGCTAAAACCCGGAAGTGTACCGACAGAGTACACAAATTCTATTCATTCAATCTACGTTCACTATGTCGACATTAAGATTACCGTATGCAAGCGTGGCGCAGAGCATACAGTCATGATTTGAAATCGATCTTGGCCTGAATGATTTCATTCCCACCTCAAAATTTAGTAAGAAGGGCACTAACGAACAAGCTCTTGCTTGCAAGTATGAATGTTTTCGGATTTTTAAAAAAAATAATGTCCGTTCGTTTTTCATTCGTTTATTTCTTCGAAAATATCTTGTCATACTTCCGTTTCATGATTCGGAATAGAACCTCTCCTGAATCAGTGAATGATTTCATTCCCACCACAAAATTTAGTAAGAAGCCAGAAGGGAACTAACGAACAAGCTCTTGCTTGCAAGAATTAATGTTGTTGGGTTTTTTTTCTTTCAATAATGTCCGTTCGTTTTTCGTTCATTTATTTCTTCAAAAATATCTTGTCAAGACTTGTCATACTTTCGTAGAGCTTTCGTTCATTTTTCTTTCATGATTACATGAATGAGCTCCTTCGCTCATAAGTACAGTTACGTCAGGGCTGAAATAGAGCATTGGCCTAAAGTAGTTTTCACTCACGTCCGCATACAGTGCATATAGAGTTTCTTTCCTTGGATGTTTTCATTTGTGATTGCAAGAGTCGATCTGGTTAGACTAGAAACTCAGTTTGTAGGTCGCAAGCGATGATCAAAAACAACAATCTGAGGTGAATTCTACATGTTGGCATTTTTAGCATAATAAATTGATACCATCGTACCTTCAAACTTTCAAATGTAAAACTAATTCGTGATTTCAGCCATAATTACACATTTTGGGGATAATTCTTGAGTTGAAGTTAAGTTGCCGAGTAACGTAGTCGGTGGAAATTTGAACATTCGTGTAGACTAGAGACTTTATCGGGCGTGTAGATCTATATGACTTAAGTGAAACATGAAATGTGTCTTCGTTCCGAGTGTACATTCGACTAACATGACAAAAGTAAGAATATTCTCGACGAAGCCACACATTTTTTCCATAGGAATTACACAATGAAAATCAGGGTTATTGTTGATTCATTAAATGCAAGGTTAATTGTTGGATGATTGTTTGGTTGATTTTAGTGTATATTCTTCTTGTAACGGAAGTTTATTCCGGGCGCTCAAAACTTCACACCGGGCACTCAAAATTTCAAAATATGGAAATCTGGGCGCCCGGCCGGACCCCCAGAAAAAAATGTTAGTGTGGAGCCCTGAATTAATACTTTGAATATTTCTAAGCGATGTATTTTGACAAACTTATTCAATCTAAGCTTCACCTACGCAATTATGAAAATTGAGTCAGTTTTTAAATCAATGAATATCTACTTTAAAAAATGCTTTATTTTCAAGTTTCTTTACTGAAATCGGACATTCGTTAGGGTTACTGGCTATATATGTACAGGCTGCTTTGGGACTGGCGCCTCACACCCTTCGGTACTGCAGCTCTGGCAGGGTTTGATTCACGGCGCACATTACCTGTTGTTGAGCATATTTTAGGGCCACCATACATGGGTAGTCAGATCTTGTTTTCACAATGAATGAGAGTACTATCTCTGATATTCTAACTTCAGCAGGTCTTGGAAAAAGTTACCATTGCACACTTACATGTATCTTCAAATTAAAGATCAGAGGTTGTTCTAGATTAAAGTAAACAATAGAGATCAACTATTTTACGGCAAAGAAGATTATGATGCTATGTGCGATAAGTGATCTTGATTAGCCTACTGAATTTTACTGCATACATGCAATCATGAAGATCTATGGGCCTCTTTAAGAATACATTGAATGCTGAAAATATAGTAACACACCAAAGAAAAACAAGTGAACACCCTTGGCAGTCTCGCCTGCATTACGCAAATTGTCACGGCATGATGGTAGCATTCTGATTTTTGAAAATTGTGGTTGGAGGCTTGGAGCACATGAGGGACCCTTGCAAAAAAAGTTCATTAACCTTTCGACCTTTGACCTTGGTCACATTCAACTCATTTTCAAACTTGACCTGCACCTTTAAAGCCCCCCGCACGCTATACCATTTGACTGCGCCCCGATTTTCGAACAAATGGCATTTTGCATTAAATATGAAAGTTTAATATACACATTCAAAGAAAAATTACAAATATGGCAAATAATGTATCACTAGACACTGGCAAGTTAACAGATAGCAATCGTATCAGTCTAAAGTAAACTACGTATCAGTCTAAAGTAAACTACGTATCAGGTAATTAACTAGATGAATCTTCGACCACGCGTGGTCGAACTTTATGCCTCCGCCATTACCAAATCAGAAATAAATGGCACTTCATGTTGATTTATTTTCATTTATACAATGACATCTTTGACCTTGACCTTTTGACCTTGTCTAATGAGAGCATTGCCATTTCCATATGCATACATGAGCCAAGTTTGTTGAACCGTCAAATGGTTACTGAGTTATCACAAGCACGAACCATTTCTATATACATAATGACCTCTATGACCTTTGACCTTTGACCTTGTGACCCCAAAATCTAATCAGATCATTGTCCCTTCCATGTGCATACATGAGCCAAGTTTGAAGCCAATCTGTCAAATGGTTCTTAAGTTATCGCGAGAACGAGCCATTTTTATGTGTATTATTACCTCTATGACCTTGACCTTTGACCTTGAGACTCTAAAATCTAATCAGATCATTGTCCCTCCCATATGCATACACGAGCCAAGTTTGAAGTTGATCTGTCAAACGGTTCTTAAGTTATCGCGAGAACGAAAACGGGACGGACGGACGGACGGACGGACGGACGACCCGAAAACATAATGCCTCCGGCAACCACCTACGGTGGGCGGAGGCATAAAAATAATACAAATAAAACTACTTCCCAGCATCTGTGATATACAGTGCATCCCAGAAAAAACAGAACCCTAAAACAAAGGCTTATTGTGCAGAAGCAATGGGGCGTATTATTGAAAACACACGTTCAAAATGAACTTTGACTTATGCTCGTTCGAATAAAACATTCAGCAAACTTATTCATTCATGTATCTATGAGTACTGTGACTTTGAAAATTTAAAGTCAAAAACCATTTGCTACACTTTTTGGCTTAACTTGCATAGTGGTCATGCATGTGGGCAGGTTTGTTCAGTTCAAATCAGTCAAAAGTTCACCTTCCAAATTTGTTATGACATTTGAATGAGTGAAGATAAGATAAAACATAAAACAATCAGGTTCGACACCTTCGACCAATCATTGCTAACCTTAGTTTGTTCAAAAGGTATGCATAACATTTGAATATTTCTGAGACTTGTCCGACATAGCGACAACTAAGTGAATAACTGTGGTGAACAGGTCTGTTGAAACTGAATGTCCATTGTCCTCATCTGTCGTAAAAGGGGGAGCCGGAGTGCTTGGGTGATGAATCAATCAAGCAAATTAATTGGTGAATGAAACACCCCTACTTTACCAAATCTACAGAACATGGTTCAGCTAACCCCTGAACAGAGAGTGTTTATCTTAACAAAATTCCTTGAAATCAACTGACCAAGTTATAAAATTTAGGTTGGTTAGTTGGTCATTTGCTAAAGATGTTTTTTTTCCCCAAAAGTGTAGCAAATGGATTTTGACATTAAATTTTCAAAGTCATGGTACGTAGTGTTGTTTCCGAATTTCCGAACCAAACTGAAAATTCGCGAATTTGCGTTGTCGAAACGAATCCTGCCGAATCCGAATTTTGCTGCTTGATTCGGAAGATTCGGAAGATTCGGAAGATTCGGGAACTCCAGCATTCAGTTGAACATGTTTTTAAACATAATGGAGTTTGAATAATTTCTACTACTATCGATAGTTTGTTTTTAAACATGAGGGAGTTTAAATAATTTCTATTTCTATCGTGCATTCATTTTCTAGACATGACGGAGTTTAAATAATTTTTGCTTCTATCGTACGTTCTTTTTTAAACATAATGACGTTTTAATAATTTCTACTACTATCGTAAGTTTGTTTTTAATCATGACGGAGTTTAAATAATTTCTATTTCTATCGTGCGTTCATTTTCTAGACATGACGGAGTTTAAATAATTTTTGCTATCGTACGTTCGTTTTTAAACATAATGGAGTTTGAATAATTTCTACTACAATCGTAAGTTTGTTCTTAAACATGATGGAGATTTAAATAATTTCTATTTCTATCGTGCGTCCATTTTCTAGACATGACGGAGTTTAAATAATTTTTGCTTCTATCGTACGTTCATTTTTAAACATAATGGAGTTTGAATAATTTCTACTACTATCGTAAGTTTGTTCTTAAACATGACGGAGTTTAAATAATTTCTATTTCTATCGTGCGTTCATTTTCTAGACATGACAGAATTTATATAATTTTTGCTTCTATGGTACGTTCGTTTTTAAACATAAAGGAGTTTGAATAATTTCTACTACTATCGTAAGTTTGCTTTTAAAGATGACGGACTTCGGATAATTTCTGTTTCTAACGTGCTTTCATTTTCTAGACATGACAGAGTCTAAATAATTTTTGCTTCTAACGTACGTTCGTTTTAAAACATTAAGAAGTTTGAATAATTAATTTTCGATCGTGCGTTCATTTTCTAGACGTGACGGAGTTTAAATAATTTTTGCTTCTAACGTACGTTTGTTTTAAAACAATACGGAGTTTGAATAATTAATTTTCGATCGTGCGTTCATGTTCTAGACATGACGGAGTATAAATACTTTTTGCTTCTAACGTACGTTCATTTTAAAACATTTACGGAGTTTAAATAATTAATTTTCGATCGTGCGTTCATTTTCTAGACAGGACGGAGTTAAAATAGATTGTGCTTCTATCGTACGTTCGTTTTTAAACATAATGGAGTTTGAATAATTTCTACTACTATCGATAGTTTGTTTTGAAACATGACGGAGTTTAAATAATTTCTATTTCTATCGTGCTTTCATTTTCTAGACTTGACGGAGTTTAAATGATATTTGCTTCTATCGTACGTACGTTTTAAACATAATGGAGTTTGAATAATTTCTATTACTATCGTAAGTTTGTTTTTAATCATGACGGAGTTTGAATAATTTCTGTTTCTAACGTGCGTTCATTTTCTAGACGTGACGGAGTTTCAATAATTTTTGCTTCTATCGTACGTTCGTTTTAAATCATTACGGAGTTTAAATAATTAATTTTCGATCGTGCGTTCATTTTCTAGACATGGCGGAGTTTAAATAATTTTTGCTTCTATCGTACGTACGTTTTTAAACATAATGGAGTTTGAATAATTTCTACTACTATCGTAAGTTTGTTTTTAAAGATGACGGAGTTTAAATAATTTCTGTTTCTAACGTGCTTTCATTTTCTAGACGTGACGGAGTTTAAATAATTTTTGCTTCTATCAGTACGTTCGTTTTAAATCATTACGGAGTTTAAATAATTAATTTTCGATCGTGCGTTCATTTTCTAGACAGGACGGAGAGTTTAAATAATTTTTGCTTCTATCGTACGTTCGTTTTTAAACATAATGGAGTTCGAATAATTTCTATTACTATCGTAAGTTTGTTTTTAATTAATTTAAAGATGACGGAATTTGAATAATTTTTGTTTATAACGTGCGTTGATTTTCTAGACATGACGGAGTTTATATAATTTTTGCTTCTAACGTACGTTCGTTTTAGAACATTAAGAAGCTTAAATAATTAATTTTCGATCGTGCGTTCATTTTCTAGACAGGGGTCTAACAGAGTTTAAATAATTTTTGCTTCTATCGTACGTTCGTTTTTAAACATAATGGAGTTCGAATAATTTCTACTACTATCGTAAGTTTGTTTTTTTAAGATGACGGAGTTTGAATAATTTTTGTTTCTAACGTGCGTTCATTTTCTAGACATGACGGAGTTTAAATAATTTTTGCTTCTAACGTACGTTCGTTTTAAAACATAAAGGAGTTTGAATAATTTCTACTACTATCGTAAGTTTGCTTTTAAAGATGAAGGACTTCAGGATAATTTCTGTTTCTAACGTGCGTTCATTTTCTAGACATGACGGAGTTTAAATAATTTTTGCTTCTATCGTACATTCGTTTTAAATCATTACGGAGTTTAAACAATCAATTTTCGATCGTGCGTTCATTTTCTAGACATGGCGGAGTTTAAATAATTTTTGCTTCTATCGTACGTACGTTTTTAAACATAATGGAGTTTGAATAATTTCTACTACTATCGTAAGTTTGTTTTTAAAGATGACGGAGTTTAAATAATTTCTGTTTCTAACGTGCGTTCATTTTCTAGACGTGACGGAGTTTAAATAATTTTTGCTTCTATCGTACGTTCGTTTTAAATCATTACGGAGTTTAAATAATTAATTTTCGATTGTGCGTTCATTTTCTAGACATGGCGGAGTTTAAATAATTTTTGCTTCTATCGTACGTACGTTTTTAAACATAATGGAGTTTGAATAATTTCTATTACTATCGTAAGTTTGTTTTTAATTAATTTAAAGATGACGGAATTTGAATAATTTTTGTTTATAACGTGCGTTGATTTTCTAGACATGACGGAGTTTATATAATTTTTGCTTCTAACGTGGGTTCGTTTTAAAACATTAAGAAGCTTGAATAATTAATTTTCGATCGTGCGTTCATTTTCTAGACAGGGGTCTAACGGAGTTTAAATAATTTTTGCTTCTATCGTACGTTCGTTTTTAAACATAATGGAGTTCGAATAATTTCTACTACTATCGTAAGTTTGTTTTTATAAGATGACGGAGTTTGAATAATTTTTGTTTCCAACGTGTGTTCATTTTCTAGACATGACGGAGTTTAAATAATTTTTGCTTCTAACGTACGTTCGTTTTAAAACATTACGGAGTTTAAATAATTAATTTTCGATCGTGCGTTCATTTTCTAGACAGGACGGAGAGTTTAAATAATTTTTGCTTCTATCGTACGTTCGTTTTTAAACATAATGGAGTTCGAATAATTTCTATTTCTATCGTGCGTTCATTTTCTAGACATGACGGAGTTTAAATAATTCTTGCTTCTATCGTACCTTCGTTTTTAAACATAATGGAGTTTGAATAATTTCTACTACAATCGTAAGTTTGTTTTTAAACATGAGGGAGTTTAAAAAATTTCTGTTTCTAACGTGCGTTCATTTTCTAGACATGACGGAGTTTCAAAGATTTTTACTTCTATCGTACGTTCGTTTATAAACATAATGGAGTTTGAATAATTTCTACTAAGGATGGCGGAGTTTGAATAATTTCTACTAAGGATGGCGGAGTTTGAATAATTTCTATTTGAACAACGAATCATGATCGCGCATCCCCGCGCTTCGCATGTTAAAGAAGAAAAAGGAAGTCAAAACACAAAAAAAAACACGCATGTATAGCCAAATTCCGACTTTTTATTTCAAACAAATAAAAATAATTTCCGAATCCGAATCGAAACGAATTTTGGGAAGAAAAATATGAAACGAATCCGAATCGAATCCGAGTTTCGGCGATTCGTTGCAACACTACGGTAATCAGAGATGCATGAATGAATAAGATTGCTTAATGTAGCATTTGAAAGAGCGTAAGTCAAAGTTTATTTTGAACATGTTTATTAAATCACATGCCCCATTGCTTCCGCACAATGATCCTTTTTGTTTTAGGATTCTGTTTTTTCTGGGACGCACTGTATAAGCAATTCGCCAGAAAAATAACAGTGTTTCAATGATGTCAATGAATGAAACAATCCTGTCCAAGCAGATGACATCCCATAAAGAATGAACATAACTGCAGTGCAGTTATTTCTCAAATTATAAAGAATTTAGTGTATCAAAACGTGCCCATATTTCACAGTAATCACACCATTCTAAAATGGAAATGAAACAGATTCTGATTACTGAAATCTTTTGTTTGTAAATATACAGGATAAGGGTTAATGAACAATCAAAGAAACCACACTTTCAAACTGAAAAGCCCACTGAATGATTACAAGAATGGTATTTATCCCTCTTTCAATGCCGAACGTACAGCGGTCTGCGTTGTAAATGCAATGGCATCTATTTTGTTTACAAGCAACTGATTCCTTTATGCTTGTAACATTTATTTTCCATCTAAATAAAGTCGTGCACGGGGTTTAGAGTGAGGCAATAGATTAAAAATTTAAACTAACGCTAGTAAAGTGAGAGAAATAACTGAAGAGAAGATGACAAAACAGGCAGTGAAAATGCGTGAGATGTTATGGTACATCGTCTACTTGTGCAATTAACGTCCTACCTTTTGACATCACACATCTCAGCAGCTTTCAGAGAGCTATTCTGGTGCTACATGTATGTTGGGGCTGTATTTTAGCCATTTCAATCAATAATAATCATTACTTTGAATGTTTCCAAGCACTGAATTTCAACAAACTTATCCTGTCTAAGCTTCACCTACGCAATAATAAAAATTAAAGGCAAAGTCCACCCCAGAAGTTTCCCTGTTTCAATAAAAGGAGTCAAATTTGAAGCAGCATTTAAAAAAATAAATGAGCAAAATCGGTCAAAGAATAGGGAAATTACACTCCTTTTACATTTTCTAGTAAATTACTCTTGGCTCTGCAAATTGGCCACACTGATGACATCATATGCAAGCAGCTCTCCATTCACTTTGTACATGAAATTTCACATTTTGTCAATTTTCTTGGAAGTTACACATTTTCTAACCCCAATAGTCAATGTATGTTCAGAAGAATTGCTTTTTACATAACATACATGTACTTTGGTTTACATGTCCCTTTGGTCTACAGCCATTTGGTCTAATTACCACATGGTCTAACATCATTTGGTCTACCATTGGTTGGTCCAATATCCACATGGTCTAATCACCAGGGAAAAAATTAATAATTTTTTTTCCGGGGCTACTTTTTGAGCCCACCCGCCCAAATTTTCTGCATTGTATTACAGTTTACATTGGACCCTATAAGAATTTCAGGGGCTCATTTTTTTTTTCCAGGGCTCTTACTGGTGTTTCGGGGACAAATTCGCACCGAGCCCTCGTGCATTTTTTTCCCTGCTAATCACCATCTCGTCCAATCACCATTTCATCCAATAACCAGTTGGTCTAATAGCCATTTAGTCTATAACCATTTGGTCTAATAGCCATTTGGTCTACTCGTTTTTCAGTGCCAATTGGTCTAATAGCCACTTTGTCCATTATCAATTGGTCTAATTAACTTTTCGTCCAATAGTCAACTGGTCTACATGCAAATTGGTCCAATATCCATTTGGGCTAATATCATTTGGTCCATATTTCAGTTGTCTAACTGCAATTGGTCTATTGTCACTTCGTCTACACCCATTTGGTCTAATGACCATTTGGTCCATTTGGCATTTGGTCTAATAACCACTTGGTCGAGTAACCATTTGGTCCAATTGTCAGTTTGTCTAATTATCAATTGGTCTACTAGCCCTCTACAACCGTATGCTGCTACATGTACCTAGCCTCCACCGTCAACGTTGTGATCGCAGTTCTCATGTTGTGTGTCCTTCGATCTCTCTGTGCCACTTTGTTTTTCAATTAAATTAGGATTATTTGTAACTGTTGCCTTATGGAGGTCAGACGTGGAAACCAAAAATAGGTTCATTAACTTGAACTTGTGGTTGAAAAGGAGAGTAGTTGTGGGATTGATATAAGAAAGGTGAATTAGAAGGGGAAAGGGCGATATAGAAAGTGAAAGATCACTTATCAAGAGAAGAAGGGTACATGTAGGAGGCACTATTTTCATCCTTGGAAAAGTGAGGGAGGCTTTATGCCCCCTGCCCACAGGTGAGATTATTTACATTTAAAATGAACAAATAAATTTATTATAATACCCGTAGTTGCATAACCCTGCCCACTATTTCCCATAACACTCCTCCTCTCCTTCTTCTTTTCTTTATCTTCTCTCTCTCTATCTATCTCTCTGATCAATGGAAAAATCCCACCCCTGAATGCTATGATGATTGAATTGTGAGCAAATAGAGCAACATCGAAATAGCATTGCTAAGAATGTGCTTGTTGGTAGTAGTAGTAGTAGTAGCAGCAGTAGCAGCAGTAGTAGTAGTGGTGGTGGTGGTGATGGTAGTAGTTTCAGTAGCAAAAGTAGGAGTAGGATTAGCAGAATAGTAGTTATCATTATTATTATTTTTTATAATCATTTTATTATCACATAATTATCATCATCCTCATCATTTTTATAAGTAGTAATATTTACATTTAATTTATTGATCATTTATTTTTATTCATAATATTTCTAATATTACAAATTATAGATATTTATTTTTCATTCATTTATTTTTCATAATAGATCTTTAATAGTATCATTACCTGGTAGTAAGAACATATTGCACATGTATTGTTTGCAGCATTAGACCAAATGGATATTGGACCGAATGGATATTAGACCAAATGGTTATTAGACGAACTGACAATTGGACCAAATGGTTATTAGACCAAGTGGTTATTAGACGAAATGATCATTAGACCAAATTGCTGGTGGACGAAATGGTAATTGAACGAATTGATCAGTAGACCACCTGGATATTAGACCAACTGGAATTAGCTGAAATGGGTATTGGACCAAATGAATATTGGACGAACTGATAATTGGACTAAGTGGTAATTGGACGAAATGGATGTAGACTGAATGGTTTTTAGACCAACTGGTTGTAGACGAAATGGTTATAGACCAACTGATCATTGGACACAATGGTTATTGGACGAAATGATTATTGGACTAAAATAAATGGTTGTTAGACGAAATGTTGATGGACGAAATGATATTAGACCAAATGAAGTTAGACCATGTGATGAGTGGACAAAATTGCAGTAGACCAAATGGCAATTTACCCATACTTTGACTATGGGATGAGAAAAGGTGTAACTTCCAAGAAAATTGAGAAAATGTGAAATTTCATGTACAAAGTGAATGGAGAGCTGCTCGCATATGATGTCATCAGTGTTGCCAATTTGCAGAGCCGAGAGTTATTTACTAGAAAATGTAAATGAGTGTAATTTTCTCATTCTTTGACCGATTTTGCTCATTTCTGTTTTAAAATGCTGTTCAAATTTAACTCATTTTATTGAAACAGTGAAACTTCTGGGGTGGACTTTCCCTTAAAGTCAGTTTTGAAAATCAGTGAATACCTGCTTTAAACAAGTAAAATTATCTTATTTTAAGTATGGAATAATGATAGGTATACTAAAATCAAAATTTTGGTTTAAAACGGCAAGCTTTATGGTCAGAGTAAAGGCCAAATTGGCTTCAAATCAAAGCCAATCACAAAATTGCTATGACATCACTACGACTCAGAATGGAATTCACTTCTACATGTATTCGTACAGGGGAGGCTCTCAATAGCCAAGAATTTTCATTTTAGTATTTATACAACTATTCGGAACTTTGATCAAGATTAACATGTTCAAATGTTCATATCAAATGCTATAACAACTTTTTCCAAAATCGGATCGCAGTCAGATCGTATAGTGTGTGGCGGGCTTAAGAGATGTACATGTGATGTGGTATGAATTTGGTGATTATAGCTGCAATCCACAGAAAGTTGTGATTACAGTGCTTGTTGCAGAAAGTTCATTGACCTTTTGACCTTTGACCTTGGATTTAAAACATTTTCAGACTTGACCGGTGCCTCTAAGAGATGTACCCCTTCTATGAATGTTAGTTATTGTGATTCTACCTCAATTCCATGAAAAAGGTATTGTGATTACGGTGCTTTTTGCAGAAAGTTCATTGACCTTTTGACCTTTGACTTTGGTCACATTCCACTTATTTTCGAACTTGACCTGTGGCTTTAGGAGATGTACATGTACCTGTGGTATCAATTTATGATTTTACCAGGGAATTTTTTTTTTTTTTCCGGGGCTACTATTTGAGCCCAACCACCCCAATTTTCTACACTATATTACAATTTACATTGGATCCTATGAGAAATTCAGAGGTTCCTTTTATTAGTTTTCCAGAGCTCTTTTAGGCAATTTGAGGGCGAATTCACCCGAGCCCTCATGTAATTTTTTCCCTGGATTCTACCTCAAATCCACGGAAAGTTATTGTGATTACAGTGCTTTTTTACAAAAAGTTCATTGACCTTTTGACCTTTGACCTTGGTCAGATTCAACTTATTTCCGAACTTGACCTGCGGCTTCAAGAGATGTACTGGTACTTGTGGTATGAATTTGTTTTTTTCTAGATCTCAATTCCATAGAAAGTTATTGTGATTACAGCATGACTGTTGACGATGCCAACACCAATGACGATAGCGCCGACTCCAATGATGGAAATAGTTACGCCTATAGTCTAAAAACGTACATGTAAACAAAGGAAAGAAAACATGGATTATAGGCAAAACACTTGAACGTGTTAGAAACATACGTGTAGGCCGTGTTCAGGCAGTTTTTGGAAGCGAACCATGCAATAGCGTTACGTGCCGACTCATGCCACGCCAAAGCGTACTGTGCCAGGCTGGTTAAAAAGCAAGCGTTCAAGCGCTTTATTGGGAAGCGTACCTCAGAGGTACTTATTTTGTACGGTTCGCGCTCAAATCTGGGGGGGGATGATACGTTGCGTAGCAACCGGGGTCAAAAGTGAGGAATTTGGCATGTTATTCAATACTACTATTGCGCCCTGGGCTCAGCTGATATCATAACCCTCACCGAGATGCGAACTGCTACGGATTTCCCGTATTTTCTATGTATAGTAATAACCTACTGTGTAACTTTAAATTAGGCAAACCCAGAGAATAGGTGCCAGACCACTCTTAATGTAAATTTTAGTTCAGAAATATATGGGCTAGTCCATATGATGTAATCGCACTTTTGTCCGAGTTCTCAACGCTAGAGAATGGCACACCAGCAAGACTAGTGGTCAGTATTGACCACTAGCGCACATTAGTGCATTTACAAAGATATTGGGAATAGTGCCGAACGTTGCCATCATTTACCATGAACTATGTTTTCTACGGCTCCCTTTTCTACATGTGTGTATACACTGTATCATTTCTTTATATATATTATTTTTTACGATTTATAATTTTAAAACATTCAAAAATTACGAAATGCTACTTTTCCAGCACCCTTTTTGCTTCCATTCCACAGCATTCCACCATGAGCTCTTTAGACACGGCTTTGAACTTGAGGCCGCTAAGCAGTGACATCATGCATGGACGATATGGTGAATGGCTGTTCTATGTCACAGTGGTTATTAATTATTGATATTATATATTATATTATTCATATAAAATATTTGCTTTTCACACCTTGTAATGAAATATCCTATTTCCATTCCATTCCTCACCTTTCAAAGGAATTTGACAATAATATGCCCAAGAATCCCTGCAAGTAAGACTAATTGAAAAAGTAACCGCTGATTTTTGCTCACGACGTGTAAACAAACCGATCGAGCGCGAGCTAGTAGCTACACTTTGTGTCCTAATAGATATTGAGGGCTCACTTCATTTCACTTCAAAAATTGCTGCGTAGAGTCCTATCCTGGATCTGAATCTGAATCTGAAGAGACACGACTCAACACTCCTGTGGAGTAAAACGAGTCGGGTGGGTGTGTGCAAAAATAGTTAAATAATGCTATTGGTAATGTTGTTCCAGCTTAGATTCGAATAGTTTTGGGTCTTGAGTATTTACTATATTTTCAGGTAGTGAATTCCAGTCTGTCAGCGTTTTGGGTAGAAATGAGTATTTAAATGAGTCTTTACTGGAACTAATTTCAATGTATGATTTATTGTGAGATCTTCTGGTTAAACAGGTGACAGGGTGCAGCAGGTCCCTGACTGGGATGGAGAGATAGCCTTCGTGGGCTTTGAAGAAGGTAGTGAGTCTCGTTATCTTTCCCCTCTCAGCAAGTGTACTCCAACCAAATTCTTTTATCATGGAAGTAACACTACTCTGCCTGCTGTAGTCATTCTTCACAAATCTGGCAGCCCTTCTCTGTACTGCATCCACTTGCGATATGAGATCATTGGTATGGGGATCCCAAACCGATGAGCAATATTCCAAGGATGGTCTGACCAGAGAACAATATACCAATGATTTAATATCCTCTGTGCATTTGCTTAGATTACGTTTAATAAAGCCTAAGAATCTATTACTTTTAGCAGTAATCTGGTCAACGTGTTTATTCCATTTTAAGTTTTTACATAGCTCTACCTCTAGGTGAGTGTGTGAATCAGTTTCAGTAATTTCAGCATTGTTTAGTGTGTATGAGTGTGATTTAGGTTTAAGTACATTTGTTACCTTTAAGACAAAACATTTATTCAGGTTAAATTTCATTTGCCATGTTTGTTCCCACCTACATAGTTGATCTAGATCTTTCTGAAGGATTTCAGCATCTTTATCTGTCATGATCGTTCTGTATATTACACAGTCATCCGCAAACAATCTGACTGTAGATGATATGTTGTCAGGTAGGTCGTTGATGTACGTTAAGAACAGCAATGGACCAAGGACCGTGCCTTGCGGCACACTTGATTTAACTTCAATCCAGTCTGAATGCTCGCCACCTATGACAACTCTCTGCTTTCTATACATCAAGAGATCCTCAATCCAGTTCTTTATTTGGCCTCGTATACCACAATGATCTAGTTTCAACATAAATCTATGGTGGGGAACAACATCAAAAGGCTTTATGGAAGTCCATTATAATTACATCAGTTTGTAAGCATTTGTCTAGTGATTAAGCAAGATCATAAGTAGTAAGTATTAACTGGGACTCGCAGGAGTGATTACAGTGAAATCCATGCTTTTATCTGATAGTATGTTATGGTATTCAAGATGAGACATGATATTAGTATGGATGATATGTTCCATAACCTTACAACAAATGGATGTAAGTGAAACTGGTCTATAGCTACTAGGGTTTGTACGTTCACCTTTTTTAAATACTGGAGAGACGTTAGCACATTTCCAGTCTTCTGGCAGGGTACCTGTTTCCAGTGATTTTCTGAAAATTATTGTTAAGGCTGGTGCAACTTCGTTTGCACAGGTCTTAAGGATTCGGGCTGGAATGTCATCCGGACCTGTTGCCTTATTTGGGTTGAGACCTGTCAAAAGTTTAGTAACACCACTCACAGAGATATCTATGTTAGGTATACACGGATAGCCCAAGCCAAGATTGGGTAGAGTATCTAGAACTCCCTCCGTGAATACAGATTTAAATTGATTGTTAAGTACTTCTGCTTTCGTGGCGTTTTCAGATACCAAGGTATTATTGTGTCTAAGAGTAGAAATGCCAAAACGGTCTGTCTTCAAGCTCCAGTCTTAATAACAGACCAGAACTTCTTTCATGATTCAGCGCAGGTTTCCCTTATGTATTTCCTGTGGTTACTACGAGTGAGTTTATTGGTATTCTTTCGAATAGACCGAAACTTATCCCAATCTTCCACAGAGTCACTCTTTCGTGCTCCGTTGAAAGCCTTCTTCTTTTGTCTTAAGGCTTTCTTAACTTTAGAGTCACACCATGGTATTGTTTTGCCAAGAGAAACCATGCGTGTGGGTATGTTGTTTGTCATTGTTTTCTTGATACGTGAACTAAAACCTTCCCACAGCTCTTCAACTGTGGCAGGCTTGTTGTTCATATTGACAAAGTCATTACTGATATCTGATAAATCCTTTTTGATCTTTTCTCAATTAGCTTTACTATAAAGGAAAATCTTTCTTGGTTTCCTTTTATTTACCTTGAGTTCCATGTTCATGATGATGACTGGTATACCAGTGTGATCGCTAATTCTTGGGATTGTTTTATTTTCAACTAGTGTACTATTTGTGGTAAAAAATAAATGAATTGTCTGGAGAAAAACCACAAATCTTGCAGCAAACTATTGTGATATCAGTTTTTTCCTTTTTTATAGATCTAGATCTAGGCCTATATGAAGATATAGATCTATAGTATTCGATATTTTGAAAAGTTAGACTAGTCCTTTAAAAATATAAACCATCAAGAATGAATTCTTGCCAGTTTTAGTGGTACTACTCGAGCGGCTGCCTTACTACATTATATAAGAAAGCTGCTATGCCTAGGCTATGACTATGAGTGGGAGAATGGTTGGTTTATGTTGATCTACAGACATGTCACATGACAGACAGCGCCGCGCTGTCATGGCTGTCGCTTCGGCTTCGCGACTAATTTTTATGTAGAGTAGGCCTAGATCTAGTCTATTCTCGAATCTAGATAAAAACAGGTAGGCATAACAAGCTAACACTTGAGTGTGTAACATAAAAAAATACTATCAATCTTACGACTGATATCAATCGTAAGTCTAGATGGCAAACCATGTACTAAAGTCTTAAACACTGTTAAAGAGATACAATTGACTGCAAGATTGATTGTATCTCTTTATGTTACACCCCCCCCCCCCCCAGAGTAACAGTAAGACTTACAATTCATGTGTAGGGTTTTAAAATATATGTTAATGTGAAGTAAAATTAAAGTTCAAACAGCAAACATTCAGCATTCAGCAAACTCAAACGTTACAGGAACTCAGGACATGGAAATAAAGAAGCAGTCTGTAGTCTGGTGTGTCTCTGCTATCTATCTGCAATCTATCTGTCTGTGTTTATGGTGGTGGTGGTGGTGAATTAGATTTTTACAGACGTGTATCAATCAATTCTGATTTTTTACGTCTGGGACCGACCTTTAACATCACCATCCTGAAAGACGTGGCAAATGTAGATTCATGTCTTGCCAAAGGACATTAGTGCCGCTGCAGGGATTTGAACCACGGACCTTGGGGTTCAAAGTCCGGAGACTTATCCACTGAGCCACAACACTTCAAGTTTATTACAAGTTCAATTCTCTTTATATCACATAGGCAGCCCACATCAAATTTGTAACCAAGGGAACATAACATAATGAATATTCAAACATACTAAACCAATGAACATAAAGAAAATGGAAGGATCCATCTAAAATGTAACAACCTAATTCAACAACAGAACCAATCAGAAAATAACTAGGATGAAGATGAGCCAATGACTGGGTGATTATGTAATGTAGAATGTTCAACAAAAGAACCAGATGTGTGGATGGAATGGATGGACACATCTGAATAGGAAAGGAATGAAGGTGACGAGAGAAGTAGGGCAGAGGCTGATGAGGAGAATGGCAGCATAACATCTATTGAAACTTGAACTTAAATGAACTAATTCCAAGTTTCCAACTGAAGAACAGAAAAGGAATGTAAACAAGGAGAAACCAAAATGACAAAATAGGCACCCTACATAAACTTTCTCCTTCCAAAAAATTGTCCTCAATTTTTAAAAATAGGGTAAAAGTACATGTACAAGCAGATTTTTTCTATCATTTAAAAAAATGTACATAGATTTTAAAACCATCAAAATTTTCATTATACATGTAGGTTATGAATCAGATATATCACTGAACTGAAAATTAATTTCATCGATAGGTAAATTTAAACAATTCAATTTTCCTTTTCTCTTTCTGTAAATTGCATAATATAAGTAATTGATATATAAATCATTTGAATTAATCTAAATTTTCATGTTACAATGGTTCAAACATTAATAGACACCAAAATACATTGCACATTACAATATCAATAAATTCAAGCATAACAGATTTTGAATAAATTTGGAATTGAATTTTGAATCAAATTTTGAATTGATGAAAATATTAAGATTCATTCAAATATGTACACGTATATACAAAATTCAGATTGAAGAAATATGCACTAAAATTGGCAATGACATGTTTCAAACATTTTGCATATTGAATGAAATCGTAGTTACTTAAGTTATCAAAATAAGGATATAATTATCACGATTTTCCCAATAGACATTTGTAAATATTGCACTTATTTATACATTTTGAATTCAAGTACATTATAGATATTTATTTCAAATTTCATTTAGAATATTAGATGTTCATATAAAATCAGACAAACTGTAAAATAGCACTACCCAGACAAACAGTATTTCGAATCTATAGGAAACAAATTACTCAAAAGTACTTTGTGAAATTTGAATAAATTTGAGGGGGTTTTTTTTCCACAGTACAAAAGAAGCAATGTTTATAAATTCAGAAAATTTGCAGTAGATGAGAGACATTTGAAATACCAAAATATTTCTGTACCCATATTACAGGATAAATATGATTTCATTACGTGTAAAATGACAAGTTTAGTTAAATCTCGAACTTACATCTTGAAAATTTAAATCGTAAAATATTGATTATAGGGGTTTTTTTTGTTTTGCAAGATCGAATGGGTATTGATAGAACATGATAGGAACTGCAGAAATACAAGTTTCAACAATGAAAACAACTTCTGGGAATTAAAATGGTGTAAATATTTTAGTTATGAATACAAGAGAAACTCATTCCAAGATTATAGCTGAATTTAAAGTCTGTAACAAAATAAATTCACATGAAATGTACTCTGGTTCAGAAAAAAAAAATGAATTAAGGTGAAGATTTACAGTCTCAGTCCAATTATAAGTTCTGGAAAAAAACAAAAGTAAATCAGCGGCGATGAAAAGATGGAGTTGTTGACGATCCTGCATCGGGTAAATCTGATCCTTCTGGTGGGGGTGGGGGGGGGGGGGGAGCAAGCAAAGTTTCTGTACACATGAAGACCAGGGGCCTGTTTCTGGAAATCAACGCCAAGTTAGTCATATCTTTGTCCGCCAACTACGGAGATGACTCTAATCTTGCTAAACCGTTTCACGAAGAGCATGCTAGCTAAATATCTCGTGAATCGATGAGGAAATGTGACATTACATACATGTAGCCTTGATCACAATCACGCATATTTTGTAAACAAGAAATTATCAGAACTGCAATTATTTGAGTGATCTGGTGAGGGCAAAGCTTAGAAATCGTAGCAGGGGGTTATAGATACAACATATTTTCAAAGAAGGCAGATTACACCAAAGAAAAACTTATAAGATTCTGTTTTTAGTAATTAAGTTCATTGTCGTTTTGAACGTAAGATGGGTACCCCCGGGACACTAGATTTGCAAAATAAACCCTTATGTTCATGATCAGAAAAAGGAGGCAAATTAAATATTTATCCAGCGTCACGTCTTGACCAAAACATTGATATGCAAAAAGCTAAAATATATGTCTTAAAAAGTATTTTGTTTAAAAATCTACGATATAAATCATCTTTGAATAAATATGGGTCTGAAATCTACGGACTATCCCTTTGACTATGCCTTGCCTGACGTGGCAGAATTGCATTCTTTTGAGAGATGTTACAATCACGGGAGAAACCCCCTAGGAAACCTTTTTTGCAGATTGTTTCATATGAAACATGAAATATAATATTAATACATGAGCAAGGATGAATTACTGATTGCAGGAACCCTTAGAAAAGATAGATTTGAATTATTTTTTTACATCTATGTAGCTTCCATTTTGGCCAGCCATAATCTACCAAATTAGCGGCATGTGATGGCGCTGCATATCAACGAAAAAGGATATGACAGGGTCAGAGGCGTCATAAGTTCTTAGTCGGGATGTTGGCAAACACGGCTTCATGAAACACGTAGCAGACAACTAGCCAACTAGCGGCGATCTTAGCTGAGAAGTTGACTTATGACGGTTTCGTGAAAGGGCACAGCATCATCCACTCGTGTGCTGGAGCAACTGTAGAGCAAAAGGCGAGGCTAACTTCGAAGTTCAAAGCAGAGCATCATCCAACTCTAGGTGCATTGGCGACAGAGTAACAGGAAGGTATCATGCATCGAGAAACTGAAGGCGGGACATAGCGACATGAAGACCGCAGACAGCATCATCCACTCGAAGTAGAGTAAAGGCGAGAGGCCTGAAGGCATCATGTAGCAAGGGAGGTAGCTGAATGAAGTGTGAAATGTAGTGTACCTGAATGAAGATCAGTAGGCAGCGGCATCATCCACTCCACGAAGACAAGCATTGGTTGTAGTTAAAAGGCGAGAGGCTGGTTTACAGGCAGAACTTTCATCCACTCACGTAGAGCAATAGGCAAAGACTGGCTGCTTATACAGCGTCATCCACTAAACATGACAGAGCAGTGGTGAAGTAACAGGCGAGCAGCTGGCCATCATCAAACAGGCCAGAAGTTACGGCTGAACAAAACTGGAGAAGGCCAAATTTTGTCAATCAGGAACATAACGATGAAGAACAGAAGAAGAAACTCAAATGGGTAAACGGAAAAGGCGAGGTATGGAGAAGTCTGACCACCGCTGCTACCAGTTGTAGGGTTGTAAAATATACAGTTAATGTGAAGTAAAAATAAAGTTCAAACAGCAAACATTCAGCATTCAGCAAACTCAAACGTTACAGGAACTCAGGACATGGAAATAAAGAAGCAGTCTGTAGTCCGGTGTGTCTCTGCTATCTATCTGCAATCTATCTGTCTGTGTTTATTACAAGTTCAATTCTCTTTATATCACATAGGCAGCCCACATCAAATTTGTAACCAAGGGAACATAAAATAATGAATATTCAAACATATTAAACCAATGAACATAAAGAAAATGGAAGGATCCACCTAAAATGTAACAACCTAATTCAACAATCAACAACAGAACCAATCAGAAAATAACTAGGATGAAGATGAGTCAATGACTGGGTGATTATGTAATGTAGAATGTTCAACAAAAGAACCAGATGTGTGGATGGAATGGATGGACACATCTGAATAGGAAAGGAATGAAGGTGACGAGAGAAGTAGGGCAGAGGCTGATGAAGAGAATGGCAACATAACATCTATCGAAACTTGAACTTAAATGAACTAGATCTAGATCTAATTCCAACTGAAGAACAGAAAAGGAATGTAAACAAGGAGAAACCAAAATGACAAAATATGCACCCTACACATGCATTACTAAATAAAAAGAGGCGCGACGCCGACTAAGTTGGCTCTAAACTAGTCTGACTTTAGAGTTTAGTCTTTGTGGAGCTACACTACGAAAATAGGTCAGTCTACCTAAATGCTTATAGATGGGACCACAGTTTAGCAGGAGAGCCTTCACAAGGTTGGCGTAATATAGACCTATGTGGTTAAGCACACACACCGTTGACGTTGTTACACAGCACCTCTAACAAGTAACAAGTTAACACTACAGTTTGAGCTATTTCTTAGCACGTCAAACATTGAAAATTTTACTTACTGCATGCCTGGTTTGTGGATACATGATGGTTGGCTCCAGACTCTTAAATAATCCAGAACAAATCTGCATCCAGAAGTTACATTCCAAAAATACTAATTCCTCAAGAAACGCCTTGGTTCCTGGCCATGAATACACCACAGTTCATGTGTAAACTTAGTATTTCCAAGAGCTATAAAGAGTAAGGCATGCAATGTGTGTACGTAAACCACACACACACACACAACACACACAACACACACGCACACTACGTGTATATCCAATGGGCGGGCATGACAGGCTTTAATACTCAACGCACTGTTTGTGTGGTGGGAAGTAATTTGCCCGCGTTTATAGTGTCGGCGTATATATTCGTCCAAACCAATTCAACGCTGGCATATATCGTACTTGTAGTAGCAGTGCAGCAAGGATCATATATTCAGTTGTTTGAAAAATGGATACCGTTGTCATCCCTCACAAGTGTTGATGTAATCCATGTTTAGTTCAAAAAACTTAAAAAATTATTTGATTTTTCAACACTACATCACTTGTCAACAACTTAATGTTTTTAAATATCCCCAAATACAAATCTGGCTTAGAATAAACTATGTCATGTGCGGCATATAGATACCACATAATAGGTTAGTTTCCACGCGGGACGCGACGACAAAGAAACAAGTGATATATTCCATAAAAGGAAAGTAATTGATGGGCTGTATCACCGACGGCGATTGAACGTGACCAGTAAGAAGAGAGGAATTCACGTGCCGTTAATTTATGTTCACTTACTACATTCAATGACCAATCAGTGGTCCGTATGGCCACAAGACACGCCCTGTGGGTGACACTGTGATCACGCCTGACTAAAGTTCAGCTGACAAATTGCTGAAAGCCTCACCTACCACTTATCCGCGGAATGCGGGCACAGAAACCGATTGCATTTCACGCTGATATAAGCTGGCAATCCAGCCACACACTGCACACTGCGGCAGACGAGGCTGCGCAATATTCCATAGGGATTAGCTAGCCAACAACAAAGCAAGGAAAATTATCAAGTTACCCTGGGGGTAGCCGCAACGGGGGTTCGAACGATAAGATTGCACTTACGTGAGCGAAAAAGCTCGCCCTTATTTATTAAAAATAAACACAGGCGATACAGTGTACATGTATCCGGCCTAGATGGTGTGTGTACCCGTGAGGGTTTGCCATGAAAACAAGTCAATCAAATATTGGCAGAGAGATCTTGCTTGAATTGAACACAACTATGCCAAACAAAACTTATATCGCGTTTTTTCTTTTCGTTTTCACCATCCCCTCCTGCTCAAAACTAGGAACAAATCCAAAGTTCCATCATGGAACTGGTAGTGGTAGGCGTAGATTGTGTTTCGATAATCGGGCTATTCAACAATAATTGCATTTCCACGAATGTCTATCAATATTAGTAATCAATTCTATGAGGCGGTTTTTTTTTTTTCATATTTAGAGAAACAGTACAAAGTAGCGTTCCTGACAATACCATATTGATATTGATATTCGAAATTAATTTCGCTCTTTGGCTAAACCATATTACGCAGCAAATGTGGTCAGGTTCGTGCTAATTTAGCCTAATATTGGGGATTGTTATGCCCAAGTTTTATTGAAAGAGACCAGCTATAATCGAGGGGTGAAATTCGGCGCACAGCTATCAGTCAACGGAAAACGACAAACAAAGAGTATCATAAAAACTAATCTTATAAAGACCTGAGCATGGCTGGGTGACAATTTTCACCGCCAAACATTATTCTCGTGGACAGCATAACATTCACCCTTTGCACATACACACGTACACTCACTCACAGAAGGAACACGCCTACTACACGGTGAAAAATCGGTGACTCTAAATACCATGTCTCTGATTGGCTACACAGATTCATCTAATTAAAAACACGTGAGCGACGCAATTATGCACAGGTTCCAATATACGCTGACAAACATGGCTGAGGAGCTGTGGCTGCGTGAACCAATGTTTATGCTACCGCAGTAAGTCCACAAAATGAGGATATCTGTTGGTTTAGTAACCCACCTTACGAAAAAGTGGAACTAGTAAGTGAACATAGTAACCTGCATTCTAAACGCCTATTCAGGCATGTAGCATAATAGTAGTGCTTTAATACTTTTTACTCCTTTTTAAAAAAAATTCTTATAAGATTACTGGAATTCAAGACGTTCATATACTATAAAGGAGCACCCTTCCCTACCCTATTTTTTAACCTGCTGTGTGAAGCATCTACTTATTTCTACGTTAAAAAAATCATACTCTTATTCTTTATCTAATATACCCTTTATTTTTCATTTGTTTGAATATTATATTCTCAGCGCTTGCAAGCCATAAGAAATAAAGTAAGATGACAATGACACTATTTTTCAAATTTATAATATTCAACAGGACGGTGCTGGAGGATTGAACCATAGAGTCTGATCAATTGATGTATAGACACATGATAGAGGAGGCCTTATTCTTTATTATATAGGCGCCGGAAGCGGGGGGGGGGGGGAGAATGGGCAGTGGCTCCCAATCATTCAAGAGGGGGCCGGGGCAATATCGACCCCCCCCCCCCCCCATGGGCTCCCTTCGCAAGAAAAGAAAAGAAAAGAAAAATTCGGATAATAAGATTGCATTAATAAATAATAGTGCTCTAAAATGCAAACTTTCAGCATTCAAAAATAAACATTTTCTTACTCGGTCGCTACGCTCCCTCATATTAGATGCAATGTTCTCAGTATTTAGAAATTCTGTCTACCATCTGAAAAACAAGGCAGATGTTATACACTCTTAAAAATTCCTAGTCGGAATTTTTAAGAGTGTAGCTTTATTTGGAGTGGGGTATTTTTGCCCCCCCCCCCCCGACAATACAATTTGCGGTACTGCGATCAGCTTTCTTGTCGTGTAAAAGGTTTTTTTTTTTTTTTTTTTTTTTTTTTAATTAATTCAATACCTAAATAATTTTATCACATTGTTTTACATTCATTTACATTATGCTCATGCAGCTTTAGGAGCAGGTATCCCCTGTCTACCAGTGGCGGCAAAACAAAGGGGCTTCAAGTTTCAAGTTTCAAAGTTTATTGATTTAAATCCACAAACATTGCTTTGTGAATTAAAAAGACAGCTTATAGCATTATATGAAATAACAGAGTACAGTTTAAACGGAAATTACAATAATAAAAAATTAATCATTACACGTAATACATCGTGCCTCTATCATTTTAGTGCAGCATATACCGTTTCTTTTCCCTCTCTTTCTCTCTCTCTCTCTCTCTCACGCACACACACTTTCTTTCTCTCTCTCTCTCCTTCCTTTTCATATATTTTTATTAATTGACAAGTAATATCATAAACAAACAAAAAAAAATCCTGAGCAAAACAAAACGAACCAAAACAAAACGGAAAAAGACCAATCATTTTAAAAAGAGGGAGAAGGGGGAAAACACGGTATACATTTTGTACCACAGAATAAGCAAGCATTGTCGTGATTATAATAATTGCAATTGAAAAGTCGGAATATAATCAACAGTACAGAGGAGTCGATCTATTTTTCGGATGGGGGGGGGGGGGGCAAGACGACCAAGCGGAGTTGAAGCCACGGTTACTGATATATACGTATATATATATATATATATATATATATATATATATATATATATATGTACATATATGTACACACACACACACGCACACACATACACACATAAACACACACACATATATATATATAAAACATAGGCCTATATCAACGTGAAGCATTTCAATTTGGGGAAATTACGCATCTTGGTAGATTGTGAACCATCCTGCTTTTCTTTTAATTTTGCGAGCGAGCGATGCGAGCGACCAAAATATGATAAATTTCTTGTTATGAGAGACGTGTTTAGTTATGGGAAGACACTATAGGCATATGATACCTTAAAAATATGGTTACCTCGCAGCCAAATATGAACTCTATTTTGTCACATCGCTAGTCCATTTTTGCTGCCCCCCCCCCCCCACCACTCTGTTTTTTAATATTACGAGCGAGCGAACCGAGCGAGGAAGCACACACTGTTTTTGATGACTAAAGTAGTAACCCCTTCGGCAAATTACACTATGAGCCCATGAAACATACATTATCTATTCGGTCTCATCTCACCGAATTTTCAAAACCATTACTATCAAACGAGCGAGCGCAGCGAGTGAGGAAAAATATACCCTTTTCCATATGATGGAAGTGTTAATCGTCATCATTATGATAATGATATGCGCTATACAAGAACAGAATATCATTATTATGATTATCATCAGAATACACTATAAACCTGTATATCTAAATAATACATCCGATCACCTGTGTGCCGAATATGACACTGTTTTAGCTACCTTGCTTACAGTCCAAATCCATTCTGTTTCTACCATAGCGAGCAAAGTCAACAACCGATCCTGGCAAAACTGTATGGATTCGTCCAAAAAAATTTGTCAACCACCTCGCTGCCCAAATAATGATACGTTGGAATCTCGCTCCTATAATAAGCTATTTGCTGCCCAAAATCATCTTGCATCTAGCTTTTACCAGCAAGAGTAGCGAGCGAGCTAACGAAAAAATATGGGGTTGTTTTTATGTTATCTAGGGCTTTATCTCCTGAAAGTGTATCTATTTGAGGTCAACAGTGCCCGCTCGATTTCTTGGAGTGACATCTTGTTTGGTTATATTACTTCCTATGAGTAGAAGAATGGTATAACATTAGATAGAAACACAAGATGCAAACCAATTTCCTTTCATAAGAATAGTAAGTATCATCGGCATTGTTTAAGAGCGAGCGCTTCCCAGTGTCCCATTTTCTTTCTTTTTCCTTGTTTTCCGCTTTCATTTCACTTCCTTCCTTCCCTTTCCTTTCTTTTCTCTTTCTTTTTTTTTTTTTCTTTTTTTTTTTTTTTGGTTCGGAAATTATTGGGGGGGGGGGGGGGGCAAAATGATATCTTTGCCCCCCCGCCTCCCAGGATCGACGCCTCTGTAACAGTATACAGGTGAATAAAGTGAAAATCAATAATCATGATGAGTAACAATGTAAATAGAGCATGCAAGTGGTCAACAATAAATGGGCTAATTGGAAGTTAAAGTATAATCTTATGTTATGATGATATTTTCTAGTATGTCCAATCGTTTGTCATACATTTCGCTCATCCCAAGTATTATTATTGAGTTAATGTCGGTTTCAGCTTCTGAAATCATTAGGTTGAATTTCTCGTCATTGTTTAGATATTGAAAGTTGGGTAATATGTTGTTCAGTTTAGAGTAATTTCAATCTGAGGTCATTCAAGTGAGTACATGTGATCAGGAAATTTTTTATCTTCTGTTTGGCCTCATTTTCTTGTATCAACCTTCTTCCATCATGAGGTTACTATTGATTTTGGTCTGTTTAGCTACATGTGATTTGTCGATATCGAGAAACAAATATTTTTATATTTTGTAACCTGATTTAATGGTTTTATATTTTTTTAATATGGTAGAGTATTCAGTATTTCTTCTTTTTCCATTTCATAGAATGTCTTTCCAGCAATTCCAGCTTGTTGAGTATAACTTTCTTTAACCTATTCGCCTCGCCGGCAGAAGGGCCCTAACACGAAATTTCGAGCCCAAAATCGATCTTCGTTTTTTCACTTTATTTGATAGTGTTTTGAAAGCTCTTTCATATTATCTAATCAAGATCATCTAAAACGACGTAATAATTACGTAATCATCAATTGAAAAGGGGCCCTAGCATCTCCGCAGCAAGTTTTCTTCCCAGCTAGAAGGGCCTTCAAGCACAATGCGCATGCGTAATTGGTTCGTTTTGTTCTGCTGCGAAACGTCAGCGGGTGCTGCACTGCGGTAAGCAAAATAAAATGCTGTTTCTTTACAGAAAATAATGAAAATATGTTTGTATTTTTTACTAAATTTCAACATGAATTTAGCCTTGTCGCTCATAAAAGAGAAAACAATTTAAACAGTGTCACATTAAGTACAAAATTAATGATTTGCAAACATTGCTGAAATCGTCCGCTATCTTTGCCCCATTTATTTCTTTTCGTGTAACGTCTAACTGTGAGTGTTGGGACTTTTGTATTCAAATTTGTTACGTTCGATCTTTCGAGGTAATCTATCCAGCCTCGAATCAGGTGAACGAGTAGTCCTAGACTCTAATACTTTTAGTGTAAGCTGAGTATAGAGAGTGGGAGTGGAGCCAATTAATTATAGGCAAGTGTGGATGTGTAGCTTATCTAATATCTGCTGAAAAAGTGAAATGAATTAACGTTAGACTTATTAGATCTAACAAAAAAGTTAACGTTACGTTAACAATAACAGCTAACGTATGATGGATGGACCCTTGTCTGTGCAGCTAATATGTTCACTTAAAATGGACAAACTTTCCTCTTTGAATTCCTCTAACAAAGTTAGGCTCTAATGGCTGACCTAATTTTAATCCTCATATCCTTGGCTTGGGAGTAACTGTGCCAAAAATCTCATCAAAATGCGAACAAGAACAATGTAATTTTTACATAGAGGGGTCTAGAGTGTACAAGAAAAGGCGATGGTGTAAATTTGACAATAAAAAGAGGAAGGTGCCCTTGTCTGTGCACTCATTCACTTTACATGCAGTTCAGGATTTTTTGGCATGAAAGTAGCATTTTCAGGACATGTGAATAGAAGATACAATTAAAATAGACGTCTTTCGTCCGTTTTTGCTTATTTTTTCAAAGATATACATCACTGAAATTGCATTCGTTGCGTCTTTTGTGATGTTAGAATCGCGCAGTGCTAACGCGTATGCGCAGACTTGGGCAATACTGCGCAGACATATGCTAGCATGTTTTCAAAATTTTTTTTTTTTTGGGGGGGGGCATCTGGCCCCCTTGCCTGCCGCCCTCTGTGTATGACCATGTAGTTCTGGTTATAGACTTTGGAGTCTTGTCTCTAGTCTAGACTAGACTCTAACCTTGCCAAATATCTAGATTATAACATTTTAGAGTCTAACAATAATAGAATCATCTAGGCCTATATACTTTGGGGGGGGGGGGTGACTGTCACAAAAGGAAGTCTTCCCATAGGCCATCCCAGGCCAGGGCTGGGCCTTGATTTGACAATTTGCAATTAAAATGTTGATCAACAGATGAAAGAAAATCTAGGGTCTAACCCGAGGCTAAGGTTCTAGGGTTAGGTTAAGGTCTATCAGACTCTATGTCTGTTATATTGATGGGGTAGAGCACCTAAACACAAATTTTGGTCATTGTGGGTGCTGATCCTAAAAATTGCATCTCTCACCATCAAAGTTCTCTCTCTTTCTCTCTCTCTCTGCTGACGAGCCTTTTATCTATCTCTTCTGTGGCTAAACTTCTGGACCTCTCATACCAGCACACACATGATCACAGTATTACTACACAGTCCGTAGGCTCTGGATTGATTTATGTTTCAACGCTCCTTCTGAAGGTTTAATGTCGCTTCTCAATACATGTACATACCTCCAAATCAATACATGATGATCAAACATGAATCAGAATAAACCTGAATGAGGTTCCAAGGAGATCTTTAAGAGTTCAAAGGAGTTCGAAGCGTAGGAGGAGTTAGGAGGTTGAAAAGCTGGTGTTTCTCCATTGCCCGAATTTCCAGAAGTTTTTTAGGAATTTCTGCCCCTGCCCTAGCTGGTGCTATTTTGCTTATTGGCACTAACATTCCGGCCCCTTAATTTTTACAAAATAAATTTTTGAAAAATTACCCGATTCCAGATAACTTCAACCTCCTTACAAACACTTAACAAAGTAAACAAAACTCTATACCAAAATCAGTAAACTGATCTTCTCATACAAATACGGTATCTATGACAATTTGTTTGTCTGGTTTTCCTTTTTAGACTGGATTATAAATAAACCATAACCAAAATCCATGTGCTTAGTGATGATATGCATCACTCTTCTGACTTATGACTACACTGCATTCTTTCAACAAAAAATGATGAACGCTGAACAATTTCTCTTTTACAAACTACATGTAATAAATCACGAGAACAAACTAAATCCTGTAAATACCAACTGCTTGTCATAAGGATTTGTATTGCTACTTTGCAATTTCTTACATATAATTTTCTATAACAAAATGCTATCAAATGCATCCATATGGTCTCATACTGACTGCTTATTCTGAGTTGTCAAATACCAAACATATAAAACATCCTTTACTCACAATACTTTATAAACACTTCAAAGAGAACACCATATTATGAATATTAGATTGACTATAAACCCATCTGAAATGTTTTGCTTTGGCTTGATAATAAACTGTTTTCGATTTCTTTTCTTCAAGTTGTAAATCAAATGCCTTCAAAATACTTCTAGTATGCATAAAGTAAATCTATCCCACCTGGGATTTTAAGAAGTTTCTTCTTTCTCATGGTTAACCAAATATCTGAACAAACAAATAACTTGAAGATAACACTCTGTTGCAAACCTTACAAGCTTATTCACTTTGAGCACTCCTGAAAACTACATGCCTTAAAGGTCAATATGTTATAACACTACATACTGATGGTGCCTTGTTAACACAAATTGCATTAATTTACATAACTCATTAAGATTCTGTATTCCCATACAAACACAATAAAGCATAAATCCTTCCTTTACATGAGAGAAAGTCAAATGACAAATGCACAATCAAATTTGTGTTGATAGCTTTCAAAGCTTTAAACTTGATCATCTAGCATTTCTATAGCAAAGATCATAATGCAAATGTTAGGAAAATAGTACATATGGAACACATAAACTGTGATAAGCGATACATGTAATATAATTTCTTGAAATAACCATGCTCCACACAACCTTCTTTCTAATGAATTAAATAAAATAACAAATCCTGTTTGACTATGAAATATATTGTTGTGGTACAAAAATTCCAAAAACGAAATAAGACAAAATAATAAAAACTACACATGCACTTTTGCTTCCTTCGCCTGAATAACAAAACTTCCACGTCATTTCTGAAATAAAATGGTATTTACATAATTTATCTATACCAAACACATGTGTACATGGTGTACCAATATAAAATTTATATCAAAACACCTTCTAAATAATCTTTATTCTGTAATGCCATCAGACACTTTACTTAAGTCCAAACTATAAAACACACTATGGTGTATTTTCCTTTGTACCTTTGTTTGTTTTACACCCAAACACAAACCTTAGCTTATCTCCAATCTCAGTCCAATATCAACAAATCAACTATATTCAAAATAAAAAAAATACTTCCTAAACCTTTCCTTTCAGGCTTAACTATCATTTTCCCAACAAAATGATATTTTCTGGAAATCAATTACAATCCTTTGAAATTTTTGAAATACAAAAATAAAACACAATCTGTTCACATTCATATTTCACAACTTGCAAAACTGTTCCTCCTTGATTTTATATCAATCTATTCCTTTCAACTGATCATTTCACATAGTTAGAGTCTGAAATATTGAAAGTTTCTCTTCAGTGTCCCTCCATCAAGAATTCTGAATGTATGTCTATTGTTCATGAAGTCGAGTCCTTCTGGGCATCAGCTTCAATTTTACTTCAGCATACAGTCCATCTTGCAAAAATCATCTTAACATAACGCAGCTTTCTAAACTGTCATTGCTGTAATGTTCGATACTGTCTACTGCATGTGTTTCTCAAGGTGAAGTTGCTATATACAGTTGGTAATATTGTGCTTCTCCTCAAAATTTATCATTGATTGTCCTGTCTGCACTCAAACAGCAATGTCTTCAATATTCTCTCAACAAACTGATGTCTCCATAGGCTGATCGGTGTTCCGGTTATCACAAGATCCATTAAACAATATGAATCCCAAATCACAAAATATAATCTCAATTTGTGGCGGCGCTAGGCTCGCACCACTATCAATAATACATAAAACACAAAAAGGGTGTAGTAGTGCTTGGCTGACGTCACACATCCAGGGTACATAATTTCAAAAGGTGTGGCGGCGCTTGGCTCACACCACATATGATTTATATAAATATTTCAAATGATTCCAAAACAGAATGAAATAATCAAGGTGCATTTCACATGATCCAAAATCAGTGTAATTACACAGTTGTTCACACATCTCCTTCCAGTATGAAAATTAACTTGCCGATTGGTCTGGAGTAGACACCTAATTTCGTCTTCACCTCTGCTCTGCGAACGAAGCCTTGAGCGTCTGGAAGCGTGCGTGTCACTCTCCCCGTCAATCATGAATTCCAAGGCAAAGTGTGGTCGACAAGGAGCACTAAGTCACCAATCTGGAGGTTGCGATGTGGTTCTACCCATTTCTGTCTCTGGTGGAGTTGGGGTAAGTATTCTTTCATCCATCTGCGCCAGAACAGGTCTGACATGTACTGCACCTGGCGCCATCTCCTTATAGCATAGAGGTCTGTTGGAGGAAGCTGAGGTTGCGACCTTAATAGAAGCAGATGATTTGGTGTTAGTGCTTCTAAGTCTGTAGGATCATCTGAGACCTTGGTGATAGGACACCCATTGACTATACTCTCAGCTTCACATAGGAGAGTCTGCAGACCCTCATCATCCAATCTTTGCTACTTTACTAGGTTGAGAAGCAGCTCCCTAACTGTGCGTATCTGCCGCTCTCAAATTCCCCCATGATGGGAGGCCGCTGGGGGATTAAAGGTCCACTGTATATTTCTCTGTAGTAGCGCATTGTTGATCTGGGCCTGGTTTCATTCATTTATCTCATGTTTCAGCTCTCGTTGTGCCCTGACAAAATTTGTACCATTGTCGGATCTCATTTCCTTAACTGCTCCTCTCCGTGCATTGAAGCCCCTCAGGGCAGCAATACATGAATCAGTACTTAGACTATCAGCCTTCTCAATATGTATTGCACGGGTGGCTAGACAGGTGAATAAAACCCCATAAGTCTTCACTATTGAGTGTCCTCTTTTCACTTCCAAGGGGCCAAAATAATCTTTGCTTACCCTTGTAAAAGGAGGCTCGTCTGGTTTTAGCCTGTCAGCAGGCAAGTCTGCCATCTTCTGCTGAAGGACCTAAGATCTGTTTCACCTGCATGGTATGCAACTGCTAACAATTCTCCTGATGGCCGAGTTAGATCCAGGCATCCAGTACCTTTGGTGAAGACTGGCCAGCATATAATTCCTTCCACAATGTCCTGACATCTTGTGAATAGAATCCAGAATCAATTCTGAAACATGACACTTCTTTGGAAGAATTACAGGGTGCTTTGCTTCCATGGGTAGAGCTGCTCTACTTAGTCTACCCCTACTATCAATAATCTACCATCAAGCTTAGGGTCCAGCTTGTAGATGGGACTGGAACGTTTGACTCCACTACTGATTCTTCTTCCTTGGTCAGGTATTGTCTTCTTCAAAGCTTCAATCTCTGTTGGGAAAGCCTTTCGTTATACATGGGCTATTATCGATTCTTCTGCCTGGTATATGTCCTCTACTGTTAGCAGCTGTGAATGATTCTACCATTGTGGTGTTATGCTGACTCTTCAATTTTCCTTTCAGCAATCTCTTCAGCTTTATCCACCATGCCACTCCTCTTTTCACGCGGTGCCAGTCCAAGTAGTGATTGATTAGCCTGGTTACAGCATCATCAGTTTCTGGGTTTGTCAAGGTGACTGTGGAATTCTCTTCACTGCCATTCTCCTTACATGGGACATCACAGGTATAGACTTTCTTCTTCACCTCTGAGTCATTCTTGTCTTCAGGTAGGACAACCTTGGTTTGCCTAGGCCAATCACCTTCTGATTCATAAAGAAACTTTGGCCCATACTTCCAGTCTTCCCTTGGAAGGAATTGGTCCACCCTCATTCCTCTCGAACACATGTCTGCTGGGTTACATGAAGTCTCTACATAATGCCACTGGCGTACTTGAGAACCATCTCTGATTATGGCTATTCGGTTGGCGACAAAGGTTTTGAATCTTCCTGTATCACTCTTTATGTATCGCAGCACGGATGTGCTGTCCGTCCAGAAGTATGTCTTGTCTATATTCATGTCCAGCTCTCCTTTGATCATTCCGTCCACCTACACGGCCACAGTAGCCGCTATTAACTCCAAACGAGGTATTGTTATCCTCTTTAGCAGAGCCACTCTGGCTTTACTCATCAAGAACACACACTTTACTTCATCTCGGTGGTTCACCATTCGGATGTAGGAGACAGTCCCATACCCCTTTCACTTGCATCACAGAAGTGGTGCAGCAAGACTGACTTAAGATTGGTCTCATATCCTTCTGATCTCAACGACCTTTGGAGCTTAAATTCTGACAACCTTGGAAGCTCCTTGCCAAGTCTTCCATTCTCTAAGTAGATCGGTAGGGATCGCCTTGTCCCAACCTAATCCTAACTGGCAAAGGGTCTTAAGAAGTTGCTTGGCTGGTAGTAATACTGGTGATACACATCTTAGCGGATCAAACAAAGACCTAACAATCGATAGCAGACCCCTTCTTGTGCGTGGTTTTTCTTTGGCCTGTATCTTAAACGCGAATGCGTCCTCTTCTGTATACCGAAGCATACCCAATGCTCTTTCTTCAGCAAGTATGTTTCTCAGCACCTCCTTATTGTTACTAGTCCACTTCGTAAGGTGGAATCCCCCACTCTTGCATATCTCTGTCAAATCTTCGGCTAGTCTGATTGCCTCTGAGACTGACGATGTTGAACATAGACAGTCGTCAGCACAGAAGTTGCGACGCACCACTCTAGCCACTTCCTTTGGAAAGGACTCCTCCTGGTCCTCTGCTGTTTTCTTTAGTGCATCATTAGCACATGACGGTGATGATATTGCACCAAATACGTGGACTCTCATGCGGTACTCCGATGGCTGCTCTTGGAAATTTCCTCCTTCCCACCATAACAGCCTCAAAAGATCCCTGTCTTCTGGCACCAAGACTTGGGAGAACATACCCTCGATATCTGACATAAGGGCCACTTTTCCTTCTCTGAATCTTGTTAGGACTCCGCACAAGTTATTTGCCAAATCTGGCCCCTTTATGAGCTCCTGGTTGAGGGAGGTCCCTTGAAACTTTGCGGAGCAGTCATACACTACCCTCAATTTATCTTTTTGGGGATGTGTTACTCCATGATGTGGTAAATACCAGATCTTTCCCTTTGTGCCTTCTAAGTCCTGTTCTGGTACTTTCTCAGCATAGCCTTTCTGTATGGCTGTTTCCATACACTCCTTATACTTCTCATAGAATTGAGGCTGCCTTCAGAATTTCTTCTGGAGATGATTCAGCCTTTGTTCTGCCAAGGGCCTATTGTTTGGCAGGTCAGCTTCCCCTTTGAGTAGTAATCCAATCTGGTAGTGTCCATCCAGCTCTTGGTAGATTCTTCCACCATCTTCATGAACCACTTATCCTCTATGGATTTCTCTAGTTTGTCTTCCATCAAGCGTTCTGGGAAGTCTGCATTGTACAGACTGTTTAACTGCTGTTGAATATCATCCATCACATGTACTCTGTGTGAGGTGACTCTCTGGTTTCCATCTTCAGATTTCAATCCAAAGATAATCCATCCAATGCCAGTTCTGCAGGCCTATATGGACCATCATCCTGACTGTTGATGACCTGCAATGGCTCCATGACCCTTGGTACATTATTTCCAATAAGTAGTTCAACCTCAACCTCTATCTCATTGAAATCTATTTCTCTCAGGTAGGGCCATTTCTCCACATCGCTCCTCTTGGGTATATCATCTCTTCCCACAGGAATTGATGAACGTGTGTAGACTTCTGAGAGATGAAGGTAAGTATCTTCGTTCATGCCTGCAACTTCTAAGTCCCGCAACATACAGGTCTTGACCAGCTTGTCATCTGTCATTGTCTGTAGTTGAATATTTCTATTTCTTCCTCTGGCTTGAAGTTTTTCCTTCAGTTTCTCTGTGCAGAATGTAGCATTGCTTCCATTGTAAATGAATGCATAGGTCTGCACATGTTTGCCTGTTTCTCTACATCTTACAGTCACAGGAACAATGGCTGGCTGCGACTCTTGCTGGCCTGGACGATTTGTCAGACTACACTTGACATCCTCAGCATTGTCCTTTTCTTCCTTTACACTTGTCTGCTCTGCTGCATCATCTGTCCCATTTTCCTTCTGCTCCATCTTAGGTGCATTTTTTCTTTGTTTTCCTGTTTCTACATTTTCCTTTGCATTGTCCTGAGATGTTCCTTTCCCCTCTTGATATGAAGATGCATCTCTATGTAGTAAGGTTGGATGTGACCTTTGACACACTTTACAGGTCATCCTTTGCTTGCAATCCTTGGCAAGATGAGAGGGTTTAAGACATCCATAGCAAAGTCCTTTTCATTTGCAGAACTCCAATTTTTCTTCAAGTGTTTTCTTTCTGACAGATCTGACAGTCTGCCAGTGTGTGATTTTCTCTGTCACAGTAGAGGCATTTTTCTTCCTCTTTCTTTGACTGCTTGTTAGTGCTGAAAGCTTGCTTCTGATGAGCGGATTTCGGCTTTGTTGTTTCTCCTATGTTTCCATACACAGGGTTGTTCAATATGCGTGCCTGCTTGTTGATGAAACGTACAACATCTCTCGTAGCTTGAATGGTAGCTTTGATATCACAATCTTGAAGTTCTGTGAATGGTTTATTTCATGTTCAAGATGTAGATCCTTTGCCAAGTTGCTTAACTCTGTGACAAACAACGAGTAACTCTGTAGACCCTCTGGATGTTCATTTTTTATGTTTGGCCAAGAGGCTGCTTTATTCATCATTGAATCAAGAACAAGATGCCTGTTTCCGAATTGCTTCTCAAGCAACCTCTTTGCCTTTATGAAGGCATTTCTTGGATCATCGCCATACATACAGCTTCTCACAATCTCATTTGCCGTCCCTCTGGTATACTGTTCCAAGAAGTACAATTTATCTGAGTTGTCTGATGTCTTAGATTCTATGACATGCTCAAATGCCCTGGCAAAGGCATGGTAATGTAAGGGATTCCCATCAAATGGTTGAATGTTTCTTTGCAGTAGAGCAGATTTCATATGACACTCCAACAGTGCACTCATGAGTTGATTTCACTGCCTTTGCAGCTCCATCCATGCATTCATATTTGGACTTGTATTTCCTTGACTTGGCCAACCTTGTGTATGCTCTGTGTATGCCTCTCGTCTTTCAGATGGCGGCTTCGACTCTACTGCAGGTTCATCTGTGCAGCAGAAGCTCTTGCTGTGCCTGTGGCTGCAGCAAGTCTTGGTTACTCATTAAAGAGTTCTTGATGGTCAACACCTGTTCCCATCCATTGGTCTATACCATGAAAAAGAGGTGGGCTATCCATCTTCTTTCTGCATTCACCAAATTCAATATTTCAAATTATATTTGCCTCTTTCTTGCACTAGTAGTGGTAGAAGACCTCTTTTCTAATAATGTTACTACTTTCCTGGAGGCTTAATTGCAATGCAGTTATGCTTTGTCTAACGTTAGATCATTCACAACTTGATTACGCCCTGTTCAATTTTTTTTTCTCCAACATGTAGTGGTTCTGCTTCTCATTTGATGATTCAAGACCTGGCCTTGTTCTATCTATGCAATCTAGACCTGATCCTGCCCTTGTTCCACATGTACCAGCACTAGTCCTGCTTCCATTTGTTAATTCAAGACTTGGCCCTGTCCCTCTGACTGACCTTGTTTCATTCATTTACTAGTACTGGCCCTGCTTGTCTTAGAATTTATCAATTCAAGACCTGGTCTTGCCCTTGTTTCATTTTACCACTACCAGTAGTATTGATAATGGTCCTGTATATTTGCAAATTCAAGACCTGGCCCTGTTCCATTCCAGTCTTAACTGTAAGACTGGCCTGGTCTTGCCCTGTTCCATTTAACCTGATCCGGTCTTAATTCAATTCTGCATTTCAGCTTGCTCACTTGGTTGACTCAGTTTTTCCATGACTGAAACAGTTTTTCAACGTATGTGGGTGTTGATCCTAAACATTTCATCTCTCATCATCAAAGTTCTCTCTCTCTCTCTCTGCTGACGAGTCTTTTATCTATCTCTTCTTCGGCTAAACTTCTGGACCTCTCATACCAGCACACACATGATCCCAGTATTACTACACAGTCCGTAGGCTCTGGATTGATTTATGTTTCAACGCTCCTTCTGAGGGTGTAATGTCACTTCTCAATATGTGTACATACCTCCATATCAATACATGATGATCAAACATGAATCAGAATAAACCTGAATGAGGTTCCAAGGAGATGTTCAAGAGTTCAAAGGAGTTCGAAGCGTAGGAGGAGTTAGGAGGTTGAAAAACTGGTGTTTCTCCATTGCCCAAATTTCCAGAAGTTTTTTAGGAATTTCTGCCCCTGCCGCTAGCTGGCGCTGTTTTGCTTATTGGCACTAACAGTCATGAATGGAGCCTTTTCCCTTTTTGACCACGCCCACTTTTACAGCTGATTGTAGAAAATTAGGGGTATTGATAGTTTGTCACTGCTCTAACTTTGCAATTCTCCACAAATATATATATGTATCATATGACACCTTAAAATGTTGGGTTGAATTGAGTTCTACAAGTTTGTGCTACGTTTTATGCAATTCTGTTTATGGTGAAAAGGTCATCAGAGGTTAAAAGGTCACAAAGTTTGAACTTTACTTCTAATATAGAGCAAATGCAGTGGGGGTTTTTTATCACAAAGACCCGACAACAGATTTGTTTTCATTGAAAATTAATTAAAATTGAAAGTTACATATGTCCAGTCATGTTTTTATTTGATACCAGAAAGTTAATGTAGTCAGTGAAAAAAACTGGGATGGAAGATACCCCCACGACCACACCCACTCTTGAAGCTGGTTTTAGAAAATTAGGGGTATTGATAGTTTGTAACTGCTCTAACTTTGCAATTCTTCACAAATCTGTATCATATAACCCCTTAAAATGTTGGCTTAATTGAGTTCTTCAAGTTTGTGCTATGTTTTATGCAATTTTGTTTATGGTGAAAAGGTCATCAGAGGTCAAAGTTCACAAATTTTGACCTTTACTTCTAATATAGAGCAAATGCAGTGGGTTTTTTTTTTTATTATAAAGACCCAACAACAGATTTTTTTCATTGAAAATCAATTTAAATTGAAAGTTACATATGTCCAATCATGTTTTTATTTGATACCAGAAAGTTAATGTAGACAGTGAAAAAAACTGGGATGGAAGATACCCCCACGACCACGCCCACTCTTGAAGCTGGTTTTAGAAAATTAGGGGTATTGATAGTTTGTAACTGCTCTAACTTTGCAATTCTTCACAAATATATACCATATGACCCCTTGAAATGTTGGGTCAATGGAGTTCTACAAGTTTGTGCTACGTTTTATGCAAATTTTGTATGGTGAAACGGTCACCAGTGGTCAAAAGGTTGCAAACTTTGACCTAAGTTTACCTATGATATATAGCAAATACAGTTTTTTTTACCACCATGATCCCATAACACAATTTTTAAATTGGAAATGAATGAAAATGAACAGTTACATAGTTGTAATTATGTTTTCATTTAATATCAGCAGGCAAATGCTTAAAAATAGGTAGAATTTAGCTTTTGGAATGCATGTGGAATAAAGGGATTTCATTAATACGGGATATAAAAGGTAATAGACAAGCTAGCATTTTGTTCAGGCATTGAAATCACGTGGTTCATTTCATGATGATGATGTATAACAAACAGCTGTGGTGCAGGTACTGTCAAAAAATTAGTGTTAACAACCTCTTCAATGAAAATAATTTGCAGAATAAGGTTTCACTGCATTGTCCAAATATCAGTTGTGATCACAGACCATGAAAGATTTCAGAGTAACACTTGCTATAAAATATTCATTAATCTGATGACAGTTCTTCGAATTGCTTTCCCTTTTACATACCAAAAGCTAAATTCTACCTATTTTCAAGCATTTGCCTGCTGATATGGTCATGGGGTCATCTTCCATCCTAGTTTTTGATGGCAACATTAACTATCTGGTATTAAATTAAAAAAACATGATTGGAGATATGACAAATTTTAACTGATTTTCAATGAAAACAAATGTGTTATAGGGTCTTTGTGATAAAAAAAAGCCTGCGTTTGCTCTATATTACAGGTAAAGGTAAAAATTTGTGACCTTTTGACCTCTGGTGACCTTTTCACCATGAACAGAATTGCATAACATGTAGCACGAACTTGTTGAACTCAATTAACCCAACATTTTAAGGGGTCATATGATATATATTTGTGAAGAATTGCAAAGTTAGAGCAGTTACAAACTATCAATACCCCTAATTTTCTACAACAAGCTGTAAAAGTGGGTGTGGTCATGGGGGTATCTTTCATCCCAGTTTTTTCACTGGCAACATTAACTTTCTAGTATCAAATGAAAACATGATTGGACATATGTAACTTTCAATGAAAACTATATATTATAAGGTCTTAGTAATTTAAAAAAAAAATCCTTGCATTTGCTCTATATTAGAGGTGAAGGTCAAAATTTGTGACCTTTGACCTCTGATGACCTTTCCACCATAAACAAAATTGCATTAAACATAGCACAATCTTGAAGAACTCAATTAGGCCGACATTTTACAGGGTCAAATAAAAACATGATTGGACATATGTAACTTTCAATTTTAATTAATTTTCAATGAAAACTATATATTGTAGGGTCTTTGTAATTTAAAAAAATCCTTGCATTTGCTTATATTAGAGGTGAAGGTCAAAATTTGTGTTATTTTGACCTCCAGTGACCTTTTCACCATAAGTGAAATTGCATAAATCATAGCACAAACTTGTAGAACTCAATTAACCCAACATTTTAAGGGGTTCATATGATCTATATCTGACATGTGAAGAATTGCAAAGTTAGAGCAGTTACGAACAATCAATACCCCTAATTTTCTACAACAAGCTGTAAGAGTGGGCATGGTCATGGGGGTATCTTCCATCCCAGTTTTTTCACTGGCAATATTAACTTTCTGGTATCAGATAAAAACATGATTGGACATATGTATTTTAATTGATTTTCAATGAAAAAAAAATCTTTTGTAGAGTGTGATTTAAAAAAACCCCACTGTATTTGCTCTGTATTAGAAGTAAAGTCAAAATTTTTGACCTTTTGACCTCTGGTGACCTTTTCACCATACAAAATTTGCATAAAATGTAGCACAAACTTGTAGAACTCAATTAACCTAACATTTTAAGGGGTTCATATGATATATATTTGACATGTGAAGAATTGCAAAGTTAGAGCAGTTACAAACAATCAATACCCCTAATTTTCTACAATAAGCTGTAAGAGCGGGCATGGTCATGGGGGTATCTTCCATCCCAGTTTTTTCACTGGCAATATTAACTTTCTGGTATCAGATCAAAACATGATTGGACATATGTATTTTAATTGATTTTCAATGAAAAAAAAATCTGTTGTAGGGTGTTTGTGATTAAAAAACCCACTTCATTTGCTTTATATTAAAAGTAAGGTCAAAATTTGTGACCTTTTGACCTCTGGTGACCTTTTCACCATACATAATTTGCATAAAACATAGAAAAGTTAGAGCAGTTACAAATTATCAATACCCCTAATTTTCTACAATCAGCTGGTAAAGTGGGCGTGGTCAAAAAGTTCATGGGGCATGTCTTCCATCCCAGTTTTTTTGCTAGCAACATCAATTTTCTGAATTGTCAGACCCAGGGCTACATGAAAATAACCATTTCCGTAAGTCACAAGGGGGGTCACTATGACCCCCACTAGCCCATGGCCTATCTGATCCGGTGGGATAAGGATACAACTGAGAAGGTCATCCAGTTCAAGGACCTGGTGTGCCATGGTCAGTGATGGAGTCGAGGCCGGCCGTTCCGAGTCATGAGGCCGCTGGATAAAAATTTCTCCCATAGACTTTGTACACGTGACTCGGATCGAGGCCAAGGCCAAGGCCGGCAAAATGTGGCCTCGAGGCCGGCCTCGACTCCATCCCTGGCCATGGTCCTTTTAGAGGAGGTGTACCAACTGTTGGCTCCCGTGTACTGATGCCTTGGGGGAGGGAGAGATGGCGTGGTACAGTGCTGGTGGTTGCTGGACTGGAAGAATCAGATTCCGATGAGGATGATGATGTGCCACTTGCCAGGTTTACAGGTGAGTGGTCACACTTTAACATAGTCATAATAAGTTTTTTTAAAGTATGAATTAAGTATTTCATAAATGTAATGATAAAGAGATTCACATTCTAGTTCTAGATTCTTCTTTTTTTTAAACTTTGTTTTGCCTGATGAATAGGAAAAATTGCTTTATTTTATCAATCTTGTCTAATGTTTTCTGCTGTGTAGTGGATCTAAATTGTGAGTGTGCTTGTTGGAAAGAAAACTGGGATCACCCTTTTAAAGAAAATGTAATACTGACGTATTGTCAACAGAAGCAGTATAGAAGGATGTGGCCCCAGAGATGCATACCAAATCTACCACGGATCAGGCCCTGGAGATGCATATCACCTTGCAGCACAGTACTGTAGGAGATGCAGGTAAATGCAGCTATAGTTTAGGATTATCTCTAGACTTCAGACAATCTTTACTACTGTTTGACATCTATAGATATGTTTTTTTTAGATAAATACATCAATCAGCTGTTTCATCTTTATAATCTCTTGAATAAAAGCCTAACAGATATTACTGATTGAGTGACCAATACCCTGGAACACTATTGATAAAGATACAAGCTGAGGCAGAAACTACATCCAAGGGACGAGTCATGATATAAACCATGATTTCCCATGCTCTCAACGACTTTGTGACTTGAAAGTTCACAACAATGAACAAGATTATTCTGTATATATTTTATGAAAATTCAACTTGTATTTTGCAAGATGCATGGGGGTGTGAACTTCTTCAACATTATCAAAACAGTCTCTTTGAATTCCAAATTGTCAAATCATGGCCTGGAACTCGTATTTTTGATGGAGCTGACCCATGCTCACATATTGCTTCCAAGTGTTTTCTTGAATATCAAATTTTCTTAACTACAGGCTATTCCATCGATCCAAACAGGGAGCTTCCGATCCGGCAGGATAAGGATACAACTAAGAATGTTGTCCAGTTCAAGGACCTGGTGTGCCATGGTCCTTTTAAAGGAGGTGTACCAACTGTTGGCTCCTGTGTACTGATGCCTTGGAGGAGGGAGAGGTGGCGTGGTAAGGTACTGGTGGTTGCTGAACTGAAAGAATCAGATTCTGATGAGGATGATGATGTGCCACTTGCCAGGTTTACAGGTGAGTGGTCACACTTTAACATAATCATACTAAGTTTTTTTTTAATATGAATTTAGTATTTCATAATTTATAATGATAAAGAGATTCACATTCTAGTTCAAGATTCTTCTTTTTTGTAGTTGATTTTTAACTTTGTTTTGCCTGCTGTTCCAGTCCGATATTACCCTTTGACTGAAAAATTTACTTCAAAGTTCTAATCGAGATCGTTTAGTGAAGAGTTTGAACTTGGAAAAGGAGTTGTTTTTTCTCGCTCGATGCGCTCACTCGTATGATATTTGCCAGGGACCAAGTTAATCCTAACCCTCCCTGAACGTAGTTAGAACTTATTGGACACTGCAAACGAAAAGAAAAGCAATAACAAACGACATATATGCATTCAGACGTTCTTTAATAAAAGAAATACGACATACATAGATTTATATGCACGTGTAAAATAAAATAAGATGCATCATCTGTATTTGCATGCCTTCATTCAAGACTACAATCATCTGAAAAACATTATATACTCTGAGACTGGCCACCAATAAGTATTACAGGGGGAAAAAAGGAAGAAATTTCCTTTGCTTGGCTGTAAAGCTGAATTAAGAGTCCATGTCTACTGGATCCAAGTGAAAATCCCACGTCGTGTTGACTCGACAATGTTCCTCCTGGCCGACCTAGGGCACCACAGATGACACCAATTCTCCGCAGTTGCGTCTTTTCAGTGCAATTGGCAATGTATTTTTACATTTATGACATTAGTAGACAACTCCTGCTTACCAAGAAGTATTTTTCATCCTTTTACTATAGCATATACTTTAGGTGTTATTCCGTAGTGAGAACCCTGCACATCCCGCTTATACCCTTCTTTGGGTGTGGTTCGGGCATACCACACAATTGTTAAACAAGTTTCCTATTTCACTGACCATTAATATGTAAGATTCCGTAGGCTACTGAGTTATAGCACCAATTTAAGGGGATCGAAATGAAAAAGGAAAAGCAATTACATAGAGAACTTCTATTTGCAAAGCTTTGAACAACTGTCAATCATTTTTAACCTTGACAATATTTATATGGTTTATATCCATTTGGTCTACTGCCATTTGGTCCAATTACCACATGGTCTAACATCATTCGGTCTACCATTGGTTGGTCCAATATCCACATGGTCTAATCACCATCTCGTCCAATCACCATTTCGTACAATAACCAGTTGGTCCAATAGCCATTTATTCTATAACCATTTGGTCTAATAGCCATTTGGTCTACTCGTTTTTCTTTTCCAATTGGTCTAATAGCCACTTTGTCTATTATCAACTGGTCTAATTACCATTTCGTCCAATAGTCAACTGGTCTACATGCAATTTAGTCCAATATCCATTTGGTCTAATATCATTTGGTCCATATTTCAGTTGGTCTATTGTCACTTCGTCTACACCCATTTGGTCTAATGACCAATTGGTCCAATTGGCATTTGGTCTAATAATCAATTGGTCTACTAGCCCTCTACAACCGAATGCTGCTACATGTACCTAGCCTCCGCCGTCGACGTCGTGATCGCAGTTCTCATGTTGTGTGTCCTTCAATTTCTCTGTGCCACTTTGTTTTTCAATTAAATTAGGATTATTTGTAACTGTTGCCTTATGGAGGTGTTTTCCACCAGATGTGGAAACCAAACATAGGATCACTAACTTGTGGTTGAGAAGGGGAGTAGTTGTGGGATTGATATAAGAAAGGTGAATTAGAAGGGGAAAGGGCGATATAGAAAGTGAAAGATCACTTATCAAGAGAAGAAGGGTACATGTAGGAGGCACTATTTTCATCCTTGGAAAAGTGAGGGAGGCTTTGTGCCCCCTGCCCACAGGTGAGATTATTTACATTGAAAATGAACAAATATATTTATTATAATACCCGTAGTTGCATGACCCTGCCCACTATTTCCCATAACACTCCTCCTCTTCTTCCTCTTTTCTTTATCTTCTCTCTATCTGATCAATGGAAAAATCCCACCCCTGAATGCTATGATGATTGAATTGTGAGCGAATAGAGCAACATCGAAATAGCATTGCTAAGAGTGTGTTTGTTGGTAGTAGCAGAAGTAGTAGCAGCAGTAGTAGCAGTAGTAGTAGTAGTGGTGGTGGTGGTGGTGATGGTAGTAGTTTCAGTAGCAAAAGTAGGAGTAGGATTAGCAGAATAGTAGTTATCATTATTATTATTTTTTTATAATCATTTTATTATCACATAATTATCATCATCCTCGTCATTCTTATAAGTAGTAATATTTACATTTAATTTATTGATCATTTATTTTTATTCATAATATTTCTAATATTACAAATTATAGATATTTATATTTCATTCATTTATTTTTCATAATAGATCTTTAATAGTATCATTACCTGGTAGTAAGAACATATTGCACATGTATTGTTTGAAGCATTAGACCAAATGGATATTGGACCGAATGGATATTAGACCAAATGGTTATTAGACAAACTGACAATTGGACCAAATGGTTATTAGACCAAGTGGTTATTAGACGTAATGATCATTAGACCAAATTGCTGGTGGACGAAATGATTAGACGAAATGGTAATTGGACGAATTGATCAGTACACCACCTGGATATTAGACCAACTGGAATTAGCTGAAATGGGTATTGGACCAAATGAATACTGGACGAACTGATAATTGGACTAAGTGGTAATTGGACGAAATGGATGTAGACTGAATGGTTATTAGACCAACTGGTTGTAGACGAAATGGTTATAGACCAACTGATCATTGGACAAAATGATTATTGGCGAAATGATTATTGGACTAAATGGTTGTTAGATGAAATGTTGATGGACGAAATATTAGACCAAATGAAGTTAGACCATGTGATGAGTGGACGAAATGGCAGTAGACCAAATGGCAATTTACCTTTTATATACAGGATGGGTTAGGAAAGCAAACGAATTCGACAAACGAGGTGACCACATTTAGATATATTATAGGCCCACAGTGTGTTTTGATGACGAATCACTTCTACCTATAAAAAGTGTATATTTTCCTTGCTCGCAGCGCAAGTTAGACCATGTGATGAGTGGACGAAATGGCAGTAGACCAAATGGCAATTTACCCTTTATATACAGGATGGGTTAGGAAAGCAAACGAATTCGACAAACGAGGTGACCACATTTAGATATATTATAGGCCCACAGTGTGTTTTGATGACGAATCACTTCTACCTATAAAAAGTGTATATTTTCCTTGCTCGCAGCGCAAGTTAGACCATGTGATGAGTGGACGAAATGGCAGTAGACCAAATGGCAATTTATCCCTTTATGTACAGGATGGGTTAGGAAAGCAAACGAATTCGACAAACAAGGTGACCGAATTTAGATATATTATAGGCCCACAGTGTGTTTTGATGACGAATCACTTCTACCTATAAGAAGTGTATATTTTCCTTGCTCGCAGCGCTCGCTCGTATGATACTCAGACACAGCAATAAATATCCGGCAAGTGAGGTGACCGAATAAACATATATTTCTAACCAATTTCGATGTTCGAAATGATACTGCTATCGTCAAAAGAATGTGTTTTTTCCTCGCTCGCTTGTAATATTTATGTTTTGCGGGACAGCAAACAACTGGATCAGCGAGGTGCCAAAATAATGTCACATTTGGCCGCATGGTAACCATGTCATTCACATAGACTACAGTGCATTTTGAGGACAAAATAACATGTTTTTTATAACAAGAATGGCTATTTTGGCTCACTCGCTCTGCTTTGGATAGAGGCCCACAGTGCCTTTTGATGACAAAATAATACTTCTTTCTTAACAAAGTTTCAAGCAGTGCCTATTTTCGGCTCGCTCGCTTCGCTTGCTCCCAAAATTTAAAAACAGGGTGGTTCATAATCAAAGGCAGATGTTGTCCCCCCCCCCCCAAAGATTTTTAGAAATTTAAAAAAAGCTTCACGGTCCCTAATATTCCATTAAAATATTTTAAAATCTTCATCTTCATACTGTTTGAAAATAATTTCTTGTGTTTTGTGTGTGTGTGTGTGGGGGGGGGGGGGGTACTTAGATTATACTTAGAATTCAGCAAAGCTGTCAGCAAATGTTGGTCTTACAATCCTCCCCCCCCCCCCCTTCATGTTCATTGAATACTGAAACGCTGCTTGCTTAAGATGCAGTAACCTAACGTGGCTCAGGGGCTCAGCACCCCTGTGAAAAAAACTGTTCCCAGGGGTCTGCTCATACTGCTATTACTACTACTACTACTACTTCTACTACTACTATAACAGCTACTACTACTATACCAAAACTATACTTGGAGGTCTACACTGATATCTTCAGTCTCCGATCATGCCGATAATAGAGATATCGGTGGTTGTCAGGCCGAGACTTGTTTAAATAGAGACTCTGTACTAGAGTATGTTAAGTTTTAAAATCCCACTTGAATAATTCTGTCTAGCCTACATAATACTATGATGTAGGCTACATGATGTGCACACAACCATACAAGTTCAGAAATATAACGATCTACACTATTCAAAGCTACAAATGGGATTATTTCGTAACTTGCCAGTACTAGATCTAGTGGAGTTGATAACCAAATCTGCTGGTACAGTGCCATCGGTTCAGCTCCCCTTTAAAATTAAAAAGAGAAAACGGGTTTATGTCATGAGTAAAACGAATTATGTGATAACATGATACGATAGCATGTCTAACTGATTAGGAGATGACAAAGAAAACCTCAGGCTCATAGTCAAAGGTATCATGAATGGGTCTAGATTAACATCAATAATCATGGCTGAAGTTTTAGTCCGGATCCAACAAGAAAGATATATACTAGTCCAGGGCCGTACGCAGAAATTTTTTCCGGGGGGGGGGGGAGGGGTTAGCGCATGTAGGTTGCACCCTTTCAGCTCTCCAGATTGTGTGGAAAATAATTGAGATTTCCTAACTTTACTTGGAAAGTTTAGTATCAGCCTGAAGGGGAAGATGCAGGGAATCTGCTGGACACTTGTTCACTCATATTTCTCCCTAATTGCTTCATATTTTGCATGAGAAATATATCTTGCTTTTGGAATTTTGCACTGACTATTGGACATATCTCTGTACAGTCATCTACATGGTTATTGTCTGTTTCTTCTTGAGTGACCATCAATGGAACCTATGGCTATTCACTGCAGAGTTATCCTTGTAATCCTATTGACCATGGCTCTGTACTCCTACTCCAGGGAGGAGCTTTTGGACATTAGTAGACAATGCTCCAAGACACCTCTGCCATTGAATGTGTACAGAACAATAGTGGATTATGGAATCAGCAGTGCAAAACCTACAAAAAGAGGTTTTCGAGCCTTTGCAAAGAGGCAGAATTACATACCTGTCATTCAAGATAATGTGAGAAAAGATAGAAGAAATTTTCGTTCTTGCTGTAGAGAAAACTTGGTTTATATCAAGCCAGTTTCTAAGCTAGCAAGACTTTGTACAGTCAACCTACAGTCTATAAGAAATAAAACCAGTCAGTTTGTTGACTTTGTCAGTGAGCAAGATCTAGACATTGTAGCTCTCACCGAGACTTGGCTGAAACCAGATGATGATCTTGTTGTCAAAGAAGCCACTCCTATCGGTTACAATCTTGTTCATGTTCCTTGAACTGATCGAACTGGAGGAGGTGTTGGACTGTTGTATAGGTGTGATCTGCGAGTTCAGACTGATGATCTGCAGAGGTTTCCATCCTTCAAAGCATTACATGCACAAGTGACTGATGACCATTCTTCCTTTCGATTGGTCATAATATATCGCTCTGAAGAAGCAGTGAAACCGGCCAGCCCTTATCGTTTGCGACATTCTGGGATGACTTTAGCCAACTTATGGACTATTACCTTCTCCACCCTTCAAAGCTCTTGCTCACAGGTGATTTTAATATCTGGATGGATGATGCAACTGCTGTGAACACTATGACGTTCAATAGATTGTTATCTGCTTATGGCATGACCCAGCATGTTTGTACTTCTACACATTGTCTTGGCCATACTTTGGACTTGTTCATTAGTCGTGAAGATGAGCAGGTCATCTCAGACATATCAGTTCATCCAGGACTATTGGATCACTTTGCTGTCACATGTAAGCTAGCATTGCAGCAACCCAGGAAGTTTAGAAGGACCGTTTCCACACGCAATTTGAGATCAATTGACCCAGACCTTTTTCAAAAAACGTGTCCACGATGCGCTATCATCGATCGACGTCGAGAACATTGGTGTTTCTGAGTCAGTTGCAGAATACGAGCGAGTTCTTCTTGATATCCTTGACGACTTAGCACCTTTGAGGACACGGCATGAGGTCAAGAGAGAAAAATCGCCTTGGTACAATGATGATATTCGTGCTGCAAAGCAAGCAAGACGAAGGCTGGAAAGGAAGTGGAGAAAATGTAAACTGAACGAGAAGAAGGAGATTCTACACGAGAAGTACAGAAAACAGTGTCAAGCTGTTGCTGAACTTATAAGGGAATCAAGGAGACTGTTCTATTCATCAGCAGTAGAGAATTGCAATTCTGATCAGAAAGCTCTGTTTGGTATCATCAATGAGCTTCTTCACAGGAAAGGTGAAACTGTACTTCCACAGTGCTCATCAAAGGGGAAGCTAGCAAACTATTTCCAAGATTATTTCGTAGGCAAGATTGCGAAGATTCGTCATGCTCTTGAGCAGCAGCAGGACAGTCAATTTGCGGAAGTGGACGATGTTTCTACCCTCCCAGAACCTTATATGACCTCTTTCGGTGAAGTTTCTGAAGATGAAATCAGAAAATTCATTGATCATTCACCTTCAGCTTCATCAAGACCCCGTTCCAACTTGGCTGATCAAGGAGCACAGTTCCGCCTTTGTGCCTTTCATTACAAAGTTGGTCAACGGGTCATTTGCTGAAGCGGTCTTTCCTGACAGCTTGAAGCACACCAGCATCAGACCCTTGTTAAAGAAGCCTAACCTGGACAAAGACTTATTGGGAAATTACAGACCGGTGGCTAATTTAAAATACATCAGAAAAGTTACTGAGAGAGCTGCTGGCATACGCATACTTGGATGTGTAGCTGATCAGTCACTCCAGGATCCTTTTCAATCAGCTTATAGGAAGCACCATTCCGTTGAAATGGCAGTCTTGCGTGTTACCAATGACATCCTGCAGGCCATGGATCGTGGTATGCTGACAGGACTTATCCTTTTGGATTTAAGTTCAGCATTTGACACGGTTGACCACGCCATCATGCAGAAGAGTCTAACGGAGGTTGGCATCGGTGGATCAGCACTCAACTGGTGTCAATCTTATCTGAAGGGTCACACACAAGCAGTTAGGATTGGTACTGATGCGACATCGGACTTTGCTGCTCTCAGTTGTTCTGTACCACAGGGCTCAGTGCTGGGCCCTCAATTGTTTTCCTTATATATCAAACCCATTTGTGACATCATCAAGAAATATGACATAATGTATCACATCTATGCTGATGATATTCAGCTATATGCTTCATGTCTTCCAAACCAATCAGATGTTGATATCACCATCGCTAGGTTTGAGGACTGTATATGTGAAATCAGGAAATGGATGAGCCAGAACTACCTCAGTATCAATGACAAAAAGACTGAATTCATCTTCTTTGGTTCACCTCAGCAGATGAGAAAGGTCATGATTCCCAATCTTAATGTTGGTGAGGCAAGTGTTCCTCCAGTGTCAAAAGTACGGTCTCTTGGCCTTCTGTTGGACAACCACATGACTATGGAGCCTCAAGTGTCGGCCTGTGTAAGAAGTGTAGTTTATCACTTGAGAAACATTCGCAGAATTTGTGAACATCTCAACCTGAAGGCCACGAAGCAGTTGGTACATGCTCTGGTTACTTCACGCCTGGACATGTTTAATAGTATGCTCTTTGGACTGCCTGACACACAAATAAATCGACTGCAAAAGGTTCAGAATTCAACTGCTCGTCTAGTTACAGGCTCTAAATTCTCAGACCACATTACTCCAGTACTTGAAAGGCTGCGCTGGCTCCCAGCGAGACAGAGACTTGAGTATAAACTTATCTCCACTGTCTTCGAAGCTAAGTCGAATATGGCCCCAAGCTACATCATGGATATGGTGAACCTGAAGAAGTCGTCAAGAGCTGGTCTTCGCTCTGGGAATGTTGACCAGTTGCAAGAATTACGTTCTCGGAGGTCATGGGGAGATCGTTCATTCTGTCTGGCCGCTCCGTGTGCTTGGAACTCTCTTCCTATGGACCTTAAGACCAGCTCATCAGCGAGGTCCTTCCAGAAGAACTTAAAGACATTTCTCATTTTCCACCTAAGGCTAATTATCATTATTATTATATGTTCATCTGTATTATGTTATGTATATGTAGCTTTTTCTTGATTCCTCAACCATTGTTCTTGTTAAATAATTTTGTGCGCCTAGGGTGCCTTTGGCAGATTTGTGCGCGGTATAAATACAGAATTATTATTATATTATTATAATATGCAAAATAATCGAAGAAGCACAGAAGCAAGGGAGTGAAGTGACCGAGCTGGTCATGAGGGCGCTTTTGCATATTTTAAATTGAAATTAAAGGATTTGGTGCACACTTTTGGTGGAATTTTGGAAAATTTTCAGTAAAAAAATGTAAGTCTTGAAAATTTCTGCCCCCCCCCCCGCTGCGTACGGCCATGGACTAGTCATTTAAATTTCAGTTTATACATCACTTACAAACATAGATCAATGTTCCCTGGAAGGGGCACTGGGATACTCGCTCCAGCCGGCTATGCTAGCAACTAATCGAGAATGAACAGTTCGCTTGGTAATATTGTACCCGTTCGTCTTGCAGTGCACTCAGGTCAACTCCAGTCTCGAACAGGTCAGCATCTACCACTGATCATTGCTAATTTAGTTAGCTATATTTCTACGGACATTTCTCTACGTAAAAAAAAAAAATGAATGTCCTTGAAAATATCCCCATTACATTATATTATTTTCATGCCCCCGCAGACAAAGTCTGGAGGGGGCATTAAGCGTTGCCCCTGTCCTCGTCCGTCCTTCCCGAATTGGTTTTCGCGCGATAACTTGAAAAATGTCAGACGGATTTTAATTATTTTTGGTGTGTAGGTAGATACTAAAATACTACTAAAATACAAGTCATCAAGATCGAATTCGGAGTCCGCAGGTCAAAGGTCAAAGGTCACAGCTCATTATACTGCATATACTAACTGGTTTCTGCACGATAACTTCAAAAATATTGAACAGATTTTAATAATTTGTGGTGTATAGGTAGATGACATTAAAATACAGGTCAAGTTCGAATTCAGAGTCTGCAGGTCAAAGGTGAAAGGTCACAGTTCATTATGTATGCAAAACAGTCAAAAATGTAACAAAGAAATGTTTATCAATAATGTTAAGCGGGAGCATCCGTGTCCTATGGACACAGCACATTTCTAGTTCTCTGATGATTTAGAGTTGAATTGCATTCGCAATAGTCTTTAATTCAGGAGCTTGGATGTGGTGTCCTATTTTTTACGCTTAGCCTACCATTGCTTGACGGACGATTCACAACCTAACTTTTAGATAAAGAATGGTAAACAAAATGTAACTTTACTTAGTTTTCAGGTCATCATATAATCTCATTCCATGATGAATTCTCCTTTGAAGATTTTCTGCTCCACTGTGGTTAACTGAAGTTCCTTTCCTCGACACACTAGTTTCCTGAAACAATTTTTGTGAGCGTTTTTGCTTAAATGGTTCAAAAGTTGCACTCCTCTTCCAGCCGCGGCCATTTTACCCGAATTGCTGTCACAAATCATAGGGAATTGTAGGAAGGGAAATATGTTTTATGCGTCATGAGCTCATGCATAAAACATTAAGGTAACTAGCCAATTGTCGAATAGTCCACTGCCTGGATTGTTTGATCAGTGTACCTAATACCGACCCGTCATATTACCGACCTCTCCATAAAATGTTGTTTATTTTGGGAATTACGAAGACGTGTATCGCAGGGTCATTGTATTTTGCATACTGACCTAATTGCACTTGTCGCCTGGAGCAACAGGCGTATATCACGCGTGCGCTTAGAGAAAACTCAATGTGCACAAAGTTGGTTACTTCATCATTTGTGTGACGATACTGTGATGCGCTTAATCTTTACGGAAGGTGCGACTACAATCGGAATATATTTAAGGTAAATCTCTAAAATTTCAGTGTCCAGAAACTTTTTAATGACAAAGATAATGTCAATTTTTTAATAGTATTCAAAGACGCTTAGGGTCAACTTTGGGCATCTAAAATGTGTCTTAACTACGCAATCTCTATACAAGCGCGTCCACAAATTGTGCAGTTTTTTACATGGAAAGTAGGAGATTAACATACCAAATAGTTGGTTGCATTTTGTGAGTCTGCCTATCCACGCACGTGCCAAACCTTCTCCATAAACCTGTGTACATTAATGACAAAAATATTGGCCGTATTTTTAACAATTAGCAACGAATCGAGCCAGTTAAATAAAATATGAATGTTGAATCAATCTCTAAAATACTTTCTATACATTTTCTATCGTATCTTATGTAGAATTCTGGCCTTTTTGGTTTGTAAACACCCTTCTTTTTGTTTTCACAGAAAATAAAGAAGCCCCAAATAACACGTATTTCTATGGGGAAAGATGTCGAACCACAGTGATAAGGTGTTCTTTGTTGATTGGTTAGAAGTGTTTCTTGTGGCGGAAATGAACCAGTTGAAATATCTAATAGAAGAGTACGAGTCCGTTGTGTGACCTATCTATTCTTCCTTCCTATTGGTTGTATGGAATTCTGGCCTTTTTCATTAATATAAGTGCTTCTTTTGGTTTGTCATCGCACACATATATCAAGAACATACGTGCGTGCGCACTGTACCTACCATAGACATACACGCGTCTGACTAGACCAGCGCGCACAGCGAGCAGAGTGTCTTTCTGGTGACCTTCATCTACACAGATGCAACAAATCAGGCAAAACTTTATGACATGAATGTCAACCATGGAAAAATACCTTTAAAATTACATTTTCGAAGTTGTATTTTATCTGTAAACTATACAAATGTTGGTACAATGTAATTAACATCTCCAGCATCATTTAGAATTGTATTTGATTTCAAATATGGCTTATTGTTATCTAAATTGTGAATCATTTTCATCGACAGATCGTAAGGTCTTTAAGAAGACACCATCTTTTTTTGTTAAAAAAATTGCAAGGCTTTATTGTTCTGACGGCCATTGCAAATTGGCTTAGATTCATGACTTTAAAGTCAGTGGACTTTATAAGGCAGTATTTTTTCTGTATGTCAGTAACATTTCAAGACATTTTATTGAGAATCTTTTATGTAGTGGGATAGGAAACTGTTAAGTGGTCGGTAATAGGTACAGGCTTCATTCTCTATGATCCGTGAGCACTCGAGCTCACACATCAGCAACACGTGCACCATATGTATGTACACAAATTTTGCACGTACGTGCGGACACACAGCCTTTCGGAGAAGGTCAAAGAGATTCTATATTGACACTAGAGCACTCACTACACATTGGCGTGCGCAATGCTGCTGTGCGCAATAGAACAGACAGGCCGCCATCTTAATCCGGGCAAAAACTGCGATTCTGGCCGGATTATAACATGTGAGCCTATATGGGAGCGAGTTGAGATATGTCACGTCACTTTCTCCACAGTTCCTTTACCATTTTCCTCTGTTTATCATTGTATGTAACTTAAAAGTCATATGACCAAATATATTCATGTTTTATAATGTGATCCCCTTGTCATTTTAGGGCAGGGGCGGGGGCACAGAGGAGATGACCCTTTCTAGGGTGCTGAAATGTACTGCGTGGTATGTGAATTTATGGATTAGAAAAAATATAATTGATTTGATGTTGTTTTTTTTTAAGGAAACAATGTATTTACAAGAGTTCCTCCCCCCCCAAAAAAATAAATAAATAGTTGACACGAGCAACACCCCCAAAGTGCCCCTTTGGTTAAAATACACACATATTTGTAAGTCCCCTGAGTATGGAACCATAAGGCAGCATAGGGAAACATAAGGCTATGGTAACAAAGCCCGAAATCAGCCTGCTCGGTGGCCGGGCAGCGAGTTTTTAACCAATTTCGCCCGGGCACCGAGCAGTGGCCCCCCGGGTACTGCTGTTATTAAGGGCATCACTCGGTCGCCGGTGAAGTTTTAGTTAAAATTTCAGTGGCGCCTGCTCAGTTTTCACTCTCCGCCCAAAATACGCTCGGTGCCCAAGCGGTCACCACCCTTAGACCGGCCTAATTGAACGGTCACCGTCGAACGATTTAGGTAAAAGGCGAAGGTGCTAGATGGAAAGCCTGCCGAGCCGTTCCTGCCTGTGCGCCGCTAGGAGATCGGTAGGTCACCGGTTGGCTAGTTCAAAATATAACGACGTCCGGGTGGCATCTGCTTGATTACCCTCATCCTCTGCCCATCAGCCATAATAGGCGCTGCTCAGCCTATGGGCTTGTGGATCACCCTTTCGTGGTCGTTGAGGTGAAAACGCCATCGTATACCTCCTTGATCTGTCAGATGCAGAGCAAAAGCATTGAACTGATGGCCAAGGGGCAATCACATAATATACCCAAGTCGTTCGAGAGAAATTCCTGGCGAAGGCGCCCCGCCGGTGCACCTGCGGGACACCCGCAGATTTCCCGCCGATCACCGGCCGGCCAGCAGGCGATTTCTATGATTGGCCGGTTGCAGGTGGGAGATTGTGCGGGAAGCGCGTTTCCGTTTTACACCGTAGCCTAGGCAGTTTTTCGATTAATTGAATCAAACATGCTGGTTTCAAAGTCTAGGTTTCGTTTCAGCCAGAGATTCAGCTCTACCACTCACAGCTAGCAGTGCACGCAGCGATCGTGTATGTGTACAGCGAGAACAGATGAAAGAAAAGGCAAAGAAATACAGAAGGAAAAGGGGCCTTCAAGGAACTGAAGCCGAAGAAACAGATGAGAGGATTGCCCAAAGAAATGTAAAAAGAAAGATAGGCCTACAAGTCCATAAAGAAAAGGGAAAGGTATAGATAAAAGAAAAAAACATGAAGAAATAGTGAATTCTGTATCCTCTGTTCTTTCTTCATGTATTCCTTTATTCTTCCTCTCATCTGTCCTCTCCCATGTCCTATGTTTTTATTTGTTCTTCCTTCCATCTAGCTTCTTCTCTCTCCTTATGTATTTCATTGTTTTTTCTCCTTTAGATAAGATCAGGCTCAGCCATAGAACTCTATGGGCTCAGCTCGTTCACGCACATTTACAATGTATGATGTGCATGCATACATATCTTGGCTGTCGTCTATATATGTGCGCTGAGGACTTACACTGTTTCACCAGAGCACTAAGTAGGATTTTTTTGCCAAAATGCCTAGGCAACGGTGTAAAACGAAAACGCGCGTGCGGGAATCGGTGGATCATCATTCGGTCCCTGCCCGGACGCCGCGCGGAGAAAATCACCCGAATTTGCCAAGTTTTCACCTAAATCAACCGGAGACCGACGGTACATCGCCCGGGCATCGCTAGGGCTTTAGAGTCCGCACGACTTCTCCAAAAATCATTGGGCGATGCCTAAATTCCAGCGGCGCCCGAACAGGCTGCAAATCGATCGGTCGCTGCTCTCTTTTGTGACCATAGCCTTAAGGGGGTATCTCACTGGGCTTGAAACTAGTTCGCGACTAGTTTGCGACTCCAGATTTTTTGTTAGTTGCAGAGACATCTCCGCAACGTCCCTGAGACATCTCCTGAAAATTATGGAGTCTCCGAGGAGTCGCAAGAAATTCGAACATGCTTGATTTTTTTGGAGACTTTTTACAGTCTCTGCGAAGTCTCCGCGATGTCTTTGAGACGTCTCCATTAGTTGCGGAGACTAATTATATCCGCGACTGCTGAGATGTCTCCGCGATATCTCCGAGACGTATTTGAGCCGTCTCAGAGACATCGCGGAGACCAAGAGGAGACCAGAAAGACTCATGAGACGTTGCAGAGATGTCTCTGCGACTCTACCTGACGATGTTTGACCCACTTTAGAAACCACGTGACTGAACGTGTGCTGACATTCCTTCTGGTCCAAGTCAGGTGCATGATCCTGCAAACGCTCCATCATAATTATTTTGAAACTTGTCGCAGAGACGTCTCTTTGGTGAGAGCTTATTTTGGAGACGTCTCCGTGACTGCAGAGACTGCAAGTCTCTGAGACGTCGCGGAGATGTCTCCGTTGGTGAGATGGGGCCTTTAGTGGAGTGATTTGTTGCGCTATATCTGAACACTAAAAATGTTGCGGTGATGTGTTGCGGGGACATGTCGCCTCATATCTGAATGCCCCTTAAAAATGTTGAGGGGATTTGTTGCAGGGATTTATCCATATGGATTTATCACCTCCTATCTGAATAAGTGTGGAGAAAATAACATGAAGTGGCCAGATTTTCGCAATGATCCATAAAATCCAATAATGTGGCTTGAAAATGCTCACAGAGACATTGGCTGTTGGATAAGCATGTTTTGCTATGCAAAATGATACCGAAAAGCAGACTTAGGTGGAATTTAGAGGAGAATTTGGGAGTGCACCATCACCTACATGTAGCTGACACACGCACACACACATACATGTCTATACACTCAACCAATAAAGTAAGTCCCCCCCCCCCCCCCCCCCCCCCCCCCCCCCCCCGTATTTGTTCATATATCTCAAAAAGCATTTTACCGATTTTGATCATTCACATGGTAATGAATATGAAATTTTCATATACATTAAATGAATGGTATGGGTCTGCCAATTGATGGCATTATTGGTGTGAAATCAATACATTTCATGACAAAAGGTGTAGAAAAAAGGTTGCACTTTTGTGATTTGTGTCAGCTTCTACACGAATAACGAGAGAATCACGCATGTTTCTGAACTTTCAAGCACCATTTATTGCATGTCACTCTATGTTTGACTTCTAATAAGCATCACAGTGGATAGTGTTCAATAACTGACAGGTCCACGGTCTGCTTCAAACCTCTCACAACACCTCTTCAGCACAATGTTGTTCAAAGTTTGTATGCAACGTTGATGCAGGTAACCCCCCAAAAAATAATTTTCCCCAAAGTATTGTTTCGTATATCTCAAAAAGTATTTTACCGATTTTGATCATTCAAATGGTAATGAATATGAAATTTTCATATGCAAATAAATTAAAGGTATGTGTCTGCCAATTGATGGCATTGTTAGTGTGGAATCATGCATTTTATGACAAAAGACGTAGGGGGAAAAAAGTTGCACTTTTGTGATTTGTGTCAGCGTCTACACGAATAACAAGAGAATCACGCATGTTTCTGAACTTTCAAGCACCATTTATTACTTGTCACTCTGTTTTACTTTTAATAATGTAGGGCCTCGTGAATCAATGATCATTGCGTTTACAGTTAGCTATAGAGGGCCTGCTAATTTTCGGAACAGACCCTCTGCGCTTTACCCATATTAGGCCTGCAGATTGAGGCTCGATTTTGGGGGTCAACTGCACAATTTTTTTTCATTTTATGAAAGTATATTTCTTAATAAACTCACAAATAAAATTTACCCAGAATTCATCTTCGGGAACATCATGGGGAACATGCTCAAATGATGTCAACCCCCCCCCCCTAAAAAAGATAATAATTGGAAATACGAAAAATGTTCAAATTTTTTAGTCCTGGAAAAATTCAAAGTACTCATTACACTCTTGAGAACTTGTGCAAGTCAGAATCCTTTTTGTCCCATATTTAGAACCCTACAGAAAGGGGTTCTATAAATGGTTCTTTATGTTTTCATGAACCCTGAAAGGTTCCTTGTACAACCAGTGATGGTTCTTAAGACCCCTAGAACATACCCTTTAGAGAACTTTTGTGGGCTAGTAATGGTTCATTGTAGAACCTTAAAAGGTTCTAAATGTTAGTTGGACATGAAAAGGTTCTAATCAGCACCATTGTTTTAAACTTGAAGAGGCTATTCTTCAGTACTTTTTATTGTGTTTGTATATATTTCTTTTTTACTAACCGATGCTTGAAACATGATGAAAACTTTCAACAAGCCCTCCTTAAGAAGAACATGAAGTAAATGTAAAAAGAAAGCTACATCATAGATGTAGACATTTTTGTTTACTGTAATACCATGTACTTCTAGTACCAAGCATCTCTTCTGAAATATCATCTCCTGTATGCCTCCCCTTGGATGATAACTATGTATTTGACCCTTGTATCTTCCATGATTAACAGTAGGGGCGTTCACACACAAGGTAAAAAGTGAGATTAAAAAATCGATTTTCTAATTGCGATTAGAAAATCGATTTTATTTTGTGTGTGGACAGAATAGTCTCACTAATAATCGCGATTCTAATAGCGATTCAAATCGCAGTAAGAAGTGCAATTTTTCAGAATAATCGCAATTATTTGCCGTGCGTTATGTGTGTGAATGGAATCACGATTAGAAAATCGGTTTTATCTATCCCATCATTCTTTGCGTGTGCGCGATCGATGTGCTGTGCATGAAGGATGCAGTGTATGTAGTGTGTATACGTTACAGGATGCATGCACTGTATTTAAGCATCTTGGCGCCGTTGATCTCGTATAGTAAACAAATGTTTTGTATAATAGTACATAATCATTTAGTATTCACCCGAGTATTCATTTATTGAGTTTGTTGCTGCTCTTTCTGTAGCCCTTTTACTGTCAGTGTATTTTCCCCGGTCCAGGTCGTGTATAACAGAAGTTTAAGCGGAGAAGTGTGTGGGCTCTCCTGCCTGTTTCTGTTGCTTCCTCGTGTGTGTGAATGGTCAAAAACAAAATCGGAATGTGAATCGTGATTAGAATCGCGATCCAAATTTCGACTTTTCCTTGCGTGTGAACGGTAGCAGTAAAACTGAAATTTGGATCGCGATTCAAATCACAATTCAAGTTTCAATTCCTAAGTATATCTAATTTCCCTAATAAGTTTTTTTTTTCTCATAATTTACTGATGTGTCAATCAGTCTGAGTCAGATAACCCCCTCGATACACTTTTGCAGGACCTAGAATTTATTTCAATATATTAAAATATCATAGCTTAAGGTGGACGATTCGGGGTCCGCCCACTTGACCGAAGGCCCGCGAGGCTGACTTTTCTCGTATTGTATTTTCCTTCATCACAAATAATGCACTATCGGTATATAAAATATTGTCTCCTTTAGCATGTTTAGTCCTCGTTTCCGGAGGTCCCGCTGCTCTTTAATACTTCTTAAACTTCCTTCTGGCATAGGAATTGGTTAGTGCAGTGTGATATTATAGATTACAATTTGCTATTTTCGGCCTCACGGGGTCGTCACCTACGATTCAATTCAATTCAATTCAATTCAATAATGGTCTTTATTTCTAAAGACATTCCCTGCAGGCACAGGCTGATTTATGCCCTTTTTGTCTCGCCCACCGGAGGTGAAGGCGAGACTAAGGGATCCAAATGTCGTCCGTCCGTCGTCCGTCCGTCGTCCGTCCGTCGTCCGTCCGTCGTCCGTCCGTCCGTCCGTCCGTCACAAACGTTATGAAAGATAACTTGGCAACCGTGACTCACTTTTCAACCAAACTTGGGTTGTAGATGCACTAAGGGGACCTGCATGTTATGGTCCAGTCAGAGGTCACATGGTAAGGTCAAAGGTCATTTCAGGTCAAACGTTAAAGTTTACGTGCAAGACTCTCTTATGACACAAAACTCTGCAACCGTGACTCACTTTTCAACCAAACTTGGGTTGTAGATGCCCTAAGCGGACCTGCATGTTATATGCTCTAGTCAGAGGTCACATGGTAAGGTCAAAGGTCATTTTAGGTCAAACGTTAAAATTTACGTGCAAGACTCTCTTATGACACAAAACTCTGCAACTGTGTGACACTGTTCAATCAAACTTGGGTTGTAGATGCACTAAGGGGACCTGCATCTTATTGTCCAGTCAGAGGTCACATGTTAAGGTCAAAGGTCATTTCAGGTCAAATGTTAAAGTTGACGTGCAAGACTCTCTTATCACACATAACTTTGCAACCGTGACTCACTTTTCAACCAAACTTGGGTTGTAGATGCACTGAGGGGACCTGCATGTTATGGTCCAGTCAGAGGTCACATGGTCAGGTCAAAGGTCATTACAGGTCAAACGTTGAACGGTTAAAGTTTACGTGCAAGACTCTCTTATGACACAAAACTTTGCAACCGTGTCACACTTTTGAGTCAAACTTGGGTTGCAGATCACTAAGGGGAAGTGCATGTTATCATTCTGTTGGACTTCACATGATAAGGTGAAAGGGTTCTTGGGGGACCTTCATGTTATAGTGGTATCAGAGGTCACATGGTAAGGTCAAAGGTCATTTTATATCAAACGTGAAAGTTTACTTGCAAGACTCTCTTATGATAAGTAACTTTGCAACGTCTGCTCCCTTTTTAACTAAACTTGGGTCATGGATGCACTTGGGAGACCTTCATGTTATAGTGGCATCGGATGTCACGTGGTAAGGTCAAAGGTTATTTTATTTCAAACATTACAGTTTACATGCACGACTCTCTTATGACACATAACTTGACAACTGATGGTCAAATGGCAACCAAACTTGGGTCATAGATGCACTAGGGGTAACATCATGTTGTGGTGCTGTCGGAGTTCACATGGTGAGGTCAAAGGTCATTTGAGGTCAAACATTAAAGTTTACGTGCAAGACTTTGCGATATCAAACTTGGTTAGGGATGTACTTGGGGAAACCTTCGTGTTATTTAGTCACGGGTGGGCGAGACACAATCTTGCTATTGGCTTGTTTAATGTTTATTTTTCCTTATTCTGGATTTATATAGCTCCTCATGAATCTCTCTGATGTCTAGCGCTTTAAAAAAAATATTATTACCCTGGCCATCGGATTCAGGCTTGCCCGCACACAATGTACCCACCTTCTCCACTCCCTAATAGGGAGCATTCCAGCCCAAGCATTCCAGCCATGCGCCTTTTGCGGGTGCTCACAATGCCAAACAAATCACAATGACTTTCACATCCTACCGGGTACCCACTTAATACCTGGGTGGAGAGTGGCAAATGTAGATTCATAATTTGTGAAAAGGTATAAGTGCCGCTGCAGGACTTGAGCTCGGACCACGAGATCCACAGTCCGGTGACATATCCACTAGAAAACGACACCTCTAAATTCTATTAACTATTATTAAACCTTCTGTGAAATTTCTTCTGGATGAAAATGAATTTTTAAAATGTTTTGATCCATGTCTGTTGCATAAGCTAATGCTACTTCAAAACAACAGCATCAGTTTGAAAACTGTTCATAAGAAATGTACACTCTATACCCGATTTTGCTATATTTTTTCCAACAAGCACTCTTCAGTCTGTTAGAATCAAGTGTATAGATCATTTTGAACATTTAAACGCTTCGTCAATTCCTCCGCATTCTTGTTAAACATGAAAGATTTTCCAACAATAATTCGAACTGACTTGTGTTTGTTTCCACCATAGAAATTATTGTTGCAAAAACTGTCAACACATACAGCATATCTGAGAAGCACTTTTGGTCAACTCATTCCAGCACTGAATTTATGAACATATATTTCTAGAAACTAGTATCAAATGTCTCCTGTACATTAAAAGGTTCAACTTGTCATCACTGCTCATTCAAGAATACAAAGTCTTGTTTACATAGAGACAGAAATTAGTGTCCCTTCAATGGTTTGTCCTATTTTATGTTTTTTGAGGAAGTTTTAGAACCTTTCATTTCTCTAGGGCTAATTAACTATTATTTCCTCCGGAAATAATTGTGACTGTGTTGCCATCTTCAAAGTTCTCTTTTCATGTAGTTTTGTGGGGTTTTGTTCGTTATTTCGAAGGTTCGTTATTCGAAACACGCAAATTGCTTATACCTAGATGTTCGTTAGTACGAAAATGTATAAGGGTTCGTTAATCAAAACATTTTGTGGCATTATTCCGAAGGTTCGTTTTTCCGAAGGTTCGTTTGTCCAAAAATAAAATTAGGTTCGTTATTTCGAAGGTTCGTTAAGCCGCCCCTGCTTCGAAGTATTCGAACCGTTTTGTGCAGCTCTTTTTCCGCAATACCAGACAAGCCAAGACTCATTACAGGATATTTACTAGCCACGTTTCAAAGTCAGATTCGTTATTCCGAAGGTTCAATCGTCCGAAAATGAAATAGGGTTTGTTAGTCTGAAAATAAGTAACGAACTAACAAACCTTTTTTGATTTCGGACTAACGAACCTTCTAAATAACAAACCTTATTTCATTTTCGGACTTACGAATCTTCAGAATAACAAACCTTCAGAAAAACGAACCTTCAGAATAACGAACCTTCGAAGCAGGGGCGGCGCTACGGGGGAGGGGGGCAGGGGGGCGAATGCCCCACCCCCTATGATTTTTCAAGTGATAAAAAAAAAAAGAGGAGTAAAAGGACAAAGAAGAGGGTGGGAAAAGAGTGGCCTGGGGCTTGCAACTATACCATACCCCTAATTGTTCATCTAAAACGTCAATAAATTAACCTATGGTTATGGCTATCTTGGCTATGGCTATCTTCCCCCCCCCCCCCATATCAAAATACCCTGGTGCCGCCCCTGCTTCGAAGTATTCGAACCTTTGGAATAACGAACTGCATGTAACCGTTTTGTGCAGCTCTTCTTCCGCAACACCGGACAAGCCAAGACTCATTACAGGATATTTACTAGCCACGTTTCAAAGTCAGAACAGGTTGGCTGATGGTGATGCCAAAGACAGTTGATGTTAATTAGTTATAGAATATCTCCACACGAAAATACAGAGAGAGAGAGAGAAGAAAAGCAACAATAAACATGGTAAACTGCAGAAAAATAGGGCAAAAAGAGGAAAAGACATTGCATTTTTAGTGGTTCTTTGAAGTACACTGGAACACCAAATCAGCCCAGACCATCAGAAGATTGATCTGTTGGTTTTTCAGGATTGTTTGGGTTTCTGCAGAGTTCATCACCAGACAACAGCAAACTTCAGAACATGATAGGTCATCTCTGTGACAAGGACAGGTGGTGTTGCTAGAACATCTCACAGCACAGCTACATATACATTGGCCCTTCAAAATACACTGAAACAACCGTCTTGTCATGCACTTTCCAGTCCCATTTTCGACTGGGGCAGAAATTTCTGGCTTTGCATTGTGTGCCCGTCTCACATGCATCTTGAAAACATCTTAACATGCAGGAAGCTTAGCGATAGGTAAAGTTCTAATAATTTTGCAGCTAATCTTCATGCAGCTTGTTACATGAGTTGTACATTACCTTAAACTTGCTCTTTGGATCATAGATGAAGCCGCAAAGTGTCTCAGATCATCAACATTATCACCTGAAGTTTTTGAAGGAGCAGAAATGCTATTGTTTGCCTCTCCTGAAAAATGAGGACACGGTATCAAATCCAGTGAGACTATGAACTGCGCGCCAATGCATTGGCAACTTCATGAACAGGAATCATTCTTCACTGACCAAGAGTTCTGGATACCCTACCAGTTGCCATGCAGGCCACAAGAATTGTCTGCGTCTTTGGCATGCAGTGCAGTAGGAGAACAATTACATCTGTGTCTGGTGATTTAACAACCACTCGCCCTGTCGTGTTCTGTTCATTCATTCTCTGGTCAAAGTCTACAAGGTGAAAGTGGATGCATGTGTCCGGGCTTTGGTGTATTAAAGATAGCTCCTCTACCTCACTAACTAGGTATGAACGATGAGACGCACTTGCTCATGACCGGTGCTGAATAGCCTCCAGCAAGATAAACCCTAATTTGCCTCGGATTTTTGAAGATGGTGGGATCTGCCACCATCTCTGAGATAGCTTGAGACATAAGCTACTCGTTGAGCCGTGTTAGCTGACACTCCCATCAATGACTTTCAGTCAGGAAGTGGCCGACCCTTTTCAACTCAGTAGACATGACTGCTCCCTTTCTTTTGTCTCCGGGACCTCTCTTTGCCTTTTAGACATGTGTCATCGCCATCATGGTCGTAGTGGTCGAAAACCACAGTAACATCTTGCTCTGTTTCCGGCAATTTGGCAATCTTTCGGAGGAGGAGTCAGCCACATCTTGCAAAGTCTTCATGTGCTGGATGTTCATGGACTGAAATTCTGCCATACCATCAATGATGTACTGTAAATAGTGTCATTTGTTGCTGGAAGGTGTGTTACTGACTTCTTCAAGGTATTTCCGAGGCAGTACAGCAGATCAGCCTCGGATGTCATGCATTTCTTCCCATGTTCTTTCAACAGACACAGAGGAACAACTGTGATAGGCATGATCATGAATTCATGATCATGATCATAGGGTACGTAGCTCAGAACTGCAGCCAAACTTATTTCTGGCCTAACCTTTGCTAGAGTAGGAACTTGTTTGTAGATAAGCTCTTGAAAAAAGTATGAGGCCATGAGAATTAGACCCAATTTTCACTTTGCATTGTTTTGCCAGATCCTTGAAACTCTGCAGTCCTGACTTGGGGATAGGGGGATAGGAGAACTTTGACTTTGACTTTGACCCCTCTGTCTCTTTATCAAGACAAGAACAAGAATATACATAGCCATTCACCATACATTGTCCGTCCCTTAGCAACTGCATTTGACAGAGAGCTTCTAACTTCTAATGTTGCAACAAGACCACTGCCGAGATTGAATAATAACTCAGAGTGAGATTTAACATCAAAAGGATTCATCATGTTGTTTTCTTTGGGCTTAAAGTATTGAACAACATGACCCTCGTCTCTGGTCATCATTACCGGTTGACTTTGCTCATCCTTGTCTGCTGCAGTCTGCCTAGTTCCACTTCAGGAAGGTGAGTTTGCGTTGTGTTAGCACGATTCCAGTGATCAGTTTGGATGTATTAATAATAATATGTGGTTGTAAGGGTTATCAGAAGAGAGAATTTTATGTTGAAATGTGTGATGTTTCGCTTCATAGTTTTTTAGATACATAGTCATGTATGTCAGCATTGTTGTTTATTTTGGTTGCCGAGATTTTAGCGATTCGAATTAAAGAAAATAAAGAAACTGTATACTTGCCAGACATAGAGGTGAAAATAACTCAGTTTGCGGACGACACTACGATATTTGTAGATTCAATCAAATCTGTTCATCATGTCATGAAAAAGATATATAGTTTCGGCAAAATTGCAGGTCCAAAAGTAAATTCGAATAAGACAAAGATGTTAAAAATAATGGATTTTAGCTCGGGAATAAGTGAATTTGATTTTTACAGAAGAACCTGTTAAGTATTTAGGAATATTTGTGGGGAAAAATGAAGAACATGTACGAAGGCTAAATTGGGAAGGAAAAATTGAAAAGGTGAATAACATTTTAAAAACATGGAAAATGAGACAGCTTACATGCTATGGAAAAATAATCATTATAAAATGCTTAATTGTACCTCAAATTGTCTATGTGGCTACGGTTGTTCCGATGCCAGATATGCAAGGGTTTACATAAGACTATATATTCTTTTTATGGAATTCTAAGCGTGTACAGGTTAAACGTAATATTTGCATCAGACCAGAGCTTGAAGGAGTCTTGGGATGGTTGATTTATATTCGAAATCAAAATAACTGATATTGTCATGGATATACAAATTTTTTAATACTGATGATGCAGTGTGGAAAACTCTTTTCTCCTTTTGGATAAGCCACATAGGAGAAATTCCCTACTGCTTTCATATAAATTGTCATCCCAAACATAATGTTGGATCTATGTAGAAAGAAAGGTTTGCCGATGTTTTATATTGATTTATTATGTACGTGGGCTGAACGACATTATTTAAATGAGCTTAGTTTTAGGAATTTGTATCACGAAATACTTTGGAATCATAGTAACATTGTAATAAATAAGCAACCATTAGATTTTGGGGAAAGGAAGGAAGCTGGAATTCTTAAAGTTAAACACGTCATGCATAAAGGTAAATGGAAAGACGCCTCCTGTTAAAGGGATTTATTTGATGTTAATAATTTATTGTTTTCCTTTAAATTAACAAAATTAAGGAAAGCGTTCCCTAAATATTGGTTAGAAAATTTGAGTACCGTAAACTGTGGTGGCTTTGGACAAATTTTAACTATTTATATCAATATCTTCATTAATAACAGAGAAATTCTAGGGGTAATGTGGGGGTTAGCAAGTACCAATAAAGAGGACATCGTGTTATATAGAATTCCCTGCAGTTTATTTCATTTCATGATTATTTTTTTTGGTCAAAGTTTGTCCAAAGTGACCCTGGAGTTTGGGGTGACTTTGGACAACCATAAATATCCCATTGCATAATCACCTGTACAGCTAACTGTCTAAAGTAAACCTCCTTATGGGGGAACTATGGACTACAATACAGTTTTTTTTTTTAATCTTAACAACTCCAATTTGTTCAGTTTTTTTCAACAGCCACCAAATAATGACTTACAACTTGTACATACGTTTTTGTGGTGGTATTTTGGCTACAAAATTTTGCTAGGGGCATTAACAGACACTTGGTTGCACACTTTTTTCAAGATTTTGTAATTAAATTTGATATTTTGAATTCTTATAAGCCTAAATATTCAGAATAGTAAATGAACAAATTTGAAAAAGTATAGTTAAGCAGGGCACTGCATGAATTTTCTGTGGACCTGTTACTTGTGATTAGCACGGTTAGTAGTTGACCACCTGGTTAGCTTTGGACTACAATACAGTTTTTTTTTTTTAATCTTAACAACTCCAATCTGTTCAATTTTTTTCAACAGCCACCAAATAATGACTTACAAGTACAACTTGTACATGTACATACGTTTTGTGGTGGTATTTTAGCTACAAAATTTTTCTAACAATAAACATTTAAGAACTTTCATTTTAAAGGGGCATTAACAGACACTTGGTTGCACACTTTTTTTCAAGATTTTGTAATTAAATTTGATATTTTGAATTCTTATATGCCTAAATATCCAAAATAGTAAATGAACAAATTTGAAAACGTGTAGTTAAACAGGGCACTGCATGAATAGTTACGTAGCTGTCGAACATTTGGTACTCCTTTGATGTCCAAAGTCACCCCGTACGTGAAGCCAAATCATGGGGTGAAATTGGACATGACCTATTTTCAGATTTGCAAGGGTGGTCAGGTATCAAGACTATACAGGTGGGTTCATGATCCCTTTATGTTCACTATCCATCCAGTAGGCTTGAGCTTCGATTCTTCTGTATTTCTGGAGTACCAAAAGTTCGACGGCCATAAAAATCAAGCATTTTATGGACCCTGCAAAGAAAAGTACAAAAACAATGAAAGACAATGAAATATACAAGAGCACAATAGTCATTCATAATATTCACACATTCCCCTAAAATAACATACAGAAAAAATACTGGAAATACCACAAGGAAAAGAATGTAAAATGAAACAACACTTATTTTCTGTTTTGTCCAAAGTCACCCCTATGTCCAAAGTCACCCCAGTTTACGGTATATCAAAAGAGCAACATGATTACCTTTTTGAACAAGAGGAAATTGATACCTCTGCTGGAGAACGTATTAATATAACTTAAACTAAAGCTAGAAATTATTACTTTTGCAAATTTGGCACAGTTTACCGTTTATAATCATTACATAAAATACAACCGTAAGAATTTGCATCATAGTAACAAAAGATTGATTGTTGAATTCATTTCATCATTTAAGTCTTATCTGCAACACTCTGGAGTTAAACAATTTAGCGTCACAGAAGTGAAAAGAAAATAATTCATATGTTGTAATTTTTTGAGACATTATATCATTGCACTCTTGAAAAAAATTGTTTGTACTTTTTATATTTTTGTAAATATGTATGATATGTAAATACAGTGAAACAATAAGTCCTCATGGAAGAGGCAAAGATTTAAAAAAATAATAGTCATGTATGTTAGTGCGAATACTGTACCATGGTTGCGTGTAGAGCTTGTACCGGTATGTATTTTGTATCCAGAGCTGCGCTCTAATTTATGTGTTTTGGCCCAGGTCCTGAGTTCCGTGGAAGTAGAGAAGTAAAGGGAGCATAGGAATTAGGTGATAAGGGACAGTAATCAAATATACCACGTACTGAGAAGTTCTAGTTGAAATTATGGATTCTGAGGTGTACTGGCATAGCAATATAGTAACTATGCAAGTCACCGAAGAATCCATAATTTCAGCTGGTACTTCGAAAAGAGTGGCATATTTGATTTATATCCTACTACACAAGTGACAAAATGTACATAAAATAGACTCTAGTAGTAATAAAAAGTCAAATTATAACATTTGCTCATTTTGTCTAGTCACACGAGGTCATTGTTTTAAGCCAACAATGCAACATTAACGATGAAAACTTGAACTGTTGAATGAAGAGAGCAAGAAACAATGAAAATTGGAAAACTCGAATATGTTTACAATGTCTACAATGTTTACAATGCGGTTGGATTAGTCGTCGTACAATGCCATGCACACACAATGCAATGCAGTGCAGCTGCTAGCGCTAGATGTTCGACTTGCTCAGCGCCTCATTCGATCATTTTCATATATCAATAGCTAAATAGGTCGTTATCGTAAAAAAGTGACGTCAGAATCTCAGTATAGCGGAAAATATAGCGAGGTCTGACGTCACACCATATCCATTTGTTTTCATGGTGAAATCATTTTTAGTCACATGAGAAGTTCTCGACCAATCCTAGTTAGATAATATTCAGATGTAGGATATAATGATGCATATTATATGAGATAACAGGAGAAGTTAGTGTTTAGGATCAATTTTGGAGATTATTGGAGTCTGGGAGGATGTGAGAAATAGGAGCTAGAAGTAGTACCGAAGATGTATAATTGAATTGAATTGGTTGACGTAAGTGGAATCTAATGTAGATATGAAAATAATTTTTTTCTATTTCAATATTTATGCTCGGTTATTTGTAGTGGTAGAAAGGCTTAGTAGAATGATGACTGGAGCCTGATAGATGTCTTATATTCATTGAGCACAAATTGTGGTTAAAATGTTTTCTGTAGACAGTCGTGATGAAAAAGTCACATGACCAGGTTATTAAACAAAGTTGGGTGTGTTGGTTTATCACAAGGTTGGGTTGTTAGTTACAAAAGTTTCATATTACTTTTCTCCTTGTTTTTAAATAATTTGAGTTAGACATTTACTCGTGTTCATGCTCATTGCTGGGAGTTATAGTCACAGTGGTGCATGTATTTGTTTTTTAGAGGGGCAAATGCACTAAATTTATATGTGATATCAAATGATGTGTTTTTGGAGAATTAGTGTTTCTAAGTGTGAACAAGCATTATCATGTGCCATGTAATGTCAATTACTGATTACATGTACTAATAAAGACCTCTAGCTTTACTCATATAGACCTGGCTCCTGCTCTCCTTTTAACCTTCCCACTCGCCACTACAGTAAGCATCACAGTGGATGAACTTTAAGTGTTCAATAATTGATAGGTTCACGTTTTGCCTCGATCACCTCAGCATACTGTTGATCAAAGTTTGTATGCAGCAATATCCAGGTTGGCCTAGGCCCTCTGCTAAATGTGCTGGAACTCCTCCAAACACTGCTAGAGAGGTATCGTCCTTCACCTTTCTTGTTGGCTTTCTGCTTGATGTTATCCCAGAGCTTCTTGATGGGGTTGCACTCCGGGGATTTTGCAGACCATTCCATACGCTCAATGCCCTTTTCCTCCACAACAGTTACTGATCAATGACTCGGGACGATGAGGTCTTGCATTGTAGTCCATAAAACAAACAGTGGCTGCTGCATATGGTACGACCGGCTCCAATACCTCAGTATTATCGTCGGGCCGTCAATCGACCTGGAATGGGAACAAGATTTGTCTTCCCATTCATGGGTGTTAATGCCGCCCCACATTATCATGCTTCCAACTTGAGAGCCCTCCATATCCGCGATGTGGACACGTTTGAGCTCTTCCCCTACCCTTCTCCAAACTCTCTCTCCCATGCATCGATCCTCTTTAAGGCGCTTTCACACATGATGCCACAGTGTGGTAACACGCTGTGTCACCACACTTTCTTGTATACAAGCCTATGGGATATAGGGCGACAAAAAAATGTCGCCGAGGCAGGACACACTTTTGTTTGCTGCCTAGATACAAAAAAAATGCGCACCAATCAAATTTCTAAAAAGTTAGCACAAAAACTGTTGCCATGAGAATGCTTGCGCAAGTTTTGACAATATGCTCTCCTATTGAGAGTTGACGCGTTAATGCGCGTTCATTAGCATATGTGGTGACAAAAAGTCCCATCATGTGTGAAGACAGTGTGGCGCCACAGTGTGGTACCACACTGTCGCATCATGCGTGAAAGCACCTTTAGGTAGCAGATGACAGGCCTATCAAATACTGAACACTTCATTCATTGTGATGATTATTTCCCACTGGACTGAAACATACTCTCGACCTGTTCTTGACAAATAGACCAGCCTTCATCAACAATTGTCAGTCGATGCCTGGAATTGGTGACCATGACATCGTGTGTATCAACACCGACATCATACCACGGCGACGCATACCTGCCAAACACAAGATCTATCTGTGGGACAAGGCCAACATGGAGGATGTCCTTAAAGAAGGTGAAAGGATGGCTGAAGAATTCCTTAGCAAATATGACGCGTCCTCATCGGTAAATGAGATGTGGTCCTCCATCAAAACAGAACTACTGAAAATAGTTGACAAACATGTTCCGTCAAAATTCACCACCCAAAGATACAATCAACCGTGGGTCAACAGAAAAGTTGAGAGGTTAAGTAGACAGAAACAAAGAGCCTACAACAAGGCCCGCTCATACCGTGGTCTGAGGAAGGCAGGATATGGGAGAAATTCATCTCACTGAAGAGGAAAATGCAGAAAGCTTGTAAGGAGACCTACGAGACATACATAAACAACATCATTCTGTCCTGACCTTCGATCTAACCCCAAAAGACTTTGGAGCTACATCTCTAGCAAGCGCTGCGATAGTAATGGCATCTCCCCCCTTCGTGGACCAACTGGTGCAACTTTCACCAGCAGCAAGGACAAGGCAAACCTCAATGACCAATTTTCATCAGTCTTCAACAACGTTGACGAGGACAGGGAGGCCATCCACAACCTTGGACCCAGTCCTTACCCCCATCTATCGCACAGTGACGTCACTTCAAATGGAATAATCAAACTTGTTAAGAAACTAAACAAAGCATCTGGACCCGACAACATTCCTCCCTGACTTCTGAAAGAACTCGCAGATATTCTTGGTCCCGTTCTTGCCACTCTTTACCAAGCATCAATTGACACCGGCATTCTACCAGAGGCATGGAAATCCGCTAATGTAACACCCATCTATAAGAAAGGGGACAAGAGCCTACCATCCAACTACCGCCCGATCTCTTTGACCATCATATGCTGTAAGATCCTAGAGCATATCATCCACAGTACCATAATGGGCCATCTTGATGTTCATAAGTTTCTCACCGATGTGCAGCATGGCTTCAGAAAGGCAAGATCTTGTGAATCTCAGCTGATCCTAACCGTGGACGACCTTGCTCGCAACATCGAGGCATTGTCCAGACTGATGTGATTCTGCTTGACTTTGCCAAGGCTTTTGACAAGGTGCCCCATCCTCATCTATTACGTAAGCTAGAGTACTACGGCCTCTCTGGCAGTCTCCTGACGTGGATCAGAAATTTCCTTCATGGCCGTACTCAGTGTGTAGTAATTGACGGTGAAAGTTCCAACATTGCACCAGTAACCTCAGGTGTACCCCAGGGCAGTGTACTTGGGCCGCTCCTATTCCTAGTCTACATCAACAACCTGTTCCCAACTGCGTCTCCGATGGCACCAAGGTCAAGCTCTTCGCCGACGATACCATGGTGTACATTTGTGGAACGGTCTACCTGAGAATGTGGTCATCTCACCATCGATCGACATCTTCAAGACACGAGTCAGAGATGTCGTCTTAAACCAACTCAAAATATGAGAACAATTTGTATATAGTGTATATGCATTCGTTTTTGGACTTATTTTTCATCGAGCTTTGCTATGAGCAACACCAACTGTTGTGCGACGATGCTCCTTGGAGGTTTATGCGCACTACTGGAAGAAGAAAAGTAAAACACATTCTCTTGTTATTTGTGTAGAAGCTGACACAAATCACAAAGTGCATTATGTTTTTTTCACACCTTTTGTCATAAACTGCATGATTTCACACCAACACTGCGATCAAATGGCGGACACATGCAGAGTCGAGTCACCACCGCCACTTCTACCATTCGTTTCAGGAAGACTTTTGTCAGTGATTTTCACCGACAACTGTAATAAGCTACTGAAAATCCTCGCATCTGATTGGCTGAGAGCAAATTAGTCGGTGAAATGCTTCCCCATGGAAGTTTCTCCTGTACTACGAATGATTGTATCTGTGCCATCCAATGCGCACAATGCCACCTACTCTACATAGGAGAAACTAAACGTCGCCTTGTTGATTGTGTGACAGAACATTTAAGATCAATACGTATCAACATGACTGGTTTACCCGTGGCAGCTCACTTCAATTCCCAACCATTACATTCAGAACTTTGAAGTGTGCGTTGTGCGCAATTCTTTCAACGAGTCCCATACGCGTGAGGAAGAACGATGATCTACCGTCTTGGCTGCCTCCAACCCGGAGGGATCAATGTTTCTTTTCGCTCTTTACCTATCACTTAATTTTCTTTTTCTTTTTCTTTTTCTTTTCTTTTTCCTTTCCTTCTTCTTTCTCTTTTATTTGCCTTCTCTCTCTCTCTCTCTCCCTCTCTTTTCTTCAGCCTCGGTCTTTTGTTTTTCCTCGCGTCCTTTTCTTTCTCCTTTTTCTTCCTCTTCTCCTTTCACTTCCTCTCTCCTTCCACCCCCTCTGCGCTCTCCCTCTTTTCTCTTTCGCTATTTTCTTCTCCTTTGCTTTTCTTCTTTTCCTTTTTCCCTTCCCTTTTCCTTCTTAACTTTTTCTCCCTTTCTCTCCCTTTAGCTCTTTCTTCCTTTTTCTTTTCTTCTGTTTTGTTACATCAAGGTTTCTTCCTTTTTCCTTTCTTTTTTTTTTCTTCTCTTCTGATGTGTTGTTACGTCACAGTTTCTCCCCTTTTCCTCTTTTCTTCTGATGTATTGTTACGTCACATTTTGGGCGTACCCCAATGCCTGTTGCCACGCGACCATTTTGGCGTGTTTTCGCTTTTGTTTTGATCAGGTCTTGATCATGTTGACGCTCAATAAATCTTGTCATTCCTTGACAAAGGGCTATGCCCGAAATATCAGAAGTATTTTCATCTCTACAGGTTTTTTTATTCTACATTTGTCTTGTCTACTTTTATCTATCAAACCTGGCGCAGAATATCTTTCTATATACCATTCATTTTATGCGTACGAAAATTCCATATTCATTACCGGTTAAATGATCAAAATCAGTAAGATATTTTTTGAGATACCGGTATATGAAAAAATGCTGGGGGGGGGAACTTTCTTTTTTGGTTGAGTTTACATATATAGCCTATATACACTCACCAAAAAAGGTAAGTCCCCCTAGCATTTTTTCATTTATCTCAAAAATTATTTTATTGATTTTGATCATTTAAACGGTAATGAATAGAGAATTAATTTTCTTACGCATAAAATGAATGATATGTGTCTGCCAATTGATGGCATTATTAGTGTGAAATCATGCATTTTATAACAAAAGGTCTGAAAAAGTTGCACATTTGTGATTTATGTCGGCTTCTACATGAAAAACAAGAAAATCACGCATGTTACTGAACTTTCAAGCACCATTTATTACATGTCACTCTGTTTTACTTTTAATAAGCATCACAGTGGATGAAGTGTTCAATAATTGATAGGTCCACGTTTTGCTTTGATCACTTCAAGACACCTCTTCAGTATTCTGTTGATCAAAGTTTGTATGCAACGGTTCTAGGACAACTGCCCCGGGAGGACAACTCCCCCGATACGATTCCCACCTGACAACTCCCCCTGGAGCACAGCTCCCCTGGAGGACAGCTCCCCCGAGGGCAACTCTCCCCGGAGGACACTTTTCGCGGATGAAAACTCCCCACGGACAGCTCCCCCAGTCCCCGGGGGAGTTGTCCTCCTGGGGGAGTTGTCCTGATACGGTATGCAACAATATTAATGATCCAGGTTGGCCCAGGCCCACTACATAATGTGCTGGAACTCCTCCAAACACTGCCAGAGAGGTATTGTCCTTCACCTTCTTGTTGGCTTTCCGCTTGATGTTATCCCAGTGGTTCTTGATGGGGTTTGCAGTCAGGGGGTTTTGCAGGCCATTTTCCTTCACAACTGATCTACGACTCGAGCACGATGGAGTCTTGCATTGTCGTCCACGATAACAAACTTGTCTCTGGTGGCTGCTGCATACGGCACGCATGCGGCTCCAAAACCTCGTCAACATCGGGCGGTCAATTGACCTGGATAGGAAATAAGATCTGTCTTCCCATGCATGGGTGTTGATGCTACCCCCACATCATCATGCTTCCAACTTGAGAGCCCTCTATATCCGGGATGCAGTCACGCTTGAGCTCCTGCCCTACACATTTCTAAACTCTCCCATCGATCTTCTTTAGGTAGCAGATAATAGACCTATCAAATACTGAACACTTCATTCATTGTGGTGATCGTTAAACGTAAAACATGGAGTGACATGTATGGTGCGTAAAAGTTCAGAAACATGCCAGATCAGTTCTCTTGTTATTTGTGTAGAAGCTGACATAAATCACAAACGTGCTATTTTTTTTTTCACACCTTTTGTCATAAAATGATTCACACTTACAATGCCATCAATTGGCAGACACATACCATTCATTTTATGCATAATAAATTCCCTATTCATTACTGATTGAATGATCAAAATTGGCAAAATACTTTTAGAGATATATGAAAATATGCTGGGGGGGGGGGCTCTTACTTTTTTGGTTGAGTACGTATGTATATATATATATATATATATATATATATATATATATATTTCTTTTGAAATTTCTTTTGAAGTTTCTTTCAAGTTTCAAGTTCAGGTTTTATTTCCTTAATTGCCTTTCCCCTCTATGGCAACGCTTACATAAGTTCTGGCTCCTTGGCAACGCTCTGTATGCAGTCCGCGCAGAGTGTTGCTAGGGAGCTACTATAAGGAAAATTTTGTTTGCATTTATCTTGTCATTAAACTGTATACACTGAGGAAGGCCCTAGGCGGGCCGAAAATTCTGAACAATAAAAGCTAATGTTGGATTTACACATGGCGTACCTTTGACTCTTTTTGAAGTTATTACTGTCTACATTATATATATATATACATATGAGATCAACTGAGAGAATAATAGCGTTGCATGAATCAAAGTTCCCCAAATATATATATGTATATATAAAAACTAAAAAACGAATAAAAAACTCTGTAAACCAAAGAAATATACATATATGTATATATACACACACATACATATATTGGTGTGTTTATATATATATATATATATATACACACATGTATATAATTGTAAAAAGAGGCTACAACTTCTTAACATGGTGTACGGTGTGTTGCAGAAGTAATGTTTGTATAACAAGAATGATTGCTTGACTAGGACGTAGCGGTTTCCACTTTACTTTATTGTTACAAGCTTTCGGCCATATGCCTTTGTCAGGTACTGTGCATTATTATACAAAAGGAGAGAAAATTATGTAGAAAAAAAATACAGACACAAAAAATACATGTATGATAACACAATGCAAAGTGATCTGAATTCCGTTCTTAAATCAATAAAAAGGTGAATGTTGGTTTTGACCAACAATACTAACGAGAAATTTTAATTCGTCAATGAGGACGAATTAGGTGGTCTGTCCTAATAAGATGGATGACCTGGATGATGTCACAATGACCTGATGAACTGAAGAAAATATAAACGTCTGGGAAGAAGACTATCATAGAAATGGGAAGATTTGATATCACAGTATAATGAAAAGTTGACCCAAAGGTCTATTACAGGTTAACGAATCAGATTTGCATTAGGGTTGTACATAAACTACTGTACACTGTATTACAATAGACAAAAAATAACGCAGTTTATTGCATTGTTTCTGATTGTACCTGTAAAAGTAGTCGAAGAAGAAGGTGATATGAAAGGACAAAAAAAGCAACAAAAAAAACAAAAAAGGCAACGCTGTCGCCGGGAGTCGAACTGGGGCCCTTGAGGATGCAAGACAAGTGTTTTACCGATAGACCAGAATATGGCCCATAGAGATAACACGTAGATGGATAATGAGATTCTTGTATCATATATTCCAGTTAAAATTTCAATATGTTCCCAACATCTGATTAAAAAATAAATGGCACATCTGCGGTAGAGAATTTTCTCAGCTACAGCATACTCAAAGCTGGGCGAAAATTGACCGTAAATAACGAAGCTGTTGCTCTTGAGAGACGGGAATGTAGAATCAAGAATTAAGAAAAAGTCATGTCCCATAGACAATACACGCAAAATGTGAAAAATTGACATGCCTCTGTTTATCATAAAATAAGACCATGAAGACGTTATCAAAATGAAAAATGAAGGGAATTCCTATATAAGAGCACTGCTCAGCTACAACATATTGAAATCCCAGCGAAAATTGACCAACAATAAGTGAGATAGTCTCGATAAAGGTAAAAAATATAACGTCATACCAGTAATTGAAAAAATGAAATTTTGAGTTCACATTTCAATATGGTAACGTTCCGACTGCTCGACCCCCCAATTTTTTTCATGAAATCAAATCTTCGACTCATAGGCTTTCAGAAAATGTAAAAAAAATTGGGGGGTCCCCATGCTTTTTAACGGGCCATGGCGGATTTTAAAAGGGCATGTTTTTGCATGTTTTTATGTTATTTGCCCCATAGACGCGCGCACGGTATGGTCAGTTGAAATCGATTGCAAATTGATGGAAATGGGCAAGAAAAGTCTCAGGGTTGCCAATCAAGTGAGAAAACGGCGTTTTTACGTAATTTACTACTTGTGCACTTGCAAAACGCGCGCGCAGGCGCGTATGCACGGAAATTTTCGAAATGTTTAAAATGGCCCAAAATGAATTTTGGTTTGATCCATGAGTGATTATGAGCATTTTATAATTTTGCATGCGCATTGAGGCGAGGACGGACACGTACGTGCGCGTCTAACTAAATGGAATTGTTAAGGTTGATATGAATATTCATGATGCCAAATGTGAATGAAAAATGACATTCCGTTATGAAGATATGATCGTGAGATGATATTTATAAAAACTGCGCCTGGATGACGTCATGATGACCTTTTGACCTTGAAAAAATTTTTGGAACTATTCCTGATTGCAACTAATGACCGTCAAAAATTTCATGAAAAATGATCAAGCAGATTTTGAGATTTCAAATGCACAAAAAAGTGGGGGGGGGGGGGGGGAGGATTAAAAAGATTAAAGAAAGAAATTTCCGGCAAAATTAAAAGTAATCTGTCATAAATAACAGACCACCTAAAAAAAAAATTTTAAAAATGACACAGCTGTCATCGGGAGTCGAACCAGGGACCATGAGGATGTGAGACAAGTGCTTTACCGATGGACCAGAATATAGTCCAAAGAGATAACACGTAGATGGAAAATGGGATTCCTAAATCATATCTTCCAGTTGAAATTCCGATATGTTCCCGACATCTGATTAAAAAATAAATGGCACATTCAACATAGAGAATTTTCTCAGCCAAAACATACTCAAAGCTGAGCCAAAATCGAGTAGAAATAACGAAGCTGTTGCTCAAAAAAGACAGGAACATAGAATCAAGAATTGAGAAAAGGTCATGTCCCATAGACAATACACGCAAAATGTGAAAAATTGACATGCCGTTTATCGTAAATTTAGAAAATGATGCCATTCTCAAAATGAAAAATGAAGGTAATTTCTACATAAGAGCATTGTCTCAGCTACATATTGAAATCCCAGCGAAAATCGACCAATAATAAGCGAGATAGTCTTGATTAAAGGTAAAAAATATGACGTCATAATTGAAAAAATGAAATTTTGAGTTCACATGAGAATATGGCGACGTTTCGATTGTTCGACCCCCAATTTTTTTCATGAATTCAAATCTTCAACTCATAAGCTTTCAGAAAATGTAAAAAAATGGGGGGTCCCCATGCTTTTTAATTAGCTAAAGCGGATTTTAAAGGGGCATGTTTTTGCATGTTTTTACATTATTTGCCCCATAGACGCGCGCACGGATTTTAAACTTTGACGTGCGCGTGCGGCCTTATGGTCAGTTGAAATCGATTGTAAATTGATGGAAATGGTCAAGAAATGTCTCAGAATTGCAAATCAAGTGAAAAATCAGCGTTTTTAGGCTATTTGCAAGTTGCGCACGCGCAATACGCGCTGAAATTTTTGAAATGCTCAAAATGGTCTGAAACGTGTGCAAAACAAATTTGAGACGATTCTGAGCATTTTTAAATTTTGCGCGCGTCTAAAAAGATGGATATGTTCAGATTGATATGAATATTCATACTTCCAAATATGAATAAGAAATGACAATCCGTTATGAAGATATGATCAAGACGTGATATTTACAAAATGGCGCCTGGATGACGTCATGATGACCTGATGAACTTGAAAATGATTAAAAAACAGATCTCGTGAGGACTGAAAATTTGACAAAAAATTTCTTAGCCAGTTCTGAGATTTCGTCTGCACAAAAAGTGGGTACAAATAAAGAGAATAATAATTAGGAATAAAGAAAAATCTGACGAAATTAAAAGGTGATCTGTCATAGATGACAGACCACCTAATAAATTAAGAAAGAAAATTCTGACAAAATCAGAAGGTGATCTGTCAAAGATGACAGACCACCTAATAGTAAATCTTACAATATTTACCTGTACCACTGTGGGTAGTGCTTGTTCTGTTGTTGTGAAATATGAACGTGTAAGTGTGAGTAATGGGTTTGTTGTTATTTATTCATTTATGTTGACCTAAAAGTCATTTGATCATGAGTGTTGAACCATGAGGTGTCCAATGTTCAATGCTCAAGAGACCCAATCAGGGACACATGAAGTTAAATAAAGTAGTTTTCTATGTACAAATTAATCCATGAGTATATACGTATATTTACATATATCCATATACATATATTTTCATCCAAATATATGTGTATGTAAATGTACATAATGTAAATGTATATACTTAGCTAAATAGAGTAGATTTCTACAAACACATCAATCCATGAGTATATACATACATTTACATATCCATACACATATATTTTCATCCAAACATACATGTATATATACTCAATGTTATGACTTTGTGCTGGCACAAAAATGAATGAAACTTAATTAATGAGAGTACTCTTCCGGGGGGGGGGGGGGGGGGGGGGGGGGGTGGCAAGGAAGTACACAGGATGATCCACCATTGCAATTTATAGTTAGGTAAAAGGGTAAGTAGGAGAGAACCATTTTAGCTTGATTTTATCTCATCTAAGACATACCCATTTATAATGTTGATAAATCACACCTCTCATCTTGCTCAGCCAATGAAATTGCTTTCTGCCAGAAGGTGGGGCAAAAGAGCGTGGATGCGTCATGTGCACATATTTTAAAACGCTGCTTGCGCTTGCATTCACTTAAACGCAAGCGCATTTTGACTGGTATTTTGGAGAGAAATAACTTCGGTATTTTCCGAGGTATCAGCATGCCTTTTTGAGGATCATTTCAAGGCCAATATTAGTCAATAAAAATCTTTAAATTCAATTCAATTATCATACAGGAATGTTGCTAGAGTAATGCAGTCGATGATTATGGCATTTTTCTTTATTTTTATCTGAAGACTAATAGCGAATTTATCCAGAAATATTTAACATACTGGAGGTCCAAGATATAAAATAGCCCCTACCCTATTTTAAGTTCATTTTATCTTTACTTTCAAAGTAAGATGGGCAAAAGTGCAAAAGCTGTGCATTTGTCTTTAGCTGTACAGGTACGCACACTGGGGAAGAGGGACCGAGATAAAATGAAGATAAAATCCGAGATTTTAAAGTGGTCTTAGAATACCAATTTCATTTTAAAGATAAAATTTAAAAATTTAGAGATAAAATGATGCTCAGAATACCACCCCTGGGTATAGAAATAATGTTGAGGTTATGCAAAACCTACACAAGAAGCTGTGTGAGAATTCAACAATATTTACAATATAAATTGGGCCTTGCAATCTTGTTGCAGCCATAGGGTATTCTTGGTAATTACAGGATCTATGTTGTAGATTTTAAGAACTATGTATGTCCCGTGATTAGACCTGAGAACCTTCATAATTGTTACTACATAACTGCGTTCCACTCCATTTCACGAAACTTTCCTTACATGGCTGCACCTCTCTCCCTTACTCCCCCCCCCCCCCCCATTCTTGTAGTCCCAATCTGCCTATAAACTTTTGTAATACATGTAGTTGGATAGAAATTCTGTGCGACTTCATACTGGGGTTAAATGTAGTTTGTGTCGATTAAGTCACACTCGTGTAGACCCATGCAGATATTCGTTCACAATGCATACACTTGCGCGCACACCTCTGCACACACGCACACACACGCATGCACAGAGGCCCTCTCTCCGTCTCATACACGTGCAGGCAACCATTCAACGCAAATCTGATTGCTGTCACCTACGCCTTTTTTCCATTTGCACTATTTCTTTTGTTGACACGCTTCAATGGACTTCCTCCAAAAATCATACATGCCATATGAAAGGTCATTCCTGACAAAAATCTACTCTCATAAGTCGCAAAAAAACATGCAAAATTTTGAAATGACTCTATTTTAAGAGATGGGCATAGAATTAAAATCACTTTTACATGTAACTAGATTCAATGATCCTGGTGTCATTCTCTTTGGTAAAAGATACTTTATCCAATGATGTAAAAAAATTATATACTTTTTTTTGCAAAGTACTTATAAAACGCCGTTCCGCTTTTTGGGGGACACCCGTTTTATATACACACACGCACACACACACATATATATATGTGTGTATATAAATCTGATGAAGGCCTAGAGCCGAAAGTTTATCAATCTTGTGGTCCAGACCTGCGTCATCTTGTACCTTACCCTTCTTTGTCTAACGTATGTACATATAAAATGGTACAACCGGCTGGTACATACGTCCAAACCTCTCGCTCTATATATATATATATATATATATATATAGCGATGCGTTATTTACTTCGCGCCATCTCCATCTTCAGCGCGTTGATTTCTTTTGAAAGGGGAGTTTCACAATCCGTCTGCCAATGAACAGACGTGTTTTTTCGTCTGTTTCAGAAACGGATATTGATTTACATCTTTTTGTCGCACCGTGGGCACTGACGAAGAGTGTGACTTCGCCTTTCATTTTTGAGAGCTATGCTCCGTTTTCTTTTAAAATCTATGATTTTATTTTTTAATGGCATTCTACTACGAACTCTGATTCTTATATATATATACAAACACAAAAAAAAGTAACTCCCCCTTTAATTCAAAATAGCATAACCTTTTAACGAAAAAGATTTGAGCAAAATAATTTGGCAGGAGTGTTTCTACAATTATTGACTAACTCTTGTATTAAAATGAGATTGATCTGTCAAGTCATACATAAGTGAGCAAACACTTAAGTAAAAAATGTCACTTTTCAAAAGTCACAAGAGTCATTTTAGGGTCTGTGAAAGAAGCTCTTTCTGGTGTATGTTTAAGTGCTGTTGATGTTTATTATGTTTGTGTCATGGTGGAGCGAGCACATTTTTAACGACGAAGCAAGGAAAGCTAAAAATTTACTGTTTAATGCCGGAAAACAGCTACCCGGTATTTCGCATATGTGCTGACTCCTGTTGGTTGATGCCATTTCTTTCCATAATCTGAATGGATCTTGTAGTTTTAGGAGGACTGAACATCACCTTTCTTCCAAAAAATTGGGTTCACCCAACTATGATAAACATGAAAAGTGTCAGGGATAGCAGGGATAGGCGTGACGAGGTCAAACAATGGCAGAAACCAAATTTGCAAAAGTTTGGTTTCACAGACCCCCAAAATGACTCTTGTGACTTTTGAAAAATGACATTTTTGCCTTTAATGTCTGCTCACTCATGCATGACTTGACGGATCAATCTCATTTTCACACAGAATTTAGTCAATGAATGTAGAAACACTCCTGCCAAATTAATTTGCTCAAAACTTCTTTGTTAAAAAGTTATGCTATTTTTAATCAGGGGTGAGTTACTTTTTTTTTGTTGTTGTGTTTATATATACTTTAACTTTAATGGTGTTAGCGGGATGTATAACAATGGGATCTATTCCGTCAGGCGTAAACAATACTTGCGTTATCGGGACTATAGGACGACGTTAGCGGGACATTTTGATGGCATAGAACATAAGAATGTCCTCCTAACGTAGTTGATATTGATATATATATATATATATATATATATATACCCAGATCAATATCACTGGTGTTAGGAAAATCATATGTTCACTCAGAAATATACCCCCCGCATGCTCCTTGTCTTTGAATGGCATTGCTTTTGTGAAAATTCATGCAGACAGGCTGTCTTCTTAGCAAACGCTTACCTGCAAAGGCTTCACAAAGCAAAACTTTCTGAAGCACAGGTACATAACACCTCACTAACACAAATTTGAAGGGAAAAAAAATCCCATTACAAAAATTGTAGCTCCCAGGCCATCTGACAGAAGGCTCCTCATTAGCATCATGCCTACTGTGTAGAAAGTGAACCACTTGGGATTTCACACAAAATTTTGGAGACAAAAGTGTTCAATGATGCATGAATCCAGAAAGCTAAACAAGTTACAGGCCTGCCAACATTTCAAAATGAGAAAAAGGAGTCCATGAACTGCGTGGAAAGCCGCAATCCTTACAGCGGGGTCAACGGGCCTGCCTTAGAGCGTGACCCCTTGTGGGGACCAGGGGTAACGCCCTGGCAGGATATAATGCAAGGGGGCAGAGCCCCCTTAAAGTTTGTATGTTTTATTATTTAGAGGGCTAAAATCATTCATCTACAGTACAAATACATGTACATTATATAAAATATTTACAAGATGTACTACATTTAATATTTTAGGCGATTTTTTAAAGAAATCAAACAAAAGAACAAAAAAATAGGACTTTGATGACAAAATTTTATAAAACAAAACAAAGATCCAACTTTAACTCAAAACACACAATACAGGAAACATGAACATTGTGCAGCCCCCCCCCCAAAAAAAATATATATATATATATCGGTATGGGCCCAAAGGTCTTTTAATTCACAGCTCATCTCCGGCCCTATTTGGATCCTCGCGATCGCAGGCGAACTGTCCAATGTCAGTACACACGGTCGGTGTCGGATTATAGAGCGCTCGCCGTGGCTTGTTGCGCTTGTATTGTTCGTACGTACATATTATACATTCATGCATGAAAGATCTCTGGGAGAGCTAGAAAGACGGAAATTTATGTAATGTGCGTGATTTTCCACAGAAAAAAAAAATCATGTGAAATCAAGGAAAACGGAGTTCTCCGTTTTTTGGCCGCCATAAAATCTTAAAAACAGAGAAACTCCAGAAAAACCGGAGATGTCGGCAGGCCTGAAGTTACCACTGGAAAGGATAAATTGCTCTTTCACATAAGAATGTAAACATTAGAAAACATATACTTGGTTTACAGGAATTTTTCAATGTTGGGTTTCCTTTTGTTTTTTAACACCCAGTACTGGTGCGAAAAATGGGTTATTCGTCAGAGTACCCTACTGGCTGACAAACTATTACATGACACTTCACAATTTTTCTTTCTTTTTGTTAAGGTGGCATGGCCCCCACGAGTATAGACCAATTCCACAACGCGAGAGGGCAGCAGACTGGTCGCCATATTGTGGTGTGTTACCCAACTTTTACAGTACATAAGTCAATAGCGCGTTATGTACTTTAGTTTGATTTTCTCTATTTTGGACCAACATATGCAGATTTCTTTCAATGTTTGCAATGAGGAAAAATCAAGGAAGTTCAAGTCACAGCTGTGTGGTGATCAGATGCCACAACAATTGGAGAAAGCTTAAAAATTGGAAGCTGAGTGCGAAATTCACTCGCCTTGGACTCATGAAGCCTGGTTGTGTGAGAAGCAGTACTACCTACACAGGTTCCCTGGCCTTTTACTGACAAAACTAAGGAGAAAAAGTGATGAAGGTACAAAAATACATCATATCTTCATCTGTCAGATATGGTCATTGTCTTACATCATCTACCCATGTATCCATGCTTTATTTTATTGATCTAGAATAAAGTTAATGAAATAATATCAGGGCATATCTCATATCTTTCACTGATTTTGTACACAGCCAGTCGCGGTCAGTGCACTATCACACACCGCAGCTATCGCCTCGCCAATAGAGGGCCAAATACATAAACTGGAGATGGAATTGGTCTATATAACTTGAGCTGGCTTAAGAAAATGTGCAAAAACATATTACTTGTTCCTCTGATCAAAACTGCAACTACTACTTTCAATTACATTTCTTTTCTAGGCTGGGCTTTTCATGTAGCTCATTGAGATCATTATTACACAGACTAACATTTGTGATCTGGTCAGAGAATACTGCTTTGTAATCCTTCTGGAAAAGTTTGAAATTTGCAGCAGCCTCCTTCATACTAGATGGCCACACCTTCCCTTGCTGTGGTAGTTTTGGCTTTGAATCACACTTTTTGTCATCTTCTTGCTCTTTACTCGATGAATCCTTTGCACAATGCAGAGCATCCAACTCCATTTTCTGTAAAAAATTAAAAATAAATTAATTCTGGATTAAGAAGTAAGATTCTAAAATTTGAGAAAGATCGAAAACTCCAGATGCACTGCTTATAACATTTGGAATTTCACAGAGGGAAAAAAAAAGAAAAATTGCCTCCTATAATATAAATCTTGTGATTTATTAATCTCCGAACATAATTGTCACTAACTTGGCTCTTTCAAAATTGATCCTACTCCCAATTTAAAAAAAAAATGAAATGGGTCATAACAGAAATTATCAATGAACTATAAGGTTAAAAGTCTCAAGAAAATATGCCTGAAAACAGAAAAGTACCAGTATGCAAAATTAGTTAGGTATCATATCAATTCAATAATGTCCCCCAAATATGTTAACTGTTATCCAAACTTTATAGAGTATCCCACAAAAGTTTACAGGTGGAAAATATCTTGCCACCTAAACATTAAAAATATTCACAAAATTTCATATTTGTGGATATCCCAAGGGTTTTTTTTTTATATCAAATGACCTTAAATCCTAAAAATCTCAAAATGCTTGAGTGAGCAAACACAAATTTTGGGAACGGGTGCAAAATTTAACCTTGATTGAAAAGAACTGGTATTCGTTCTGACTGGTAGAAACAAAATTAAGAGTGGTTTAAAGCTTTGGCTTTATGACAATTTATCCATAAATATCCTTTGAAGTGTATATGTTTTTACATGTCTCATTAACATGTCATGCTTGAGTGAGCAACTGAACACTTCACTATGAACATGGCGGACAAAGAAAGCGGACAAAATAAACAACCCCTCATTCTACCCTTCACAATGGTTCTGGTAGTCAAAAGAACATCCCTTCACTGCTATTATCTAAAATATGTGGAACAGGTGTAACGTGCATATTCACCTGGAACTACTGATTAAACATAATAGCAGTGAAGGGATGTTCTTTTGACTACCAGAACCATTGTGAAGGGTAGAATGAGAGGTTGTTTATTTTGTCCACTTTCTTTGTCGGTCATGTTCATAGTGCTTCATACCTAGGGGGCAAGAGACATGACATGTTGTAAAAGGTTGCTGGGTATCAACATGATCAGGAGATCACCCTGCACAAATTCCAAATGGACTATCTTGAAATTATGCTGCTGAAAAGAAATGGTGGCCATTTTGAAAAATGGACACCATGTAATACTAGTTTCAAACAGTTTTGAACAACTTTTCAATAGAACATCAATTTATCATGTATGATGCATATTGAAAAGTATTAAATTTCCTACGCAGTGATGTCACTTTTCGTGGGGTTGATGATGATTTGAATAATATTTTTGGTCCAAATATGTGAAATATGTTCTAATACTACATCTAGATGTTTAGTATGCTGTTCAACTATGCTCTCAAATACAGTTATTGTAGTTGTGCTTTTATTCTAATACTAGATGCATGTGTAGTACATTGTTTAATTTTAGGTGTGATGATTCATCTGAAGGTACATGAATGTATATGTATATATATATATATATATATACACACTTGGTGCATGCTATGCTTATAAACTTAAGAGTGCTCGATGTCTGTGTTGAGGCAGAGCATAAAATAAATAAGTTCAAGTTACACAGTTGACGTGTGGTTCATCTGTACTTTATTAAATCGCTACTCAGTTTCACACACCATGAGATGCAATCTTCAGGCATCTAATGATGCCTGAAGATGCCTGAAGATGCCTGAAGATATCCTGAAGATGCCTGAAGATCACATCTCATGGTGCGTGAAACTCTGAGTAGCGATTTAGAGGAACCACAGGTCAACTGTGTAACTTGAACTTATTTATTTATATATATATATATATATATATATATATATAGGCATTGGCGTTCTAAGCCAGTGACCCGGGTTCGATTCCCGGCGGAGGCATTTTTTCAACCCTTGATTCAAAATGGATGACAGCTGTGGGGAACATTGAGGGAGCTACGCAATTATTATTCTCCCATTTTCATTTCTTTCAGTGTTTATTATTTACAAGGGAGTTGCCAAAGTTGTTTGCATTTGTCAAATTTCTTTCAATGTATTGTCCCCTTATTCTGACTTATGCATGTATCCAGGCGTCTAGCTGAGATCCAACTGCGGCACGCGGCTTCTCATTGTTCATTTACTCATCTGTACCAAAATAAAGAATCAAAAAGGGTTGGAAATCTGTCTGTCGGTCAATTGGATTCGGTCATGCCTAACTACTGGTCCACCTCTGTGTCTAGTGGTAAGGCATTGGCGTTCTAAGCCAGTGACCCGGGTTCGATTCCCGGCGTAGGCATTTTTTCAACCCTTGATTCAAAATGGATGACAGCTATGGGGAACATTGAGGGAGCCACGCAATTATTATTCTCCCATTTTCATTTCTTTCAGTGTTTATTATTTACAAGGGAGTTCCCAAAGTTGTTTGCATTTGTCAAATTTCTTTCAATATATATATATACTGAATACTAGTAGTTGAAGGCAGCGATTGGGCGATTCCTTGTTAGAACATGAGAAAAGGCCAAAATTTTAAAATGCTTTCAATGAGTCACATACGGTGTAAAATTCCACTGTGATACCTAAACCATACAAAACAAATAAGTTTTGACCAAAGTGACCTCAGATATGGATTTTGCGGGGTAAAATGGTGGAATTTTCAATTTTCATGAATTTCAGTTTTACATACATTGTCTTAAAACCACTGTAGGCAGTGTCCAGCAATCTTCAAAACCTTACAACTCAACAGAACTCAATGGAGTAAGGTATCATGGAAGCTTCCAAATCTTGTCTGAAATTTTTTATAACCCATGGGGGAGTGCCAGCTATATTTTCACGGACCTGTTTTGAGCAATGTCCCGTATGACACATGGAGATGTAAAAGTTTGACCACACTTTTGTTTTTGAGGCTGCAATCTTTTAATTCAAATTTCTCTAACTTTGGCTAATGAGTGATTGAAACAGCCCATTAAGATATGATTGCCTTCTTTTACAAACTTTTAAATTTTGTCCCGTATGACACACTTTGTATCATTGCAGGATTTTGACAACTATTAAGTCCCAAAATGGTTTCACTTAAACAAAACAAACAAAAAACAACAGCCATTACTCCAGCTGGACACATATTCAATACATGATTAAATATAACTATGCATTTATGTATTGAACAGATCTGTCGATGCAGACCCACATTTTTAAGGTGGAATGTATAAAATTTCCGACTTAAATTGTACATACTAGGTCAATCATTATATCCATGGAGATCTTTATTAAGGCATAAATGAATGAACTACATGCACTACTCTACATTCTGTTCCAATGAAGTCAAACTTAAAATGTGAAATAATCAAGACTAAAACCCTGTACAGTCTTTATTTTAAAAAAGGGAATCCAGATTTAAATGGTTGCAAGTAAATGGAAGAAAGGCTGAGATGATTACTTTCACTGATGCCTCACCTGGTTGATTTCTCTGTCACTGAACATGAACATGCAGTTTCTGTCATGCAGAAGTGTGCTAACTCAGTATCTTAATTTATCAAAGTATACCTGACTGATGTTCAGCTATGTTCTTCCCTCCCTCTCCATTACCCCTTCCTCCTCCACCCCCTGTATTCTGTCAATAAGGATGCCCATCATAACAGAAAAGTTAAGAGCAATGTATTTTCCGTTGACTTATGGCCCAAGAAACATACTATTTACACTTTATAAGCTCACTGTTGCACATTTTTGCACTTATGACTATAGATACACATTTAGGTTGTCCCGTACAACACTCACAATGTCCTGTACGACACACTATCATATTTAATACACATTGGTCGAATTCTTCGCGCATCAGTTATTCCTAACCTGTCCACTGCCATGTGATGCGATAGATTCGTTTATGTTTCAAGGCAAATTTATTGATTTTAAGAAGTTACAAAGATAGAAAGTTAGAAAGTTTGATTTTGATTCAGAGATGTCTTACACGACACAGTTCAGATGTCCAGTACGACACTGTGTTCTTGAAAATGTTAATTTTGTTTGTTTATTCAGGAAAGATTTTTTTTGCAAACGTATTTGTACAAATCTATTCTTTGGTAATTGAATTTCATCTTGAGTTGAATTTTGATTAAAGTTTCCTGTGCAACTCACAGACTTTTGAACCTAAACTTAAAGTTTAAAAAAATCATTTTTTCTGCGTCCCATACGACACACGACTATTTTTCATCTCTATTATACAGGGTGACTAATCCAGTCAAGTTACATCTTGTTTTTTAATAGCCCTCCGGCAGTACTTGATGATCACTACCAATCACATAAATATTCTCTTTTGCTCTTGTCGAAAAGCTGTGAAATATTGTCTAAATGTCCCGTACGACACACATATGGAATCGCCCTATTATGTATGTGATCTTGATTCATTTATGCACCAGATACATGAATTATTTGACCTTTATTCATATCATCAATCGGGTGAAAAGTGTTTGAAAGACAGTGGCTATTGCTGTCTTACAAGAGTTTTGTTGTTGGTATTGATATTGTCGACTACATAGCCTGTCAAAGGTTTTCGCATATAACTGATACACAATTAATATGTGATTATGATATGGTCTGTAGATTTGCATTCATATGCTTAAAAGTTTCATTTACCTGAAACTAATGGTTAAGCTCAGTACATGTATTATTAGTATGCATGGAGACCCCATTTCCAGTATGTGAATTTCAAAGGTAGCACATTTCCTAAGCATAGTTAAGTAGTCAAGTCAAATATAATTTAGTTACACTGACATTGATTATGTAACAGCAGTATTGTCGTTTTTGTATAGATATAATAGACGATATATACATGTACCAATACATGTTTGTTTGTTGCATAGATATTTATCTGTTTGTTCACTGGTACATGCATGTAAGTTATGGAGGGGTACCGTATGACATATTGGCTATTTACAAGTTGTATGTTGTGAATCAGGTATTTGATTTTACTGTCATTTCGCACATGTGTTTTGACATACAGTACAAAGTTTATGCAGATGTACTACTCCCAAAATAGGGAGAAAAGAAGTGGTCACGCCACTATGTGTTTTATTAATTGTCGGCTATGTTCGGCATCGGTTTCAAATATAGACAGAATGTTCTTCTACAACTTATCCAATGTGTTTAAATTTCACTTATTGGTGCAGTGTTTAAAAGATTTCAAGTGAAGCACTCTGTGTTGCAAGTGGTTATTGGTCAAATAAAAAGTTATATGCTATTTATGCTTTATAGTGTAATTCAAGATGATGTAAGCGTAAAAACAAGTTTAGATTTTCGTAATTCAAAATGTTTGCCTGCTAGTAAGGACCTTTATAGCTACTCAATCGTATTGTTGGTAATGATCTAGTCTAAAGAGGATTATTTTTAGAGTGGTACTGATAAAAGAACGGATGAAAAAAAAAAGATTTAAAAAAAAGATAAAAAAGAAAGAAGTGATCATGCCAATGTTATATTTCGTGATCTTTGTAAACGCCCTCTTGCAGCAAATCTAAAGAGGATTATTTTTAGAGTGGTACTGATAAAAGAACGGATGAAAAAAAAAAGATAAAAAAGAAAGAAGTGATCATGCCAATGTTATATTTCGTGATCTTGCAGCAAATTACGTCATCTTGGTCTTGGCATTAAATTCAGTAAACCCTAATCAGAATCATTTGGTGTTTCTTTTTTGTTACTTGGCGTAGTTCATCTGATAACTTCAGAATTGTCCAAAGCCACTCTGCTACACGTCATGGCTTCAGACAATTCTAATGTTTATCACATCTGCTAATTTTAACCAATGCACTAAAAAATGTGTGTTATTTGTATACCATACAAATAAGAGGGCAGAAATGTCTATTACCTTGCAGATGTCTGTAAGGTCATCATAAAAAATGACAAATGAACTTGATATCACATTTCATCACTACTATCATCATTCATTTTCATTTCTTTGTAAATATTACCAAAATATTGGTAGGGTCTTATTGTAATGAGGGAGGTAAAGATGTTCTGGTCAAACACAATTCTTGTTGGATCCGGGCTAACTCGGACTCGGGGACAAATCGGCCTCGCCGCAAAAACGGGGCCGAGTTGTCCCCGCATACCCTAACTTTAATCCTAACCCTAACCCTAATCCTAAACCCTACTCTAACCCTAACCCTAACCCTAAACCTAACCTAACCCTAATCCTAAAACCAAACCCTAAACTCTAAGCCTAACCCTAAAATAATTCATGAAAAACTATTCATGCCGGGACAACTCGGCCCCGTTTTTGCGGCGAGGCCGAGTTGTCCCCGAGTCCGAGTTAGCCCGACTCCTTCTTGTTCAATGCAAAATGTCATATGCTGGACCAGTTATTTCCAAATATTTTACAACTATTTTTTGCAGAAAATTTCAAGTAACTGTCACTCATACAATGCTAATTAGTAAAAGAAAAAAACACTTATTTGGTTGATGCAGAACCTACCTTCAGAGCTTCACGTCTTCTGTACTCTAGCTTAGCCATTTCTATGGAAATCCAGTAAGGTACATCAGGTATAGCCATTGAAATACCTTGCTTCACCGCTAGAATCACATGCTGATAAATCAAAAAAAGAAGTGACAATATCTAGAAAAATAATCAAATTTTGATAAGATGTTCAAAATAAATACATCACAATGAACATGTTCATATCCATGATTTAGTGACTTTATTGAAACACTAAGGTGTTGATTCCAGAAACAGAAAGGCATGCAACTTGCTTTGCAGTGCAATTTTGCATAAAGAGGAATGTGCAATCAATATTCTGACCAAATTACAGAACAAAATATTATCACTAAAATAAAAACAGTTCTGATAAAGGTGAAACGAAATTGTGAACTTTTTATTGTTTTTAAAATAAGTATGAAAGAATTCATGTTAGCACTGACTACCATGTCACATATTAACGTGTTGCTCTAAAAATGCTGAAATTTGAAGCGGATACCAACTTTAACCAATTTGAATTCCAATACTAAAAATTTGTATATTTTCATGTCTGTGTGCAATGCTTTTCATCTTTTGGGGCAAGAGTAAGTCAAACTTGTGATGATTAAAAATCTCATTATCAACTATAAAGAATAACTTCTAAGCTTGCTACTTACAAATATCGAGTTATACAAATCGCGCAATGGTCAATTTTCCCCCATGTGGCCAAAATGACCAAAATGGTCAAAACGTTTTAAATGAATTGAATGTGATTGATTGTTCTGGAACCAATACACATTTTTATATTAACTTTGGGTGTCAAAACACACCGTATTATATGATTCTGATCAAATCTTGATTCATTTTGGAAATCAGTGCAAAATTTTACCCAAGCTAAGCTTTTGAAACCTTCCCCAGCAAAAATTATGATTGAAGCCCCCTATCTCGTGGACTATTAACACGTTGTTAACTCGTTAACCGAACAGGTGATGTATGAGCCCCGCCCCCCCCCCCCCCACTAAATATCTGTATGGCACTTAATATATTAATATTTTCATTATTTGCAATATATTGCATAGAATGTACATACAAATTAATTTCCATAGATCTCGTTACTTCCTAGTCATTATCATTTGTTTTATACACAAAAGGGAAACAAAATTACCAGCAGTTGCCATGGGAACAAAACATCTTTTAAAATTTTCTTTTAGTCGAATTTCATAGAACAGGGTTGCAGGTTAAAACAAAGTTTATATGTTTATTGCGTAAAACTGAGAAATCTGGAAAAATGAATAAAACTAGATGAATCCTCAACCGCGCGCGATCGAAATCTATGCCTACGCCATTGCCAGGTCAGAAATATATGGCACATTCATGGTGATTTTAAAAAAATTTTCATGTATACAATGACATCTTTGACCTTGACCTTTGACCTTGTGACCCCCAAATCTAATGACACCATCATGAGACCTTCCATATGCATACATGAGCCAAGTTTGAAGTTGAACCGTCACAGAATGGTTAAGTTATCGCAAGGACAAGCGATTTTCATGTATATAATGACCTCTATGACCTTTGACCTCCAGACCCAAAAATCTAATCAGATCATTGCCCCTCCCATATGCATACATGAACCAAGTTTGAAGTTGATCCGTCATATTGTTTTTTAGTTATCGCGAGAACGAACCATTTCTATGTACATAATGACCTCTATGAGCTTTGACCTTTGACCTTGAGACCCCAAAATCTAATCAGATCATTAAACCTCCCATATGCATACATGAACCAAGTTTGAAGCTGATCCGTCAAATGGTTATCGCGAGAACCATTTTTATGTACATAATGACCTCTATGACCTTTGACCTTGAGACCCCAAAATCTAATCAGATCATTGTCCCTCCCATATGTACACGAGACAAGTTTGAAGTTGATCCGTCAAACGGTTCTTAAGTTATCGCGAGAACGAAAACGGGACAGACGGACGGACGGACGACCGACCCGAAAACATAATGCCTCCGGCAACCACCTACGGTGGGCGGAGGCATAAAAACAAGAGGTTTGTCAAACGCATAATACATGTATGTTGCTATGGCAATAGGCAATCACGTTCCTCTTATCAATGTATCATGTATATGCTTCAGAGTGTTGGGTAATCACTAATGTCATCAAATGTCATGAAAATTGTATCAAACTCACATTGAAGTTTTTTTTCTTCTAATGTCCAAGTAGTTTTCTTTGAAAAAATGTAAAATTATGCTATTCTGGTTATATTTTCATTCATGATACCTGTTGCCATGGCAACACACACTTTGACATGGATATATTTTTATATCAAAATGTATAGAACAGTACTGGCAAGAAGGCCATCAATTTTCATGCCAATATGATAACCACACAGAAAGTTACAGGTGGAAATGTGACGGTAGTTCAAAAGGACCTCTCAACTAAATTTTAAAAGGCATTTTTTGACCATCTTGATGCCATTTTGATTTTCACCCTTTGGGGCCACATTATGGAAGCTTAAAAGTGCCACCCAGATGTCAAGATAACCATCTCATCATGCCAACATCATGTAGAAAAGATGATCAGATGATAAGATCCTGGATCTGTCATGTCTACATCATGCAGATAAGATGATCATATGACGAGATCTTGGATCTCATCATGTCTGCATGCTTTAGATGAGATGATCAGATCACACGATCTTAGATCTCGTCAACACCAAATAAATGTGCTATTGTCTGAAATTCCATGTTGGTTGCCAGCCTCCAAATTGTTATCGTGATCCGCTTCTCCACTGATACCACTGCATGGAGGATAGTGTTTTGTCTCTCAATTTTCTGACAAATACAGTGGAATGTCACCTTGCTCATTTGGAAATTTTCTTCCCAGTCGATGTCTGTGAAGGTATTCATTACAATATTCCAGAAGCCATTGCTTTGAGGTTTCGACCACAGACTCTGATTTATTGATAGTACCCACGATAATGAGCATCAAGCTCAGTAACTACTGGACGATGATCAATGAGTAAGTTTTCTCAATTTTCTTGGTCTGTTACGCAACTTCTCATTGAGCTACTGTTGTAAACCCATCCTAATTGCTAATAGCTGCTATCTGCCAATAAATAAAACCCAAGATCTACTATTATCACAATTAATGCACAAAAATCACAATTAATGTACAAAAATCAGAGGGGGTAAGCCAAGAAATGATCAACACAATTCATGCACAAAATAGGCAACGATATAAGGACAGCAGCACAGCTAGTCGGAAGAACATTACCAGCCAATTCGAATTATGTGTGAAAATGTTGAACCCACGGCGTGCCAGTGGACCTCCCTAGTGCCCACCTGTGCCATGGGTCATCCCACAATAGCGCAATCCTCCTTCCAATCTCGTAAAGAGAACAGGGTCCTAGTTATTTTCAATCAAATGTGTCAAATGCACCTTTTCAACAAAGAGTAGATACAGCTTCATATCTCATTTTTCTATTACACGTGAGAAGTAATTTTGTTTTCTGATACACATTCACACACTATTCTACAACATGGTTCATTTTAACTGATGTTAAAATATATTCGATTTACCTCTAAAACAACAACACAGAGAATGACTCCAGTTGGCGTAAGGCTTGGGAAGGCTCGTCCCACTTGACCAAAGATACCCATCAAGGCACAGTTCACAATCACTCCAATCACAGCCATTACTTCCAGTGCTTGCTAAATAAACAAACAAACATATTTACTTATTCATTTATTTATATTTCATATATTTTAAACAGGGAGACCCCATCAGTAGATGTTGTCCTTGGGGGTCCTGTAAAACAAACAATAAAAAATACATATATATATATATATATATATATACACATTGAAAATTCCCACATGCTGGATGATAATAAACAGTAACACCTTGAAGGAGAGAGTACACCATGAATAAGCATCCAAGAGTATTTTTTATTCTTCACAGAATTTTCAACCCACCTCGGGTCTCCATCAGTGTGTACAATGATTATCTTGTCATTCATTGTACACACTGACGAAGACCCAAAGATCTTCCTTCGTATGCATTTGTAGTATGCATGCTGCACGTACTAGCAGTATTTTTCAAATCTTTATTATTGTCATTTATATTTTTTGTTGACAGCAGAGCTGCAGCAAGCAGTGCAAGTTAATGCAGTCAAGAAAATAATCGCCCACGAATTTTAAACTTCATTCAAATAAACATAGTCATGGCGACTTCCCCTGATAGTCAGTTTCAGTCCTTCGACGAGAAGTAATTGGACAGAATAATCGACGAGCACTACCAGTTCACACTGCTTCTATACAATGGACCGTCGTATACAGAAGCAGTGATGAATTCATCCGCTAACGTACTTTGTCAATACCCTGATGGCATATCTACATGTATATAGACTATGTAATATCACAGATATTGCCTGGTGTATCTCTTTCATATATATCACTTCATTTCCCCTAAGAAGTTATATTTTTCCCTCGGGACAATATTTTTCCTCAGCGCTGCACGCTTCAGGGAAAGATATAATCCCTTGGGAAAAACTTCCTTAGGGAAATGATATACAGATATTGCCAGCCTTGAGGTTTAATATAACATTTCATTTCCCCGACGCAGTTATATTTTACCCAAAGGATTATATTTTCCACAAAGTGCGCAGCCGTGAGGGAAAATATTGTCCCGAGGGGAAAATATAGCTTCGGAGGGGAGATGAAATGTTATTTATAATAATAATAATAATAATAATAATAATGATAATAATAATAATAATAATAATAATAATATCTTGTTTACTTCATTATTTCATACTTTTCTAGGGTAATGAACTTGAACATGAAATAATCATGGAACAAACAGGAGTTGTGTCTGTGCTTGTAAGCATTTGGGAGAGAGCAAAAAAGAGTGTTGGGGGGGTGAGAAATGGAAGGATAGTCTGAAAGGTGAGAGATAACTATGAGGGCTTTGGGCATAGGCATGTTCAAAATGTTTAGATGTTATAGGGATAGGAAAATGGGTTGGGCAGAGAGTGAAGTCTTTTATACTGTTTTGCTTTTGCTCTCATTCTGTATTCTGTACCTTTTTATACTTTTTTTTGCTTCTCCTGAAATTCAAACCAGTCTCCTTTTTTTTTCATAGAGACCCCTATTTTTCTTATTAGAGTATTTCATCCCCTTGGGTCATTTTTCCCACATACAGCAGTTTGGACACAGTCAGCATGCAGAAGCATGCAGAGCTCTACAACAATGGAAAAAAATGGATATGTGCAGTCTATACACATTTGCATAAGCTTTACCAATCAAAAAGGGTAATTATAGTGCAAGGACTGTGCATATATAATAAATTGAATGTCACATGACACCTTTTCAGCCAACAGGATACACACTAACAAATAGGCCTACCAGGTGGCTATTTCAACAGGCCTAACCTATTTCACATAATATAATAGTAGCTGCAACACATACAATAACAGAAAAAGACTTATGAAATATATGCATTTGACATTTTCAAGTTCACTTATCATACCAAAAGTGAGAGTTTTGTTTTGAACAATCGTGAAGTAGTGTCAGACTGGCATATCAACTAATGGTCATTTTCAACATTATGAGGTATGAATAATGGAAATCAGATAAACACCAAATGGAACACCTCTGTGATTTGCCTGCTGAGTAGCTGTTGAATCTTCCAAGTATCAGTTTAAAATCATTTCTGGGCAAGGGGAGGGCATCAGGAGGCACATGATATTGGTGTGTGCATGGGTTGGGAAGAGCAGATTGGGAGCAAATGCCCCACAAGCCTTCCAACCATGCTGTTGCCATTTTCACACAAACTGAAAGAGCTCCTGACCACCTTACTGATTCTGCAGTTACCCAGGGTAGGAGGTAGGGCCAGTAATCAGTCCAATACTTGAGTAAGAACAATTCTGAACATGTACTTTAATGTGGTTTTCAGCTTAGTCTGTGGTTTAAAGTATAGTAAATATAAACTAGCTTCATATTTCCTACAATATGGGCTAACACCCTTGTTTTACTGACCTGCCATGATCCTATGTTCTCCACTCTCTGTCCAAATGGCCTGTGTGTTGTATGACAGAGCTTGAATGCATCACTGCGGATCTCAACAATGTTATTTATGATGGCAAATAACCCAGCCAGTGGAAAGGCAGAAGAAAAAAGGATGACATAACCAAACTGGATCACCATCTCCAAGTAATCATCAAACGTGTCCTAGGTATGGATGAAAGTAAAAGCTTATTGTCTTCAATGGTATTTATAGTTTAAACTGTGTACTATCAACATGAGCTGTACATTAGAAGGGGATTCAAATAACATTTATGTCAAAGGCAAAAAACTTTTGTGCAGATTGGGTGCCACTTGCAAATGTGGGCTACTACCTTTAATATGGCAATCACCATTGATTTAATGTACAATACATGTAAGAGAACACTGTAGATAAAAGGCCTTGCTCAAGGGCATATATAAGTGACGTCATGGGGACGAATCCATGATCTTTGCATTTTCTGTCAAGTGCTTCATCCACTTGGCTACGACACCTTTTCAGTTTCATCGCGATGTATGTCACCATCTCTTGGCCTGGCATGAAGGAATTTCACAAGTCATGAGTCTATTTTTTAGTTAAAATGATTTCTCAAGTCATAAGAAAACTTCGAGTCATGGTGCAGATTTCAAGTCAGAAGTCTATTTTTGAGTTACATGTATAATGATTTTTTCGAGTCACAAGATAACTTTTGAGTTATAATCCAGAATAAGCCTGAGTCGATTCGGGTTGAAAACCGGTGCTCGATCGTCGCTATCTAGCCCCGGCCCTGATTTGGTTAAAAACTGGCGCATCGATGAAAATAAAGAAATATATAACAAAATGAGTGTCAAAAGACTTTGAAATTCAACCGGTTTAAAAAGTAAAATTCTATTTATAGGGTCTAGCTTTCACACAATACTATGTTTCAAACCTTAAGTCAATGAAATAGAATAATGGAAGTAAGATTAGCTTGCTGGATTTCTTGCGTTTTATCCATGTCTACGACCTATGATGTTTGGAGGCTGCCATATTGTTTACAATAAACAATTTTTATATGCTTGTTCGCCGCAAGATGGCGCTATATTGCTGTCTATATATCACCGATCACAATCCTGATCGATTGTGAGTATCAAAACTAACCTCATAAGAGCGCATCTCAGACTCAAGCTCAGCCTGGGTGATGATGAACATTTCTTCACTGGAACTCCCTTCTTTACCTTTGTATCATCAAATAAGAGAAAATCTCAGTATCAATAATGTTTCCTTGTATGTAAAGTACAAAAGATTCTTTCTCTTATATCATGACAGAAAATATCAGGTTTCATTTTGCTTCAATCACCAAGGGCACTAGTTTGAATTTTGTTAAACTTTAAACATGACACCAGATATAAAATCAATTTGATACAGGTCCAGGTAACGATTCCTTTGTTTAACAAACTTGTCCTTGAGTCAGGTTAAGCCCAATGCACACTATACAATCTGTCTGCAATCCAACTTGGGAAAAATTTGTTATAGCATTTGACATGAGCATGCAAACATATAAAATCTTCATGACCAAATTTCCATATAGTCGTATAAGTACTAAAATCAAAATTCTGAGCTATTGCGAGCCTCCCTGTAGGAATAAGCCTGCTTATCTCGTCCTGCATCTATGATCGGCTTCTCTGTGACGGTTTTTTTTACACCGGTTTTTCCGATCCCCCTCTGTTTTGTCTATGGAGAGACGGGAGGATCAGAGGGGAAAAGATGCTGGGTGGAAAAGACGCAAAAGGCTGCATTCCAAATTGGCTCTGACTTTTGATAAGGTGCCTAAAAGCGAATTCATTTCTGAATCGGAGTGACGTCATAGTAATCTTGCGATCGGCTACAATTTGAAGCCGATTTGGCCTTTGCTCCACCTACAAGGCTTGCAGTTCACAAAAATTTAAACTCTAGTATTCCTATCATTATTCCGAACTTCAAATAATTTTACTTGTTTAAACTTTCATATTTAATGCAAAATGCCATTTGCAAAAATATTGGATCGCAGTCGGATCGTATAGTGTGATCTAGACAGAATTTAAACAGCAGAATACAGAAAAATATGATTACGAGTTGGGTACACAGAAGGCTGGAGCTGGGAAATGGTGTTCACTTTTTCTAAAAGATAGTTCCATATGAAAACGATGGAACTGACCGATTTTTAATAAGTGCCCAACGTGCCCACATTTTATGCTTTAGGGGCCCACTATGGTTTTTAAACATTTCATAACAATCTATGTGGCTAAACATGATCATTTGGTGTATAAATACATTTTTTAAAATCAAATGAAAAATGATAGCAATTAAGGGTCATTACGTGCATGTATGTGAACATCTGTGTTTGTACGATCTATTTTGATTATCCTTTATAATTTATGCCTTGCCTTAGCCTTTGCATCGGCCTTGGCCCTGAAGGGTCAATCCTTGGGCTTGGCCTTGTGGGTTTGGGTCTTGACAATACTGATTTCACGCCTTGGTTTTCCAGATAATGAGACTAATACTCAAATGGAAGTAGAAGGCTTCATGGTACACCAAGTATTCTTTCTTGAAGATGAGTCCTTTTCAGGACCACACTCATCTTCAAGAAGTGTGGTCCTGAAAAGGACTCATCTTCAAGAAAGAATACTTGGTGTACCGTGAAGCCTTCTACTTCCATACGTTCTACCACCATCAAAACCTTCAAAGGATATAATATTCGATTAATAAAGCCACCATGCCTCTCTTCTTTTTTTTTCAATTTTATGTCTGTTTTTTTTTCTTATAATTCTCTTTTCAAAGAAATACTATGTCACTGAATTTTCACTTACCAGATGCGTTTTCTGACGAGTCTTTAAATCTCCTTGTTCCTTCTGACATGTCTTCTAATCTCTCTGTTCCTCCAAATTCCTCTCCTTGTCTCTTTGTTCCTTCTGATATCATTTTCAGTTTTTTTATGTCTTCTAATCTCTGTATTCCTTCTGATTTGTCTCCTTGTCTCTCTGTTCTTTCTGACTTGTCTCCTTGTCTCTCTGTTCCTTCTGACAGGTCTTCTTGTCTTTTTATTCCTTCAAATATGTCTCCATGTCTGTTTGTTCCCTCTGACAAGTTTTTCTTGTTTCTCATTTTCTCATCAACATGGACTTTACTGGCAGTCTTGTATGTCATTTGATAGACCTTGAGCTTCTCAGTGATGTATGGAAAAACTGACTCCTTAAAGTTCCCAGTCAACTGGCGAAGGATGAATATAGTTCCCAGGTACTATGAATACAGAACAGAGTTGAAAGCTGTTATGGATGAACTTTCATTCAATTACATACAAATCAAACAATGTATATCAACTTGAGGAAGATGCAACTTGAAAAAGATGCATTACACCATTCCTATAAAGGAATGAAGACATCGTCGCATCTTCAATTTGGATTCTTACCAAATTAATCAGATGGCAAAACCTCAGCACCACCTTAGCATCTGAGATGAATCATATATCTCAGAGGAACATGGACTGGTCAAGATCACTTCACATACATGTAATCTCATATTTCTACTTAAAGGTCGACCTTATTTTTCTGGGTCAGAGTAATATTTCACTACATTCTCCCACTTGCTTACGAGCCATCTGAATTTTCTGCACTCAGCCAAATAACTGCCTTGCAAGAATTAGCTATTTTTGTTGACAACCAATTGAATAACTTGCTGTCAAAGAGAGGTATAAGTGTTTATACATGCTGGCATAACGTCACAATATGCTGATGATCAAATCCTTACATTTCTACACTATAAAACATTCTTATTTTACGCATGCAGTAAACTCAAATACAGGTAAGCCTCAAAGCCTATGTATGACTGTGTAGGAGAAGGTCAATCATGGCTAAAACTTTATACTTATACAGTAATAACTAGATGAATCCTCGACCACGCACAGTCGAAATTTATGCCTCCGCCATTGCCAGATCGGAAATATATGGCACATTCATGTTGATTTTTTTTATTTTCATGTATAAAATGACATCTTTGACCTCGTGACCCCCAAATCTAATTAGACTATTATGAGACTTCCATATGCATACATGAGCCAAGTTTGGAGATGAACCATCACAGAGTTGTTAAGTTATCGCAAGAACAAGCAATTTTCATGTATATAATGACCTCTATGACCTTTGACCTTTAACCTTGAGACCCAAAAATCTAATTGCATCATTGTCCCTCCCATATGCATACATGTGCCAAGTATGAAGCTGCTCTGTCAAATGGTTGAGTTATAGCGAGAACAGACCATTTCTATGTACATGATGACCTCTATGACCTTTGACCTTTAGACCCCAAAATCTACTTAGAGCATTGTCCCTCTCATATGCATACATGAATCAAGTTTGAAGTTGATCCATCAAATGGTTGTTGAGCTATCGCGAGAACGAACCATTCCTATGTACATAATGACCTCTATGACCTTGACCTTAGACCTTGACACCCCAAAATCTAATCAGATCATTGTCACTCCCATATGCATCTATGTGCTAAGTATGAGGTTGATCGGTCAAATGGTTGTTGAGTTATGGTGAAAACGAACCATTTCTATGTACATAATGACCTCTATAACCTTTGACCTTTGACCTTGTGACCCCAAAATCTAATCAGATCATTGTCCCTTCCATTTGCATACATGAGCCAAGTTTGAAGTCAATCTGTTAAATGGTTCTTAAGTTATCGCGAGAACAAGCCATTTCTATATGTATTATTACCTCTATGACCTTGACCTTTGACCTTGAGACTCCAAAATCTAATCAGATCATCGTCCCTCCCATATGCATAGAACACGAGCCAAGTTTGAAGTTGATCCGTCAAACGGTTCTTAAGTTATCGCAAGAACGAAAACTGGACGGACGGATGGATGGACGACCCGAAAACATAATGCCTCCGGCAACCACCTACGGTGGGCGGAGGCATAAAAATGTTTATAGTCAACTATGTTTTTAGAATGAACTTACAGCAACATGTCAACATGGCCACCTAATTCATCTCCAGTCACAAATTTAAATTCTATTATCATCATTATCAGGGCTTGACACTAACAGGTGCCTGGGTAACATGGACCCCCAAAATTTAGGTCCAGACCCTCAAAATTGAACAACTTAAACACAGGGCTCAATACATACAGGGCCCAGAATTTCAATCTGAACCCCCTACCAAAAAAGTTAGTGTGGAGCCCTGATTATTATTATCATTATCATTACAATCATTACCATCACCATCAACATCATCATTAGGTTATCTTTTTACTCGGCAAATTAAATAACATAAATGAAATGGCAATAGACCAAATGGGAATTCACCAGTATAATTATACAGTTTACAATTGATACCTGGAGTGAAGCATACACACTACTCTTTAGACTGTCAATTTCCATTCAAATGACTAAAGATATTAAAAGGGAATATTTTGCCAAAATTTTAACTTTCTGTGGAATCCATGTGCAAAATGCAGTGGCAGTATATAAAACAACCATTGATTGCTTACTTTTCAGGTCATGCTGTAAACAATAGCTACTTAACTTCATCTTGGGCACAGTACAGCTTTGAGATCATCTTGGTTTAATTTCAACTGTGACCCACAAAGCAGTCAATATTTGTATAACACTCATCAAAGATAAATTAATAAGATTACCAACTGTTTGTAAGATTTTTCATCTGTTCATCGATTTGCTTCTCTGATTTTTTTTTGTTTTCCTTAAGAGAAAAATTAATTTCATTTGTTTAAAGATATATTAATACAAAATGGTTGCCACTACCTTTGTATTATGACTAAACTAAAATAATGATATTACTTGATTACTATGATCTTTGCACCATGGCAGGTACTTTAGCTGAGGATTTTTTTTTTTTTTTTTTTTTTTTACAACACATGCACATGTTGGTATCAATTGCATACAGCACATCACTTTATTTGATATACGATAATACAACAATGTAGATATAATGCCTTGCTCAAGGGCATAAGTGCCGTGCCAGGGATCGAACCCTGGACTTTTGCATTTCCAGTCAAGTGCCTTAAACCACTCGACTACCAGCCGAGGAATTACAGTTTACCTCACAGGAAAATATAAGATGTCTATAAGGATGCTTACATTTCTTAGTCTTGTCATGTCTCTGAGAACAAAGGCAATGTAGAACAATGCGAGGAAGTGATTGATAAACTGCACCTGTAAAAATAAAAAAATGAAAAAATAAAAAACATCTAGAAATCATATGTCTTAACACTGAACTTTTGATTAAAATGTGCAATGCATCTAAAAATTCTTTGAAATCTTCAAAATAGAAACTAGGCAAAGACCTTTTCTGTTCTCAGATACATCTTCTGCAATATGATACATATGATTAAGATTAATTTTGTAATGGTTTAAGGACTGCACAGCTAGAATGCTCCCTGTCAGCGGCCCTCTACTCCACGAGACGGCACTAGAGATCGCAAGAGAGCTGCAGATCCCTGACTTCAAAGCATCAAATGGGTGGCTTGAGGCTTTTCGGAAAAGACATATCATCTACAGCAGGAAAAACGGTGAGAGTGGTGGTGTTGACAACGCTACGACCGAGGACTGGAAGAAGAAGATTCTGGAGATCACCAAAGGCTACAGTCCCCGTGACATCTACAACTTTGATGAGACTGGTCTCTTCTTCAAGGTGTTTATTGACTCAGCTCTGCACGTCAAGGGGGAAGATGGGGAAAGACATTCTGGCAGAAAGCGGTTTAAAGAACATCTGACTATCATGCTCTGCTCCAATGCCCTCAGTGAGAAGGAGAGGACTATTGTCATCGGCAAGGCGATGCGACCTCGCTGCTTTGAACAGATGAAGGACCTCCCCGTCAATTACCATACGAAAAAGAAGGCATGGATGACAACCAATATTTTTGAGGTTTACATGAAAAATATGTTCCAAGTGATACTTCTAAATTTATGTGCACCATGTGTGGGCACCTAGTTACTAAGCACGAGTCTATTCGGTTCAAAAACCGTTGCTTGATTGTTGCTATCGAGCCCCGGTTCTGTTTTGGCTAAGCCGGCGCATTGATGAAATAAAGAAAAAGAAAATGACAGTGTTAAAAGACTTAGAAATTTAACCAGTTTAGGACCTATATTTCTTTAGAATTACACAATATTATGTTTCAAACCTTAAATTAATGAAATGGAACAATGGAAGTAAGATTAGCTTGCAGGATTTCTTGCATTTTTATCCGTGTCTATGACCTCGGTCGGTATCTGGAGGCTGCCATACTTGTTTACAATAAACAATATGCTTGTTCGCCGCAAGGTGGCGCTATATCAGAGCTTGATCAGAGCTTGATGCTATATCGCCAATCAATTGGCCATATAACCAGTTACATAGCGCTATCGACACGGATAAAAACACAAGAAATCCTGCAAGCTAATCTTACTTCCATTGTTTCATTTTCTTGATTTAAGGTTTGAAACATAACATCGTGTGAATTACTGCTATTCCACAGAAATATAGGTCTTAAACCAGTTAAATTTCAAAGCCTTTTGACACTGTCATTTTTCAAATTTATTTCTTTATTTCATCAATGCACCAGTGTTTGACCCCAGCAAAGCCATCAAGCCCCAGTTTACAAAAAAAAAGGAAAAGACTCGGGCCTTACAGTTACTGATAATAGCCATATATGTTGACATCCAGCTTCCTGTATATGTTGCCTGTTATGTCAACACTCTCTACCATCATAAATTTTAACATGGTCATGCCAACAGTACCACCTCTTTCCAATCAGAACTTCTTACATGTGATGAC
>CM057156.1:9572738-9613651 GCA_029962745.1 Echinometra lucunter
TAAAGTGATTACACAATGGTAAACTTTTTTTTGATATATGATCGAGAAAAGAATTCTAAGAAGAATAACATTAAAAATTTGATGATTTTCAATCCAAATCAATGCATTTTGGCTAATTTTCTCATAAAAAGTCAAGAGTTGACCAAAAAGTTTGAGTATGAGGTATGACGTAAAAGTGGGTACCCAGCTTTGCGCATTGCAGCTGTGCTGTGCGTTAGACTGTAAAATATGTATTATACCTTGCACGCATTTTGCTAGAATTGCACGACAACACCCACTTTGACATCATTTTGACGTCAAAGTGGGTACCCAGTTGAAACTGGGTCACAGCTGAGGGGTCAAAAATATCCTGAAATCTTACCACATTTGGAGGTTTCCTTGGCAACACGACTTTTTAAAAAACTTTAGGCAGATGATTTTCTGCTAATAAAATCAAGCTCTTTTAAATGAACTAACATTGTTTCAGCATTGGGTACCCCCTTTAAGTTTATGATTTTCATAATAAAGTTACATCAAAATGAATATCAGAAGCATGACAGAGTTGTGGTCAAATATTTACAACCCCCTGGGTATAACAAGATGATTGCAACTGCGTCTCCTATGCTTTCTCCTATATTCAGTTTATTTCATAATTACCCAAACTGTTCTTAAACCATTGTGCTAACCACTGAATAAAAAAAAAAACCCTTCATGTATAATTACATGTTAATTGACATCTTTGATCCTTGACCTTTGACCGAACAACCCAGAGGGCTGATCACTCCTCACAGACATGCATATAAATAGTTAAATTAGTTGACAAAACAAATCTTTAATTTCATGCATATGACCTCTATGACTTTTGATCTACATACCAAAAACATCTAATCAGATCATCTTTCTATGGTGATACGTACTAGCACCAAGTTTGAAGTTCATATCCCAAATGGTTCTTGAGATACCACATTAACAAGGATAAAACTTGAAGTTTTAGAATTGACCTTTGTGACCTTGAACATCTTTTAAAAATTCTTGTGACCTTTGACCTACATACCCCAAAATCTAATCAGATCATCTTTCTACCATGATGCATACTACCACTAGTTTGAAATTCATACCTTAAACCACTAAAGCATCAGCTCCTCACATCCTGGCTCAGTGGATCCTACTCACCCTATACATGTATATACCCACTCAACCCAGCTCAAGTTTGCTCTTGACGAAGAACGGACTACGCCATTCAAAACATTGAGTTCTTCTTTCCCAAACAGTTCTTACCACAACTCTTGCACAAAAGATACCAACAGTCCTTTCAGGACTACCCTTTACATTACATGGTGCATCCACAAAATCCTACTAAATCTGTAGAACTGACTGGAAGGAAGTTATTTCCAGGTTGTTTTTTTCAATTACTCATATATGCATGACAGAAATTTCTAGAAGATAAATCATTATTCATAGTTTGGTGAAATAACTAGCACACAAAGAATCATACAAATTATTTAATATTTAGAAGAACATTCTAGATCATTTTCTATATCTTATGGTACTAACATTACATTGATGTAATTTGTAACAGTTCCTGTTAAAAGCTGTTTAACTAATTAGATGCATGTACTGTGTTGAAGCTTCTTGAATACCACTAGTTATTCTTGATTTGTAAAGCCAGGTGGAACATTCAATTAGTTATTCACATTTCCTACAGATGAAAGCATACTTGATTTATATTGAACTCATGTCAAGGGAAAGAGAACAACTGTTTCTATTTTAAACATAGCCTGGAGAGCTAACATAATTTACATAGCAATGAATGTTAGTGATGCATTTACACCCTGGCCTAGTAGGGAAGAACATTTTTTTTTTTTTCTTCCAGGAAAGAAGAATAAATATGGAATATTCTACCTCTTGATGAAGATTTGTACATAAGCTGGGAGCTTTCGCAGATTGCTTTAGAATTTATCCACAATTTATCAAGAGTCTATCAGAGGCTATCCCGAATTCCCGATTACCAGCTCTGAGTTAAATTCTCATTCTGATTGTAATCAGCCCTTGGAGAACACCTTCAACCTCATCTTGAAAATCAAATCGGACATCATTTTGGGCATCATTTCCAACTTCAACATTGTCTTCAAAGTCATCTTCAACATCATCTTAGACATTGTTTCCAAACTTAATCTTTGACATCATTTAGACATCCTCTTAAACATCATCTTCAACATCATCATGGACTTTTTTCTAGCAGCCTGAATTAAACTGAATTTCATAATGGATATACTTCCATCCTCCTGGAATCACCTTTCATCGTCGCGACAAAGGACTCTTTGTGAATTCTACCCTTCAATAAACATTCTGGATTTGAATCTACTCCCCAGTCTTATATACTTACGTCTTGATACCAACAGTTATAAGTTATTTCTTTGCTTGGTTCTGAAATTACATGAACATAAATAAAACTTAACAGTATTTAATCAAATTTTGTTACTTTCTATTCTTGTTTAGATCTGGTATCATAGCAAATCATACTAGGACCAAGTCTAAATTCATACCTCAAACGGTTCTTGAGATATCGCATTAATGAAAAACCGGGACTGATGGACGGATGGACGGACAACCCAGAAACATAATGCCTCAGGCACCACCTTCGGTGGGCGAAGGCATGAAAAAATACGTGACTCACATACTGAAACATGTCTATTCTTTGATAAAAAGATATACATAGATTGGAATCTAGTTTTTTTCAAAAACTGTTTTCAATGAAATCACCACACAACACGTTTGTGGGCAAGATGACATTTCCATGAATTGATCATTCCATGACTAGGTTAAATAGGGGTACTCTGCAATTCAGCTGTGATGCTCAATGGTTCTGTTGTGTTCAGAATTAATCACTGGCACAAACAGATTTGTGGCCATGATTTGTCAAAAAATGAAAATTAACTTACCATTTCAAAAATAGCTTTTCCGCAAGAAATCTCATAAAACTTGTAAAAAAAAAATTGTCATCCTGAAACTTTACGATGCATGCCATGAGCTTTATCAAAAGTCTGAATATTTTACATGTCATGCCATGTGTGGACCAAAAACTGATTCACAAAAATTAATATTTTCAATGAAATTGAAGTTCAAAGCATTACTTACCCAGGATAATTACTTTGCTGAATATGCGTATTGACCCACTCCTGAATCTCCAGAATGAGATACATTGAGGAAAACGTGATGAAGCAACAGAGTAAGATGATTGGAATAGTTACAAAATATCTGAAGATATTACGCTTCCATGCAGGATAGTGCGGCTGTAGCTTGCCAGAAACACTGTTCACAACCAAGTCTCCCTGTCAACAAAGTAAAATATCTGTTAACTTTTACTAAGTATTTTGCTTGGCTAAGAAATATGCTTAAGTTGTAATCAATTCGATACTTTGAATTTTACGTTAGTAAGCCTACTTTAAGCCAAAATTCTTACTGATAAACATTGTAATGTCATATTTTCCATGAGCAATTAATGTGTCGCATCAAATATGCTATAAATCTATGCAGCTCATGATAACTACGTACAAAACCCTATGCCTGCCAATCAACACCTCCAAAATAATTGGCTTAAATCTCCAAGGTACATGTAGGTGCCTTAGATTTAGAGTAAAATACTGAGCCAAAATATTGAATTGAATACCACATTTTGCTAAGTATTTATCTAAGCAAAAAACTAAGAAAACTACTCATATTTCTGACTAAAGTATTGAATTGAATACCAGCCCTGGTTCTTAAACAGCAGCACATATTAAGCCACATGTGGCCAACCAAATGGTTGGATACAACTCATAAACAACAACAATGAAAATATTTTTAAAAAGCTAGAAGTTTATTCCTTTTATATGCTATAGGTAAATACATATCAACTAAACAAATTTACAAATACTTGCTCACTTCCAAATAGCACATCACAGTCATCTGTTACCAATACCCTATTCCCTACCACGTATGACTTAAAGCATCAAGTTAGGAGCTATTAACTAGAATATGATAACATGTTTAACAGGAGGTATTTTGAAATGGTTCATCCCTAAATCAGTCACTTTGGGATGTATTGAATAACTGTTTGAGACTGGGAGGGGGAGGGGGGGGGCCTGATTACATAACCATATTCAAGCTTCTGCAACCTCAATATTGGAAAGTAGTATGGTCTCTATAATTTTCATTATCTTACTGAGTATATTTTGATAACAAAATTACATTGCCATGAAATAAATTTTACAAATGTTTCCTCACTCACCAAATTTAGTGGTAATAGAATCAGTGTTAGTCGAATTACACTCATATTTTTCAAAGTTTAAATTTAAAAGAGATCAATTAATTTCCCTATAAGACACACTAGAAACAATTATGAAATTGACACTCCATATAACTGAGGTATCATGATCATAAGAAAACATGACAAACAAACACATTCACCTTCAAAATGTATGAAAAAGCATACTTTGTACTGAGGACGTGGCTCTTCAATGAGCTCATGTTTGGAGTCTAAAGTTCCCCATCGGTACGCTAGAACAGATCCCTTCCTCTTCCATACCTCTATGACCAGAGATGCCCATATGATATTACACAGTGACACAAACATCACACTCCTGTCTTGATTCAACTAAAGAAAATAAAAGAATAAGTTCAAAAAATATTAAAGTGCAGCACGGAACAAATTTTACATTTATGATTCCAGATATATGTATATCAATAATAACCATAATCATTATAGTAAGAATATATATAACCATAATAATAACAATAATAATCAGTAATGATGATAATAATAATATTGATAATAATAATAATAATAGTAATAATAATAATAATAATGATAATATTATTGACAATAATAATAATAATAATAATAATAATAATAATAATAATAATAACAATAATAATATTGATAATAATAATACTAATAACAATAATAATAATAATAATAACAATAATAATAATAAGAGTAATACTAATAATAATGATAATAATAACAATAATAATACTAATAATAATAATAATGATAATAAAAATAATAATAATAATAATGATGGAGAACTAAGCTGGAAAGTAATGGTGAAGTGCTTGGGAAAGTCATTATCAAGAGAGGGATTTTTCAGGGAGATAGTCTATCTCCAATGCTGTTTGTGATGGCAATGACACAGTTAACTAAGTTGCTTAGAATATCCAAGCTAGGATATGAGTTCAAGAGCAAAGCAAAATCAACCATCTACTATACATGGATGATTTGAAGCTGCTTGGCAAGACAGAAAGTGACATAGAGTCTCTCATCAACACTGTGCGGATCTTCAGCGAAGACATCGGTATGCAGTTTGGGTTGGATAAATGTGCAATGATTACTCTCAAGAGAGGTAAGCCAGCCAATGACAACAACTTCGAAATGCCGAATGGAGAAGAGATCAGATCAATCGAAGAAGGTGGAAGCTACAAATATCTTGGAATACTAGAGGCAGATCAGATGAAACATCAAGAGATGAAGAAGAAGATTGAGGCCAAGTATATCAGGAGAATTCGGAAGGTGCTCAAATCTAAACTGAATGCTGGAAACATGGTGAAGGCTGTTAACACTTGGGCAGTAGCCCTAGTGAGATATGCTGCTGGCATAGTTGAATGGAACCAGCTTGAACTTGAAAACTTGGACAGGAAGACAAGGAAGTTGCTGACTATGCACGGAATGTTCCATCCAAAGTCTGATGTTGATAGACTTTATGTGTCAAGAGAGAGGGGAGGACGTGGTCTGGTTGACATAGAGGAGACTGTAAGATATGAAGAACAAAGCCTCTACTGCTATATTGAAGGCCAGATGGATGCTATCATGACAGCAGTCAAAGAGTCGGTGAGGAAAAGAAAATATATGACAGCGAAACAGCTCAAGACTGATCAGAAGAAAATGAGATTGGAAGGATGGAAAGAGAAGGTGATGCACGGACAGCATTTAAAGGGGGTACACAATGCTGAAACAATGTTAGCTCATTTGAAAGAGCATGATTTTATTAGCAGAAAATCATCTGCCAAAAGTTTTTTTAAAAGTCGTGTTGCCAAGGAAACCCCCAAATGTGGTAAGATTTCAGGATATTTTTGACCCCTCAGCTGTGACCCAGTTTTAACTGGGTACCCACTTTTACGTCAAAATGACGTCAAAGTGGGTACCTTGTCGCGCACTTATATCGAAATGCACGCAAGGTATAATAACACATTGTACAGTCTAGCGCGCAGCACAACTGCAATGCGCGAAGCTGGGTACCCACTTTTACGTCATACCTCATGCTAAATTTTTTTGGTCAACTCTTGATTTTTTATGAGAAAATTATCCAAAATTCATTGATTTTGGTTGAAAATCATCAAATTTTTAATGTTATTCTTCTTAGAATTCTATTCTCGATCATATATCAAAAATTTTGTTACCATTGTGTAATCACTTTAAGACAGACAGAAGAGTTTACTGGTCCACAGAATTGGCAGTGGCTGAAACGAGGAAGTTTAAAAAAGGAGACAGAAAGTATGTTAGTTGCTGCACAGGACCAGGCAATTAGAACAAATTACCGGAAAGCCAGAATTGAGAAGGAGCACACATCTCCCTCATGCCGCATGTGTCATGACAAAGATGAAACGGTTACTCATCTGGTGAGTGAATGCAGCAAAATGGCACAGACTGAGTACAAAGGAAGGCATGATAGAGTAGCAGCTGCAGTTCACTGGGGTCTGGCAAAGAAGTACGGTTTACCCCATGCCAAAAAATGGTACGAACATCGGGCAGCGACTGTCGTAGAGAATGATGATGTTAAACTCTTATGGGCTTTCAATATCCAGACAGACAAGGTTATTGAAGCTAGACAACCAGACGTCGTTCTCTTCAAAAAGGAGAAGGAATGTCTCATCATAGATATTGCGATTCCAGGAGAAGCTTCCTGGCTGATCTAGGAGTCAAAGTTCATTTGAAATGATACAGAAGGCAAGCTTGCTTGGGACAGCTCACATCCTACGAAAGGTCTTGAACTAGAAAGAGAAATGAACAATGAGAGGACTTGTTTGATAGAATAGAGAACAGATAACCCTAGATTTCTGGAAGAAGTCCGGTTGCTGTTTAATATACATGTACCAACAGAACATCAAGTTGTGGATAAAGGAAATAATAATAATAATATTAATAATAAAATTTAAAAAAAAAATAATAAAAACAACAACAATACCAGTAATAATAACAACAATAGTAATAATAATAATGATGTGTCGAGCTTGAATATAAAACTTGTCCGCACTTTGTACATGAAATACCACAGGTCACATTTTACATCAATGAAAGTATAACTATGACATGAAATACAAGATATTTGGCCAAAATAAAAAAAAGCGAGGACTGGATATCCCGTCTGTCACTCTGGAATTACTCATTTTCAAAGGGGCACAAAAGCCTATCATCTTCTTTTCAGTCAGATACAGCCAAATATAATCAATCATAATGTAGTCACGTGAACAGCTACGAATAATCCCAGTATCAGGTGATATCATTTTGTTATTTTCAGACTTTTTGTTTAGATATCTTATATCAGTACTGACAGTGCACTGGCATTTGGCATCTTCCATGGACATTGCCAAGCAAAGGTAATGCAGGTGATTTTGCACTGTCTTCTCCAAGGCTGTTTTTTTTTTTAATGGTGCAATGGTGTTGAATATAAATAATTCCCACTATGTTTTTGTTATATGTTGATTTACCTATGAAGATGATGTATGTAGCCCGTTCTTACAGAACACCTTTAAATATCAATTTGCATATATAATGAGTCATGACCTTTGACCTTCTGACTTGAATTCGAACTTAACCTGTATTTTAGTGTCATCTACCTAAACACCAAAAATTATTAAAATCTGTTTGATATTTTTCAAATTATCGCAATGAAACCAATTCGGGACGGACGGACGGACAAAGGCAACATTTAATGCTCCCTCCAGACTTTGTCTGCAGGGGCATAAAACAACAACCGCGATATTTACACATTCAAAATAAATTTCCTAAGTGTAGAACTACGCTCAAATCTCCACAGGGAATGTCAAATGAAAGATAACAAAATGAGGCAGAAATATTTAAGTAATTATTTTCACGTAACAGCAAAAAATCTTGACCAATGAATAAAAGAACATGATGTGAGATTACCTTTCTTAGTTTTTTTTTTTTCTCTTTATCTTTTATTTTGTTTTTATATTGATTAAAGGTAAGTTAATTGAATTATGAATTACTTCCAAGCTACTTCTTGCATTGTGCAGCTACTGGTCATACCATTCACATTCACTTGTGCATGGCAAAATCATATGTTGTCATATTAAAGAGGATGAATCAATCTCTCACTTGAATAAAACTTTATCAGGATATTTCTCAAGTAAATGATGAGGAAAGATAGGTTTCCTTTTTTTGTGACACCCCCTGCATTATGCAAGAAAACTATGAAAATATTAAATACAGAATAATGCATGTGATTATTAAAAAAAAAACTAGATGAATCCTCGACCGTGCGCGGAAATATATGGCACATATGATGAATTTTTCATTTTCATGTATACAATGACATCTTTGACCTTGACCTTTGACCTTGTGAACCCCAAATCTAATGAGACCATTATGAGACCTTCCATACGCATTTATGAGCCAAGTCTGAAGTTGAACCGTCACAGAGTTAAGTTATCGCCAGAAAAAGCAATTTTTATGTATATAATGACCTCTATGGCCTTTGACCTTTAACCTTGAGACCCAAAAATCTAATCAGATCAGTGTCCCTCACATATGCATACATGCGCCAACTCTGAAGCTGATCCGTCAAATGGTTGTTATCGCGAGAACGGACCATTTCTATGTACATAATGACCTCTATGACCTTGAGACCCCAAAATCTAATCAGATCATTATCCCTCCCATATGCATACAATCGGCCAAGTTTGAAGTTGATCCGTCAAATGGTTGTTAAGTTATCGCAAGAATGAACCATTTATATGTACATAATGACCTCTATGACCTTTGACCTTTGACCGTGAGACCCCAAACTCTGACCAGATCATTGTCCTTCCCATATGCATACATGAGCCAAGTTTGAAGTTGATCCGTCAAACGGTTCTTAAGTTATCGCGAGAACGAAAACGGGACGGACAGACGGACGACCCGAAAACATAATGCCTCCAGCAACCACCTACGGTGGGCGGAGGCATAAAAACATACACTGTACATCACAATTGTAATATTACACTATTTACCTGCTTGCTATCATCAACGAAGATGGTTACAAGCACACCAACAATAGCAGGAAAGAGAAGAGCTTGTGTGTAGAACCCTAACCAAGCAAAATAGAGTGCTATCTTCACCCCAAAGTAGTCACATACAGCATCTGAAAGACAACATGTGGGTTAATTTATTAATGGTTCTTCTTCCATATAAAAAAAAACAAAAATTAGTCATCAGCTTCTGCAATTAACTATTAAACTGGACAAGACAGATTTTCTGTAGCCAACCAAGATGGCTTACTTAATTACCTTACTTTACTACATTTGCGGTCTGAGGCATACATGACCACAAATGAAAGAGCGATGCCCTTTAATGAATTTGGATGATCATAAACAAAATTGGACATCTAATATTCATTGTTGGACAAAAATGTTTGAATTTGCTGCACCATAATGAATTTGAGCAAGAAGGGTCTGAAATAAAACATAAAAACCTATCTGGACTTCAACTCTATTTCTTGGTTTCAGAGATTTTTGCGTTATGTTTCTCATCATCCTCTGAATGACTTTATGACACTGTACCATTACATAATTCTGAGGTATACATGTAAATCGTTACATTTTTCGGCATGTATTTTCATGTTTGCCATTTTCAAAGAAATATACAAATACCCATTAATTTGTCCGTTTGAATTGTATATTGTATTCATATAAGCATTTATTTCTAATTTCTAAATGTGCACTTAATACTGTTACTCTGTAGTCTGTCAATAGCCTCCTCAATTTTTATTTCAGTCACCATTCTATTTTGTAATCATTCATAGAGTAATGCTATACATTCAATTTTAGGTTGAGCGATCAGAGTACTATGCACTATACGTGTGTAAGAAAATATTATGACTTGTTCTTTGAACTTGTTTTATACAACTATACTGTCCTTTACATTTGTATACTTGTGGTTTGTAATGAGAAAATGAGGAAACTAATACAGATAATCTTACCCAGTGGTTGTGCCTTGAAGAAGGCTCGAACCCATGTTTTCTTGAGGATTTTTACATCATCATGCTTATGAAGAGGAAACACCTTGGAAATGATACATTTAGCTCGCAGCTTTGGCACTATTGGTTCGTTGTCCACAAACTTTATCTTGCCTAGTCTATCACCGTCTACTGCTCTGAGGCTTTCCAGCATGTAATGGATGATTTCTTGGCGCTCCTAGGTGATACATGACAGTAATGATTGTCAACAGAATATCAGTACACAAGTAAATAAGAAATGGATTTAAAATATAAACTTAAATATATAAATAAAAATATTCAGAGGTCAAATTAGCATCTTTAGAACCTCTTTTCAGAAACTGCAAATCGTGACATCTAAGGGTAAGCAAGCCAATAGCAAGATTGTGTCTTGCCCACCTGTGACTAAATAACACGAAAGTTTCCCCAAGTACATCCCTAACCAAGTTTGATGTCACAAGAAAGTCTTGCAGGTAAACTTTAATGTGTGACCTAAAATGACCTTTAACCTTACCATGTGACCTGTCGGCACAATAGCATGAATGTACCCCTAGTGCATTTATCATCCAAATTTGATTGCTATTGCAGCAACATGTGCCAAGTGATGTGTCATAAGAGAGTCTTGCAGGTAAACTTTAACGTTTGAAATAAAATGACCTTTGACCTTACCATGTGACATCCGATGCGACTATAACATGAAGGTCCCCCAAGTGCATGTATTACCCAAGTTTAGTTGAAAATGGAGCAACGGTTGCAAAGTTATGTCATAAGAGAGTCTTGCAAGTAAACTCTAACATTTGACCTCAAATGACCTTTGACCTCACCATGTGACCTCCGACAGCAACACAACATGATGTTACCCCTAGTGCATCTATCACCCAAGTTTGGTTGCCATTGGACCAACAATTGTCAAGTTATGTGTCATAAGATAGTCTTGCAGGTAAACTTTGTGACATCCGATGCCACTATAACATGAAGGTCCCCCAAGTGCATCTATGACCCAAGTTTAGTTGAAAACAGAGCAACGGTTGCAAAGTTATTTGTCATAAGAGAGTCTTGCAGGTAAACTTTAACGTATGTAAAAAGAGTCTTGCAGATACTCTAAAACAATGTGACCTCAAATGACCTTTGACCTCGCCATGTGACCTCCGACAGTACCGCAACATGATGGTACCCCTAGTGCATCTACCAACCAAGTTTGGTTGCAATTGGACCAGCAGTTGCCAAGTTATGCGTCATAAGAGAGTCTTGCAGGTAAACTTTAACATTTGTGACGGACGGACGACGGAGGGACGACGGATGACGGACGGACGCCATTTGGATCCCTAAGTCTCGCCTTCACCTCCGGTGGGCGAGACAAAAATCAACGATATATCGATCACATAAAAACATATACACAAATAAAAGATAACATCTAATTCTGGAAGGAAAAAAAAGAATTGTAGCTGCCTACAAACTATCCCCCCCCCCCTCAATAAATTGGCTATTACTAAAGGAATTACATAAGCCAAAGTTACCTGATGTTACTGTATCAATCCAAATACATGAGCAGGGTCGGTTTACATAAAAATTGGATACAGTGAACAATTAAGAGAAGATATTTATCTACATGCATGATGTGCCATTTTCCACCCAGGTATGCAGTATGTAAGTGGGTACCTGACATGTTAATTGTGGTATATGTGGCTACTCAGCTATGGCTATGACCAAGGTACATGTATAAATATTGGAGTACCAGGAATATCGTGTGACAGACATGAGTGCTATCCAAGAAGCTAAAATTATCATTATTATTGTTATTATCATTATGAGATTCTATTGGATAAAAAGTTTTAGGAATGATTTTATCCAGGTCTCTGACTAGAGCCATAGGTCACAAAGGATATGAATGGTGTCAGGTCTTCGCCAGTTAGTAGGTATCAATGATGCTACAGCACTAGTCATGGTAGGGTTTGGCAGTTTCAAAGTAATAGTTTTCTGATAAACCATATTTTGAGGAACTATCAAATAACAGTAAAATGCTTTTGGACATACATGTAGTATACAAACATTGCATGAACACATGCATTGCTAGAACAATTCAAGGGGCGGGGGGTTAAGACAAAACAAGTGAAACGCCCTTGGCGGTCTTGCCTACATCACGCAAATCGTAATGGCAGCATTATGATTTAGTGAAAAATTGTGGTTGGGGCACATGAGGGACACTAACCCTGAGTCCCATAGGCCTTGTGGGGCCTAACGTCAAAAAGCATTTGAAAATGATTGCAGTGCTGTTGCAGAAAGTTCACTGACCTTTGACCTTGGTCAGATTCAACTCATTTTTTAACTTGACCTAGACCTTAAAGAGATGTACATGTATGATGTACCTGTGGTATGAATTTTGCGATTCTACCTCAAATCCATAGAAAGTTATTGTGCTTTTTGCAGAACGTTCATTGACCATTTGACCTTTGACCTTGGTCACATTCCACTCATTTTTAAAATGAATTGCGGCTTTAAGAGATGTACCTGTAGTATGAATTTTTTTATTCCACCTCAAATCCATAGAAAGTTATTGTGATTACAGTGTTTTTTGCAAAAAGTTCATCGACCTTTTACCTTGGTCAGATATGACTAATTTCCAAACTTTACATGCAGCTTTAGGAGCTGTACCTGTGGTATGAATTTGGCGATTCTATCTCAATTCCACAGAAACTTATTGCATGATTACAGCATGATTGTTGACGATCCGACACCAACAACGGAAATATAACGCCTATTGTCTCACTCCGCTACGTAGGCGAGACAAAAATTTCCAACAGAATTTTAGGAGGTGAACCCAAATTTGCTGAGCATTATGCTGCAGACTAAGTATAATCTAGAGGTGCCAACCTCTTGACATAAAAAACAGACTGGTTATCTTTAATGAGCACATCAATAATGTGGGGCTCATCCGGCATCGTGATAAAGTAATTCACACTCTTTTCAATTTTCAACGAAATGGCCACTGAAGTGAATAAGTAAGATATGTACATGTATCATGTACATGTATGTATGAAGAAGTGCCCACTACAGATCAGATTAAATGTCATGTTGAAATGAAACATTCACCTGTATCAGAGATGCTTGCATGATTCTCGCCAGTACATAACACCCATGGTTCCAATACCATGCGTAAAGGATTTCAGACAAGGAAGAACCATGTGTGAAATTGCTGCACCATGCGTGGCAACAAGGATAAAAAAATATTGGAGTATATATTCCTAACAATAATGACAAACGCCACAGCTTGTTTTGCTTTTTGGCAATTTATTTTTACTATAATGCCATTAGTAGACAACTCCTGCTTACCAAGAAGTATTTTTCATCCTTTTGCTACAGCATACACTGCTGTCACACCCAACTTTAGGTGTTAATACTTCCGTAAAACTTCCGAAAATTTCGCGCTTGGCGCAGAGGGGGAACCATATGTGGATTTTTTCTAGTGAGAACCCTGCATGTAAGTACTTTTTGAAAGTCAACAAGAGAAGAACAAGAATTTAATTGTGATTCTGAATAAATATGCCTAAAACTACCATAAATAATGTTTGAGACAAAATTTCTGAATTCTCTGTTGAAGTTCTGTTTACCTCATGTAGTTCTACTAGATGTAAAAAAAAAACAAAATCAAAACGGGTCCACAAATGAAGGGGAACAAGCATTTTTTTTTTTTTTTAATAAATTAGCATGAATTAGCATGAATTAGCATAATGTTCGAGACAAAATTTAAAAATTCTGTGTAAAAGTTCTGTGTAGCTCATGTAGCTCTACCAGATGAAAAAAAAAAAATCAAAATCAGTCCACAAATAAAGAAGCATTCTTTTGATTTTTTTTAAAAATAAATTTGCATAAATTAGCATAAGTAATGTTCAAGACAAAATTGCACAATTCTGTGTAGTAGTTCTGTGTAGCTCATGTAGCTCGACCAGATAAAACGTAAAAAATGAAAAAAAAATGAAAATTGGTCAACAAATGAAGAAGAAACATTTTTTTGTGATTTTTTAAATACATTTGCATAAATTAGCATAAATAATGTTCGAGACATAATTTCAAAATTCTGTGTAGCTCATGTTGCTTTACCAGATGAAATTTAAAATGAAATCAGTCAACAAATGAAGGAGAAGAAACTCTTTTTTTGTTGGCATAAGCATAAAAAATGTTGGAGACAAAATTTCAAAATTCTGTAGAATTTCTGTGTGCCTCAAGTAGTTCTACCAGATGAAACAAAAAAATCTAAATCTGCTGACAAATGAGAAGATACAATTTTTTAAAATTGAATTAGCAGCATAAATTAGCAAAAATAATATTTGAGAAAAAATTTCAAGCTTATGTGTAGAAGTTGTGTGTACCTCATGAAGCTCTACCAGATGAAACAAACAATAATCAAAACCGGTTGACAAACAAAAGAGAAGCAGCACTTTTTGTGTGATTTTGGAATAAAATTTGCATAAATTAGCAGCATAAATTATCATAAATAATATTTGAAACAAAATTTCAAAATTCTATGTAGAAGTTCTGATTACCTCATGTCGATGAAACAAAACATCAAAATCTGTTGACAAATGAAGAAGCATTTCTTGTGATTTTTAATAAATTTGCATATACAGTATTAGCATATTTAATGAATTTTAAAATTTTGTGTAGAACTTTTGAATCCCCCACCTAGTGCTATCGTGTAAAGCAAATGGAATTGAAATCGGACGAGAAATGACGAAAAAGAAGCATTTTGAAATTATAGACAGACGACAGATGCCTTATGCCAGATGCCACACCACAGCATAAGCTCATCTGGCCCATTCGGGCCAGTAGCTAAAAATTGGATTTTCCTCACAAAAATAGGATTTTCATGACAAGTGTACTAACATAAGTAACAACATGCATGCATCAGTATAGCATGGCATATGCCCCTCCGTGGGCGATGCTGAAATCACAACCACACAGTTCACATCTCAATGTGCAATTATCCTTTTCTGACAGCACAAAACAAAGCCATTTTTTCCTGTAATTCCTTCTTGTAGAATTGCTTCCTAGCCTTCGATGCCACAGATGGTTGCAGATCAATATATTTGCGAACACAAAAGACTGCAAGATAAATTCTCCAACAAGGTCAAGACACTTAAATCTGTGTACAAAGCTTCCCAGAACCACATGCACTATTATGTGAATTTGAACATGCCATGCATGCTACATGCATGCTTGCACCGATATCCCCATCGCCTGCACCACAGTATGGGGGTGCTAATATCCCTGTGATACTGCTAGGTACTTTATCACTGAGTATTGCGAGACGATTAATTCAGCATAGAGTTATCAAGTTTGAAACAAGTAATGGTGTTACCCGGATGCCATTTTTTCCAGGTTTCCCCAGCAATCAAAAAAAAAAGAACCTACAGTGAATTTAATGGGACAATACACAAAAGAAATAAGATTGGGAAATTATATTTTGATGGGCAAAATGGTATTGAGGTATTTGATTGATAAAGTGGTATTAATACGATAAAATTGGACTGGTTGGCATCTCTGCTAATCCACCCAGTACCCCAAACACACATGGAATATTATTATTTTCAAACAATATCGCACATATACAATGTAGATCTTTATTTAATGCAATATTTAGGGGCAACGAAAATTGAGGGAATGACACTTCTTGCTAGATTATGAACCATCCTGTGTTTTTTTAAAAAGCCATTCTATCTCATGGTAGAAGTGTTATTTCATAATTAAAAGACACTATGGCCTAACAATATATCTAAATGATATATTTGGTCACCTCGCTGCAAACTAGGACTCTATTTTGGCACCTCACTTGCCGTGTTTGCTAAAAGAAACCATCCTTTAACTAGAAATATTGCGATATCCATTGCCACGCAACGAAAGTTCATCCCCCAGGTCGTTGTGAAATCTCTGCCATAACATCCCATAAAATAGAGGGGTTATTTCATGAAATATTACACAATGCTTCGAGAAATTTTTGCAATCTGGTTGGTCGACAGCCATGCAGAAATTTTTACTGGACACATGACCGATATAAAAAAATTATTACAATATCACTGTAAACAAGCTATCAAGGTATCGGTCACCTCTGAAGAAAGCCAGTTAATTTTGAACTCTTGAAATGATTTAGACAGCTTTACTTGATGAATCCGAAGCTGTGAGTACAAAGAATCAATAAGAATCATTTTTTTCAAAGGTTTTTTGTATTAAATAAATCTATTCCAAAATATGTGACAAATTAGAAGAGTTTACAACCAATATCAGCTTGTGCACCACCAAGCACTGCAACATGTTCACCTCGGTCCCACTTACATTATTCTGCATCTTGCAGTGCATCCAAAAATAGGACATGAAGGCATACAGTAGGGGTCTCCTGACAAATAAAAAAAGAAAAAAGAAAATCCTAGGGGAGTCAGGGGGTATTCCATTTGAAAGTCTTTCTCAGGAAAGATAGGTTAGTGTTGCATTGTATAAAAATGTAAAAATATGACAGAAAAGTAAAATGCTCTTGGCGGTCTCGCCTGAATCATGCAAATTGCCATGGCAGCATTCTTATTTAGAGAAAATTGTGGTGGGTGCACATGAAGGGGGCTACCCATGACCTTGACTTTGTGACTTAAAATTGGTTCCAAATGTTTTGTTATACCTGGAAACCCCTTTCAAGAAGCTTCATGAAATTTGAATCAATACTATTTAACCTTAGGTAAAGCTTTTGCAACACAATTCATAGTAAATTACCTCAAATAACCTTTGACCTTGACTTTTTGACATGAAATTTGTTCCACATGATTTGTGTTACTTGATATCTCATATAAACAAGTTTCATGGAATTCTAACAAATCCTTTAAAAATGATGGTAACAATTCAAACATTTAACATTTTGGTTAAGTTTTTGCAACATAATTTAAGTTTATTGACCTCAAATGACCTTTGACCTTGACTCTGTGACCTGAAATTTGTTCCACATGATCTTTGATACTTGATAAGCCTTGTGTACCAGTTTCATGAAAATTGAATGAAAACTTTTGGAACGAGAGTATTTCTTAAAATGTTGAAGCCATCGCCGTCGCCATTGGAAAAGCGGAGTACAAGTTGGAAAAGCGGAGTACAAGTTAGAAAGCCCTCCCCCAGCTCTATTATCAAAAAAATGACAAAGAAAAAGCAAAATTAATCATTTTAAGCACATCTGACCTTTGACCTACATAAGTGACCTCTGACCCCCAAATAACATTGAGGTTCCTGTAACATGACGAAAATCGTCCGTCTCATTACTTTCCAGTTTTGGGGTCCAGACCTCCTGGAGCTGGGTGTCCTTCATTTAAACCTTAATTCAACACAAGACCTTAGACCAGTAATCCCAGCATCAACACAGCTCACTCGAGCTCCCACAGTTGGGTTAGTCCGCACACTCAGACACTTAATGTAAAAGGTCGTGATTAGTAGCCTAATGCATCAGAGCAAGGAGTGCCGCCTTGGTTAGAGCATGGATAGTAGGATCCACGGTTAGAGGTACACACAATGAATGTTCATATTTTGGATGGAGAGTGTGAGAGCTCTATGTTTGGATAGTAATTCAAGTTTTTCTTGTGGTTCGTTAGGTTTCTTTGTGTATGAGAGAATAAAAATAAAACTTTTTTTTTTTTATTAGATGTCTTAAAATCTTCTGCGTTTAATAAAGTCAGAGATACAAAAAAAAAATTCTATTTTAATGCTACTTAATTCACTTGGCCGTTCATTATTATCATCACCATTATCATCATGATCATCACCATTATTTTATATCAGGCCTAGCCTAGGCCCTTTTATTGTTTGCATTGAGTACACAAAGGTTTCCAGCACGGAGAAATTAAAAGATCCCCTAATATAGTTGTTGGAACTTCAGTTTAGTTTATTATAAACTTGAACAAGCATGAAAAAGCAAAATGAACTAGATGAATCCTCGACCGCGCGTGGTCGAAATTTATGCCTCCGCCACTGCCAGATCAGAAATATACGGGACATTCATGTTGATAAGACATCTTTGACCTTGTGACCCCCAAATGTAATGGGATTATTACGAGATTTTCATATGCACACATGTGCCAAGTTTGAAGCTGCTCCGTCAAATGGTTATCGCGAGAACGGACCATTTCTATGTACATAATGACCTCTATGACCTTTGACCTTTGACCTTGAGACCCCAAAATCTAATTAGATTACCCATATGCATACATGAGCCAAGTCTGAAGTTGATCCGTGAAATGGTTGAGTTATCATGAGAATGGACCATTTCTATGTACATAATGACCTCTATGACCTTTGACCTTGAGAACCCAAAATCTAATTAGATCATTGTCCCTCCCATATGCACATATGAGCCAAGTTTGAAGCCAATCTGTCAAATGGTTCTTAAGTTATCGCTAGAATGAGCCATTTTTATGTGTATTATTACCTCTATGACCTTTGACCTTTGACACTGAGACCCAAAAATTTACTCAGATAATTGCTCCTCCCATATGCATACATCAGCCAAGTTTGAAGATGATCCGTCAAATGGTTGAGTTATCGTGACAACGAACCATTTCTATGTACATAATGACCTCTATGACCTTTGACCTTTGACCTTGAGACCCCAAAATCTAATCAGATAATTTTCCCTCCCATATGCATACATTAGCTAAGTTTGAAGATGATCCGTCAAATGGTTGTTGAGTTATCGCGAGAACGAACCATTTCTATGTACATAATGACCTCTATGACCTTTGACCTTTGACCTTGAGACCCCAAAATCTACTCAGATCATTGTCCCTTCAATGAGCATACATGAGCCAAGTTTGAAGCTGATCTGTCAAATGGTTCTTAAGTTAATGCGAGAACAAGCCATTTTTATGTGTAATTACCTCAATGACCTTGACCTTTGACCTTGAGACCCCAAAATCTAATCAGATTTAACCCTCCCATATGCATACACGAGCCAAGTTTGAAGTTGATCTGTCAAACAGTTCTTAAGTTATCGCGAGAACGAAAGCGGGACGGATGGACGGACGGACGTACGACCCAAAAACATAATGCCTCCGGCAACCACCTACGGTTGGCGGAGGCATAAAAATACAATTAGGTCACTTCTGTCGCCTTTCCTTTTTTTTTATTTTTCTTCTTTTTTCTTCTTCTTTTCTTATTTTTTTTCTTCTTCATATTCTTCTTTCCAAGGCTCTGACAATGCAGTCTAGGGACCGAGACTATCGTGTTCTGCTGTGACTCTTTGTAAAAATTGTCTCAATGAATTCCGAGTTTAGGCCAATTTCTACGACGAGGCCACACGTGCTCGTTGTCCCGTGGTAAATTGAAAAATGTCCCTACACATATATTTTCAAGTGAAACCCAATAAAGGATGAAGAGCAGGAATAAACAACTGATAGTATGACTTGTATCACATGAATGCATTTCCCCATTAGAAGTTTAACGGAAATGGACATCAGAATAAAAGTTGAAATGAAATATTAACCTGTGATGAAAGAAAATGATAAGCATCATGAGCTCCTTCATACATGCTAGCTTCTAGACGGGTGAACTCCTTCAGTCCCCCTCCATACTCAGCTTTCAGAGGCTTGCGGAAGCTAAGACTCTCTGCTCCTTTCAACAAACTGAATTAAAAGTTATTGTCACTAACAGTATTTGTATGAGGATTATGTTAATTTCCACATGTTAGCTCTTTATTGTGAATATGTTACATGTACATATGCACAGAGATAATCTGAATAGAAAGAAATGAAATAAACTAGAAAGTCAGTACTAGGCCATCCTCCTTAAAGGCATCAATCTAAAGGCATTGGTTAACATTGTTATAATTCTTTAAAAAAACTCATTTTGCTACTTGAAAATGGGATAAACATAAGGGTTATAGCGTAAAAATACCAGTCTGAAAGTTTCAAAGAATAATATCCACAGGAAGTATTTTTAAATATTAGAAATGTGGACCAATGTTTGATAAATATATAAGAGTCGGTTGCACAGACTAGACGTAAGGAGTGCGCATGGCTCACCGGACCGTACTGTGTGTATTGGCGTATCACGGGGAGGGAGGCAGATAATGGTCTTTTTGAACTCGAGCAAAATGGTCCTCTCATTTATTGTTCTCTGAGACCAAAAATAATAAAATCGCGGTTTGCAACAGGAGTAACGCTCAATTAGGTCACATCTGCGTGGGGGGGGGGGGGGGTCTCTCTATTTCTTAACAAAATGGCGACACGCAGTAGGTTGAGTGGGTGCTTTGCAGCAGACAACATTATCTTCAAAGTATATTTGGGTCAAATCTGGGCATACAGATGTGCAACTTACATCATGATATTAGTATTTATGTTCCCTACACAGGTAAAAAAAATAAAATTGTGACTTTCATTCTCCTTTAAGGGCTCACCAGTACTGTGCATGACCTTCAAGCTATACATAATGATGACAAAGGCTAGCTGACAATCTTACCAGTCAGATGAAGCTGACAGATAGAGTCCACATGTTCCTGTATGTGCATGATGTCTTACAGCTACTCTCAGCTCAGGTAGCCTCTCCCTTAGCCTAGCTAACACCCACATGATGACAGCATCATCAGTCTTGGTAGGGAAGATAACCACCACCTCGCAATCATTGGTTGGTACAGTATGTAGCCACAGCTTCTTGGCATGCATGTACTTGTTGGTACGCGCAAAGTTTTCCCCAAACAGCTTGGCTGATGATAAAAAGGGCACATCATTTACTGGTACATATCACTTCTTATCATAACTTAAAAACTTAATCAGAGTGATACATGTCTGAGATTGTACTACCTAAAGTAATATTTGTCTGCAATAAAAGTAATTTCACAATTACCTCCTGTTGTTTTTATATTTTTACCTGTGAGAAGGGGGAGCAGGTCTCAAAGAAGGCTCCTCCAGGATCTTTGTAAATTGCAGATGTTCTAACTGGATGACACAGTGGAAGACATCCTCTCAAAGCTCTTCAGGTTAGACGAATGCCTGATAGATAATGTCAGCCCATCCCGGAAACAGAGACTCCAACTCTCCCGTTTTCGGCGAGAGATCTCCTGCTTTGAGTCCATATTTACAAAATATCCCGTTCTCCCGCTTGAGTTTGAATTTCTCCCGCTCTAGCTGTGTTTCTTTCTTTTTTCTCCTGCCCAACAACCTTTTTGAAAAAAATTAATCTGAATCACTGGATTTTACCTCATTTAAGTTTTGTCATTATGCTCAAAAATAAGCCTAAGATAACATCAGAGAGCTTCAATAACCATGAAAGTGGCCTCTGGCCGCAAGGAATTTCGTGATTTGGGCTGGTGACGTGGGCTAAGCGCACACTGAGTCAGAGTCTCCCGTTTGCTAGGGGGTCGCAGTGGAAGAATCTCCTGCTGAAGAGGTGCTTGGGGTTGGAGTCTCTGCGGAAAAGAATAGCAGGTCCCTCACTTCTTCTGTTTGCTCTACATTTTTGCCTGAAAGTGTAGCCTCGATGAAAGAGATTGGCTATAACTGCATCGTCAGATGATGTTAACCATGTCTCACAGATGCATATGATGTTGAAATTGTGCTCTAAGACGTGTCTTGGAATTCATCAGTTTTATTCCTCAAGGATCGGGCATTCAACATGCTCACTGACAACTGTCTCTGTGCCAAGGGTTAGTTAAACACCACTTGGTAATAGTAAATTAAAGGAAATACCAGATGACTTTGAGGTATGATTGTGCATCAATTTATTACCATGACCAGAGGGTGACGCCAGGTGGCGCTACATCACTTCACATATCAGAGCTCCTGATTATACATATCACACAATAACATATACTGGCGTGATTGCCTTTTTTCTTTTCCTTTCTCATTATGACTTAATCATACACCAAATGACATAAGATCAGTACCGTACATGAACCCATCGGCTACGATCACAAAACTCTGTGAACCAAAACAACATAAACATTTAGACTATCCAGTCTTAGCAGGACACATGAAACTGATATCCAAACCACAATTAAACTACAATACCAAATCAATGAGCAAAACAGTATAAGAATGTCATCAACTATAGGATGCAACTCAAATTACTTCTTACCTTATGTTAAACTACAATTGCATTGCCCCTTCCTTTTTCCCCTCTATTCAAAAAAGGGCCACAAGCAATACCTATCACAATTTTAAAAACAGAGGATTATCATAGCATGATTAATAACCAGATGCTCAAATACTGTGCAAGTATCATCCAAGCAACGACTAAGATAAAAATACATGTATCCACTTAAAATACATGGATGGCTGACTTTGCTGCAAATACAGTTCAAACATCAAATCACAATATGCATTGCTTCTCATTATAAAAACAATAACCTTGCAGGGCAAATATAACAATGCAATATCTGAACAGACAGCTTCAGGCAAACAATCACTATCTTGGCATCAGAATAAATTGTAAAGATTACTTTCTCATCTTGAAAAACTATAAAAACACTGATATCACACACACATATTTAAGACAAGAAGGTATATCGGAAAATAGTTGCGTCCAAATCAAACAAGAAGCAAGATTTTAGAAACCCAACAAACCAAATATAACAGTTAGAAACACACCATTCCCTGACCTTACAGGAAAGTATGGCACTCTACTGCAAATTACAGCAAATAATACACTGCGTATCGAAGACTATGCCAAACATTATATCCCTTTAAGTCATGCATTAAATATCAGTTAACAGATTCTCTGGAAACAAAATCATTGTATAATGCAAACACTGTATCAAAGGTCACAGAAAATTAACAAATTGTCTACTGTCTTCCCTTTCTTTGACTATAAACAGTGAACACTATAGCTGTAAAAGAAACAGTAACTGGAAACACATAAGAAAATAATATGGATGCTATATCATGATATGATTTCACATTATAGATATACAGCAACCTCCAAAAAGACACAATCTGCCCCTACATAGGATAATAATAATGTATATGGATAGGGTAACTGAGCAGTCTAAATCAAATGTGGTGGGACGATCAAGTGATAGCATGGTTGGAGTTCTGAGGAATGGGGTAGACATATGGATGGGTGTTGTCCATGAAAATCACAGTGGGTAAAGAAGCAGTTCCTGGCATAATATCAAGTCCATATAAATATAACTTCAACAGGATCAGAGTGGTCCCTACTCATAGTATCACATCGAATGATAAGTCTTTGTAGCGTCAGTATCCCCACATGATGTGTCTACGTGAATGACCACTGGGATTGCAACAGGAAGATGTCAGCACTGTTCTTGAGGCGAGAACGCTCCGTCGATATGGGGTGGCAGAGGATCTGGTTACCAGGTCTGCGAAGCTTTTCCATCGGGGCAGACAGAACAGCAGGACCATGCTCTGAAACAGCTTGGGGCTGGTCTGGTGGACAAGTACAAAAGAGCTCTTCTTGTGGGATGGACAGGTCAGCAGGACCATGCTCTAAAGCAGCATGAGGGTGGTCTGGCGGATGAGTATGGTAGGTGATATCAATCAAGAGTGAACTGTCATGAAGATTGGTAGTGAATGGTGTACTGGCTAAATGTGGGCATTCAGCCAATGTGACAGTTAGCGAAGTCAAGTGATCGAAATGCTGCGGTAGTTTCGTGTTCATGCAACATGTGGTCTGCGAGGACGGACTAACTTGCCTGTGGTTGACGGATATGGAGGTGCAACGATCCCTCCATTTATAACTGTGTGGCTGCTACTCGTGTAGCCATGTAGCTGCGGATTGATCAACGCCGCAATGGACAGGTTGGTGTCAACCCGTCTGCCAATACTGTTGGACGGGCAGTGAGGCACAACAATACCACCGCGGTCAACTGTGTGATTGTTACTACTGCAACAATCTAATGACACCATGTCTAACATCACCATAGTCACATCAGGCAAAGTACTACCATCATAGTCCAGACTAAGACTCAAATCTAATCTATACAATGACTGTCAGTAGAGGACTCGAGGGAGAAATCAACACCAGGAGAACATACCACTCTATTGGGAGTGCGAGGCAAAGGACTGAAGGAGGCAATACTGTCACGACAACCAGTAGGACCATTACACTTAGCTGTGGAAACACAACTAGCACCATCCTTGGAGAGTGTTAAAGGAAAGCACAGCGGATGACTATTTCCATCAGCTGTACGATCTAGGAGCACTGGGGGTTGACCAACCTTGGTTGTGTGGCTATTAATGTGATTGTCATTGAACCCCTCATCATATTTCATATGAACATTGATTACTTCTACCTTATCTCCTACGTCATTTCCATGATTGATATTCACATCACCTCCACTCCAAGTAGTATCTTTTCCAATATCCTCACTATCACTTGTCTCGCAACTTTCCTCTCTCTGGTCTTCATCACTAGACATCTTTATCTCACATCCATCTCTTAGATCTTTGTTACTACCGATCACCTTCATCTCACATCCCTCATCTCTAAGATGTTCATTATTCTCAGTCACCTTCATCTCACTTCTTTCATCTCTGAGACCTTTGTCATGCTTAGTCACCTTCATCTCACTTCTTTCATCTCTGAGACCTTTGTCATGCCCACTCACCTTCATCTCACATCCTTCATCTCTGAGATCATCACTGACCTTCTCACATCCTTCATTTCTGAGATCAATGTTAGTATAACTGACCTTCTCACATCCTTCATCTCTAAGATCAATGTTGGTATCACTGACCTTCTCACATCCTTCATCTCTGAGATCAATGCAATTCTCAGGGGCCTTTATCTCACATCCCTCATCTCTGAGAATGGAATCATAATCATGTTGACCATCTAATGGCAACCATACAGAAGCATCCCTAACTACATCTTCCATGTCATGCAAATATGCGAGAGATGAGTCAAAAAGGTAAAGGTAAAGTGACATAATCTCCATTCATTATCGACAGCTTGGAGGGGTGGACCGATATGTCATTCTGCTCCATGAATGGAGCTCTAGCAACTGCATCACCACAAGTAACCACCAAGTAATCATCGTGGCCCACCACACCATCAAACCACAACTTACACCCTTCAACCACCAATGTGAAGGTGGTTAACCCAACAATTTGAGTCTGATTGACAAGACTAGGCAGGAGGACCCCATCATCAAGAAAATAATCACTGAACCCAAAATTATCAACAATAACATCAAACCAAAAATAATCAACTGCATATTCTGTGATTAGATTAATCTGCGATCCACTCCTCACTTCCACAGAAACATCCATGCTCGTAAATGTACTGGCAAAGAAACAAGGCTTACCGGTACTCATAATCTGCCTGCTTGCAGAAGAATGACGCAAATTTAATTGCGACGACCTGCTAGCCGGACGCCGGCACTTCGGCATAGGCGCCTCGACTGCCGCGACAGTCAGTGCGGCCTTAGCCATAGTTTCCCCCAAGTGTCTTATCACACATCTCTCTGTGCGTATGTATGGGGCTACACAAACCAAGGTCACTGGGACTACCTCTCGTCTGACACCTATTTATCACGGCACGCCCAGCCCCTATTTGAGGGTAAAATTTCTTTATGTGTGAACACTTCGTTGGGCGGGTATCCCACCGCTGCCACCATGCCAAGGGTTAGTTAAACACCACCTGGTTAGTAAATTAAAGGAAATATACCGGACGACTCTGAGGTATGATTGTGCATCAATTTATCACCATGACCAAGAGGGCGACGCCAGGTGGTGCTACATCACTTCACATATCAGAGCTCCTGATTATACATATCACACAATAACATATACTGGTGCTGGGTGAGATCCTTAGGTGGAGACCATGGGGGTGGAGAATACAATATTCTTTGTTGGTTTCCTCTATCATCTTATGTTTTTTCATGCCATTTCTAAAATTGTTTTTCTACATCTTTACCCGATATTTCTTTTTCTCCCTTTATTTTCCCCCTTTCCTCTTTTCTTCTACCATGTCAATCTTTATTTTGTGCAATTCATCTTCCCCCATCTTTATGTTAATTGTTCATTCGTGCAGGGGATTCAACCACAATTTTTCATTAGGCCTATGATATTCTCTGTTTTGCATTCCTTTCTTTTCCTCTTTTCTCCTATTATTAGGTGGTCTGTCGTAATCAACAGAAGCAGCTTTTAATTCTGCTGGAATTTTGTTTATTTTTCTTATTATTCGTTTTATTCTCCCCCCCCCCCCCCCAACTTTCTCATGTAGACAATTACTCAGAATCAACACTTTCAATTTTCATGAAATTTTCATCAGTCATCAGTCCCTATCAGGAAAAGGTCCCGTAACCTTTTCATGGTCAAAAGGTAAACATGATGTAATCTAGGTGCCATTTTGTCAAAATCAACAGATGATCATACATGTATGTTCATAACAAAAGGTCATATCTCAATCATCTTTAGCACAATCAAAAGTCAACATCAGTCAAAACAATTCCATCTACTTAGACAGGCATGTACGCATATGTCCACGCATCAGCATGCTTAAAAATTAAAAAATAATGCTCTGAATAGTCTAAATTTCATTTGGCACACGTTTTAGGCCTATGATATTCTCTGTTTTGCATTCCTTTCTTTTCCTCTTTTCTCCTATTATTAGGTGGTCTGTCGTAATCAACAGAAGCAGCTTTTAATTCTGCTGGAATTTTGCTTATTTTTCTTATTATTCGTTTTATTCTCCCCCCCCCCCCCCAACTTTCTCATGTAGACAATTACTCAGAATCAACACAGTCAATTTTCATGAAATTTTCATCAGTCATCAGTCCCTATCAGGAAAAGGTCCCGTAACCTTTTCATGGTCAAAAGGTAAACATGATGTAATCTAGGTGCCATTTTGTCAAAATCAACAGATGATCATACATGTATGTTCATAACAAAAGGTCATATCTCAATCATCTTTAGCACAATCAAAAGTCAACATCAGTCAAAACAATTCCATCTACTTAGACAGGCATGTACACATATGTCCACGCATCAGCATGCTTAAAAATTAAAAAATAATGCTCTGAATAGTCTAAATTTCATTTGGCACACGTTTCAGGCCATTTTAAGCAATTAAAAAAATTTCCGCAGTAAGCGCCCACGCGTGTGCAGGTTGTAAATAATACAAAAAATGCAATTTTTTTCACGTGATTTGCACTCCTGATACTTTTGTTGACAAGTTCCAAACTACACAGTGAATGACCCGTTTATGAGAGTGTTCATTTTGAATAATTTAGCCCATTGATATGTAAATGAACAGAATCTCGACAAGGATCTCCACTGCCCACAATGTAAAAGCTCACTTCCATAAGAGAATTTCACTGTTTTTCACTGCATTTTTGCATTTAAAAAAATCCATGTCATAACCTTTGAAACACAATCATGAATAAATTATTCATAATTTTACGAATTCTTCAAATTTTGTGGTTTAGTAATCCATCGTAAAAGTTATGTAATATGACTTGACATATCTCAGAGAGCAAGAGTCATATGTCATGCGTCGTAATTTGGCTATATCAGCATTCAGGTGATCAAAGAGTATGGAAGATTTATACATGTATGGAGTTATTTGCTGATTACAGTGGAGATGTCATCGTAAGAAAAGATCCTGTGTAATTAGCTAATCACCCTGCCTTTTAGTGCATTTTATATCAAAATAAATGGTGGAAGCACTTTATTACCGTCACAAGCATGTAATGAATGTGTCAAAGGATTCAAATTATGCTAAAGGATAACTTTCAAAATTTATCCAAAGGAAATAATATATGTTATTGATGATGGTGAATATTCTGAAAATTAATTTAGAGTTAGAAATTTTGGTGTTATGCATTATTATTATTATCATTATCATTATCATTATTATTACTATTATTATTATTATTATTATTATTATTATTATTATTATTAACATGCTTCTAATATTTTTTTTTCTTTTAATTTGTAAAGTTTTTGTAGAAAAATAGTAGTAACATCAAATCATTTTTGTCTCTTGATAGTTATGGTTGAAAATTTAAAAAATGACAAAACAAACAGAAATGATTCTACTATAAACAAGACAAAATAAACTCTTTGTCTACAATGAAAGTGAATTTGGCACATCATCATCAGCAATAACAAAGTGCAAATGAAAGAGAAATGATGATTTGATCTACTTCACATATTAATTTTTTACCTAATGAAGAAAAAAATTGCATCACACCATCTTCAAGTGCTACAAGAAGCAAATGAAATAGAAACATTTTGATTCACTTGCCAAGTTAATTCTTTACTTTGTAATGAAGAAAATAATTGCATCATGTCATCTTCAAGAGTTACAAAAAGCAAAGAACACAGAGATGATTTTACTTGACAAAGTAATTTTTACCCAATGAAAAACATAATCATGTTGCATCATCTTCATAAGTTACAAGGCACCAATGAAATAGAAATAATTTGATTTATGTGATTTATTTATTCTTTATGTTATGAAAACATAATTGTATTGCATGGTCTTGAAGAGTTTAATGCAAATGGAATAGAAATAATATGATTCACTTGTAATGAATAAAATAATTGCATCACAATCACATCATCTTCAAGAGTTGCAAGAAGCAAAGAACATAGAGATAGATTTACTTGACAAAGGAATTTTTTTATCTAATGAAAAACAAAACTGCGTAGCATCATCTTCTAGTTACAAGGCACCAATAAAATAGAAATGATTTGATTTATGTGATGTATTAACTCTATACCTAACGAAGAAAACAATTGCATAGCATCATCTTCAAGAGTTAACAGACGCAAAGGACATAGAAATGATATGACTAACTTGACAAATTAACTCCTTATCTAACGATGCAAAAACATTAGTTGCCTCGTCTTCAAGAAAAACAATTCCAGCAGTTATCATGGCTGAGGCATTTGCATGTCCCTCCTCCCCAATTTTTTAAAAAAAGTTTCTGGTGTTTAGTTGATAAGGTCCTCCTATTGGCTACACATATGTACTTACCATGGTGTACTGCACCCTTAGCCTGAGCCTTCAACATACTGCTCAGATACTTCAATGCATCACAACTTGAGAAAGGGTTTCCTCACTTCTGTGTGCTCTGCTGGAGGTAATACAAAAACACACACAAGGGTTCCACAGTTACTCATGTTACATTTGGAAGAGGTATTGAGCTAAATCTTCAGCTCCTATTCTCCAACTACATATATCAGCTAAATTAATTTTAGTTATCACAATGAACACGTATTGGAGTACCTATATGAAGAATCAAAATCTTAAAAAAGGAACTAAGTTTTCTTACTTCCGGCACAACAAATGTGTCAGTTACTCACGTTATAAAATTTGGACATGCATAAATTGTAAGGATGGCTTAAAAAATGAGAAGTGTCCTAATATGAGGATTTCTTGAAAAAAATATGTTGCCCTTTCCAAAGTACTATGCTAGGGAGACCTTCACTGGCTGACAGTGGAAAATTAGGTTACAGCTCTTCCAAAGGTTTGTTATTCCTACGGTCCGTTATTCCGAAGGTTCGTTATTCCTGCGGTCTGTTATTCTGAAGATTCAATTCTACGAAATTGAAAAAAGGTTCATTACTCCGAAAAGAAATGAGGCTCGCTGATACGAAACAGCTTTTCCATGTAGTCGATCAACATTCTGAGCAAGTAACTGAGAGGGCGCTGTCATGGCTGCAACCAAATCTTGTCTGTGTTTCTCTATTTTACAAATTCTATCTTTTCTTCATGATTTTGCTCTAGAATATGTGCTCGAAACGTGTTGTCAATGTCTGTATTATACATGTAAGTTGGAGGACCCACAGGGCTAGTTTTGTGTGAAAACTGGGACTCTTTTATCTGTTTGCCGAAAGGAATAAAATGGAGTCTGGACATGAACATACGTTGAGCTATATGCATAGTAACTTTCATAGACATGTAATTACATTTACTAGACGAAAAGCAGCATACGCGGATATCATTACGTGAATGGCATTAGGCCCCGCCCCTTTTGGATCATTTGAAGAGCCAAAAAGCACCTGTTATCGCCATATCGATAACAATGTTGCATTATTCATATCTATTGTGCGTATTGATTTTATTGTGACACTTTGATTTAATGCGCATTTGTTGCGCATTTATTGCGCATGTTTTTAGCTGATGGGCATGATGTTTTAAAACATGCACAAACGCACGCTACTCCTTGGAATCTTACAAAATGAATTATTCATTTTTGATCATGAATATTGATGGTGCTTAGGTCTGCCTTCTAATGAATCTGGAAAAAATGGCAGCGCTTTAGGGGCCTGGTAACTTTACATGTAGGTTTATACCTACGTGGCTTGACGCGGGAATTCGAACCCTAGCTTTGTTATGCAAAGTGTTTTTGCTTTGTGTGATTTGTGTGTCATTCATTGTCGTGGCAGAGAATCGTCCCACAGTTACTCTAGACTCAGACTCTATGAATTACATAATCGTTCAGTTATGATCAAAGTTCATTTTATCCTCGGATGTGTGTGAAAACACTGAGTCGCTAGGGATCTCACGGTCTTCAAAACCCCAACCCCGTGGTCGTTGAGCAGGATCTCACATGTGTAGACGCATTGCTGTAGTTCAGCCATGCTCTCGAAAGACAATTCACAGACCTCGTGGTATAAACACATCTAACCTGATCAATATGAAACTTCTACATCTAAAACCAACCTTACCATTGTTACTTCTTTTTAATGCAAGATCACTCAACAACAAATTTAGCGATCTACAGGCAGTCATCGAATCATCTCACTGACTGCTGTTACTGAAACCTGGTTTTCAGTAATAATCCCGCTTCTTCTTGCCAGCTACCAAACTTTGTCAGTTCCATCGCGATCGTCAACATCGCTTGGGTGGTGGAGTTGCTCTGTTTGTGAAAGATGACATGCTACAGAGGTTTTACTGATCTCGTCCCGAGTGTCTTGATGTTCTGTGGGTGAAACTGCGATCATCTAGTACTGTTCACCTCACTAATGATATCTTTGTGTGTGTGCTGTATTCACCTCCTCGATCTCAGTACAAGGAACAATTGTCCGATCACATCATTGCCATGACTAATAGAGTTAGATTGTTGTCTCAAAGTTCATCATTTATCATCATGGGACACTTCAATGATGTTGCTACCTCAACAATCCTGCAGCACACTTTGATGTGTCAAGTGGTTACCAAAGCTACCCATGGTTCCTCAATTCTTGACAAGATCATAACTTATCTCACGGATCATTATGGGGAACCAGTCATATCAGCCCTAATTTCTACAAGTGATCATGCAATGGTCACTTTCGGTCCTAGATGTACCTTTTCTCCACGTCTTCATCACATGTTTCCTTCCAACAGTTTCAGGATTCTGCTGTACGCGCCTTTGGTCAGTGGGTAACGCAGACTGATTGCTCTTGCGTGATCAAGTGTGCTGATCTTAATTTGATGGCTGATCAATTTCAACGTCTACTCACACACCAAAATGAACATTTCTTTGAACTTGTCATGATAAAGCGTCGACCAAGCCACAAGACTTGGATTACGAACAAACTCCGCAGATTAATACTGCAACGTGATGAGGCCTTCGAAAAGAACCGTCTCTCCTACAATAGCTTACGTAATGCCATGCAAAGGGAAATCAAAGCTGCAAAAAAGTCTTTCTACGAACAGAAAACTGCCAATCTAAGAAACGCTGAACCAGGCAAATGACACCAGCAAATATATGGCTTGACTTTGCAGACAATCACTGCGTCTTCCACACGACGAGAAGACTACTGTAGAAACTGCCAATGAACTGAATCAAAATTTTGCTCAGATCTGCTCTACATTTCCTCTAATGGACACATGAGAACTTCCTGCTGATCTTCCACCTGCCTCTTGCCTGCCCATCATCGACCGTTGTCAGGTATATCAGCGTCTTGATCGGTTGAATATGTCGAAGGCATGTCATCCTAGGGATCTACCACCCTGGCTGAAAAAGGAGTTCACCTTTTGAGCTTTCAGAACCTCTCACAGTTCTTTTTAACTATATGTCTGAGAACTGGATGCTTCCCTGATGCCTGGAAAGATTCATCAGTCTGTCCTATTCCAAAGGGCAGTCCTGTTACCGGATACGACCAGTTACAACCAAAATCAATCACACCCATTCTAGCTCGCCTCTTCGAGGGATTTCTTGCTGACTGGGTAATGGAGGACATAAAGCCCTTTGTGGATTCCCGCCAATTTGGAAACACGAAAGGTTCTTTGGTCGAACACTACCTTGTTAAAATGCTTGACCATATTCACAAAGGCCTTGACCAGCCTGGTTTGAAATGCAATCAAATCTCGATTCTTTAAGTCGCTGGTGTGATGATAACAATAAAAATAATAATAATAAATACAGCATTTGTAATGCACCATCGATCTAGTTAACTATTCTGAGGCGCAGAGGGATATAAGAAGTCAAAGAGATAAGGAAAGGGAGAGAAAGAAGGAAAATGCATATGTAAATAAACATGTATATATATATATATATATATACACTGAGGAAGGCCCGAGGCAGGCCGAAAATTCTGAACAATAAAAGCTAATGTTGGATTTACACACGACATACTTTCGACTCTTTTTGAAGTTATTACTGTCGACATTATTAATCATCCAACACGTGGGTATTATTCTCAATATGAACATTTTACTGACCGCCGCAGTTCTCCACGAAAGACGTGCACTAGAACGGATTAATGACAAACTAGCGCAACAAAGGTAAGACTTATATTTCTTATCGCGTTGTAAAAAGCTGGATCTGGTACCAGAAGGATTTGTTGTGAAAAACCCTCTTGGATCAACCATTGATTCACGACAATCTCGCCAAATATGCCGTCGCACCTCGGAACTGCTGAGAAATGATGCTCTACGAGATGCTTATGCCAGGCAAAGGAAATTGGGTGATGATATCGACACCGCTGCCCAATCATTACGAGTAACATTAAAACAACATAACCAGGGTTGGCGGACTTAAATCACGTTGATTTAAATCATGATTTAAGTCGCGATTTAAATCACCATGGTTTTTTTTTTAAATAATTGACTTAAATCACTTCCATTGAAACATGTACAAATCATTGACAAATTGTTTGCTCAATGCAGTTTTAATTCTTCAAATCAACTGAAAAACTTTGAATTAACTTTATATCAATTAAAAAACTTTGAATTAACTTTATATCAATTGAAAAACTTTGAATTAACTTTATATCAATTGAAAAACTTTGAATTAACTTTATATCAACAAAAAATCAACAAATCCTTCCTATCTACTTAAAACAAAATTAAAATCAGCTGATTCCTTTAAAATTTAGAGATATGTGTCGTCAACATTTACTCCATTTTTTGTAAATGTCAAGTTTTTCTTCTGAAATTTTACATTCTTTATAAGTTATTAATAGTGAAACAAGTTTCTTATTTATTTCTTCTAATTTATCACACAATCCAAGACTTTTAAGAGAACAGTAGTGTACAAAATATAATATGTAAAAGTCAATGACAAAAGGTTTGTTGGCAGTTTTCCAGTTCTGATCCTTCACAGTTATACTTCTATCATGTGAAATTTTTAAAAAAATCATCTAATCAACAGATTCCACATGCTTATTTCTTCTTGTTACATTTATCATACAATTAACATAATGTAGTACAGTCACAATTTGCCTGTTGAAAAAAGCTTTCTCTTATAAACCTTTTAAGTCACTGTCAGCTCATTTTATGTTCAGTTCTACGAATGATAACGGAAGTTTTGTATCCGCATGTAGCAATGTACAGAGCTCTATTACAACAGTTTGCAAAACTCAAAATAAACTTTTAAAACTACATTTAAATCTTAAGATGTAGGTACTTACATGTAAGTTACAATCAATTACAGTTGTAAGTTGTGTCTGATTTAAAATACATTACTTCTTTTTGTAATACATATGTTGTAATATCAGCAGTTTTGCTGGTTTTATCCTTTAAGTCAAATTTACAGCTGTATAGGGTCAGAAGTTTTGGGTTTTTTTTTTCCTACTTCATGTATCAGACTTTTAGAGAACATATGAATAAGAATTGTAGATTAATGTAAAAATCACAGTAACATAATGTAGTGTAGTCACCCTTTGACTAAGCTGTCTCTTATATTGGTCTCCAACACTGACAGTTTTGCATCTCTATCTGTAGCAATGGATGAGCTTTCATACCAATTTGTAAAACTGTCACAAAGCTGTTGAGTGCACAGTTCGATACAATTTTCACTGAGGAGTGTCTGGAGATTTTCCTCTGGGATTTTTTTTTTTAAAACTGAGTGGAAATTCACAGAGGGGAATATTCTCCACTAACTGGGAATTCCTTATGGAAGTTTCCTTTAGCCCTACATGTATGTATGATAGAATTAAGTTCATATACATGATTCCTAAAATTGATTTTTATTTGCCCATTTTGACTAGATTTAATTACAAATCATTATGGTTAAGAAAAATATTAGGAGTGAAATGTATGATAACATTAAAATTGATGTCATCGTAGGGTGAGGTCTTTTGGTAATTAAACTTTTTTTCGAATGAACTTTTAAAAAATCAAAAAAATCAAAAAAATCTGATTTAAATAAAAAGAATCTGATTTAAATTTTTAAAAATCTGATTTAAATTTTAAAAATCTGATTTTTTTGATTTTTTTAAAAAAATAAAAAAAATCGCCAACCCTGAACATAACTACTCCCTGGACAACGTGAAATCAACATTTCAGTACCTGGACAAGAAATACAAGCAGGCACTGTTTGAGAGAATGAAGGTGAAAAAACAGAAACTCGATCGGCTAATATCTTCTTCGCCTATCCTCAAAGCCAGCCAACAAAAATCAATGGAATCAGAGAGCAATAATGCACCTAAAGGTCATAACTTCAGGGCGCGACAAACCCGCCTACCCGCTTGCCCGGGGCAAGTGAAAGTCACGGGCGGGCAAGCAAATGTAAAAATCACTTGCCCGATCGGGCAAGTGGTGATTTTTACAATAAAAATATACGACATGAAATTGGCCTACGGAAAGGAGGAAATATCACAATTTCCCCCATAATCTGAAACCGGCGGAAACCCAAAAAATTAAAGTAAGATTACCATGATTTATTGATAAGTTTATGGTCACTTATTGTCCGAAAACAGTCTGTGGAGGCTGCCATACTGAAAACAAAAACATGCTAATTCACCGCGAGCAAGGTGTCCATGAATTTTCCACTAGATCCCAAAGTGACTTGACCACACAAGACTCGCATCATGATACGATATCGAACTTGGTCTGAATATTTCATGCCCACCATAAAATTTAATCAGAAGGGCACTAACGTACGAGCTCTTGCTTGCAAGCATGAACCATGAATGTCTATTTTATAATGATGTCCGTTCGTTTTTCATTCATTTCTTTCTTCAAAAATATCTTGTCAAGGCTTGTCATACTTTTGTATAGCTTCCGTTCATTTCTCTTACATGAGTGAACTCCTTCACTCATAAGTACAGTACTAGTTAGGCCAGGGCAAAAATAGTACAATTGCTTCAAGTAGTTTTCACCCACGTCCGCATGCAATGCATATAAATGTGTTTCCCGCCTTGGCAGTTTCATTTGAAATGGCAAGAGTCGATCAGGCCAGAATTGAAATAACTTAGTTTGAAGGTCGTACTTGATTATTAAATACGACAATCGGAGGTGAATTCTAGACATTTTAGCGTAATAAATTAACATCACCTTACCTTCAAACTTTCAAATGTAAAGATAATTTGTTAATTTATCAATAGTTACACATTTTGGGGGATATTTCTTGAGTTGAAGTGATGTTTCTGAGTAACTCATAGTCTGTGGAAATTTTAACATTCATGCAGAATAGAGATTTTATCGGGCGTGCATACGAGAAATTGAAACTTGAAACGTGTACGTTCCGATTGACTTTAATGTCAAAATAAGAATATGCTCGACGAAGTCACATTTTATTCAATAGGAATTACACAATGAAAATCGGGACTTATCGTTCTTTCATCTGGTTTAGTTGATTTTTAGTGCCTATGGCTTGTAACTAAGTTTATTCCGGGCGCTCAATATTTCAAAATATTGAAGTCTGGATGCCTGGCTGGACCCCAAGAAAAAAATGTTAGTGTGGAGCCCTGTTTTACCTCTCTTTATTTTTTTTTCTAACATTATTCTAGATCTACATGAAGGGAAACTGCCGTTATTTTTTTCTTGAACGGTTTTCAAACATTTTGCAAAAAACCTGAAATGACTTCAGCCCTATTTAAAATGATATTTACTAAATATTATGCTTTTAAAAGTTTTTTTACCTTTATTTCCTTATTTTACCTTTCAGCATCACCTATGACATCTATCAAAAAATGTACATGGACAGTTAGACCTTCTCAGTATGATAACAAATTTTCAAAAATAGATAAAAACTCGCCTCTTTTGTGGTCTGCTGCTCAGCATTGCTCAGTGTACAAATCAACCTATTCTACAGTGTTCGTAAAGAGACAATCGCAAAAAAACAAAAATCACATTGTGCGATATGTGTAAGTGCCTATGGCTATGGGGAGCCAACTTACACACAAGACGGCAGCATATTAATTGACATTACTTGACAGCATGCTGTCGACCTACGAGTCTGATAAGCGTCAGTTTTCTTCTTAAAATTCACCATTTTCAGCTCATTCATCAGATATGAAGCAGAAAGGGGAAAATTGAGAACCTCAGGAACATTGCTGGTAAGTAAAATCAAAACTTTTCTTCTTTATTCAGAAGGGCTAAGTCAATGTATTTTATGTTCACGTTAGCAATTAGTTTCGCTATTCAAACGCCGTTTTGACCTAAGGGTGCCTTTTTCTACGTTTTTGTTTAGGCGGATGATGTACAGGCTTCAATGAGACATATCCTCTGTGGGCCTAACGTTAACTTGTCTTTAATGTTATGCACTTACAGTTACATGTAACGTTAGGATGGGGGTTGGGTGTCCAGACACATAACAAAAATGAAACCTTCTTTTTTGTCTTTAGATCAAACAAAAACTAGAGTATGTGCTCCTGTGGGCGGCCGTCCCCTGTGAGCGGCCGGTGGTGAATGAAAACTAAAAATTAAAAAAATATTTTTGATATCCCTTCAAAAATTACCTTGGACAGTATCATGTAGGTTCTAGTGCACCAAAAAAAATACTCAGCGAAAGCAGTAAGCATAACGAGTCTCACTGAATATCATTTAGAAGTCGACACCACCAGTCACTGACTGAAAAATGGCAGTTTCTTAACTTTTAAGTTAAGAAACTTTGACATACTTAAGCCAATACTTAAGCTTTATTTATAACTGATTTGATTTTTATTTAAGAGAATGTAGTTCATGGTCCATATTTTGCTGCAGAAATTCTTATTTATACCATCATAGAAAAAGTTGCATGGGGGTGGCCGCTCACCAGAGCCATTTCTCAAGATGGGTCCTGTGAGTGGCCACCCTATGTAAAACGTGTACAAAATGCAGGTTTTTTGTAGATTGTACTCTGCCTTCAATTTTTTGTCACGGCATTTGGTAGATCATCACTTTTTACATATTTTATGGGTTTCTACACAGTATTATTACTTTTCATAAAGTACTGGTGTGTAAAGCATGAAATTCGCTAAATGTTCGCCAAATGATAGGCGGCCGCCCACAGGGGTAGGGGCAGCCGCACACAGGACCCCTAACATCGCTTTGAAAAATGGACACTACTGACCACGTAATTGTTCAATAATTCTAAGTTTGCCCTCTATTCAATTAGCAGGTATTTGGACTCTGCATTGATGGTATTGAACAATGTGCGAGTCTTTGATTAATAAATATAATCAGCAAATTCCCTTTAAGCGGCCGCACACCAGAGCCGGTACTCTATGCATTGAATAGATCTAGCACTAATCATCAATAATTGTTCTTTATAATATCATCCACAACGTAGCACCCCAATTAACTGCCCAAAAGCTTTTACTCCATGCTGCCTAATTTGCATAAAGTAAACAATTTGATTATGTAAAACCGCTATGGAGGAGTCTTGGCTTAACTGTAAAATCTCGCCTTAGAAACCACCAAATGAAATGAATCAAACTTCAAATTAAAGAATGAGAGTTGTTCTAACGCATAATTATAATTATTTGTAGCAGAATCATGTTTTATTATATGAAAAATTAGTGAAATTAGATGCTTTTTTTTTTTTTTAGTCAGTATCAGCAAAACAAGTTACATTATTTTTCATATTTTCCGTTATTGCCCAAGATCGAGGCTTGCATATAGACTAGGAACAATCAAAGTATATCGAAAGTCCCCTCTGAATATCTTAAAAATTTCCTGTCCAATGGTTACATCGGGGAAAAAATCCAAGGCAATGTCATTCATGAACCATTCAAGATTTATCTTGTGTAGTCCCACGTACTCCGGTTCACGCATGGCCTTGGCACTGTATGATGCGCAGTGTGACTGTGCGAAGCTAACTGAACTATCTGTGATGCGAACCGTACAAAGCCTGTGCACTTCTAGATAAAATGGCATTCTCATACTTTACGTCCCAACAAAATTTCCAGTCACAGTTTCTCACCATTTCAGTGTTTTCAGCCTCTTCACTTAAGATATCCATCCGCGGATGATATTCATTCGCGGAATTACTTTTTTTTTCTTGTTTGCAGTTACAGTATGGCGCATTCCGCGCATGCATTTAGTCTTGACCTTGTGACCTAATTAACCTTGTTTTCATCTCGCTAGATATCATATCAATGCAAGCCACACAATTTTTATTTGTATGGCGCGTTCCGCGCATTTATCCTTGCATGCTAGAGAAACCTTGAAAGGTAAGCTTGTCTCTCTTATTATACTCATACTTTATGTCCCCCACCCAATTTTCATTTGTAGGGCGCGTTCCGCGCATTTAACCTTGTGACCTAATTTAACCTTGCAAGCTAAGCTTGTCTCTCTTATTATACTCATACTTTATGTCCCCCACCCACTTTTCATTTGTATGGCGCGTTCCGCGCAGTTAACCTTGTAACGTAATATAACCTTGAAAGCTAAGCTTGTCTCTCTTATTATACTCATACTTTAGGTCCCCCACCCAATTTTCATTTGTATGGCGCGTTCCGCGCATTAACCTTGTGACCTAATTTAACCTTGATAGCTAAGCTTGTCTCTCTTATTATACTCATACTTTATGTCCCCCACCCAATTTTCATTTGTATGGCGCGTTCCGCGCTTTAACCTTGCATGCTAGAGAAACCTTGAAAGCTAAGCTTGTCTCTCTTATTATACTCATACTTTATGTCCCCCACCCAATTTTCATTTGTATGGCGCGTTCCGCGCATTTAACCTTGCATGCTAGAGAAACCTTGAAAGCTAAGCTTGTCTCTCTTATTATACTCATACTTTAGGTCCCCCAAAATATTTTATATTCGGTGGCCGTAATCAGCCCGTGTATATTATAAACCCCATTTTCCCCTTGTTTTCAATTCAAGCCGCACTAACCGTCTTCCTAATACGATTTAAGCTTGACAGCTAAGCTCCTATATTTTTATGACATGTCGATTTGAAATTTAACCTTGATAGCTAAGCTTGTCTCTCTTATTATACTCATACTTTACGTCCCCCACCCAATTTTCATTTGCATGGCGCGTTCCGCGCTTTAACCTTGCATGCTAGAGAAACCTAGTGAAGGCTAAGCTTGTGTCTCTTATTATACTCATACTTTACGTCCCCCACCCAATTTTCATTTGTATGGCGCGTTCCGCGCATTTAACCTTGCATGCTAGAGAAACCTTGAAAGCTAAGCTTGTCTCTCTTATTATACTCATACTTTACGTCCCCCACCCAATTTTCATTTGTATGGCGCGTTCCGCGCATTTAACCTTGTGACTTAATTTAACCTTGATAGCTAAGCTTGTCTCTCTTATTATACTCATACTTTACGTCCCCCACCCAATTTTCATTTGTATGGCGCGTTCCGCGCATTTAACCTTGTGACCTAATTTAACCTTGATAGCTAAGCTTGTCTCTCTTATTATACTCATACTTTACGTCCCCCACCCAATTTTCATTTGTATGGCGCGTTCCGCGCATTTAACCTTGTGACCTAATTTAACCTTGATAGCTAAGCTTGTCTCTCTTATTATACTCATACTTTATGTCCCCCACCCAATTTTCATTTGTATGGCGCGTTCCGCGCATTTAACCTTGTGACCTAATTTAACCTTGAAAGCTAAGCTTGTCTCTCTTATTATACTCATACTTTATGTCCCCCACCCAATTTTCATTTGTATGGCGCGTTCCGCGCATTAACCTTGCATGCTAGAGAAACCTTGAAAGCTAAGCTTGTCTCTCTTATTATACTCATACTTTAGGTCCCCCACAAAATTTTCATTTGGATGGCGCGTCCCGCGCCCTATTGTTTTGAATGGTTTGCGCGTTGTTGTTGATTGCGCAATCTAAGTAGATTTGCGCCGGAACTATTTTCTCAAATTTGTGTCGACCAGGAAAGGGCATCTTTTTAGCGGTGCAAGTTTGTTGGGACGTAAAGTATGAGAATGCCGATAAAATCAGAACACAGCATGGCACGGTAAACAGTAGACCGAAGTGTTCCGTCTCTAACAGTCGTTAGCCTCGTATTTTGGTAGGGTTGGCACTCCTCCTCTTTATAAAGGAGGAGTGCCGACCCTACCAAAATACGAGGCCGACCGTACCAAAATA
>CM057156.1:9614151-9961651 GCA_029962745.1 Echinometra lucunter
TAAAGGCTAAAGCCAAGGTTTAACTGTTAGGGTCTAGATCTAGATCTAGATCTAAAGTTAGAGGGTCTAACCATTGTCTAACTTGTTAGGCTAATTAACTATCGTCTTAGACCGAAGTGTTCTGTCTCTAACAGTCGTCGTTAGCCTCGTATTCTGGTGTGCCGACCCTACCAGAATACGAGGCTAACGACAACTGAGATTAGAGCAGTGCTGACCCTACCAGAATACGAGGCTAACGACGACTGTTAGAGACAGAACACTTCGGTCTACTATCGTCTTTGCGAGCTCTTGCCCCCTGGTCCGGGGGGGGGTAACCTTGAGGCTCCTGGAGAAAAAAAAAAAAAAAACGCTAACGCTTACCCTCCCGGAGCCTGGCATTTGTTTCTTATCTCACTAACGTGCTAGAGTACCGGCTCTAGTGTGCGGCCGCTTAAAGGGAATTTGCTGATTATTATATTAATTAAAGACTCGCACTAAGTTCTAGTTCAATACCATCAATGCAGAGTCCAAGTAGATCTACCTCGTACCAAAATACGAGGCTAACGACGACTGTTAGCATGGTTAGAGACAGAACACTTTGGTCTAATCTACCTGCTAATAATAATTGAATAGAGAACAAACTTAAAATTATTGACCAATTACGTGGTCAGTAGTGTCCATTTTTCAAAACGATGTTGGGGGTCCTGTGTTCGGCTGCCCCTACCCCTGTGGGCAGCCGCCTATCATTTGGCGAGCATTTAGCGCCATATTTGTGACGAAGTAAACAAAATAATATGCTTTACACACCAATACTTTATGAAAAGTAATAATACCGTGTAGCAACCCATAAAATCTGTCAAAAGTGATCTACCAAATGCTGTGACAAAAAAATGAAGGAAGAGTAGGTCTACAATCTCCTACAAAAACCTGCATTTTGTATGGTCTGATGCCCCTTGTCTGCGCAGTGCCCAAGTCTGCGCATACGCATAACTGTGCGATTCTAACATCACAAAAGACGCGATGAACACAATCATCTTTAAATCAATTTTAGCGATATGTATCACTGAAAAAATAATGAAAAAAACGGGCGAAAGGCGTCTATTTTATGTATTTTTTACTCCCATGCCTTGAAAATGCCACTTTCATGCAAAAAATCCTGAACTGCATGTAAAGTGAATGCCTTGAAAATGCCTTGAAAATGCCACTTTCATGCAAAAAATCCCGAACTGCATGTAAAGTGAATGAGTGCGCAGACAAGGGCACCTTCCTCTTTTTAGCGTCAAATTTACACCATCGCCTTTTCTTGTAAAAACCACACTGTTCTTGTTCAGATTTCGATAAGATTTTCAGCATAATTACTCCCTAGGATATGAGGATTAAAATGAGGTCAGCTATTAGAGTAATACAAAAAAGAAAGTTTGTCAATTTTAAGTGAAATATTAGGTGCGTAGACAAGGGTCCCCCCATCAGGTTTTACATTTGGTTGCCGCTCACAAGACCCATCTTGAGAAATGGCTCTGGGGAGTGGCCACCCCCATGCAACTTTTTCTCTGGTGGTATAAATAAGAATTTCTACTGCAAAATATGGACCATGAACTTCATTCTCTTAAATAAAAATCAAATCAGTTATCAAATTGAACAAATAAAGCTTAAGTGTTGGCTTAATTATGTCAAAGTTTCTTAACTTAAAAGTTAAGAAACTGCCATTTTTCAGTCAGTGACTGGTGGTGTCGATTTCTAATGATATTCAGTGAGACTCATTATTCTTACTGCTTTCGCTGAGATCTAAGTCAATGTGTTTCGCAAATGCGAAATACATTGGCTTAGATCTTCTAAAAGAGAGAACAAAGTTTTTGATTTTACTTACCAGCAATGTTCCTGAGGCTCTCAATTTTCCCTTTTTCTGCTTCATATCTAATGAATGAACTGAAAATGGTGAATTTTAAGAAGAAAACTGACGCTTGTCAGATTCGTAGGTTGACAGCATTCCGTGGAGTAACCAATAAAAAAGCATGCTATGTAGTTTCTGTACAGAATTGTCACTTTTGTGGGACGAGGTCAATTCATTGACCGAGTACACAAGATGAATGTATATATTCAGATGCACAAGTACTTAATAATCGTTTCAGTTCTGTTTTCACAGATGAAGATCTCTCATCTTTCCCCAACCCACCCGTAGGTCAAAACGGCGTTTTAAATAGCGAAACTAATTGCCGATGTGAACGCGAAATACATTGACTTAGATCTTCTATAAAAGAGCAGAAAAGTTTGGATTTTACTTAGGTACCAGCAATGTTTGTGAGGCTCTCAATTTTCCCTTTTCTACTTCATATCTGATGAATGAACTGAAAATGGTGAATTTTAAGAAGAAAACTGACGCTTATCAGACCCGTGGGTCGACAGCATGCCGTCGAGTAACCAATAGAAAAGCATGCTATGTACTGTAGTTTGGGTACAGACTTGTCACGTTTGCGGGATGAGGTCAATTCATCAACCGAGTACACAGGATGAGTGCCCCAACCTAGGAAATAGCTCTGTACCAGATATGTCTGACATTACCCTCCATGTAACCCTACGGGCTCATCTATTGACAGCACTGCAAACTGTCAGTTTGGTTCGCTTATTTTTCTAAATATATGTCTAAAAAGAAAAATTTTTGCTTATATGGTCTCACCAACTCTTTGGCCAACCAGCAAACCCTCTGAAATCCTCTTCTGAAAATGTTTTGGAAAAAAAAGACACGATTTTCTTGACCTATGAAAATAATCCGTGTTGTAGCATCCATTTTACAAATGGTAGATGAACTTAAGAAGGGATATCCACGTTTGATGTTTTGCATATGCTAACACAATTATCTAATTGAATAATTCTCTTTAAAAGTTGTAAATTCCGCAGCGTATCGGATGAAGTAATACAAAAGGTCGAGAAATAGATCGAATTAACGATTCAATTTCGCTTACTTCCTATTCTTCCTTTACGTATAAGGACAATAATATTGAAGCATTCGTTCACGTATTCCACGCTTTATTGGAGTGGGGGGGGGGAGGGAGCTTATGAAGAGGAATGTACATATTAAAATCGCACAGTCGTGTGGAATGTGTGTGGTCAGCTACTCGTGTTACCAACCCAGTTTTTTCCCTCCATCGTTTTTACAATGCTCGTCCCCGCGGTGAAAACGAGGGCAATGCGCGCATACCAGAACGTTCACCCTGCCAACACCATAACCGTTATTTCCAAATGGCCAAGACAAGGGCATTCAAGTATAGACACAATATGTTTACAGAAAACATTTGAATATATCCAACTCCCCATAATTTCTATAATTCAGTATTCGTACCTGAAACATGTCACTTAAACATTTCCAAATGTGGCATACCTCTGACATTAATTTTTTACCTCTGACATTTTTACCTCTGACATTTTACTTCTGACATTTTACCTCTGACATTTTCAACCTCTGACATTTTTACCTCTGACATTTTTACCTCTGACATTTTTACCTCTGACATTTTTACCTCTGACATTTTTTCCTCTGACATTTTTACCTCTGACATTTTTACCTCTTGACATTTTTACCTCTGACATTTTTACCTCTGACATTTTTTCTTCTGACATTTTTACCTCTGACATTTTTACCTCTGACATATTTACCTGGTACCGTTTAGGTTGAGCCCAGGAGGGGAGATCTTTTGAATTGGCAAGTGGAGACAGATTGATTTTATATGTAGAGAAAGAGAATGTTGTGCGCTGTTTGCCGTATCATATTTTGGAGTTAATGGGTGAGGAAAAGGAGAGTTAAAACTGACTTCGGAACTAGGATAGATGTTTGGAAGACCGAGAGTTATAGTAACAGGCCTACTCGGAGAAAAGTTAGGATTGTAGTTAGAACAGAAAGCTAGGAATGCAATGTAAGGACATGTACATACATGTACATGTGTAGCTTATAATGATTTTCACCTCTTTGCAAGTTAAACATGATTTTCGATAAGTTGAGCTCATTGTAAATAACTGTACAAAAGTTGAAATGTTGTGGACGACACATTACAGTTTTATGTTAAAGTTCAAGTTACACGTTATTACAAAGTATTCTTAGACTAATTTATTGCAGCACTGCCTGACCAGTAATTGTAAATAAGAATGGTGATGGAGGATGTGGAAGTCAGAGAGACGACTCTGTTTGCCTAAGCCAGAGGCAGAGAGACAAGATGAATTTGAGGTGATTTATTTAGCCAATAGTTTGCTTGATGCGAAAGCATGGTTTGGGAATGAGTTAAAGGTCCCAGGCACGCTGTATTCTTAGCCAATCAGCTGTATTGTTTCCTTTCACTTCCATGCATAATTAATTGATTGGAAATGTTTACCCTCTCTCTTGAAGTCTTTTATTGTTACGTCACAAAAGGAAGACAATTTATATTGAGATGTAGCTTACTGTTGAAATTAGGATCAACTGATTAAACTTCAGTTGGTCCAGGGGTCATGTCCCTACAAAACCATGTGGTGGCAGCAACTATTGATAGGAGTTATAGGTCGAGAAAAGCCCCCTTGGGGTGGTCCGCGTCACAATATGTATATAATTCTCATTTTCAAATGATTTATTGACTTTTCAAAACTCATAGGAATATCATATGGACATTAGTCTGTTAATCACACACATGCGCACACACACACTCACACTCATACGAAAATGTAGACAAAGATGGCACTCTGGGGGTTAGGGGCACAGCCGCCCCTTTCCAATTTTTTTATAGTCAAAAAGTGCCTCATTCTCTCTTATAATGTTAAGAAAATCTTGCTTTTACTCCCTTCAAACCATGGGAATATTTTAAGGATAAAAGGGGAATTTATCAGATAGGAAAGGGGGCAATTATAAAATTTTCATACATATACATGTACAGTGTAATAATGTATTTAAAAACAGGCACTGCCAAGAGAGAAAAAGAGCACTTATTAGAAGAGGATATAGCTTACTAAGTAATTACTATTACATGTAGTAGTAAAAATGGTCTTTATCAGAGAGAAAGTGATACTTTTCAGAAGGTAAAGGGAGGCACTTTTCATGTACCTTAAAAAGTTGGACTCTGCACTCCCTGCCCCCTTTAACACTAGTCTGTGTTGTGTGTGTGTGGGTATGTGTATAATTAACTATTTATAGTTTTCATTTTTTAATATTTAAAAAAAAAACAACATTAGGTCTTTAAAAAATATAATAATCAGGTAAAAAAAAAAACCACATAGCCCATACTGTATAAGCTGAAATTTTCGCTGTGGTTTTATTTTTACTAATTTCGTGAGTCCAGCATAGCCAAAATTTCCACTCCTGTACATGGCCATTGCTGTACATGAAAACAAAACTAAAATCATGAAAATAACAACTCATCAATATTCTTAAGGAGTCAAAAATTGTGAAAATATCTGTACACCAAAATATTGGCTTATAAAGTATTAGAAAATTGTGGTATCTCCCTGTTTCCTGTTTAATATAATCCTTTTGATTTTATTTTTTTGCTGGTGTTGTTGTTGTTGTTTTTTTTTTGTTGCTTCTCCCAAAGTTCAAGCCATTTCCATTCAAGAAAAATTCATAGAGACCCCTATTTTGCTCTTTATTAAACAATTTCATCCCCCTGGGTCATATCTCCCATACAGTTTATACACAGTTACGCATCAGTTTACCTGCCCAATGCTGTGGGGCGCCCTTCCCTCAAGGCGTTACATCGAACCCTGTACAAAATCGGCTCAGTGTCCAATCTTCCCCTCTCCATAATCTTTGGTTTTGTCTAGCAGACTGTGCATGAAGTGATTGATGATCAGTTCAGGGACTATTTGCATGGTCCCTAGACCAGTCATGTCATGCCATTCGGTGGATGTTTATCTTGCATGAGACTAATCTGTCACTTTTGTTACCATGCTAGAGGTGTTTTAACTTTGTATGCGGTATGTCACGGGGCAATTTTTCTCGCTCATTAATGTTTTTGGTTGGAATGGGGGGATAACGAGATCCAATAAACCTTGCTTTTATTCCTGAAACAACATTTCGAAAGAATTTTTGCCTCGGATGGAGAAATTTGGCAATTGTCTGCGATAATATCAGAGATGATTTGCACAACTAATTCTGTCATGTCATCGCATCTGAATTAAAGCAAGAAACTAAGTGTAAACTAATGCACTCATTACAACGCGAATATATAAGTTCACGCATTTCACGCACCTCTTCCCCAGGTCTTATTCCCCGATCTTCCCCAATCTTATTGGCTCAGTCAGCTTAGACTCATCTCTAACGACTTCCCCCACTGGATAATATCTTTGTGGTGGGTGTCGCTTTGATGACTTACAACACCGTTAAAACAGTTCTCAGAATACCGTTTAAAGACTTTTTTAGCAGTGTTGTAAATCAATAACTTAAAACAAAAGTTATAACAGAACTTAAAACACAGTTAAAACGGTGTTCAGAATACCACCCCTGGTAGAGTATTACATCATGATTCTATTGAGCTAAAAACTGTTTTGAAGCAAGATATGACCAATATTTTTGCACCCTTTCTCATCAGCATCACATGGCTTATTTCCACACGTAAATTCATTTCTACAAAGAATTATTCATCAAACTGTTAATTTGCAAGTTGAAATGGGTAGAATTTTCTTCTTCAGTTTGATATGAAAATGAAAATCTGTATGGTTTGGTGCCCCATGTCTGTGCAATGCCCATGTCTGCCGATATGCGTAACTGCGCGATTCTAACATCACAAAAGACGCTTGTTGTTGAATTGGGTTTTTTAAGACATGTATTAATCAGATATGATTATTTACGTCTGGGACCGACCTTTTACGTCACCATCCAAAAGACGTGACTCAGATTCTTACCTGAGTCCAGCAACAAACACATCATCTTCATATCTATTTTGATGATATGTATCAGTGAAAAAAATGAAGAAAAACCGGTGAAAAACATCTATTTTATGTAGTTTTATTCACATGCCTTGAAATTGCCACCTTTCATACAAAATATCCTGAACTGAGTACAAAGTGAATGAGTGCACAGACATGGGAACCTTGCTTTTTTTTAGTGTCAAATTGACACCATCGCCTTTTCTTGTGAAAACGACGTTGTTCTTACTCTACTTTTAATGAGATTTCGGCACAATTACCTTCTAGGATATGAGGATTAAAATGAGGTCAGCCATTAGAGGAATATCAAAGGAAAGGCTTGTCAATTTCAAGTGAAATGTTAGGTGTGCAGACATATGGCCCTCCATCATACAGATATAGCAAAGTAATTGGCAGTTTTCTACCTTTTGTTCATGAATACTCATAAATATCACTTGGACTTGAATACTAGTTTCGTAAATAGGTGCTTTTGATCCGGGCTGCAGACTGACTGTTAATGTTATGTTATGAAATGTAAACTGTTTTCCTTCTTATAGTGTGAAATGTGGTATGCTTTTTGTCCTGCAGGACATGGTGAAAGACTTCTTGGAGAAGAAAGAAAAGGGAGAACTGCTCATCCAGAAAGCATCTCAGCTTCAGAGTACAATTTTGAAATCAGTAAGTTCCATCTTTAAAGCAAACAGAAATTTATGTAAATGATAAGTATGCTATTTATATGTATGTTAAAGTTAATATTTCAGGTAAGAACTAAGAAAGCTCATTAGTTGAACCCTAAAAAACAATGAAAGATGAAATCCACATAGTATTTAGGTCTGTTAATCTAACTTAATGTTAGAGTTACTTTGTGGAGAAAAAAATACAGCGTTCTAAATGCTTAGTATTTTCAGCAATCTTAATCAGTAAGTTCCATCTTTAAAGCAAACAGAAATTTATGTAAATGATAAGTATGCTATTTATATGTATGTTAAAGTTAATATTTCAGGTAAGAACTAAGAAAGCTCATTAGCTGAACTCTAAAAAACAATGAAAGATGAAATCCACATAGTATTTAGGTCTGTTAATCTAACTTAATGTTAGAGTTACTTTGTGGAGAAAAAAATACAGCGTTCTAAATGCTTAGTATTTTCAGCAATCTTAATCGCATAATTGCCAACTCTACTGCTATAGGCAATAGATTACTGCTGTTCATAGAATTTAATCACCTACTGCTACCAGCTTTAAAATATTTTGTCAGTAAAGGGGCTTTCACATATCCACTCCGGGGCCCATATGGTGAGTAAAAACAGACATTTTGGCCAATTTCGCATGGTGCCTGGCCGGCTCCCTTACGGTTCCCACAGGCAACGGGACATTTTTACCAGTTGTACGGACGCTGCAGTGCTGAGCTGGCTGCTCCCAATTCTCCCGGCGTTTTCATCTGACCGTTAAGCCGTGGAAACCGTAGAAGGCCCGTGATGGCATCCTAGTGGTCCCATGCGGACTCCGGCCGGTTTTTCTGCCAATTCTTGTGAATAAAATTGGCAGGCTCCTTGCAGTGCTCAAGGGCACTGCATGACTATCCTGCAGTCCCCTCACAGGCCCCTCAAGGGTCCAGGGGGGTGTTTCATAAAGCTGTTTGTAAGTTACATACAACTTTACACACGACTGGAACATGTTCTCGGGTGCTAATCAGATTCTCAATCATTTACATGTAGCACAAGAACATATCACCAGTCGTGCATAACGTCGTGCGTAACATCGTGCGTAACTTACAAACAGCTTTATGAAACACCCCCCTGGGCGATATATACCACCCCGGGCGCCTGCTGTCCAGTGTCTGTCTGATGCAAAAATTGCCCCTCACAGTGACATTGAATCCACCTGCTTGATTATAAATGCAATGACATTGCCTTCAAATTCTCCCCCAATCTCTGTGTGTGCTGTGTGTGTGTGTGTGATCCGAAAAGGGGGGGTTACGAAGAGGGCCGTTGCAAGACATAATATACCGCAAATTACGACCAAGCTTTCAGGCACCTGCCCTTCATCAGGATCTGGAATCAATAATAATAACGACAGTACAGTAAAGTGCACATATGAAATGACAATAAATACATTAACAAAAAGAACATAAGTTATGAAACGATAAACATATAGACGGCAGAAATATACGAAAATAAGGTAGAAACGGTAGAAATCAATCGTATTATACTCATCAATATACAAGAATATACAAGGACTGGTCAGTTAACTTCCCAATTTCGGTATGAGTATTTGAATTTATTGTGTGTTTCTAGTGTGCTTGAGCTATAGTGAAGTGATATGGCTTGTCTGGGGGTCAGTGTTTACTTAGGCATGAAGGCGGATGGTCATTGGTCTGCATTGATACCACGTGGTCTTAAGGTTTGTAGTTTGGATATCCAATGAGACTCTCGTTTCATGATGGTCTTAATTTGTGGTATATTATGTCTTGCAACGGCCCTCTTCGTAAACCCCCCTTTTCGGATCACATATGATATGACGAAGAACCGCAAACGCACATCACCGAAACTGATCAGAATTATATATATATATATATATATATATACACATACATATATGCTCTGCCTCATCACAGACATCGAGCACTCTTAAGTTTATAAGGATAGCATTCACCAAGTGTATGTATCTATATATATATATATATATATATATATATATATATATATATATATATATATATATATATATATATATATATATATTTATGCAGGGTGGCCCAGAAAGAACAGAACATCTGTGATCCTTAATTTTAGCGAGATGAATAAGATTATGTGATAATTGTTCATATGGTTTGAAAGAGAATTTCTTTTCCTTGAAAATGACACCAAAATCATTAATTTTGGCTTGTGCATTCAGATATTAGGGGTCATTCCAGGAGGCAGTGAATTATATATATATATATATATATATATATACATACATCCATATATATGTGCCCAGCTACCTATTGCGCTCTGCCTTGGTAACGCTACCTGGATAATAATTTCAAAGTTTGTCATGTCATTTGTCCAGAAATTTGCTCAAATCATTTTCAATTCAATACGCTGAATTTTACTTTAGTAAGCCAACTTTAAGCCAAAATCCATACTGATATGCATTGTGATGTGATATTTTCAATGCGCAATTAATATGTCGCATCAATACGCTCGAATACGCTATGATATACTTTTGCGCTGCTCATGATGACTGTGTACAAAAACTTATACCTACCAATCAAGGCCTCCAAAATAATTGGCTTAAGTCACCTAGGTAGGTGTCTTAGATTTAGAGTAAAATATGGAATTGAATACCACATTCTGCTAAGTATTTTATCTAAGTAAAAAACTAAGCAAAATACTCATATTTTTGACTTAGGTATTGAATTGAATTCCGGCCCAGGGCCCTGTCTTATGAACAGTTGCGATTGATTCAAATCAATCACAACTTCAAGATTGATCTCAACTCCTATCTCTTTAGTACACAGTCGAGATCAATCTCAAAGCTCCGATCGATTTACAATTCTGTAACATGGCCCTGGACTGGTACAGGCCTAACATTTACATCTGTTGCCTGGATATCAACTTCTGAATTTTTTAATTGTGCAAGCGAGCAAAGTGAGCAAGCTAAAGTTTTGATACGTATTGCATTTTCGTTATCAAATATATCCGACAAGATAAAAAAAGGAAATATGAATAGACAACTTCACTACCTGAAAATGAAGTGGTGAGAGGCTCATCATGGTCTTTTCAAAAGACCGTGATGAGTGAGAAGGGATTTCACCCCTCCCTTTGTGATAATGTGCGTAAAAACTGTAAATGAGGGAGTGAATTTTAAAACAAACTTGGAGTTAGACCACAGTTGATACCTTGGATAATCGGCTTTCTGTCCAGAAAAACCCAGCAGGTGTGTCATAGAAGTCGATTGTCTGAGAAACTCGGCACTACAGCTGAGTACCGCAGGGTACCCATTAGGGGCCCTTAATTTTCTTAGCACTCATCAACATTGCACTTGACCAGGCAGCAAATTCCTAGTTGGATATTTGGATTGCAGAAAGTTGCCTAGTCACTTCACCAAGTATCCTCTCTGATGTGTTAGGATTCCTTCAGGAATGGTGTCACATTACAAATGTAGAGTTGAACTCAGCGAAATGTTAAATTATACGCGATTGTTTTGCTTGAAGTCAACATGTAAATGTACCTGCACAAGGAGTGGTTGAAATAGAAGGTAACCTGCTCCAGAATTGTGCTGTTGTAAAACTTTGTAAGAGCTACTGTCTGAATGAATCAGGCAGATTTGAAAAAAAATCGGAAGATGGCAAATTTCTTTTATATTTTGAAGTTTTGGCATATTCAGAGTTAAACTTACAAAAAAATATATTAGAATTTGGGCTGAAGAAGTTAAGACTTGTGTGAGAGTTATTTATAACCTTCCACAGGTCACAATACATGTACCTCTGAACTGCTACAAACATGTTCTGTGAAAATGTGGTGTCAATTTTCAAAGCAAGTTCCAAAGGGCCAAGATTGCCATCCCCAAAGCCCACTAGAAAATTTCTTTGAGCAAGTTTTTAGTGATGGAATTTAAAGAATCATAAAAAGGGGATGTTTTATGATTGTACAATGAAAAGGCCAATATTTCTGCTGAATTTAGCCAAGTTATTCTTGTGTTCACATATCTTCATTTTAAGAGTTCAGCTAATGCTGAAAAGGACACAGCCCCCCCCCCCCCCCCCACACAGGGTTTTGTAGTACATACTGTACGACTCCTTCATACACCAGTTAACTGAATTAAAACCCAGCTTAAACAGTGATTGGACCATTACCAAGATTACTGCTACACTTTTTATGAATACAACAGATTTAAACATACCTTTAATGTGGCAATACTCTGTTAACTGCAGGAAGATTTGTCAGTCTCTGTGGATGGATTTGTACACTTTGGAGACCATGTAGTGATCATGAATGAGGCAGCTGCAGACCAGGTGAGAACCCAACCTGGAGTAGAGCCACGCCAAGTCAATGCTCTAGCAGTCAACATGTCAGAGACCAGGATGCATGAAACTATGAAGTTTGAAGGAACATGTTCAGCCTCAGCAAGCAAGAATATGAACCCTTGTGTCAGGAACACCTTTGTCATCACACCGTAAGTGTTATACCTATAGGGTTCTTGTAGAGGTTTGTGCCGTACATGTGCTTGTCAGTTAATTAATCTTATGGTGATGGTGGAAGGTTCATGTTGAGAATGAACATCTTTAAGAAGACATCAGTCTGTATTTGCCACCCTTGATAAAGGTGAATTCAGTGAGAAGAGGAAGTACCTCATTCCTTGAAAAGCTTAATTTGCAGGCTACGGTCATCCGAACTGGTGTATAGAGATAGGACAGTGCGAAACGATGTTTTGAGAAAATTGAGTCTAAATCTAACCATATATTCCCACCGTTCAAGCCAAGCCAAGCCATCCAAGATATTAATTCCTGGAAAAATACATGACAGGGATGCTAAGGATCTCTCCTTAAAAGCAGTGTCTTTATTTTTCACTTAAGAAGAATTGGAGGAGAAATCACAAGAGAGCTAGATGCTTGTACTTTCAGTTTAGCAGGCAAGCTTTTCCACTGTACAAAAACGCCATAGACAATACAACACTTATGGCCAAACATTTAATGCGCGTGGCCAATCAAACTTTTGTATCGCTCAGTTTACAAGTAAAGTCAATGCACACCTATATATCAGTTTGCTGACTGTACTTTTAATGCACGCTTTCAACCATGCCATCATATCACTTTGCTGCAGTACACTTTTCAGTGGGAAGACATTTTTTACAAGATTGGTATGCCCTTGCATTAAAAACATTTGGATATCTCGAAAAGGAAAAGTTTTTATACCATGGAACTCTCGCCAGATGTAGAATACGACTTCTACTTTTATTTTCCGCAGGAAACTCAAAATTGATATTTTAACCCCAGACCCACGGATACAATGGTTCGGATGACCACCGACGATATAATGAATTGTATAGTAAAATATTTGGTACTCCTAAAAACAAATAGAGCAAAACTATGCTAATTTATTTTTTTGATAGATTGTATGTTATATCTTGGAATGTGAGCAATATCTAAATTATGCTAGGCATGCTACAACTCCTTTGCCAAGGAATATGTCATGGTTTCAGACAATGTATATCGAAGGAACAAAAATTTTACATTTCATTTTGCAAATAAGTCAGATTGTGGTCTATTCATTCATTGAAAAATAAATCCAGTCATCACACAATTGTTATTGAAGAACTTGTGTTTTTGGCTGGTAGTGTTTTTGGTTTTTTTTTTGTAACAGGGCATGTTGAAATCTGTTAGAATGATTTCATTAGATTCCTTCGGTCTTGAAACTTTTATTAAGACTTTTGATTTGCATTTTGGAAACAGCTACCACAAAGACAAAGGAACTGTAACTTCTTTCAAGTCTTTGCTAAAAACTCACTGTTCAAAACTGTGTTCAATTAATTTGATGTTATTCTTCCACATTGTATATACATGTATATTTATATCTTTATCTCAACTTCTTATTTCCTACATGTACTTTCATTGTTCATGTAACTTTCAAGTGCCTTGAGCATTATGTTGTAATGGATATGGCACTTTACAGAAAACTAATTTAATCATTAATACCTTTTTGGTTATTCTGCTTGCAAGATTTAAAAGGCTGACAATAGTAACCATTTTGGACCTCATTTTGGATTCCTATGACACATACCGGTAGATTCATTTTAGCACTTTCATATGTTATTAAATATATCCTTGATGTATCCTTTTAGTATCAGCTTGTTTATCAACCATACCAAAGGTGTAGTCTTGTCAAGATCTAATGCATTTGGATGTTTACTTTCAGAGTAAAAAATGACATCCCACCTGGAACCCCTCTCACATATGGTCAACACTTCAGACTGTGTACTCTTCCTGGTGTAGGCGGAAATGTAAGTTCACATTATATCCTTTTCCCATCACCCATTCATCTCATCTTTTAAGTATCCATGTATGCTTACACAGAAACTGGTAGATACAATTTTAGAAAGAAGGATCCATTTTTACAGACATAGTCTGACTTATGCATAGTATAGTAACAAGGGGGATGATGTGGTATTCCATTCATGATTTCCAGTGAACTTAAGTGAAAATTTCTGTGAGGAATGCTAAGATCACAGCTATACACTGCCACACTTCCGGACCCTTCCTCCCTGACAGCTCCCCCCCCCCAACAGTCTCAAACTTTGCTGGACACATCATCCCTAATCTGGTTGTCTTGTCCGTTGCCATAGGAATTTTCATCCCTGTCCCATTACCTTTTTTCTCACTTGTTTCAAGTTAACCTCTGGAGGAAAAAAATCTCAAGTTTAGCTAATTTGCCATTTATCTTCTAAAATCAAAGAAATGTGACAGAATGAAAACTGTATATAACTTAGAAAGCTGTAACCTTCAAGACAGAAGATTGAACCTTGCCATCAGTATTTTAACATTTTAACATCCAAACTGTTATAATGATCAAATGTTTATTGTCTTCAAAAACAATACATTGTCAGGAAAGATTATCAATGAAGCATATTTATGTACCGTACAAAAAAGTAGTTACATGTATTTATTTGTAGGTAATACCTAACAGTAACTGCCTTATCACTCCTACCGTTGGGTTCAAACCTGTGCCATCTCTTTTTAAGTTTTTCCTTATCCATATTTATTGTAACTAATGAACATTAGTATACAAATATTGACTGCTTGAAGGGGCATGGTTTAAACTATAGTCCAAGATGATCTCGAAACTGTGCTATGTCTCAAGACGAAGCTGAGGTTCGTTGAGGGGCAAAGTACATTCTCGAGATAACCAAGGAGCTTTTAATAGTTTTAACCATGACCCCCCAAATAAGCAGTCAATATTTGCTTTATGATGTATACCACATCCTGAGTGTGGATTCCCCCAAAGTGGATATTTGGTTGTTGAAATGCATTAATTTGAATGGACGCCGATCTTAGAGTAGTGCGTGTGTCTATTAAAGTGCGCATATCCTTTATTCACATAGGCATCTGGTGCATCTCTGCTTTTTACACGCAATGCCCAGTCAGTATTTTTTGTTGTACTGCCCAGCAGTCAGAAGTGAATTTCATGCCTGCAGATTTGATCAATCAGAGGCCTAGAATCCAGACATGCGATATATGTTATCAGATAACAGAGATACAAGCGGATGATTGAGCAGCAGCTACTAGTTTGAAAAGATTTCACTGTACTATATTCACATGTTTTGATATAATATATTTATCAAAACATATCATGTTTTTGATATGTTTTGATAAATATATTATATCAGTGATTTAATTTGTTACTTAAATGCGTTTTTCATTGACAGCTTTTCATGCAAAGCGACCGAGTGTCCTTTCATTCATCTGCTGAGAAGTCCAGACAACAACTTATCTCCTTTGTAGATGAGGTCCAGTCTCCTTACCTGACAGAATGGCGTATCCTCTGTTTTAATCCTCAACTTAGAATGGAATCAGAGGGACTACCTGTCCCAGTAAGTCAGTGATTGCACTTGGGCATACATGTATCTTGGAAATTTGAATCCATTGTAATTATGCACTCAGAGTACTATTGTAGGATTACATTTCATGCAAAATATAATAATGAACAAATCTGGAAAGTACTGCAAGTTTAATGAACCGGTTTTAATCATGGTATTCTTTTTTTAAATTGTGAATTTTTATTGGTGTTTGCAGATATCATCTGCCAAAATGTAGATTTAGACTGAATTCATATCTCATCTAAATGAATGTTGGTTTAGTTAATATCTAAAATAACACTAAAAATATCAAAGTTGAAGAAAAAAATAAATCATTAAATATCAATTTCAAAAATAATTTACAGAAGAATTTAAAATGTTTGTGAAGCTAAGAATGAGCTTTATGGATAAAAATACTATCTGCAAGACCTTTTTTGCTTCATTTTCAATAGAAATATACATTTATACATACATTATTTGCATAGATTGTATAGAAATAGATATAAATAAAAACATTAAGTTAGTATTCTTTATACAATACTCGATGTGTCCAGGCAGAATGTTGATGGTCCAAGTCATGGCAAAGGTCGGGAAGGGGGGAGGCTTGAAAATGCCCAGTGCAGTACTATTATTATTTTGTTTGGCGTGACCTGTGCCTGGCGAAAAGCGAACTGAATCACTGTCACCCGTGGGTCTCTCCTCTCGATATAACTGATTGGGGAGTGTGCAGATGGACCACTACACTACGGGGTTTCCCCCTACTCTTATACGAATAGTGCAGTGGGTACAGATTAATGTGGATCATGATAGCTGTATCAAATCCACTGCATTGTACTGCTCTGAATAATGAATGTGCTGAAGACTGATATGGGAGATATAAAAACGGAAATCTGCCAACAGGTCTGAGAAAATGTGTAGATGTGTAAAGTATTCAAAGAATATGCTTGACCTCAGTAGAGGAGCTGTTAACAGTGCTGCTTTGGAATTAGGATGCTACCCATTTCAACTTTGAAATGAATGATTGGTTTCTGGTGACACTTTAGAAATTCTAATTCTAATTTCAATATTGCATATCACTCAAACATGAAAATAACAGGTTTTGCCAACAATTACAAGTACTTTTGAAAGATTCATCTGTTTTTGTTCATACATGGGACACTAAAATTATTTTTTCAAACGACAACTCATAAAAGCTAAATTGGTAATATCTACAAGAAAAATATACTGAGACATTGAAGAGATTTTTCAACAAAAACAGTGAGGTGTATTTATAGCAAATTTTGAACTTATATGGACCTAAAACATATATTGTATAACCTAGAAATGTATTTGTCATTAGATGTATAAATCACCTATCAAAAACCACCTAGAAATAAGAATTTTTGTAGCAGCAATAAATTAATCTCTGAAAAGAAAAGACACACTCACAAAAATAGAAATAGATTTGACAATTATGTCCCATGTCACAATCGGAAGTACTGTAGAAGCCCAATTCCACGTTGTTTGCCCATCTTATGAAATAGAAAGAGAAACATCCATAATAACATAAAACCCTCATTTAAAGATATAATGTAAAAAGTTTATTTACATCTTACAATATAATTACTATGACATAAGTAAAATCTTTTATTACTTCAATTAGCAGAGAAAGATATAAGCAGCCTCAGAAATAACTAGATCTTTTTTATTTCTTGTATAAGTACAAAGAGTATGGCAGGAGGCTTACATGTACATGATAAAGTTATTGATTATATTATAGCAATGCATCACATATAGCTTTTCACATTTCCCTTTTGTTTATTTGCCCATTTCAACAAGTCATGTAAAATGTGTTATCGTTGCATCTCTCTTCCACCTCCCCTGTTGCATTGATGAAAATCTAAATTGTGGATTTTAATTCTTTAAATTTGATTTGATATGATTTGATGTGATTTGCAATTAGTAAGATGAAAGTTATGGTGTATTGTCTGTTGATATCTTTTGTTTTTCCTATTTTTGTTTAATGTTTACAGGCTAACCAGAAAATCATATTCAACCACTGTAAATCAAATCAGGATCTATGTGTTATTAGTGGCATGTCTGTGAGGTATGTGCAATTTTGTACAAAGCTATTATACCGTAGGGCTCCATACAGAACCAGGAATTTCAGTCCTACCCCCTACCAAGAAGTTTGTGTGAAAGCCTTGGTATTACCACAATCATAGTCGGAACAGACATTTTAGTTCATTTTTGTCAAGCCACCGAAGATGGAGCAAGACTAAAGGGAGGTTGTAAATCACAGATCAAAACCATACATTACAGTTTGCCTCAGGGCTCAGTTTTGGGCCTTCTGTTGCTTTTATTATATATCAATTATATAGTCAAGTTTTTCAAAATTATTTTCATACTCCCATGTGCTGATGATACAAGTTATTGCTCTCACATAGTAATCCACACATTTTATTGTCATTGGCAAAGAGATGAAGAAGCTTGATGAATGGTTTTGTTGTAATAAACTCTTATTGAATGCCAAAAAGTCAAAAAGTGTAATTTTTAGGTCAAAGGTTTAAAAGGTACCAGTGAATATTAATCCTTTAATTATTAGTGGCCAAGTTAGTTTGCACAGTGAAAATGTTCAGTTTTCTGGTGGATATTGATGGATATTGGACATGGAAATGTCACTTGAAAATTTGTGTTAAATGTACCGTGAAGCCTTCTACATCCACATTTATTATGTTGTATTATTATCTATATGAGGTAGTTTTCCATGTCAATTATTTTCCATATTGTACATTCTCTTATTTCGCAACGGTCAATGTTATACCATATTTTCTCTCTTCTGGGTTTTCCCATTGACTTTGTGTGTAAATTACGCAGCAGGCAATATTCAAGAAATCCAATTTGAAGCGGTTTGAGAAGCAACGCAAATCATCCTATGCACAAAATACAAAGATACGCAACATGCAATGCGCAAATACATAGATAACTTCATAAAAAGGAATAAGCAATACTACTTTTGTGATTGAAATTAATACATACATGTTAAAACTGAATGGTTGGAGAGATGATTGTTTTTATTAAATTACATTACATTTTACATAACTTTCCTGTGGGGTAATAAATGATAATAACAATATTGACTGCATTGAATGATATACATTTACAACCTGTATTGCCCTCTCTGAATCCAGTATTGCTGTGCCTTTGGGTTGGGCAATATTGGATTCAGATTGGGCAATATAGGTTGGAATATCTTTCAGTGCCATTCAATATTAGAAAAGCAGAATAGTTACATATGAACCTTGATTTATATTCTGAGGAAATGGAGGGGTCCATTTAAAAGCATAGCTTGTAGTTTTTGGACAGAGTCCCTAAAACAGAAATAGCAGACAAAAGGTGAAGTATATAAATAGCAAGAAAAAAACGAGATAGTGGTCAACAGAGACGCCTAGAACAGGTGAATATTTGGAAGCACGTAGAGGTACGAAATTATTTGAATGAAAGAACAAAACAGCTAAATGTTTGTTCAGAGTTAAGAGTTACAGACAGACATGAATTTACCATGCAAAATGGAATTTTTAAAAAAAAACTAGATTTCCAACATTAAATGACTTATTCTTGGGTTCTAAAGGAGTTAATGGTAATTTGTAATATAATGAAAATAACACTCGAAAGGATTTCAATTTTCATCAATAGGAACATTTTTATGTAGTCCCCAGGGATGCCACTTTTCAGACAAAAGTAGGAATTCCTACTTTAGCAATATATTTTTATCCATAGAAAACACCTTTCTTTGTGCACAAAAGGGCCCATTTTAGACGATTTTCCAACTATTTTATCAATTCTAAGTGGCATCCCTGAGTCCCATGTGTATATATTTCAATATTGTAAATGTTAAAAAATGACAGAGGAGACATCACTCTATGGTTGATAATTGTGTATGCCATCCATTATGCATGAACTTCCCACCTACATTTACAGAGCTAGACTGCAAATTTCTATTCCAAAACACAGATCCAGCATTTTGTAGAATTAAAAAGAACCTTTTAAAATGTGACATACTGGACAAAAATACATTTGACCTAATGACCTTTGACCTTTCAAACATAAAGGCTTTTCATATTTGGGGATTTTTTTTATGTTAATGTAAAATTTACCTTAGTCTCATCAGATTTCATTGACTTTGTTATGAGAACAGCAGAAATGTCTGTTAACGTTTCAGTATGTATTTAACCATAATTTACCATGAAAAATGAGAAATGTGATCTTTGGGTTGAAAAATGGCCATTTTAGCTCTAAGTATTAAAAGAAAGTTGTTAATCTGAATATTGTTCTATACAGTTCGGAGCATGCATATTCAACTGACCTAGAAGGAAAATGCTCAAATTGTACTTAATATTTTCACAGATATTTGACATTTCACCATGGAATTACTTCTTCCCCTTACTCAAAGGCAATCATACTTATTGCAGATGTGTACATGTCATGACATTGTGTACATGTATATTGCAAAACCACTTGACAATGTCCTCTCTCACCACTGTACACTTTATTACAGAACTCCATTTGGTAGGGAGTATGAGGTTGTCGCCCACACAGACTTGGACTCGCACAGAGCAGAGAAAGATGTCAACCACTGGCTAATCAAGACTGGTGAACCAGCACAGCCTACTCAACTGGCCAAGACATTGCCTGTAGGTGATCAACAGTGAGAACTGATGAGATGAGGACTCCAGTCTTATTTCAGAGCTAAAGTGATAGGGAAGGAAGTTTAAACTTGCACTGACAATTAATTTTATTTCGTAACTTATGAAGGTACAATGAATTGCTTTAAATATAGGAAATCACCTTGAACGGTTTACTCACTTGTTAAAAGTGTCGAAGTTAATCATCTCTATTAGATAAGGTGGTTTGTATAATTCATCAAATAATTTCAGTGAAATTCCATAAACAATAAACAATACTGCGTTAGCGGGACTCCCGGATACAAAGGAACAAAAGAATGTCCTCCTAATGCTGATTTATGTATATATATATATATATATATATATATATATATATATATATATATGGTCTGGACTTGTTAAACTTCCATGTACTGTATCACATCTGTCCTTACATTGCCACATGTTAGCACTGTACACACAGTATCTAAGTATTCCATTGGGATTTAATTTCATGCTCTCCTGTACATGTACTAAAAACTGAATATGAATATGTTGCTCTGTGAAACTGATTTTAAAGGAACCCTATACCACCGAATAAGTGTAGGCATGCTGAAAGAACAGATGTTTCCCTGCCTTTTTATTCATGAGCTGATGAATTGCCTTTTAGACAGGACATGGGCATAGCCACTTTCTCTATAATGTGACGTAGCAGGCGAAGTTGTACATGAACTATACACCAAACTTTAGTTGGAAAGTGTTTTCAGTTCTATAACAAAACCTTGACTTTTCAGTGTAGGAAATCATAGCTGTAAAGGTCAAAATTTCATTTAGAGTAAAATATATAAAACAGGGAAATAACTGTAACTTTAATTATTATTGTGAAATACTAATATACATGTAGCAGTTTACAAATGAATTTTCATTTGTGCGAAACCTTACCCCTACTAATTCAATTTGTGTTCTGACATTTATAGTATAAAAGAAAACAGGTAAATGATCACCAAACACATGAGGGAAAGAACATCCATGGATTTGAATACTATACAAACTTTGCTTAGAACGTTGCGTCTCAAGAAAATGACGATGAGGGAGAGAACATCCGTGAATTTGAATACGGTACTATACAAACCCGAATCGACTTTGCTTAGAACATCACATCACAAGAAAATGGCGATGCCCATGTCGTGATGGTGTGTAATTATTCTTCCTTTATACCTTTCTCATATATTTTGAATGGAAATCTTATGGATTAATGGACAAAAAATGTCAAGATGAATTAAAAAACAAAACTGACTGTAGATAAATCCCTGCCACATTTTGACAGGATGCACCCATCATCGTCTCATTGTACCATCTCATTCTACTTTCTCATTCTACTGTCTGACGTTGATGGGTGCATCCCATTGAAACGTAGCGGGGAATTATCTACAATAAGTTTCAGTATTTCATTTATTATCTTGACATTATTGTTTTAAGACCGAATGAATAATAACTTTCATGAATTAATTAATGTGCAAATATACAATAAACCTCTTGGAATAACTTAAGTTAATGCTTAGGGCTTGGTTTCCTTTAACAAAATTAATCAGTGTTAGCATGGAACTGTGCAAGCATTGAGTCGATTCTATTAGTTTATTTCAAAATTTCCTGAAATAACCAACTTGAATGTCACTTCGTATGCTGTGTTTAGACTGCAAGGATTATAGTTTTTTGTATGTCCTCTGTTGTGAGAGAATCATCAATCCTAACAAAACAATCTTCCACTTTCTTATCACCTTTATCTCTGAGGAGAGTAAGTTTTAGTTTTCAAAGATGGGTTGAATCTCATTATGTTCTGTTTATATATATATATTGAGCACCATCTAGTATTTGGACTCTTTGGGAGTATTTCCAGCTATGCAGGAATTCATTTGATTCTAGTCTTATTGCTTCCATTGCTTCATGATCAGTACATCAAAACAAAATTTCACTTTGGGTGCTAACAAAAATTTTCATTGCAATTGCCAAGGGATTTCTAGAACAGAAGGAATGATCAACTATTTTACGTCAAATTTAACTCCACAGAGCTCTAGGTGCAAAAGTATTGCTTCAAAGCAGCCTCCAGACTTCTTGTATTCCTTCAGTAAAAACGAAAACCAAGTTAAGGATTTCTACATACCTACAAATAAAAGTCTTTACCTCTCTGGAGAATCTTCAAAATTCACAATTTGACAATTATTTTGATGAAAATAAATCAGTTTTGCAGAAACTACAAATATTTTGCCTGTGTTGTAGCATGAATCCGAAAAACGGAAATCAAAAGTGCATTAGTGCTGCAGATGTTTATGTCACATTGCAATTGCCAAGGGATTTCTAGAAGGAGTATAGCCAAATTTGAGGCAGTTTTGAAGCACGTAGAGCTCCCTGGAGTTAGTTTAACCCTCACAGTATATGTAGGGTATTTCAGATTGTCACATGTTATGCCATTCCACTTTCTAATTTTTCCAAGTCATGGGAGAGAGCTCAGTATAGCACAGTACAGAAAGGATTAATGGAGATAGCTTCCTAGGTAGCTGAGCAAAACAGATTAGCTCAAAAAGACAAATCTGGAACACAAGTGGTACAAACAACAGTATGCATCTTGCACTTTAGAAGTTTCTTTTCATGCCACTATACATTGTATTTCTCTTCAGTTGTGAGTGTGGTCCCATACATGCTTCTTGCTTGAATAATATTTTGCTTGTTAATTGACTACATTCAAAGAAATCTGATTTTCAAAAAGGATGGGGGGGGGGGGGGGGGGGAGGGGTGGTATAAAAACTTTGTCATAGAATTGGCAGATTAGCCTCCAACTATTGAACATATTTTATAAAGGAGGAAACTGAATTCTCAGTAAACACAGTGTTGTCACTTGTACTATTTGTGGTCTTCTCTTGCACTATGACTATTAGCTGTGAAATAAATTGGTGATTTTTAACTACCCATGCAAGAAAGTAGAAGTGAATGTGATCGGTTTGTCACGTACGGGTATTTGACAAATTTTCAAAGCAGTGTTTTAGTGCCTTGATACTCGGCCTTGGCCTTAAAAGGCCACTGCAACCCAAATTCAAGTTGATTCCTATTGATGTGCAGGGCCAAATACAACTCATACTTCCTCATTTAAACATTAAAATATGTTTCATAGAACTTTGAATATTTTTTTTAACAATTTTTTTCAAAACTGCTAAGCTCCACCCTAAAAAAATGCTCTAGATCTCATTCCTGCAATGACATCACCTGTCAGTCATCAGTCAGCTTCTACAATAGACAGTGGCATGTGTGGTATTTAACAAAATAACAACTATCACACAGTTGCTACCTGGTAGTGTTATGTATATTCTGTTTCAACATGGCTTCGCCGATTCACATAAAGGGGACTATGCCCTCAAACGGTATAAACGTTATAGTGTATGGTTTAGACACAACAGTATGTAACTTCCCGCAGCTCAGTAATTGCCCACAGTAGAATTCCACGCTTTCATACAATACCTCCACATTACTTTTTTTTGCTGGTGATGCTACAGCATGTCTGACATTGCAACTCCTATGTTAGTATTGTAAACAGGTGTTGAGCTCTGGCAAAGTTACATACCATTGTCTCTCATTAGCTCACTAATGACTGACATGATTAGGTCACTGCAGGAATGAGATTAAGATGGCCCCATGGCCCCTAAGGGCAGAATCTGAGATGTCTAAACTAATAACAGCACCAAATTCTGTACACAGGATTTGAGGGTGGAGCTTGAGGTGCAATCACACATGCCGATTGAGACGGCGCTTCACGGCGGTTCGGCAATCCGCATGGACCACCAAAGACCATGTTAACACCATACACAAACCCTAGTCATCCGTCACTCCTCGGAAAACTATTCAAAACGCGTTTAAAGAGTTCCGCCATCGCTTCAACACAGTTCACGGCAACCGCCGTATAAATCGGCGATGTGTGATTGCGCCTTTAGCGGGTTGAAAAAATTATTCAAAAATTGTTTAGAAATCTATAAAACATATTTAGATGTTTGAATAACATAATCTGAGTTGTATGCAACCCTGCACATCAACAGGAATCAATTTGCATTTGGTTGCATTTTGGTTGTAGGGGCCTTTTAAGGTGCCTTAAGATCTTTTTTTTTTTTCAATGCCTTGTCCTTGGTCTTGAGGGTTCAAAGCCTGCCTAATAAAAAAAAAAAAAGAATCAAGGCATTTTCAAGGTATGAGGGATTTCATACTTTTCTATCTGTTTTTATTTGGTCTGTCAGTCATGACAGATCATCTCTTAATTTTGTCAGAATTTTCTTTAATATTCTTTTATATTAGTTTGGTTGCTTTGTTTTATTTAACTATAATAAAGTTAAAGCAAGATCTAGCTGAACAATAAATTGATATCACAATGTTATTTATATCAACTATGTATTAAAGTTTTTGAAATGTTCACTGGATTTTCATTACAGACAATTCTTTAAGCTATTATGAATCTGAACTCTTTTCATCTTAATTGTGTTTGTGTTTGAGTGCTAAATATTCAATTAATTCTTCAGTCATTGTTTTATTTATTTGGGGATGCATGGTATTGCTGATGCCCTCACCTATTCAAAAAGTGCCCCTCACAGTTCCTCCCCTCCTCTGTATAGTGAGACCAAATTAAATTTTCCATAAACTGTTTGATGTTCGTCTTTCATAACAAATGAACAAATGGGAGAGGGGATATTAATAGTAGCCCTCAAAAGGCAAAAAAAGCAAGGAAAAAAAAATATAATCCTCGAGCAGAGGTGCTCCTCCACTTCCACTGTGCGAGCCAGACGTTCCGCCACCTCTGTCCACAAGGGTTGTGCATCAGTGGAGTGGCATAGTGACAAAATATACTCGAATTGTGCACTTTGGGTTAATGGCACCAAATTTGGCACAAATGTAGATAAACAAATTCAGATGTGGGGACATCTCAGATTCTGCCCTTAGGGGCCGTGGGGGCCATCTTAAAAAAAAAATGGTCCACCATAAGGGCATATTTTTATATATACAAAGTCCAAAACCTGATGTGAAAAGTTAATGTTAGGTAATACAATCAATAAGTCGTATCCAAATGTTTCAGGGCTGAAATATTTCAGAAAACATAATTTAGGGACTTCATTTGATAAAAGGGAACCATTTAAAAAAAATGAATATAGCCCCCAGTTTACATCTGTTTTGTAATAAGAGCACCAAATTCTGTACACAGGTAGATTAAAACAAAAAGATTAAGAAGTGGAGACATCTCAGATTCTGTCCTGGGGGGGGGGGCATCTTTAAAAATTGTCACCATACAGGGGCACTTTTTCTGTATACACAGTTCAAAATCTAATGTGGAAAGTGTATTTTAGATAATATGACATCAATAATACACATTCACATGTTTCAGGGCTGAAATATTTCAGAAAATATATTCTAGGGGCTTGCTTTGATTAAAAGAAAAAAAGAGGGGGAGGGCTTTTTAAAATGAAAAATAGCCCCAGTTTACATCTGTTTTGTGATAATAGCACCAAATTTGGCACACAGGTACATGTACAGTTGAAGCCAAAAGTTAACATACACCTAGCCAATTCCACACAAAATGTTCACCTACCAAAATCAGAAAATCTACTATTTCTTCAGAAATATTTGTGCTACCATAACAAGTTAGATACCAAACAAAAGAGCTTATCATGCTCTTTCATCTGACTAGCATCTCACTATTGCTGAGTTATATCTCAGTGTAATTTTATATTAAAAACCTAATATTTGGGCAAAAATTATGTCATTCATTTTTTCCTCACTTTTCTTTAACAAAAAAAATTCAGATTTGCTTTTATGCTGTAAATTTAGATGAATGGAACAAGAAAGGAACAAAAATAATATGTTATTTTTAAAAACAACTTTAAAAGGCTTGAATTGAAGGCTATTCATTTGGGGACCAAAAGTTTACATACACCTGGGCAATTCCAAAAAAAAAATGTTCACTTGACAAAAGTCATAAAAATCTACAATATCTCCTGAAATATTTGTGCTACCATGACAAATTTGATACCACATGAGGGAGCCAATCCTGCTCTTACTATTGACTGGCATGCTGTGAGGACTGAAATGCGTTCAAGTGTGATTTTCTTTTGAAAAAAGACTTCTGGCAAAATTTGGACAAAATTTGATGTCAGTCTTCGATACAAAAATGTTTTTTTTTTATATTTTTGCTCAATATTCCTCAAAACTAGCAATATGCCACCCTCTTATCACTCGCATTTGTTCCATTCATCTAGATCTACACCAAAAATCAAATCTGAAATGCTCTTGGAGAGGAAATGTGAGCAAAAAAACATAAAATGTTTGGGTATTAAGATTAATATGAAATTTTGCCCAAATATCAGGATTTTGGAAGAAAATCACATCACATATACTTTAGGCTTTTTTTCTTTTAACCCATTCGTGACAGGAATTATTTGAAGCCTAATTTGATCAGCTTTTATTCTTCAAATTGGCAACACCAACATTTTTATTTTATTGCTACATTTTTCTTATAAAACATCATGTATCTGAAATGAATATAAATCGACAGAAATTACGATGAGACGTCAAAAAGTTGCCAATTTGCAGGGGAAAATGGTGATTTTAAACTTCTATCACATTGCCAATTTAAGGATTTTAATGCTTATTTTCCTCTAAAAAAATTTCAGCCTCAAACAACGAATATTGACGCAACCAAAATGGGCACAGTATATGTAGAATTTTTTGCTCTTTCTGCTCATGTATTTGGTATTATTTTTAGGACTTTGCATCAAAAGATATTAGGCCAAACCACAAAATGTGGACCTCTGTCACAAATGGGTTAATGTTTCAAATTTGACCTGTACTTGGGAAATGGATCTCAGTAGCCTTTCTCTTTTTAATTTTTTTCTTTTGGTACTGTGCCCTTTTCACCAATTTAGGAAAATAGTCTAAAATAGTCTAAAATGGTCAAAATTTGTTTGAAATAATTTAATCGAAAATGGTATCAAATGTTATGAAATGTGCAGTGGTGGCACCAGGGGGGCATGGGGGGGGGGCATTTGCCCCCCACTCAGAAGCTTTGCCCCCCCCCCCCCCCCCAGAAATTTTGAGGACTGAAAAGAAAAATTATACAGTAATTTGTAAAAGAGTAGATGTTGTCATAAGCATCATATTCAAGCTGTGAAGTGCTCTAAAATACCATTTTCCGCTCTTCAAAACTTGAAAACCAAAAAAGTGGTTATTTTTGGCTCGCTCTCTTCGCTCACTCATCATATTTTTATATTTCTCTTCTAAAATGCGATTAAAAACAAGAAAAGTAGCCATTTTTGGCTTGCTCGCTCGTCATATTGCAGAATATTTATTCGAAAATGCAATAAAAAAACCAAAAAAGCGGTTATTTTTTGTTCGCTCACTTCGCTCGCTCACAAAATTGATATTAAAATGTGTGTAAGAGGAAAAAAAAAAGTCCAAAAATTCAATTATCCCCCCCCCCAATCCTCAAAGTGGATTTACGCCGGCGACTAAAACTCGCGCTTCACGCTCAATTTTTCCATACACGCAAAAAAAATTGACTGCCCCTGCCCCCCCCAACATTTTCTTTTGCCCTCCATTTGCCCCCCCCCCCCCCCCACTTTAACAATCCTGGAGCCGCCACTGGAAATGTGGTACATTTCGCTAAGAAAACAGTTATCAAAATTATGCATCAAAATAGTGTTAAAGTATAAAGTATCCATTAAGGTAGAAAGGTGGAGAAGAAAGTAAGGATATTAAACTAAATTCCAATGCGATAGGCTACCTTTATGCATGAACGTACAGACTCTGTGGAAGTTGACAGCAATTGATATAAGGAACAATCACTGTGCCAAAAAGAAGAGAACTCACCATCCATGTGACATTCACACCTACAGAAATATGCTGTATATTGTGAAACCATCTACTAATTTGAAAATAAAAAAACTCTACTGAACATGGGCGTCAATCCAAACTTGAGCATGGGGGGGGGGGGGGGGGGACACAATAGCTTGTCACCTTTCCAGTTACTTTCAAAGTTATACTTCATTATATTGCTATTACCCCCCCCCCCCCCCCTCTCTCTCTCTCTCTCTCTCTAGTTATGCTCTTTCATGCTGTTTAGTTTTCATATGTGACTGGTTCATTTATTGTCCATATTAAAGGGGAAGTCTAGACAATTTTTAAAATTTCACATCAGGTACAGTACATAAATCAAGAGTTACATACAGATTTGGAAAATTTATTGTGGTCCTGGACACTGGCGTAGCCAGGAATTTTCAACAGGGGGGCCAAGGCGACGGTGTGGGAGAGGGGTATCACCCCTCCCTCAGTAGGGAGATTTTTGAAAATCGTGCATGAAAATGGCATTTTCTGCACTAAAATTCAGTATTAGGGGCAACTTATATGTGAAGTGACATAATGGGGGGGGGGGGCAAAGGGAGGGAGCAAAGTGACCAAGCAGGGGGGGGTGTGGGAGGGGGTATCCCCCTCCCACGGTTGGGAGATTTTTGAAAATTTGTACATGAAAATGGCATTTTCTGCACACTAAAATTAGGGGTTACTTACATGAGAAGTGGCATACTTGCGTTTTGCAGGGTAGGGGTAGGGTAAGTTAACATGAAGTGGACTCGAAAGTTTTTTTTTTTCTTTCCTTTTTTTTTTTTTTTTAATCTTTTGCTCGCCGATCAACGGGGGGGGGGGGCTGGTGCCCCCCCCCCCTTAGCTACACCAGTGCTTTCAACTACTGTAAGGAACAGCATAGAGGGGTGAGCACGCACGGCCAAACCCCCGCTTGCTCTAGATAGCCTGCATGGCCTGCATGCATGCATTATGCCAATGCTGTAATGGTCAATCCCGTCTCAATGCACTGCACTTGGCTCTATCGTCCAAAACTGAGAATGCACTGAAAAGTTTAGTACCGTAAACTGGGGTGGCTTTGGACAAATTTTAACTATTTATATCAATATCTTCATTATGAACAGAGGAATTCTAGGGGTAATGTGGGGGTTGGCAAGTACCAATAAAGAGGAAATTGTGTTATATAGAACTCCCTGCGGTTTATTTTATTTCATGATTATTTTTTTGGTCAAAGTTTGTCCAAAGTGACCCCGGAGTTTGGGGTGACTTTGGACAACCATAAAAATCCCCTTGCATAATCACCTGTACAGCTAAGTGTCTAAAGTAAACCTCCTTATGGGGGAACTATGGACTACAATAATAATTTTTTTTTAAATCTTAACAACTCCAATTTGTTCAATTTTTTTCAACAGCCACCAAATAATGACTTACAAGTACAACTTGTACATACGTTTTGTGGTGGTATTTTGGCTACACATGTAAGAACTTTCATTTTAAAGAGGCATTAACAGACACTTGGTTGCACACTTTTTTTCAAGATTTTGTAATCAAATTTGATATTTTGAATTCTTATTAGCCTAAATATTCATAATAGTAAATGAACAAATTTGAAAAAGGGTAGTTAAGCAGGGCAATGCATGAATTTTCTGTGGATCTGTTACTTGCGATTAGCACGGTTAGTAGTTGACTATCTGGTTAGCTTTGGACTACAATACATTTTTTTTTTAAAAATCCTAACAACTCCAATCTGTTCAATTTTTTCAACAGCCACCAAATAATGACTTACAAATACAACTTGTACATGTACATACGTTTTGTGGTGGTATTTTAGCTGCAAAATTTTGCTAACAATAAACATGTAAGAACTTTCATTTTAAAGGGGCATTAACAGACACTTGGTTGCACACCCTTTTTTCAAGATTGTGTAATTAAATTTGATATTTTGAATTCTTATATGCCTAAATATCCAAAATAGTTAATGAACAAATTTCAAAACGTGTTGTTAAACAGGGCACTGCATAAATAGTTACGTAGCTGTCGAACATTTGGTACTCCTTTGATGTCCAAAGTCACCCCGTACGTGAAGCCAAATCATGGGGTGAAATTGGACATGACCTATTTTCAGATTTGCAAGGGTGGTCAGGTATCAAGACTATACAGGTGGGTTCATGATCCCTTTATGTTCACTTCCCAACCAGTAGGCTTGAGCTTCCATTCTTCTGTATTTCTGGAGTACCAAAAGTTTGACAGCCATAAAAATTAAGCATTTTATGGACCCTGCAAAGAAAAGTACAAAAACAATATAAGGCAATGAAATATACAAGAGCACAATGGTCATTCATAATATTCACACATTCCCCTAAAATAACATACAGAAAAAATACTGGAAATACCACAAGGAAAAGAATGTAAAATGAAACAATACTTTTTTTTCTGTTGTGTCCAAAGTCACCCCTATGTCCAAAGTCACCCCAGTTTACGGTACATGAAAATTTTTTGACATTGTTAATTTTCAATGGGAATTTAACTATCATCTCCTTGGCAAGGTATACAAAATCACTGTCCTCGGTGGTCCCCCTCCTTTTCTGACAAAACATGGGGGGGGGGGGACATTTGATATGATGTCCCCCACCCCAAAAATCGTGGGGAGGGACGCGTCCCCCTGTCCCCCACCGATTAATGCCTATGCTACAGAAGTAATTAGAAAAATAAAGAGAATGGCTACCGAGATCCTTTTTCCAAGTATGGGTCAAATTGAATTTTGCATACCAAATTGTACAATGATACACAATTTCTTATGATTTTAGAGTCATACAGAAATGATTAAGGTGGCAGACCGCCTAGGCCCGGCAGAAAAAGAGATGTCTCCACATCTAAATCTGACGAGTTATGCAAGCCGGAGGAGGAATGCATCATTTACCAACTTGGCTGTCTCCTACCCAGAGGGATCAATGTGTCTCTTCGCTCTTTTCCTATCACGTAATTTGCCTTCTTCCTTTTCTTCTTCTTTTTCTTTTCCTTTATGCTGCTCCTCTCCTCTCTCTTTTTTCTTCAAACCTTGGTCCTTTCTTTTCTGTTCTCCCCTTCTTTTCCACTTTCCTTGCCCCCTTTTTCTCTTCCTTTTTCCATCTCTTTCTCTCTCTCTCCCTATCCCCTCTCTCTGCTCTCTTTTTTTTTTCTCTTCCCTTTTCTCTCCATCTTTCTCTCCCTCTAGTTCTTTCTCCCTTTTTTTCTCCTGATGTATTATGTCACGTATTGGGCATATCCCACTGCCTGTTTCATACCTGCCAACTGTTCCTATTAAATAGGAATATTCCTATTGTTTGGAACAGGAAATTGCCATTTTGACCAGTGTGTTCTTATTTCTGTACAAATCTGTAATATTGTATAGGAAATTTAGGAATGTTCCTATTTTTGAAAATTTCTTCATAATTTTTTCCTATTTCTTGGCTCTCAGGGTTGGTAGGTATGCTGTTTCCACGCAACCATTTTTTGTTTGCTTTTGATATGATGCATACCATAACGCTCAATAAATTTTGTCATTCCTTGACAAAGGGCTATGCCCGAAATATTGGAAATATTTTCATCTCTACGTTTTTTATTCTAATTCGTCTTGTCTTCTTTGAACTATATATATACATACTGTATATACACTCAACAAAAAAAAAGAAAGTAAACAATTCAGATTTTTCATAGAAGACTTTCATAAAAATCAATATATTATATATCATATTAAAGGAAATATTATGGTCTTTTAATCGGGTAGGTGAACACAAAGAGAAACTTTACGTTTGAGTGAGCATATTTGTTTTTCTTTTCCAAGGTACTACAGCAAAATTTGCAAAAATGAACAGTTTGCCATGCATGTGTAAATGTCCTTTCACATAATGATGGGAACAAAAGATGAAACTTACATGAGAGACTTGGTTCAAATTGCATAATTGAGCCTTCACTCTCTATATTTCTTTCCAGCCCCCCCCCCCCCCCCGAAAAAAACACAAAACAAACAAAAAAAACAAACAATAAAGAAGCTTCTGTTAAGTCCAAATTGAAATTGAATCTGCAGTAGCCACAAGAATGATCAAATGCTTCAAAATTTGATTTTTCTTTATCAATTTACGAATTCATGAGTTAAATGTAATGACAGTATATGATTATTCAGTGATGTAGCTTGTGGGATTAAGTACAATGCATTTCCAGGGAACACTAATGTATGTTCAATAGTGTACCCCAAAATGCACTGTCCTTAATCTCCCATGCTGTGCCACTCTGGTTATTCCTTGGTCCATTTTTAGATTTAATGATTGATTTTCTTTTCAAGAGCAATGAACAATGCAAATTTATATGCTCGTTTCAATTTCTAGTACAATATGAGGGTGAATTTTAAGTTGTTTGACTTTGCAGAAAAATTGTTGCATTTTTAAAACTTTTACTTTGGCACTTTGGAACAGATAAATCAAAGTGTTCACTCATGCATAGAGTTTTAAAGACAATTTAATTTCCTAATTAAGAAATTGATAATAAAAAAATCAAATTTGGGAACATTTTAATAATAATAATAATAATAATAATAAGCAGTTCTTAGAGACGCATAATACCATATAAATAGTCTCTATGCGTGTAGAAGAATTATTGTTTTGTATAGGACTAATACATGTGCTTCTTAAAAAGATGACCCTAAAAAAAACCCTAGGCTTGTGTTTACTCTAGAAGTCATTCAGACTTGGACTTAACAGAAGTTTCTAATTATGTTTTGCCCTTTCTTTTTTCCTTTTTTGAGAGGGGGTGGGGGTGGAAAGAGATATAGATAAATAAAGAGATAGAGAGCGAAGGCTCAATTATGCATTTCCAACCAAGTCTTGCATTGTCCTGATTGTCATGACTGTGTAAGTTTCATCCTTTGCTCCCGTGTTATGTGGAAGGGCATTTACACACGAATGGCAAACTGTCCTTTTTTTTGCAATTTTACTGTACCTTGGAAGAGAAAAACGAATGTGTTCACTCATGCATAAATTTCCTCTTTGTGTTCACCTACCAGATTAAAAGACAATTAAATTTTCTTTAATTTGATATAAAATCTAATGATTTTTATGAAAGTCTTATATGAAAAATCTGAACTTGAAAAAGTGTTTACTTTCTTTTTTGTTGTTGTTGTGTGTATATATACTCAACCAAAAAAGTAAGTCCCCTCTAGCATATTTTCATATATCTCAAAAAGGATTTTTACCGATTTTGATCATTCAATCGGTAATGAATAGGGAATTTTCTTACACATAAGATGAATGGTATGTGTCTGCCAGAAATTGGAATTTTTGGTTGTGAAATCATGCATTTCATGACAGAAGGTGTGGGAAAAAAGTTGCACTTTTGTGATTTATGTTCAGCTTCTACAAGAATTACAAGAGAATTGCACATGTTTCTGAACTTTCAAGCTCCATTTATTACATGTCACTCAGTGTTTTACTTGTAATAATCATTATGTATGCCAAATTCACTATCAGGTGACAAAGCTGACGATACTTAACGAAAATGATTGCACACTGGTTCATTCAATCATACCTTTGCAGCTGGGGATGACAAAATTGATTAGAATTGGATGAAATTTTATACACAATAATGAGATTGATTTGATAAAGTTTAAAAAATGAATGACAAAAGATGATGAAACTACCATGAGATTAGCAAGACCACAAATTTTCAAGACAAAATTGACTGAAAAAAGTGTAAAATGGCAGAAAAAAGGATTATTTTTGCTTTTATGACAAGTAGTTTATAAATGGGTATTATCACAAGAAAGACCTATTAGAGATCAAATAATATATTTGATCACCTTACAAGTAATCAAAATTATCAAATATACAATTCATACACCAATAGTTCATATTCCTTCATACAAAATCATTACATACGGTGTACATTACCTTTGTAATAACCAGTACAAGAAAAGTAATGTACATTACAATTTGTATGTAGGGTTTAAATGGAGCAGAACAAGATGAATGCGACTGCATCTCTTATGGCTCCACCTATAACAGGTTAATTTCATGGCTTTAACTGTTCTTGATTTTTAATGTTAACCATAATAAAGAAAAAAAACTTAAGTAACCCATTACATACGGGAACCAAATGTCCACGGCATTAAACCTACAAGAAGTAGAGAATTCAGAAGTCAATGGTTAACTGACCAATTTGATGTGACCTTTGACCTAACAACCCAAATTCTTATCACTTGACTCATCATGAATACAGAGTGCTTGAAATATAGTAATACGAAACTTAAATTTTTTGTTTCATGCATATTGACATCCATTCCATTTAACCGTTCGTTTTTTTTTTTTAAAGCAATGTGTTCAAGTTGTTATGCCAGTCTATGTTTTCTTTTTGTATTACTTTTTTCAATATTTCGAAGCTATTATCATAATCGTTAGGTAAATAATTATTTGGTCAAGTAAATCAAATCATTTCTATTTTGTTTACATTTTGTAACTCTTGAAGGCACTGCGATGTAATAATTATCATCGTTAAATAAAGGATTAATTTTTCAAGTAAATCAAATGGTGCGGTGCTGCCAGCTGAGCATGGAAGAAAAGGATTTCAAAAATACAGTCAACTCTGCCTCAGTCGAATTTCTTGGGACTGAAGAAAATGCTTCGACTCAGAGAAAATTTGACTTATGAGGGGTCAAAAACAATAGAAAATAAAGGAATGGGACCCAGTACAGACCTTCGACTGAGGCGATTATTCAACTTATGCGACTTCGACTTATGCAGAGTTGACTGTAGCTCATAAATGAAATGCAGCCCGCGTAGTCACTGACAGAATTGGGTAAAACAATAACACAGTTTTCTCCTCTTTCCATATTTGCTTTCATCATTCACAATATAAGTGGTATAGATCATTGATACAAAGCTTCTGATTACCTCTCATTTCACTGATAACATTACAACAGTCGATAACATCGCTCGCTGCATTAATTTCGGTCATCATTTTAGTAACGTTTGTAAAAATAATAAAATGTGAATAAAGAAACTGATTTTGCTGTTTGTTTGTTTTTGCAATAATTGCAAAATTGCAGGTGTGTGTGTTGTGTGTGTGTGTGTGGGGGGGGGGGGAAGAAGACTACCTGCGGCCCTCCAAGTTATCCTAATTGGCCAGTGGCCAGTGAGCTAAAAAAAAGGGTTGGTCACCCCTGCCCTACACGAAGTAGCAGATGCACTCAACGCTAAGACAATATTTTCAGTAAGGATTCTAACTGGGAAATAACAAAATATGAAGGGCACACAAAATAGTCTAAGATCATTCACTTTTGAAGTTACAGTACATCAAAGTTCAATGGGCAGTCTTGTACAATTCAAGCAGCAAAAGGATGGGCAGTCACACACCATTCGGAGACTAAATGATTTTAACAATCTAAATATCAGATGTCACAATCTTGTCACAGTCACTGAACAGGTAACAATTCATAGGAGCTATTGAGGCTCCATGAAATGCCTGACCAACTATAAGACCAACTTCTAATGGCACAACCGTTTTCTCCCAGCTACACTAAAGACAGTTAACAGTCCTGTTAAATATCTTACTTGTCAAATACATTCGCTTTTTCTCTGCACTTTGCCTTCTGATGTGACACCACTCATGGACTGGAATCTGGTGAAAGATTGTTGAGAAGGTAAAAGATAGTAAGAACTTATTGTATATATATGAAGGTGCTCTCTCGAAAGTGTTTTGTTTTTTGACCTTTCTGCTTCTACTATAAAAACAAAATACTTGTACACATATTAGTTTTGAAATATTGATAACCTTGAAATTGAAACCTTTTCTGCAGTCGAGTGGAGCCTTGTAATAATAAATTCCTTGGGACCAAGGAAATTATATTGCTACATCAAAACTTTGTTATAATACATCAGGGTTAAAGAAGAAGAGACAACAAAGAAATGGGATCAATATAATTTACCTAATTATAGACTTGGTTTTTAACTATTATAACCAAGATTCTGCAGTAAAGCTAGCTTGAAATGCAGAGTAGTTTAGAAAGAACTTGAAGTTTAGGATATTGCTGTAAACAACATAATCAAATAAATGACATGTAAGTAATGGTAGCGAGGGCAAGCAGATAACTATATTGCCCACCTCTCTACAAATAATCATATTTTCCCTTTCCAGGAAGAAAAAATTTGTAATGCATTGATCACCTGATATATATTGAGGTAGCACAGCAACTAAGCAAAAAGAATTCATGTTACAATTTTGTATTATTTCTCAGCGATTTCATAACTTTCTTTTCAGCATGGTTTTTCAAAGGTTTCCGTAGAGTTTGACGTCAGAAATCTAAGAAACAATCTAAGAAAATCAGAATTCCAGTGAGTGGTAATTTTCAAGATGGCGTCCAAGATGGCTGCCAGTACATCAGTACATATTCATCCTAGAGATGTGATTTTGGTGTCTACACCCAGGTTTGGGGGGGGGGGGTCTAGAAATCCATTCAGACCTCTTAGAATGTGTTATGGTAGTTTCAAGATTTTGTCAGAAATTAGGACCAGTCACACCTACCTTTGCTTCAGGGATTTCAGGCCTTATAATTTTCAGAATGTATCGGGTTCCAGCATGTTTAGTTCTCTTTTCAGGCTTAATTGGTGAAATTACCTCCACTATGTGATAACCAGCAATCTTGAGTTGTCTTCTCTTCATGACATGGACCCCAAGCAGCTCTGTAGAATTCTTACGATAGTGATTTGCTGGGGCTACCAACACAGCTAGCTTCGTGTTCGACTCCTTACCGCTGTCCTTGCTCTCCTGAACGTTAATGGGTTGATTATTGTGATCTAAGTGTATTTCAATATCTGTGGTAAAGATGAAATAGTACATTTCATGATTCCTGTACGATTAACTCATGTTTGCTTAGACGGCAATGACGAACTGGCTTATTGGCACCAACTTTGAAAGGCTTTATTTAAATTATGAAAGCATGTTTGCACAATGAACAAGACAGTTACTAGTACTGGAGGAATCAAGGGCAGATTTCACTGGCCTTGTGACATCACGACTTGGTGTCTCGAAAAGCGGCAGTTTCTACTGAAAAGTCAGTAGGGGGTGAAATAAATAATAATTGATAAAAATATGAATTTATAACGCGCACATATCTTAAAATTTCGATCAAGGCACGACAATAATGAATAGGCAGACTATATGAAAATAGATCAACACACAATCTACAGGTACTGACATTCAGATATTAGATATCAAAACAGATGTATTTCAGCTGTGTTTTGATTTATTCTGAGGAGTCCAATAATTGTCTTTAAAGGGGGTACCCAATGCTGAAACAATGTTAGCTCATTTAAAAGAGCAGATTTCATTAGCAGAAAATCATCTGCCTAAAGTTTTTTAAAAAGTCATGTTGCCAAGGAAACCCCCAATGGGGTAAGATTTCAGGATATTTTTGACCCCTCAGCTGTGACCCAGTTTCAACTGGGTACCCACTTTGACCTCAAAATGATGTCAAAGTGGGTACCTTGTTGCGCACTTCTAGCAAAATGCGTGCAAGGTATAATACATATTGTACAGTCTAGCACGCAGCACAACTGCAGTGCGCTAAGCTGGGTACCCACTTTGACGCCATACCTCATACTCAATGTTTGTTGGTCAGCTCTTGACTCTTTATGAGAAAATTAGCTAAAATGCATTGATTTCGATTGAAAATCATCATATTTTTAATGTTATTCTTCTTATAATTCTATTCTCGATCATATATCAAAAAAAGAATTACCATTGTGTAATCACTTTAACCTAAGCCCACCTCAAGTTTCGTGCGATAATTATGCAACCCCGCAAAAACTACCGCTACAGCGTTTCGTGATTATTTCCATAGAATCTCCAACAACCTTTTGAGACCGAATCTGGGACGGCCAGGTCCGAGATTTCAAAGTTATATAACATTTTGTACATGCAAGTCAGTCCAAAAATAGCTCAAAAATGTAATTTTGTGTATAATTTCAATATAAATTGTAATTTTAGACAAAAATCATAAATGTATCATTATTTTTACTTTTCCTAGCTAAAATCAATGAATTTTAGGCTTTTATGATCGCAAGAGTGCAGCCAAAAATTTTGGAAGAGCAAACATAAAAAACAAAAGGACAAAAAAAACAAATACATTTTATAAAAAATCACAAAATAAAATACATAGGAAATAGATATCGATATCTGATTTTTTTCAGATAATATTGCTGAGGATGTTATAAAGAATATCCATACTAAAAATAAGCAATATGTAAGCTTTATTTGACCCTTACTTTAATAGAGAAAATTTGATTTCACAATTGAATTAGCATATATATTAATTTATATAGCATAAAATTATTTTGAAGAATTTAACTATATAGTCATGTAAATTACATTGGTGATTTTTCAAAATTTTTTATTATCGAAGGTGATTTGAAGGGCCTATCCTACATAAAAATGTGCCCCAATTCTAGAAAAAGTGGTTTTATTGACCCAATTATGAACGGAGTGGTCACTTTGGCCACATTTTGGCCAAAAGTCACCTTTTGTATGGTTTTTGTCCAAAATATGATCAAGATTGTAACCAGAATCAATGGCCAAAATGATCGAAATGATCAAAATTGTTTAAACCTTTTGTATGGTTTTTGTCCAAAATAATCAAGATTGCAACCAGAATCAATGGCCAAAATGATTGAAATGGTAAATTGTTTAAATGAAATGAATGTGATGGACTGTTCTCAAATCAACACACATTTTTATATTAACTTTGGGTGTCAAAACACACAGTATCAATGATTCTGATTAAAATCTTTGTTCATTTTATTTAAACCATTTTGACCATTTCGGTCATTTTGGCCAATGATTCTGGTTAAAATCATAGAAATCAAATTCTAATTTCTATATTTATGATAGACACTTTAATGTTTGAATAATAATCACATCACCAGAAACAGAGTAGTTTAACTTTAACTGCAGCTCCATCCATATCAATACCGTAAACTGGGGTGGCTTTGGACAAATTTTAACTATTTATATCAATATCTTCATTATGAACAGAGGAATTCTAGGGGTAATGTGGGGGTTGGCAAGTACCAATAAAGAGGAAATCGTGTTATATAGAATTCCCTGCGGTTTATTTTATTTCATGATTATTTTTTTGGTCAAAGTTTGTCCAAAGTGACCCCGGAGTTTGGGGTGACTTTGGACAACCATAAAAATCCCCTTGCATAATCACCTGTACAGCTAATTGTCTAAAGTAAACCTCCTTATGGGGGAACTATGGACTACAATACAGTTTTTTTTTAAATCTTAACAACTCCAATCTGTTCAATTTTTTTCAACAGCCACCAAATAATGACTTACAAGTACAACTTGTACATACGTTTTTGTGGTGGTATTTTGGCTACACATAGATAGATAGATAAATGGATTTTATTATTTTTTCACGTCTCGCAGTTTAACAACTGAAATGAACATGAATTACAATTCAAAACATTAAAAAATTACATATATAAGAATCAACACATAAATTATATCTAAAGGAAAAAAAGGAGTAGTGAGATCTTGTCATAGATAGCACTGCCCAGCAAACTCCTACCCCCATTACACCAAGACAACCCCATCGAACCCTCCTTCCCCCCCCCCCCCCCCCCCCCCCCCCCCCCCGCCCATCACTCTCCACAGCCCACATGTAAGAACTTTCATTTTAAAGAGGCATTAACAGACACTTGGTTGCACACTTTTTTCAAGATTTTGTAATTAAATTTGATATTTTGAATTCTTATAAGCCTAAATATTCAAAATTTGAAAAAGTGTAGTTAAGCAGGGCACTGCATGAATTTTCTGTGGACCTGTTTCTTGCGATTAGCACGGTTAGTAGTTGACCACCTGGTTAGCTTTGGACTACAATACAGTTTTTTTTTTAAATCTTAACAACTCCAATCTGTTCAATTTTTTCAACAGCCACCAAATAATGACTTACAAGTACAACTTGTACATGTACATACGTTTTGTGGTGGTATTTTAGCTACAAAATTTTGCTAACAATAAACATGTAAGAACTTTCATTTTAAAGAGGCATTAACAGACACTTGGTTGCACACCTTTTTCAAGATTTTGTAATTAAATTTGATATCTTGAATTCCTATATGCCTAAATATCCAAAATAGTAAATGAACAAATTTCAAAACGTGTTGTTAAACAGGGCACTGCATGAATAGTTACGTAGCTGTCGAACATTTGGTACTCCTTTGATGTCCAAAGTCACCCCGTACGTGAAGCCAAATCATGGGGTGAAATTGGACATGACCTATTTTCAGATTTGCAAGGGTGGTCAGGTATCAAGACTATACAGGTGGGTTCATGATCCCTTTATGTTCACTATCCAGCCAGTAGGCTTGAGCTTCCAATCTTCTGTATTTCTGGAGTACCAAAAGTTTGACAGCCATAAAAATCAAGCATTTTATGGACCCTGCAAAGAAAAGTACAAAAACAATATAAGGCAATGAAATATACAAGAGCACAATGGTCATTCATAATATTCACACATTCCCCTAAAATAACATACAGAAAAAATACTGGAAATACCACAAGGAAAAGAATGTAAAATGAAACAATACTTTTTTTCTGTTGTGTCCAAAGTCACCCCTATGTCCAAAGTCACCCCAGTTTACGGTACTTAATTTTACCAGGGTTTGAAGGAGGGTCATTTTGTCTGTGGATGTGCATAGGCTGCACCCCCATCTTTGCAACTTCATTTTGGTTGAAAAATTGCATTTATGATCAGCGGCCAAGATGTTAGAGGGAACAAAAATCCTACCTCCCTCTGAATGATTTAAAACACACAATGTAGATTTCTGAAGGTAGTCAGACAAATGTTGAACACGATTCTCTTCTGAACTCGTAGCCAACATAACTGTTTCGACACTGCCCAACCTTATATGCCAACTGCATGACTTCCATGAGACCATTACCTTCCATGTAGGCCATCAGCTGCCAAAGAACGACTCTCTCATGAACTTTTGAGGTGAATGGCAAATTTTTAACAGGCCTGTAGTTAGAAAGCTGTTCAGGATCTTAGCCAGCCTTTTTCAGCAAAGGAGTGACCATGGAAAGTCATCAGGTACTTCTGACATCTGAAGAGATGAATTTACTACTTTCATGATACTACAACCAAAACGAACCTGACTGAAATGTGAAGATTGGCACAGGCATGGAGGCCGCAATTTGCTTTCTTTTGTAACATCACGTATAATAAGCGCAGCCTAGTTTAACAGCGTAATGCACTTCTTAGTATGAGCATCAATGCCCTTGCTACATAAAACTATGCGCATTTCATGGGCACATGGCTCATTATTAGGTTTGCACGCACCCGAGAGTTCATACGCAGTTTTGCTCCGCACTTTTTGCACTTCTGTGCATGTAATGCTTTTTTGCTGCGCACTTTTCACACTCCCGTGCATGTTAGCGAAAAACAAAGAGCACACAGTTGACTCATTTCAGCGCGTCTGATTGGCTACATTCCTGAACCCGTTTTTATAAAGGTTGATAATCAGATGGTGATGAGAATTTAATCTCTTAAAAATCCACTCTTGGAAAGGTCCTGCATTAACTGGGTAAATTCTGGGTAAATTCTGACTCAGTCTGAGAAAACTTGTGGCTTATATACAAATCTGGTATTAATCTAAAATACTCCCTATAACACCCTTTCCTTTCTGGATGAAAACAAATTATGAGATGCTAGTATAACAAGACCATGGATCCTACTACAACTGGACTAATAACGGGAGTCTTTCTTTGTTCACATCATGACCGCCACCACCTGATAATGTGTATTTTGATGAGCACATTCATTTGTCGCAACAGCAACACTGTTGATGACGTAATCACCAATCGTCACAGACGAAACAACCTTTTATCTTTCTTCAAATTCATTTTGCTGAAGTGTAATTTCAGGAAACGTATCGTGATTTAAGACAGTCAGAGGAGCAGTGAACCCAAAATTTTGACAATTTGTATGATATGAGATTATTACAGAAGTGGACACTTGTGGACATCATCTGACCTTGCCTAACTTTGAAAAATACATATCCTCTACTGTCCTATTACCTCACATTCCTGGAAAATGGATGGGATAAATTTCAAAATGAGGTTTTAAATTCAGAGGTCTCTCTTGTAAACTACAACTTCTAATTTCTTATAGAAAAATGTATATATAATTTTCATTTGTACACTACAACTGCACATGCATTTCTATCATTTTAAGAAATTTATTTTCTTCTGCATCTGCATTTTGTATATTTCTCAAGGCACAATTTGCACACTTTTGATTCTTCTGACTAGTGGCAGTCATGAGATCAAAATTGGGAAGTATGTTTGGATTGTCATTGTGATAATTTTGACAGGGTCAGGTGCATGAATTCATTATGGTACTGATCAGTGTCCATCTGTAGTAGGGTCCACCGTCCATGACAAGATATATAAAATGTTCTTCTCCTACATGTAGATGTTTTATGAGATTGCTATGATTGTGTGTTATTTCATAACAAACTTTAATGATCATCTTCTAGAATTTTCTAGGAATAGTAAATAGATGAAGAAAACTGCAAATGACTTCCTTCCAGAAGAATCTTCAATTGTAACAACTACAGTTAGTGCTTTCTGGTTGACCATTAATCCTTAATAACCCAAAATGTTGCATAAGACTGGAGTTTTAGACCGAACTGGTTTCAATTTCAACCGTGGTCTAAATCTCCAAAAGCATAGAACATGCATATCCTCTTGTCCATTTGTGGCCAGTAATGCACTTTTATGCACTCCATAAATATACTTATTTGAACTTATTTACTCTTTAAAAAAAATATATATAAACCTCTCTTGTGATTTTGAGCCACAGAGTCTGTTTGCTATTCCAATAAGCAAATACTTGCCTTTTCAACAATCTAAAAAATAAATGTAAATATCAATCCTGGAAAACGGCAAATAATAGCCGAAAATGATGGTGAAGAGGATATCTCCAAAATAATTACACAGATATGATTTCTTACCTACAGGTGTGCGAATGTGGTCCAAGATGGGATGAACCAAGAAAGCATCTTTACTTCCTAGTACTCTACCCAAGTATGGGATGATCTCAGCATAAGCTTGTTTTTCGTCCCCTACAACCTTGGATGACCCATGGGGTACTAGCCTGGACTGTGATGCAATATGCTATAGGGAATTAAAATATACATCTTTAAACTCAGAATACAACTCTTCCATGTTGAAAACAGTTAAACATGGAAATATTTCAATATTACAATTATGCAAACATTCCTACAAAATGCTGATGTAAAATCAAAACTTTTGCATTTTTCTTAAAATTGGTTAAAATTTTGTTTAACTAAGCCATTTAAATCTCAAAAGAATTATGGCACTGCATCTCTTAGTACATGTACAGGATAGTAAGACGTGGAGCCTATTGCATACAACTTGCGCTTAAACGCAACTCAGAGAAAATCAAACGCAACTTTATTTTCAGCCAATCAGAAGTGCACATAAAGGACATGGGTTTGATTTTTAGGAGTTGCATTTAAACGTAAGTTTTATGCAACGGGCCCCTTGATCTGGTTGCTTTGATCATCTATGTGTCATTTTGTTAATAAAAACCCATAACAACTTCAATATGTGTTCATTACAATAGGATACAAAGAGATCATTCAGCTAAAAATAGATCATCTACTGGTACTGCATAGCTAACATCTATCAAGTCAAGAAACTGCTCACAAAAATCAGTTGGACTTACAATTCCGAGTGCAGGTGTTAGATCTTTTTATACCTCCCCCCCCCCCCCTTCAAGATTTTATACACAACAGGAGTACAAACATTTTTAGATAACTGTTTCCTCTTTAAGAACAAAACCTTTGCTTGCATTGGCTACCTTCAAGTACTCATTATTTTTCACATATTACTATTTTTCCACAGATAAAATCTGTATAAAATCTATCTAAACAGATAAACTGTTCATAGTATTTTATCAAACCTTGGGAAGCCTTGGACCTTTGTAGTCTGGGCATTCTATGCCTACAGAACAATCTAGGCAATAAAGATGCTTGTAGACATTAGGAGGGCAGCGACCTGTGAGAGAAACACAAACAAAAGTTATTCAAGTTTCATGTGCATAGTACAGCCCACACGAAAACTATAACATGGTGGCTGTATTTGACTCTGTAACAGGTAGGAGGCAGCATCACCAAAAGTTATAGGGGTCCAGATTTGACTATGATAGACCTCTGTAACAAACTTGAACAAAATCTGTCAAGAAATGTTGCAAGTACACAGCACACAAGCAGACCCTCCAAAATCAACATTTTTTTGTATAATGACAGAACAAACGAGGGCGCTTTCACCAAAAGGTATAGACAGCTAGATTTTTACATGATACACCTCTGTACCAAATTTGAACAAAATCCGTCAAGCAACATGGCCAGTATTGCGCACACAAGAATATGACGCCGCAGCGGAACGCTGCTGAATCCAATGTATCCTCCAGCATACTGCCGGGGATACAATAAGACACCATTGTATTTTCAAGTGCATACACCACAATAATATGTTTGGTGTTTCAAGAGGGAACAAATACTCTCGTGCTATCATTCAGCAGGCATTTCAATATGAAAATTTGGTTTCTTTGATTTGTTCATTGACCCTTATCCTGTACAAACAAAAGATATTAAAAATCACAATCGGTTTCAAATCCCTTTTAGAATGGTGTAAAATACATTCACATTTAAATACACTAAACTCTTTCTAATCTGGAGAAATAATTGCATTACAATTATGTTCATTCTCTATGGGATATTGTCTGCTTACAAACGATTTGTCAATCCTGTGACATCATCAAAACAACATTAATTTTTCTGGCGAACCACTCATATATTCCTGATCAGTCAGACCACCATGCACTGCAAAAGCACTTATTTTACAAAACTTGAATGCAAGTCCAAATGCAATTTATGAATATTCATGAGCAGAAGGATATGGTAGAAAACTGCCAACAGATTTTGATGATTTCAATTCCAAATTGAAGAATAATAACTTTTTTTTTTTACATATTTTAGCTTATACTTTAACAATTTCATCAAGAAAACATTTTTAAATGAATACCATTCCTGGAAGGGAATAAACTCCGTAAAGTAGGTAAAATATTGGAAATATATTTTGCATCAAAGCATTTTTCAGCTCAACAGAATCGTGATATGATACTCTTCCACATCTCACTGAAATTTTGATGATTTGGCTTTTAATCGGGTCAGGAGTGAGGTAAAATCAAGCACAGTACAGCTTTTTCTCAAGTAAAGTAAACATTTTAAGGAATGGCACAACGTGACTGGTCCAAGGACTATCCCGCTAGTCCCTGATTGGTCCGGTTCTGCAATCACATCACGCGCATCCCTGATCCTCAGGCTGGCCACTCGTCATTGTGACATCACTAAAGAGCCTCAGCTATGCAGTTCAAACAGCAGCGGCGCACAATGAGCATGCCAGCCCGTTGCACCCAGGCCTATAAAGCTTGAGTGGCTTTCTCCACAAAAATGACTTACATAAACCTTTATTTTCTTCCAGTAATACAGTTTATGTCAAATGAGTTTTGAATTCACTGTCAGTGCCAAATATCAAACTCCACGATCATCCACTTCACTTATATTTTAATACTTTAATCAGGCCAGAAGCGAGGAAGAAGCAAACAAGGGTTAAAGATGAGTCTAAAAAATAACCAAAATATCATCAAATTTGAACTAGATAAGCAGTATCTAAATCTGAACAAAAACAGTAAATCTATATATCAAACTAAAGAGCCAATTCAATGAGAAGGACAACTACATTAATTGAACAGCTCTAGTAGTGTTCTTGATTCAGAACTAGATGAATCCTCGACCGCGCGCAGTCAAAATTTATGCCTCTGCCATTGCCAGATCGGAAATATATGGCATGTGTATTCATGTTGATTTTTATTATTTTCATATATACAATGACACCTTTGACCTTGTGACTCCCAAATCTAGTCAGACCATTGTCCCACCCATATGCATACATGTACATGAGCTAAGTTTGAAGTTGAACCATCACAGAGTTGTTAAGTTATCGCAATAACAAGCAATTTCCATGCATATAATGACCTCTAAGACCTTTGACCTTGAGACCCCAAAATCTAATCAAATCATTGTCCCTCCCATATGCATACATGAGCATGAAGTTGATCAAATGGTTATCGCAAGAACAGAACATTTCTATGTACATAATGACCTCTATGACCTTTGACCTTTGACCTTGAGACCCCAAAATCTAATAAGATCTTTGTCCCTCCCATATGCATACATGAGCCAAGTTTGAAGTTGATCCGTCAAACGGTTCTTAAGTTATCGCGAGAACGAAAACGGGGAGAATGGTCGGATGGACGGACAACCCGAAAACATAATGCCTCCGGCACCACCTTCGGTGGGCGGAGGCCTAAAAAATTCCTGAGCCCTTGCAAAATGTCTAAAACTCTCATGAATTCTCGCGAGAACAACATTCACTTTTCAGTGAACGAGAATCCATTACCCCAATGATCTGAAACAGAACCTTCTGTATTACAATTTCGACACCTGAATTTGGCTATACTGCACAGGTTTAGCAGAAATAGCCTTCATGAACAGAAATCTGTTTCAACACTATATTATCAATTAATTGGTAATTATTACACCTTGAATTTACTTGTTTAATAAATTTTGAATATAGATTTTTTCTCTGATCCTATTTCAGCAATTTTTTTTCTCTTTTGAGTTATCCTAAAAGATTCTTCCCCTTGAGTCTTGACACAACTGTAGTTTCATCCGTCTTTCAAAATGTCTAGAAATTAAAGATCTACATTTAGCTCACCTGCATACTTCTTGAGGTAAGCAGGGCTAAACACCCTGCAAAGAAGTTCAACTGGATATCTTCCTATAAACGAGAGCGGCACTAGAGTCTTGACAAAAAGGAATGTACCTTCGTCTGTCCATTTTTCTTGATCTGTTATTTTGGCAACAGCAACTTCTACAAATCTACTGAATTCATAAGGGGTGTAGTTCAGTCTGCAAAATGCCCACAATGATAGGTAATAGTCTTTAAGGCTGGCCTTTGAATGATCGAAGTATCTCAATATTTCAAGAAATAGCGGCTGGCTTAGAAAGGCTGCTCTTGCATATACCCCTAGCATGTGTGGTAGAGCAAGATAACTCATTTCTGGTATGTGTGGAACAAGATCTTTAGACAATTTAATATAAAGATCTGCATCATAGTGGTATGATCGCCCAAGAAACCTCATGATTGTAACCACATTGTACTTGTCAAGGTCTGTCTGGAGGGGAATATCTTTGGACAATGCTGCAGATATGATAGATGGTAAAATGCTGTTGTGGGGTACCCTGCCAGCAACTTTAATCATACCATTGCAGATTGTTGCAATTTCAGTAAGGGACAATTCATCAACAAAACGCTCTGCAAGAATGACAAGTTTATCTATCAGTGTTTGGGCAGGTCGCTTGAACTGTCCACAGAGGTAGAAGGCTTGTACCATCTGCTGGGCTGATAGCTCGGTCCAGAATGTCCTCAAGATGGACAGCATCTCCTTATGGAAGGTCCATGAGCTTGCACCTGCCATGCATATCCACCAGTCTGTAACCAGTAGCACAGTATTGATATCCCACGATGACATCCTTTGAAGACACTCCTTCTCAATGACTGTATTTTGTGAAGCACTCAGAATTAATTCCCACCAGTAGAAAATCAACAAGGACTGTAAAAAAGTGTCATTGTTCATATTTGGCATACATCTACACAAGTATTCTCCTAGATGCTCAGTTAATGATGATTTCAGCATTAACACTCTTTGATTATGGGATAGCTTAGAAAGACACTTTATGTTTCTTGTGGCATCGTTTTGTGATACCCTCTCAATCCCATCCTCTATCAGGGATTTAAAAAAATTGTGGGCAACCTTCTCATCTGACACAGACTCTGCACAAATCATATTGATGTAATTAAGAGATGATTTCTCATATACCTTGGATTCCTTTAAGAATGCCCTATGTTTGATCTCTGAACCTTTAATACCACCGGAGTTGAATTCTTCATCATCAGTTGGGCTTTCTTCAAAGGGAAAAGCTGATTCTTTCCATAGCACTCCTTGTGGAACCTTATCTCTCCCACCAAAGATAACTTCTAGTGCATTTGCTCGCATAGCCTTAGTTTTGTCACGCGTTATGTTGCTTCTAGAGCGTGTTGAACTGGTCCTACAACACATTTTCTGCCACACTCCATCAAGTTTTTGTATTCCTGCTCCATTAAACAGAAATCTGTAAGCAGTATGGCTATGAAAAATCCTTTGCCTAAGAACACGGTGCATGCAGAAGGACATCTCTCCTTTCACTAACGTTACAGCAAATAGGTTACCTGTATGATGAAGAAAAAAAAAATTATGCCTTGTGAAGTTGCATGATTTAGATTACACCACTGAAAGCAGTAATATGTCCACACAGTGGAGCATTCGTACAGAGGGCTGTGTAAATTTCTGTGGCATATACTTCAGGATATGAAATCACGACCATAATCAGCAAAATTCTACCAAAGTAAATTTTGCAGTACTTACAGGATGATAAAATATCTTATTTCAATATCATTCCTTCAATTGGATCTCAGTCACCTTGACCTTGATCAAGTGATTTTTTTTTCCATCTTGCTCCTCTGAAGCTCACACAGGAGATTGGGAACACTACTTGCATATGGATATCATTGGCAACTGCATCAGATACATGTAGACCTGTACTGTAGCGGTGCAATACATGTCATTACAAGTAGGTCTATATCACGATTAGAGTGAGTGAAATATCCAAGTCTCTAGCATGAATTTGAAAATAGGGGTCTGAAACGTCTGTGCAAGTAACTTAGAAGTACCACATTGACTTCATATCACAGTAAATATCAAGGAAAAATGAGCATGATCGTGACAGATCAAACTTCAACTGCAAAATACAAAAATATCATGTATAAATGTATACAGCTCTGCCTCTGGCAATAGGGAGCTTTAGATTGGCGACGCGAGTCGTGTGACGCGGAATCTTTACAGAAATGTTGTTATGCGCATGCGCGAGACAGCTGTTTCCAGTCCATCCTGCGTCCTCCTATTTTTCATGACGGGGCCAGTTTACCGTCCTCTCCAATTTCGCGACGCGAAACCTTTTTTGACCTTTTTTTACGCAACAATGGTTCACATTTGACCGCGAGCACTTTGTCTGATAAACTGCGTCTTCCCAAAATCTAAAGCCACTTATGCAACACGACACGAGCAAAGAGGAGAACGTAAGTCAACCCAGGAAGATTCCGCGTCACAGGACTCACGGCACCAATCTAAAGCTCGCTAATAATACAGGAGAGCTTGAGGTGATATGACTGAAACATGTATGCTTTTTATTAAATATGACTCAGACACAATACCAAATTGGCCATATCGTTATCAAAGCCACTTGGAACACATATGAGATGTACATTTTACTGCAATTTTTCTAGAGAATCCAAGGTTGAGAAATTATCAAAAGAAATACATGTATATTGTTCAATACGCAAAATGGTGCAAAGCTCCACACAGAACAGTTCATCGTGAAACTACGAGGGGGACTTCTTTCCATCGCAGATTTATACATGTTCATGTACCTCTCTCCTTATTCAGATATTCAAAACTACAGAGTGAATAATTTCTGAGATATGTAACATTAATACAAAGGTCATGCCCAGCATACTGGCATACTTTTATTTTAAAAATCATCCCCCCCCCCAAAAAAAAAAAAAAAAAAAAAAAATTGTAATTTCAAATCAAAGGAGAAACACACTTTTTATATCACAGATGGCTCCCAAATTTGGTCAGATGGTAGATCAATAAATGAACAATTAAAAATATAACAACCTGAAATCAGCTTTTCAAGTTCTCTATTTTAGCTGTTTACTCTAAAACTCCTCTTGCGACTTATGGGTCATTTTGAGGTGGAGGGTCACATTTGGTTATTTTTTGTCTTTATTCCTTGTAGTACAGTGGCAGTCAGCATTCTTTGACTACACTCTACACACTTCAGCCCTGAGAACAATAGATATGGTCCAGTGATCCCACTGTTCTGAGCTGAAGAGTGTTAGAGTGTAGTCAAAGAATGCCAACTGGGTCTGTACTGTATTGAATAACATTTCAGAAAGTTACTGATATACAGGTTTCTCAAGAAATTTAACCAAAAAAAATAAACTTAAAAGATGTTAACTGCTTCTTTTCTTCTTGGCTATATATTCAATCAACCATGAAATAATGCACATGTAAGTCATGCAGTATGTCTGGAAGCAACCATAAAACATCATACATGTATACCCTAAAGTGACAGAAATTCAGAATTTGTCCAAGCATCAATAAGTTAAAGTTACAACATGATTACATGAACCTTGCAAACTTTCAAAAAGTGGCCATTTTGTCTGACTGTGCTCACTGAAGCATGACATGATGTCTCTCCATAATTTTTACACAAACTGTAGCTGGGAGGTTCAGTGGCACATGTACATGTATGATAAGATTATTTCTCAACTCATCCTGAATAAGTAATAATTGGGTGAATTGGCATGGAATGACCCCTTTGTGTGCAATGATACCATGATGCGCCTGACTTTACGGAAGGTGCAACTACGATCGGAATCTATTTATTAGGTAAATCTCCGAAAAATCAGTGTCCAGACACTTTTAAATGACGAAGATAATGTGAATTTTGCAAATGTATTCAAAGATGCTAAGGATCAACTTTGGGCATCTACATCAATTGCGTCTTAACTCTTAATAACTATGCAATCTCCATAGGCATGTCCAAAAATTGTGCAGTTTTTACATGGAAAGCAGGAGATCAAAAATGTCTAATTTACCATGGGAAAATACCTTTAAAATGAAATTTTAGAACTTGTATTTTATCTTTAAAAAGGAGGAGTGCTGACCCTGGGGGGGGGGGGGGGGGGGGGGGGGGGGGTGGAGGGCACTCACATATATTGGTGGTACGGGGACGTGCCGCTTTGACAATCCCCTTTTTCAGGCCTCGATTTCCGTTCCAAAGCATAGCATTTTCTTCTTATCGAGAAAAAAAGAAAGAAATGCGTTCCAAAACTCTGCATGTTTTTCGCTTCGCCATTCCCGCCATATTGATTCATTACAATGAGCTTCATTTTTGGTGAAAAATTGCAGCCAACCTCTCTCTCTCTCTGTTCGCCTCCGCTTTTCAGACAGAGATCAGCAAATTCGCGATCGACCAATACATATGCCTATGGTTTGTACACGCACGTGCGTACGTTTGTGCCTTGGTTGTGCATATAACGGTACGTACGAACGATGTTGTTGTTGTTTCGTATTGGTTGATCGTTCCTTTGAATACAGTTGAAATGCGGGGAGCTAGGAGTCACGAACTCGATAAAAGCGGGCCGAATAGAGAGAGAGAGACAGGTTGCCTGCAATTTTCAAACGAGAGAACCTAATGTTAGGACCCCGGATTTACCTGAAAATGGAGAGTTAAAAGGAATAAATCATAAAATTGGTAAGCTATAGATCTATACTCTACAGCATATACTGAAATGTTTTACATTATCTAAAATTAGTACAAACAATGAATTTTTATCGCTTTTTTTTAGCGGCTTCTCGCTGACGGACCGTCACCGGAATTGCATACACAATGCTTCAGGGTGCTTCTGTCTCTAAAAAGGAGGAGTGCCATCTGTGCTGACCCTTCCAGTATAAGAGGCTAACAACAAAATTTTTAGACAGAATTTTTGGTCTATTTATTTACTAGTATTTATTATTCATTTGTTTATTTATTTATTTATTTATTCATTTATTCAGTATTTTTTATACAGGGTAGCCCCATCAGTAGACAAGTACTTGGGGGCCCTGTAAAACATAAAACAACACAACAATGCATACATACAATAAAACAAGTTAAACAAGATGGCATTTCAGGAAAATAAACTAACAAAATAGAATCATTATTACATTGCACTTTCCTTAATATGTCTATAGAGAGGGAAGAGAGGGGAGGATATAGAAAAAAAGCAAGAAATAAAGGGAGAAAAGAAAAGGAAGGACAGGGAGAGAGAAACAGAAAGAGAGAGAGAGAGAAGAGAGATCAGAATGTGAAAAATTTGAGTGGAGAGAAGAGATATACCTAGAACATAGAACTGTGAGTGACAAGAGTATGCTTGCATAACAGTAAAGGTACATTAAAGTGAGGCAGGCTATACCTATACCTCCAATATGCCACAGTAAAAGAAGATATTGTGGAGGAGTTTTTTACATTAGTTGGGATTGGTTTCACAGGCACGAACCATGATGGGAAAAGGCTTTCTTCCCAGCTTTGGTCCGTGCCTGTGGAACCAGGGTTCCATAGTTCAGAGCATTTCTGGTATTGTGGGAATGAACATCACTCAGTCTTGGGAATAGGTCCGAAAGGTAAATTGGAGCTTCTCCCTGTAAGGAGTTGAACACAGTTTTGCCTATTTGAAATCGCCATCACTCTTCAAGAGGCACCCAATTCAATCTTCTAAGCACTTCTGCAGTTGGTGTATTGAAATCAACCTGGACGACTAACCGAGCTATTCTTTTGTGTTGTTTTATTAATATGTCCTTTAAATTTTGGGTGCAGTTTGTCCAGGCATTACTACAGTATTCCAGATACGGTAGCACAAGTGAGTTTGCCAACAATTTAGCACTCTGGACTGTCATATATTTTCGTAATTGACCCAACAGTGCCAGTCTAGAAGCAATTTTTTCACTCGTTACTTTAACGTGAGTATGCCAAGTGAGATGTTCATCAAACCAAACACCTAAATATTTAAATGTCGACACTCTTTCAAGAACATGGTTTTCAATAACGAGATTCAAATGACAATTCCGTAATCTTTGTGCTGTTCCAAAGAGCATGTACTGCGTTTTAGTTGAGTACCAAATTATTGCAAGTTAACCATTTGTTTACGTTTTGAAGTTCATCATTTATGACAGGTTCAATTTCGTGTGTATTCTTCCCACTGTATACGAGAGCTGCATCTTCTGCATACAGCACAATTTCACATCTTTTTACAACCTTAGCTAGATCATTCACCATAACTGAAAATAAAGAGGCCCTAAAATAGACCCTTGGGGTATGCCCTACAAACTTCCACGATATCAGATGATACCCCTTTACACAAGTGCGCTGAGTTCGGCCTTTCAGGTAAGACCTGAACCAATCAAGTTCCTCTCCTCGGACACCATACACAAAGAGTTTCTTTAGTAATAGATCATGGTCGACCAAATCGAATGCTTTCCTAAGATCTAGGAAAACTACAACCGTCGGTCGTCCACGATCTATTTCTTTGAACAGGCGATCGGTAACATAGGTAAGTACGGTATGAGTTGAATGAAGCTTCCAAAAACCGGACTGCTCCTTAGCCAATATGTCGTTATCGGTAAAGAAGTCGTGGAGCTGGTTGTGAATTACTCTTTCAAACACTTTCATTACAATTGGTAAGACAGATATTGGTCTAAAATTATTAGGGTCATGCCTGTCGCCACCTTTGTGTATAGCTGTTACTCTGGCTTCTTTCCAGTCGTTTGGAATACTGCCTGAATCTATCGAGGTATTAAACAATCTTGCCAAGTGAACATAAATGACTGGTGCTGCCGCTTTAAGCAGCTTTACATTCAAACCATCAATTCCTGTAGCCTTCTTTACATCAAGTTTTCTAAGAATACCTAACACAACATCTGAATCTATTGTATCAAAATGGAATGCCTTATCCTGGGCAACATATATATGCATTCATGACATCATTCATCGATTTAGCATGAGTGAATGAAGAGTTATTCCCATGTGAGCCAAAGAATTTATTCAATTCATTAGCTAATCGGGCAGGCTCACGCACTTGATCTCCATTTATATTGAGGATATTTGTTGAAGTTTTGGATTTACCTCCCGTCAGTCCCTTCAAAATCTTCCATGGTTGAGCTGAATTATTCCTATTTTCTATGATTGTTGTTGTTGTTGTTGTTGTTGTTTTGGTTTAACGGCGCTTGTCATTCAATATTGAATATTTACGCCAGTTTAGAAAATATTGTTTGAGGTTTAATTTGCATTGGAATTATATAAATACCGATAGTTTATTTTTTAATTTTAATTAATGATATTTCTTTCATAGTAGTCTTTCTTCAATGTATGCTTGTAATTATTAACATAATTTCTACATGTACGATAATGCTTCCAATGTATGATAATGCTTCCAATCCAGTACGCTGTGCTTTACGTTTTAACTTGTCTCATTGGTGAGATATTGTTATGTACTCCTCATTGACCCATGGTGTTTTCACACCCGTAACTCTCATGGTTACAACCGGTGCATTGCTGTCACAAAGTTGCATGAAATATGTTTCCAAAGACTCCATTTTGCATTCATTTCCCGAGCTTCCAGATGCCTTTCTAATTGGAAAGTTTGAACTTGCTGTAAGAAACTTCCTACATCAAATCTTTTGAAGGATCGAAAGGTAAGAACTTTTGGTTTCAATTTAGGCTTGTATAGCTTCCTTACTATGTATACCAGATTGTGGTCACTAAGACCCTCTGTCAAAACACAACTCCGACAAACATTGTTTGGAGTACTGGTCAGAACAATATCTATAAGACTGGTACTGTTTTCGGTAACTCTGGTAGCAGATTCAATAACCTGTTTCAAATTATTACTGTCACAGAGATCATCTATAAAACGAGAACTGGAGTTACAAAACATGTCATAATTAAAATCCCCTAATATATACACTTCTTTCCCTAGAGAAGTTGCTCTAACTATAGACTCTTCAATACATCTTTGATAAGACATATCAGAATTTGGAGGCCGATAGTAGGTTCCAATCAGTATAGTGGTAGATTGTAGTAACTTGAGCTCTGCGCATGCACACATTGTTTTTCGGTTTGTGGAATGGACGCTTCAACATGGGATCATTTTCATCAGGTTCATAGGACAAGAAAATCGTATCTGTCATGTCTTTTTTCTTCCAAATCATTTTCAGAAGAGGATTTCAGAGGGTTTGCTGGTTGGCCAGATGGCAGAGAGTTGGTGAGTACATGATATAGATCTAGATCTAGATCTAGACCCAAGTGCAATTTTTCAACTTTTGAACTAATTTGAAAAAAATAAGCGAACCAAACTGACGGCTTTTCAGAGGTTAGACTCTTATCCTGCTTATAGGATGGGGGGTCGGGTGTCCGGACGCATAACAAAAATAAAGCCTTCTTTTTTGTCTCTGAATTAAACAAAAACTATGCATTGAATAGTGCTAATCATCATCAAGTTTTGTTCTCTATAATATTGTCTAACACTTGTGTTCAAGAATTTAAGAAATATTGCTTGTAAACTGTTTCAAATGGCTGTTTAAAATCGACTGTCCGGATACACAACCTGTCCGGACACCCAACAACTGGGTACATTATTACTGGTATTTTGAGGAGTGCCGACCCTACCACTACCCACTCATCATGCTCATCCTGTGTACTCGGTCAATGAATTGACTTCGTCCCCCAAATGTGACAAGTCTGTACCGAAACTACATTCAAAACGCCGTTTTGACGTAAGGGTGCCACGACCACTGTACCACAATGTACTACAGAGGCTAACGACGAAACAGAATTTTCGGTCTACATTACAACAAGCTAGGCCTACGTATATTCAGATGTAACACATTCAACAACCAACATGACCAATCCTTACCAAATACCATTCTAGACCCTATGATATCCCGCCTCGACGATCAGGACAGGACCACAAACAGAAGAGTTTCAGATTCGGCACATCATCACCAGCATCCCTGCTGATGTAAAATATACCGGTATATGCTGTTTGCTTGCTGTATAGTACGCTAATTAATCGCTTGCGCTAATTTTGCCTAGTTGTTGCATGCACATGTGACACTATGGAAGGCCAACAGTTGACAGGAATTTACGGCGCAGCGCATGGAACGACGATAGACTGGACACAATTCGCAAACTAGATGACATCCGGGGATAGGCCCTGCGCAGCAGCATGCGGTGGCGGGGAAGATCTGCACAAGAATCAGCGGTGATAACATTTATGCGGCATTTGTGACCAAAATCAAAATGATTTTCATAACATAACCAAAAATCTGAAAGCCGAGAGGACAATATATATCGGACATAATTACCTGATTAAAACATACGGTATTTGAAAGTTATTTTGAACTCGATTCATGGACTTATTTGAAGTTACGATCCAATTATCTCTGCACTTATACAGGGTGGCCCAAAAAGAACGGAACACCTGTGCTCCTTACTTTGAATACTTTACTTTCAGCGAGATAAATGGCATCAAGTGGTAATTGTTGAATTGGTTCAAAATAGAATTCCTTTTCCAAAAAAATGACACCGAGATCACCCATTTTGACTCATGTGTTCAGGTGTTCAGATGTTAGGGCTCATTCCTTGAGGCAATGTCATTTTCAAAATTTGCTACTTTGTGGCCTTGTTCGATGAAGGGAAAACTTTACACCCATTGGTATTCCATAGCAATGGCCCCTTGCCTAATCATAAACGCGTGCCTGATTTTCCTTTGACGGAAGACGTGGTCATTGTTTACAATAAAGGCATTCAGTGTTTCCACTGTGGATGGACAGAGGCGTCGATCCATTTTCCGGATTGGGGGGGCAAGACGACCAAGCGGAGATGAACCCACGGCTACTATTTGTACACACACACACGCACACACACACAGACACACACCCTCACACATATGTATGTATGTATGTATATGTACATATATAGATATATATATATATATATATATATATATATATATATATATATAAATGAAAGATGCCAATAAATAAAACAAATTCCGTAAGATATATATTTAAAACATAGGCCTTTATCAACGTGAAGCATTTTCAAATTGGGGAAATTAAGCAACTTGCTATGTGAATCATCCTGCTTTTTTTTTTTTTTTCAAGCGAGCGAAGCGAGCGAGCAAAAATAACAAATTTCTTGTTATGAGAGAAGAGTTTAGTTATCATGTAGGCATAAATGATACCTGATATATATGTATATGGTTACTTCACTGCCAAATATGAACTCTATTTTGTCACATCGCTGGTCCATTGTTGCTGCCCCCCAAACCACTCTGTTTTTTAATATTACGAGCGAGCGAAGCGAGCGAGGAAGCACACACTGTTTTTCATGATAGATGTAGTAAACCCTTCGGCAAATTACGCTGTGAGCCAATGAAACATCTACATTATCTATTCGATCTCATCTCACCGAATTCATTTGCTTTTCAAGACCATTAATATGAAACGAGCGAGCGCAGCGAGCGAGGAAAAATATACCCTTTTCCATATGACCGAAGTGTTATTTCGTCATCATAAAAATGTGATAAAAATGTGATATGCGCTATACAAGAACGGAATATTATTATTACCATTATCATCAGAATACACTATAAACCTGTCATGCCTGTATGATATCTAAATAATACATCCGATCACCTGTGTGCCGAATATGACACTGTTTTAGCTACCTCGCTTGCAGTCCGAATCCATTCTGTTTCTACTATAGCGAGCAAAGTCAACGACCGATCCCGGCAAAATTATATGGATTCGTCCCAAAATTTTTGTCAACCACCTTGCTGCCCAAATATAATGATACTTTGGAATCTCGCTGCTATAATAAGCTACTTGCTGCCCGAAATCATCTTGTATCTAGCTTTTACCAGCGAGAGTACAGTGGAGTAGCGAGCGAGTTAACGAAAAATATGTTTTTGTTTTGCGTTTTTTTTTTCAGGCCGTTATCTTCTGAAATTTTATCTATTTTTAGGTCAACTGGCCGCTCGATTTCTAGGAGTGATATCTTGTTTGGTTATATTACTTCCTATGAGTAGAGGAATAGTATAACATTAGATAGAAACTCAAGACGCAAAGCGATTTCCTTTCATAAGAACAGTAATTATCATCAGCATTGGTTAAGATACAATAAATGCGAGCGAGCGAAGCGAGCGAGCGCTTCCCAGTTCCCATTTTCTTTCTTTTTTCTTGTTTTACGCTTTCATTTAACTTCCTTCCTTCCTTTTCCTTCCTTTTCTCTTTCTTTTTTCTTTTTTCTTTTTTTTTTTTTGTTGGGAAATTATTGGGGGGGGGGGCAAAATGATATCTTTGCCCCCCCGAAATTTTCTTTGGGGGGGGGGCAACTGCCCCCCCCCCCCTGCCCCCCCCCCCCCCAGGATCGACGCCTCTGTGGATGGAATCAAAGATACCAGCCTGATCGCCATTGTCATGTTGATGAGTTGACCGTGAGGGTTGCCGATCGGAAACTTGTATAATTTGGATGTCAGTGATACGATGGGCGTGTGTGTGTTTGATTGTTTGTTAGGGTGTTTGTGCACAGGGGTATCTCGGTCTGAAACATAGATTGCAGTATAATAATAATATATGCATCTAGAGTTGTGAAATACACCGTCAGTGGTAAAGGAAAACACTCCTCCTCTCATCAATCCCATCCCACCATTAAAATCTGCAAAACACTCAGACAGGCCATCTGGGGATTGGAACACTTGGGCATTAATCCCATACCACTGGGCGCCTGCCGCTGCACCTCACCTACATGTGGCCCCTGGGGCCTATTACACTGAATACGGAATGGCCCAGGACAGACGAATTTTCTGTTGCTTTGTGCCCGGCAAACGCCTCTAAAAAGTGGCCTGAGGGCCCTTTTCTAATGCTTGACCCAGGTTAAACATCCTAGTTACCAAGTTACCACTTAAAACCAATTATGTCGATCTTCTATGCAGACTACCGAATGGCCCTTTTCGTATGTTTGACCCAGTTAACATCTTAGATGTTACTTAAAACCACTTTGAAAGGGTCTGGTCTATCTTACAGACTATAACGAATGGGCCATGGAAGACGAATGTACTACTGCTTCATGCGCGACAGACGCCCCTAAAGAGTACCCGAGAGCCTCTTTTGTATGTTTGACCCAGTTGACATCCTTGGTATCACTTACAGCCAGTTTGGACTGGTCAGGTCGACCTTACAAACTACCGAAGGGGTTATGACAGACAACTTTTCCACTGCTAAGTAGACGTCCCAAACGTCCCCCTCCCCCCCCCCCCACCCCACCCCCACCCCCCACGAAGGAGGTAAAACTTGAAACAAATTTAAAATAAATTCATGAATTGCACAAAATACGGAAAGGACCACGCAGGGCAAATTTTCTACTGTTTTGTCACTTTGGGGCCAATGAGACGACCCAAAATGTGACACAATGCCCCTTTCTGTAGCCCTGACCCAGATTTGATATTCAAGCTACCATCTAACAGCAATTAGCTCAGGCTTATCTGACAGAATAAGAAATGGGCCTTGCCAGTCAAATTTTCTACTGCTTATAAGCAGCCAGACGCCGAAAAGGGGCAGCTTAAGTGGGGCCTCAGTCAAACGAGAAAGCTACACTGGTTTTTAAACAGAGAAGAAATTACTGATGTTGGTACAGGAAGGATAATATGACTATATTATACAACAGTAATTGGACAGTATGCTGTAAATGGCTGTGCTTGTAGACCTACCCATAACCCATGGATAACGTGGATTTATTTTATTTATATATTTTTTCTTTCTTTTTTTTTTTTTTTTACAAGGGACACCATCTTAAGTTCAACTTCAAGTGAATACAAACAGAGGATGGCCCATGCAAGAGTAAAACAGATTTTCTGCTGCTTTGTAAGTGCCAGATGCCCAAGTATTAAATATGGGCTACAGAAGCTCTCTTTCAAACCTTTGACTCTGATTAAAAATCACTGGTATTAATTGCATGCTCGTGTTGATCTTACAGACCACGGAATTTGCCATTACCGACAAATTTTCTGTTAGTTAGACACCCCAATTGCCTCCAAAGCCAGGCGCGGTTCTAGAGCAAACGATTTTTCTTTGGGGGGGGGGGGCTACTGGGGGCTTGGAGGATATGTGCCAGAGCTAGAGCAAAACGACTGAGAGGTGGGAGGGGGATGCCCCCCGCGCACACACAACACACACACACACACACACACACACACACACACACACACATACACGCGCGCGCGCGATAGGGACTTTCGAAAATACACATCTACTCCTTTTTAATTTGCGAGCGAACCAAAAATAACCACTTCTTGCTGTAATTGTCGTCAAAGTACACCCTAGACTGACATCTATTTGGCCACCTCGCTAAATATCAGTGCTGGCAAATTTTTTGCTGTCCAAAACCACCCTGTTCCTAAAGAGCGAGCGAAGCGAGCAAGGAAATATAGACTTCACAGGCCTATAAAATATAAAAGATACATTTGGTCACCTTCCTTGCATGCCCAATTCGTTTGCCTTCCCAAACAATTCTTTATCTAGCTATTATTATTATTATGAGTGAGCGCAGAGAGAGAGAAAGGAAATGTACAAAATATAATATAATACACCGGCGTAAATCTGTTTCGAGGAGGGGGGGGGTGATCGAAATATTTGCTAAAGTTCCTTGCTCACACTCCACCCTCTTGCCCGCCCGCACACCGTCCCCCATACATTTTGCAAGCGAGTCAAAAATAACAACATCTTGCTGTAAAAGACGTCTTAGTTTGTCATCAAAATACACTCTAGGCCTATATATTTGGTCACCTCACTAACAAATTATGATAAACCTCGCTGGTCCAGTAAATTGTTTCCTGTCCAAAACCATATTTATAACGTTTCTATATATTATGAGCGAGCGAAGCAAGTAACGAAAAACACAATGATAAAGTATCATTTCGACATAAAAAAAAAATTATATGCATATATTCGATTGCATCAAAATACATTATATGCATAATTCGGTTACCTCCCTTGCATGCCCAATTCGTCTGCCTTCCAGAATGATTCTTTATGTGAGCGAGCGTAGCGAGCGAAGAAAAAATATATACAAAATTGATCTTATCATGTACACTCCCTGCAGAATTATTTCGAGGATAGTCGGACACGTCGCTCCAAAAATGCTGTGATATGATAATGTTATGATAACTTCGATATCTAATCTGGGGCAATCTTTAGGCCATATTCCATGGGTATCTGGGTGCCGTTGAATAAAAACTTGCTATTATAGTAACTTTGCCATCAATGGTAACTGCCATGGTAACGTTGCTCAACAGCCAATCAAAATCTAGTATTCCATGAAAGTTACCATTGATGGAAAAGTTACTATAATAGCAAGTTTTATGCAACGGCACCCTGGCATGCACAAAACAGCAGGATATCCGTCTTACTCTTGTTTGGGCCGTCCTTTGTTAGTATTATACATTAATTTGAAATTGGTTTACGATGGTATCCATAGTAAAAAAATAAATAAATAAAATGAAATAAAATAAACAAAAATCCACGTTATCCATCGTATCCATCCTACAACAGTGGCGAATCCAGGTATTTGAATAGGAGTGACGCCAAAGGCAAGGGAGCGGAACGACCGAGTGGGGAAGGGTGTGGGAAGGGGTACCCCCCCCCCCCCCCCCACGGTAAGGACCTTTTCAAGTTATCATGTGCGAAAGTCGCATTCTAAGAGCACTTTTAGAGGTATAACTCAACCACTGTCTATAAATGAATCATATACCGGGAATGGGCTGTTTGTAAGAAATCATAAAAATATTCACCTTGAACCATGCAGTGAGTCAAATTTAAGCAGATCTATTGATATTAAATGCAGGGGCAGCGTTACAGGGGGGCGACTTCACCCTACGATTTTTCACATGATAAAAAATGAAAAAAAGAGGAAAAGAAGAAGAAAAGAGAGGAGTAAGAAGAAAGAAGAAGGTGGGGAATTGAAAGAGAGGCCCGAGGTTTGCAACTATAGTATAATACCCCTATTTATTCATTTAAAACGTCAATAAACCTACCTACTGGTCATCTTGCCCCCCCCCCCCCCATATCAAAATACCCTGCTGCCGCCCCTGATTTAATGATAATAGTTAATAAATACCGAAGGTCTATTTCACAAAGACTTAATTGATAGTGTGATGTGGGTGTCTTGGCAAATATTATAACTACCAGACCAGTATGCCTCCTTTTGAGACTTTTCCATTCAGTTAAATGAAATGTAATCATAATAAAGACAGAATGTGAAACATCAGTGTTTTTTATTAACAAAGAAAAAAAAGAAAGAAATGACTATTCAGGTATTCATTTTATATCCATGATTGACCTCTCTACATTTGCGCTTTATCATGAGTACAATCTTGAAGTAACGGGAGAGGCGCTTTTTACAATAAAATGTGATGTGTTACTATTACAAAAAATCATGAAAAGCCCGCGCTATATTGAAGGTGAATCGCAATACAGAAAAATTATAGAGAGGGCGCGCGCCCTTGGGGCCCCTGCCTGGATCGGCCACTGCCCTATATACAAACACAGCGATTTGTGGCACACAGTCCATTGTATATAGTCATATTTTCCTTCTTTGTACCGACAGCAGTAATTTCTTCTTTAAAAAAATAATAACTTTCTCGTTTGACTGATGCATAGTTCAGGTGCCCTTTTTCGGCGTCTGTCTGCTTATAAGCAGTAGAAATTTGACTGGCAAGACCCATTCCTTATTCTGTAAGATAAGCCTGGGCTAAGTGGTGTTAGATGGTGGCTTGAATATTAAATCTGGGTCAGGGCTACACAAAAGGGGCCTTTGGGTCACGCTTTGGGTCATCTCTAGGGCCCAACAGTGACAAAGCAGTAGAAAACTTGTCCTGCTTGGTCCTTTCCGTATTTTGTGGAATTCATTATTCATTTTAAATTTGTTTCAAGTTTTACCTCCTTCCTTTGGTCAAGGACCCTTTTGGGGCCCTTTGGGGAGTCTGGCGGGTACTTATCAGTGGAAACTTTGTCTGTCATGGCCCTTTCTGTAGTTTGTAAGGTCGACCTGACCATTCCAAACTGTTTGTAAGTGATACCTAGGATGTTAACTGAGACTGAGTCAAACATACGAAAAGGGCCTTCAGGCCTCTCTTTGGGGCGTCTTTCGGGCACAAAGCAGCGGGAAATTTGTCTGCCATGACCCATGCGGTAGTCTGTATAAGATCGACCTGACCATTTCAAATTGGTTGTAAGTGGTAACTAGGATGTTTAACCTGGGTCAAACATACGAAAAGGGCCATCAGGCCACTCTTTGGAGGCGTCTGCCGGGCACAAAGCAGCAGAAAATTCGTCTGGTATGGGCCATTCCGTAATCTGCGTGATGAGCCGCAAAATCTGCCGTGGGTTTCATGTGGTACCTCGTTCACTTGACCTAGCCTATATATTTGACCCTTAGGGGGCGCGTCTGCCGGGCATAAAAGCAGCAGAAAATTCGTCTGTCATGGGCCATACTGTATTCAGTGTAATGGGCCGCAAAATCTGCCGTGGGTTTCATGTGGTACCTCGTTCGTTTGATCGAACGTATTTTTTTTTTCTTTTTCGCCTTTTAAAAGGCCCCAGGGACCACATGCAGCATACGTGCAACGGCAGACGCCCAGTTTGGTATATGCTGGGTTAATGCCCAGATGTTCCAGTACTCAGATGTTGGTACCTCGTTCGTTTGATCAAAAGTCACCTAGCTGCCGTTCTAATAGGCGTTGGAAGCTTTTTCGGAAGTGGGGGCTGAAACTCACACCCTGAAAATTTTCATTTAGGCCATCACGAGAGCGAAGTCCCTTATGGTCAATGCTAAAGGCGTCCCGGGGGGGGGGGTGACCCTAAATAATAATATTGTGCAGCTTTCTAAGGCTACTCTGCCCCTATACACAAGAAATTATTTTAAACAATATAGCAGTGGATCGTTATTATTTTAATGGAATGTATAGGGGCCGCAAAGCGTTTTTTTTTTTTTTTTTTTATTTATGTATTTATTAGAAAAATCATAGAGAATCATAATATTTACATGTGATTTACATGATCAAAATACAAAATCACTGAACATAAAAAAGTAGTTTTAAAAAAAAAATGAGGCAGAACATTGAGTAACGTATAAAAACAACAAATTAAAAATTGTTCAAGAGCGGATCTCCGAGATGGAAAAAAAATAAACGGATTGCCAGTGACACCAACTCTACCACATAAACACGCAATTAATCGTCCCAACCTCATTGACAACCTAAAAGAAACCTCAAAAACCAAGCACTATGGAGACTGGAATAAGCAAGGCCGAGGAGCAGGGCGATCCACTTTACCCCCAACACGCCCCAAACATCCTCAACCCCCCCCCCCCCCAACACACAGACACCCTCTCTCTTTCTCTCTCTCTCTCTCTCTCTCTCTCTCTCTCTCTCTCTCTCATGCATACGCGCACGCAGACACACCTTCACTCATTCACAAAAACCACCCCCTCCCCCAAAAAAACAAACAAACAAACAAACAAAACACGCAAACCACCAAAACACTCAAATATAAAGAAAATCGCTCCGCCACCCGACCCGGCCCAATCCGGCCACTCCAAACATGTATGCAATCGAACCCAATGTATGCGATCCTACGAACCCAACATCCCGCATCCGAAGGTAAAAGAGTTAAAAAACGAACAATGTCAGCTGTCAAGAGGTCATGCAAACGCGAAAAAAAGGTTACTGGGTGAAATCTCGGAGGTCGCCCTTGAAGTACATGAACTGGCACCTAATATTACAGTTTATTACATGTGGCATCCTATACAGAACACAAAAGCACACGATAACAATACTTATATTGGTCCTAGGATTGCAAGGGAAAAATCAAATCTCAAAACGCCATTTCTTGAAATGGGTAGTTAGTTTGTTTTTCTTAATTGCTAAATAATATTCAATTTCTTTCTGTTTTCTAACAAAAAATTTAAATGCTAAAGTATTGGGGAGACAATTACTAAATTTGCAGATATAAATATGGTATTTCATTAACAAAAATAGATATGAAATAAATTTGTCATTACAGATTCCAAAAAGTTTTTCAAAGTTGGTAACATTAATGACAGAACTGTTATTCTGGGAAATTAGGGCAAGGAGGTCCTGCCAAATTTGGGTAACCTTTTCACACTCACAAAATAGATGGACCATTGTTTCCTCCTTTTTATCAAATAGGGAGCAATTAGGTGAATCCTTCCGCTTTATCTTAAAAAGAAAATCATTCAACGCGATAGCTTTGTGGAAAATCTTGAAATAAAAAGATCTTAGTTTGGTGTCTATAGTGCAAAAAAAATTAGTATTGTGGACTTTTTCCCAATTAATGGCTACTGGTACAGGTAAATTTTCACTCCAAAATGTATATCTTTTGTTCGGGGTATGGGAACCGAGTAATAAGTTGTATGTATTTCTGGGAACTTTTTTAGTGTTCACTAGTTTATGGACAATTGTTTCATGAACTCCCACTATATCAGGATCAAAATTCTTCATCCACTCTTCTGGTATATTCTTAATTAAAAAATTAAACTTCCTCCTGTCTGTAGCAGGGATACCAAAATCCAATATAAGTTCTTCAAAAAGTTTATGGCCAGGAAGAGGTGGATTAAATAAATCAGATATAGTTAATATATTTTTATTGTACCAGGATGGATAGAAGAAATGTGGTTTAGATTTTGAGTAAATGGATCTATTATACCACAGAACTTGACATGCACCTAGCTCTGAAAATTCATTACCATAAAATTCAACAGAAGCTTCTTCTCTAAATAAGTACCAACTACGTAATGATTCAGCTAATTGTATGTTACCGAGAGAATTTAACACACTCTCAGAAGCATGAGATTTCCACAAAAATTGAACGTCTTGATTAAAATTTTCTAAAAATGATAATTCAACACATTTCCATGTAGCATCAAAATCATCATCCAGTAATAGTTTTACCCACATCATTTTTGGGGCAGTTGCAAAGGAAAAGGGGTCAACCATTTTGAGACCTGCCTGAATATAGTCATTGCACATTACCTTTCTCTGAATTCTGTCCTTACCTCCATTCCAAATAAACTTAAAGAACAATTTATTCAAAATTTTAAAGAAGGAACAAGGTAATTTAATAGAAAGAACAGAGAAGAGGTATATTAATTGGGGCAACACAAGCGTTTTAATAACACAAACTCTGCCAATTAATGAAAGATTTCTTGTACGCCAACAGTTTAAGGTTTGTTCCAGTTTTTTTCACTTTCTCCTTGTAATTCAAATCATAAATTAGAGCAACATTTAGGGAAAAAATGACTCCCAGGCATTTGAATTGAGATTTCTTCCATGAAACACCACGATTCATATAAGGAAACTCTTCATTTCCTTTCTTTGAGCCAATCCAAATGGCTTCAGTTTTACTGAAATTTAATTTACACCCAGAAAATTGACCAAATATGAGTAGTGTTTCAAAAAGTTGAGAAAAGGAATTATCTGAACCATCTAAAAAGCACACAGAATCATCAGCAAACATGGAGATCTTGACTTCTTGATTTTTTACCAAGATACCTTTAGTCAAATTGTTTTGTCGTATGGAAAGGGCCATTATCTCTATTACAAGTAAAAATAAATATGGAGAGATTGGACATCCCTGAAAAATTCCTCTTTCCATAGGAATGCGTTCTGTAAGGAAGCCATTATTCAAAACATATGACTGGCGACCAGCATATAAGGTCTTGATTGAGTCTATAAACTCTTTGCTAAAATTGAATTTTTTAAGGGCTAGGAATAAAAAATTGTGGGAGACACTATCAAAGGCTTTCTCAATATCAAGTAACAGAATAGATCCTAGCTGGAATGTCATTTATTTCAGTGTATTCAATTATGTCCAAAATTAAACGAATGTTGTGGCCAATATTCCTACCTTTCATAAAACAAGATTGATCAGTATGAATAAGATCATGTAAACAACGCTTAAGACGGTTCGCAAAGCACTTGGCCACAATTTTATAGTCCGTTGTCAACAGTGTAATAGGACGATAATTTTTTATGAGGAGAGGGAGGAGAGTGATTATGCCATTCCTTTGTGAGGGAGACAAAATACCATTTCTTAAAGAGAAATACAAGGAATTTAACAGCATATCACTTATGTCTGGGCCAAAATACCATATAAAACTCTACAGGTATGCCATCAAAACCAGGGGTTTTATTCATATTCATGGATTTAATGACATCATATATTTCTTGTTTTGTAATAGGGGTGTCTAAAGATTGTTTTTTATCTTCAGATAATTGTGGAATATTGATTTTATCAAAGAGAGATTCATTAATATCATTTTCATCAATTACTCCTTGAGTGTCATCTTGAAAAGAGTATAGTTTACTATAAAAGTTTTGAATTTCTCTTAAAATTCCATCTGGGTCAGTAATTAAGCTGTCATTAGGGTCTTTCAGCCTAGAAACATTTTTCTTGCCAGGCCCTGTTCTCTAAATTACAAAAATATTTTGTGCTTTTCTCCCCTTCCTCTACCCATCTAACCCTGGATCGTGTAATTAACCCTTTCGTCTCAAAATCGTAAATTTTGTTCATTTTTTCTTCAAGTTCTTCTAACTTTGTCAAGAGGGAATTGTCCCCAAGTGTAGGGACAGTATTAGAAATTTGTAGTCTTATCTTATCAATATCTAATAATAGCTTATTTTTTTCACAGTTTCTTTCTTTCTTCTTCCTGGAGGAATACTCCATACTAACACCTGTAATAACACACTTCAGGGCATCCCATAAAATATTGGGATTGCAGTCAGAATTTTTATGGTTTTCTTTAAAATTACTAATTGTATCCTTGATAAAATTAACATAATCAGAATCGTGATGAAGGAAGTGACAATTCATTTTCCAAAAACCTCTTCCCCTCTTAGGTTTATTATCATTAAATGAGGTTTGTATGATAGAATGATCTGATTGTATTCCAGGTAATATTTTAGAACTTACACAATTATCTATAAAGTTACTAGAGACAAGAATAAAATCAAGTCTGGAAAAAGCCCTTGGGGTTTTTTGGTGGCGAGTGTACTGTCTTAAGTTAGGGTGAAAGTGTCTCCATACATCATCAAGTCCAATTTCTTCCATTAAATTAGAGAGCATTTCACTAGAATTTTAATTTGTTTGCATGCTGTGATCTTGTACCTTGATAATCAAGAGGGCTGATTACTAAATTGAAGTCTCCACCTATAAATAGAATGGGACTGCTTAGTTTATTACTTCAGCAAAAACCTTTAAGAAGAAGTCAGGATCATCCTTATTTGGAGCATATATGTTAACCAAAGTCAGATGTAATTCATTTAAGATTACCTTTAATATAATAAATCTACCTTCAGGGTCACTGAATATGGAGAGTACCTGAACAGAGACAGTGTTTCTTATAAGGATGGCTACTCCCCTACTGGCAGAATTAAAACTTGAAAAAAAGCCAGTTCACCCCACTGAGTTTTCCACAACATTTCATCTTTTTTATCTGAATGCGTTTCTTGCAGGAAAATAATATCAGAACCCAAACTCTTCAAATAATGGAAAGTTTTCTTTCTTTTAAAAAAATCTTGCAATCCACGACAATTAAAGGTATTCAATTTTACAGCCATAGTAAAGGATTATTACAATTAAGTGCTAATAGCCGAAATATTTGAATACTGTTTTGAATTTCATCGCAAACACAATCTAACAAAAAAAAATACATTGAGTACACTAACCATAACCAAGAAAATATTCTGCCACATATAGTAAATAACAAAAAAAAGGTTGTAGTGACTGAGATAACTCTAAAAAAAAAAAAAAGGCGACGAACGTGCAAGGTGAAAAACAAGGCTTCAAATCAAAAATCAACCTTGTCGTAACACGTAGCTATGGCTTGAGGGAGCCAGAGACAATTTAAGGTTATAAAACTAGCATGACTCGGAAATCAACTTTTATTATGAAAATAAACACTGATTGGTTGAAACTTTTAACTCTTAATGCGGAAAAGTATACAAAATACAATGTACAATGTACACCTGTACATGCGAAGCGCGCTACATGCAATATATAAAAGGCAAAGCGGTTTTTTAATGGGGGGGGGGGGGAGTAAATGACGTTTCTTGCTAGATTATTAACCTTTTATTTTTTTAATTTTGCGAGCGAGCAAAGCGAGCGAGCCAGAAGTTACTTCTTTTTGTTATGAAGGAAGTGTTATTAGCACTGCCAAATGTGCTCTATTTTGGCACCTCACTGGTCCAATATTATTCACTCTCCGAAACCATCGTTAGGAGCGAGTGAAGCAAGCGAGTAAGGAAGATATTCTCTTCTCAGAAGTTTAATTTCTTCATATCAAAATACATATAGACTTAGATAGCATATTTGGTCACCTTGCTTGCCAAAGTCATTTGCTTTCCCAACCCATCCTGTATCTAAATGCACAAGCGAGAGCAGCGAGAGAGGATTTCCGTGGAGAAGATCAGGAAAAATATATAGGCTATTCTTTTATGGTAGAAGTAATAATTCATCATCAAAATACACCACGGGCCTATATGATATCTAAATTACACATTTGGTCAACTCACTTGCCAAATTCATTTGCTTAACCAAACTATCCTGTATCTAAATATTATACGAGCGAGCGCAGAGAGCGAGGAAAAATATACACTCTTTTTTATGGTAGAAATGACAATTTGTTATCAAAATACACCATATGCCTATAAGATATCTAAATCATAGGCCTACATACTCTTGTTATGGTAAAAGTGATATTTAATCATAAAATTACACTGTAAGCCCATAATCTAAGTACTTGTAATATATTCGATCACCTATACCTACCACTCATGACTCTGTTTAGACACTCTGCTTTTCATCCGAAACCATTCTGTTTCTACGGGGGGGAGGCCACTGCCATTACAAGGTGGACACCGGTGGACACCATGCTCGTACACAAAAACGCGCAGAAAGGGTTGTTTTTCACGGACGGGCGATGTGAAAAGGGTATCAAAATTGCAAAAAAATCAGCAAAAAAGGGGTATACTTTTACAACAGCTTGGGTGCATGTAAAAGGTATATAATATTTTACTAATCATGAAAATAAAACATTCGAGGCATTATCCCCCGCTAATCCTTCGGCGGGAATCTGGCGGAATTCTAATCCCAGATCTTTTATCTATGTCTATAACGCGCGGGGCCCGGACCGAAAGAAATCTTCAGAACGTAGATTCGTCACAAAAGTGCACTAGATAATATATATTCCTGCAGAATTCGAGGATAATCAGACACCTAGTTGCCCAAATATTATGATATTCGCGCATATTATAAGAGTGCTTGCTGCCCAAAACCATCTTGTTTCTAGATTTTACGAGGGAGTGAGGAAAAAAAGAGATTTTTTTAATAGCCTACTTAGAATAGTATGTGTTTACTCCATTCTTATGATTCGAGTAACGTACCAGGGGCCGTGGAACGTGTTTTTGTTTTTGTTTTCCAATGGGGGGGGGGGGGGGGGGGGCTGATACCCAAACATGCGTAGTCCAGGTGATGCAGGGCCCCTGGCGGGTGCCTTGGATTTTTAAGGTTTTGCAAGCCTATGAAATGAGCAATTCACAATTTCGATATCAAGTTTTTACAAACTTAATTGATTTTTATTTTTTAGCCAAATTTTTAAATACTTTTTAAGCCCACTTCCCTGCGACCTACTTTATCGGCATCTTTCGTTCTCATAGTATTATAGGAATAGGCTATATCTTTTCTTGGTCAGCTTGCCGGTCGATTCCTTGCAGTATGACTAACATAATAAAGTAAAAGAACATTAGCGAGAGACACAAGATGCAAAACAAATTTGTTTCATAAGAATGAGCCATTATTAAAACCGATGGGTTGATATACTGAAACTACGAGCGAGTGAAGTGAGCCAGCGCTTCCAGGTTCCCCCCCCCTTTTTTTTTTTCTTAGTCCCCCCTTCCTCTTTTTTCCTTTCTCTTTCCTTCTTTTCTTCGATCTTTTTTCTTTTCTTCGATCTTTTTTCTTTTCTTTTCTTCTTTCCTGTCCTTCCTCCTTTTTCCCCCTTCTATTTCAAAATAAGGGGTTTTCAGCCATAATCAGAGGGGGACGGAAGGGTATTCCAACCCCCCCCCCAAGAAAAAAATGACCGGGGGTGACCGGGCTAACCTGAGCCCGCCCCGGTTCCTAATAATGTTATTCTTCGTAAGAGGATCAAGTGTTAAAGGTTACCCATAAGGGTTATTCGAGTATTCAGTATGTTTTATTTCTTGTTCCACACAGGGGCGGCGGGCTAAGTATTTTTTCTGAAGGCAAAAAATACCTTTTTTAAAGAGTATTTAGAGTGGCGAATAATGATAAAAAGCAACCGTAAAATTATTTTGTGGGTGTTCCATAATTATCATTTTTATTTTCTTCCAATTAACCTGTAGTTTTCCTTATAATGTCACAGCTAAAATGTTTTCAATGTATTTGTGAGGTCTCATAGCTACTGATCATATTATTAGAGAAAATATTCAAATTGAATGGTTAAGCACAATCACCGGAGTAAATCCGTTTCGAGGAGTGGGGTGATGATGGAAATATTTTGCCGACATTTCTTGCTCACACTCCAGTATACATACACACCCTCTCGCCCGCCCGCCCCCCCCCCCTCCCCATATACACTATTTGTTTATTTTACGAACGAGCGAAGCGAGCTAGCCAAAAATAACCACTTCTTGCTGTAAAAGAAGTCTTATTTTGTCATCAAAATACACTCTATAGGCCTATAAGATATTTGTCACCTCACTAACAAATTATGATATACCTCGCTGGTCCAATTATTGTTTACTGTCCCAAACCACCCTGTTTCTAGATAATGGCGAGCGAAGCGAGCAAGGAAAAAACATTCTTTCGATGATAAAGTATCATTTCGTCATCAAAATACACCGTAATCTAAAATATATTAGGTCACCTCCCTTGCATGCCAACTTCGTTTGCCTTCCCAATTATGAGCGACCGTAACGATCGAGCGAAGAAAAAATATACAAAATACACTATAATGATCTTCAGTGCAGAATTCGAGGATAGTCGGACACGTCGATGCAAAATATTATGATATTTGGGCATCTGCTGCTGGAATAAGAGTGAGTGCTGATCGAAAACATCTTATTTCTAGATTTTACAAGCGAGCAATTAAAAAAAAACAACTGAGACCAGGTTATACTACTCCCTCCTCGTGATTTATAACGTACAATAATATTCATCGGCATCTTCCGTGCACAGAGGGTATATTGGGAAATAGGCTTATCATGGTCACAGGCGGTTATCTCCTGAAAATTCATCTGTTTTAGGTCAACTGTATTTATATAGGTCAAACTAACGAGTACAAGAATCAGTATAAAGACAAGATGCAAACCTGTTTCCTGTCTTAAGAATAGTAATATAGGTTTTCCCGCCCATCTTCGTAAACTTATCATCGGAATCAACGATATTTTCGTTCAATTTCACGCGAAATTGATTGACAATGCGGATCAACATTTAAACAGCAAATACCATCGTTCAATTTGATTTTTTTAGCATGCGATTTTACTATTGTTAAAATACAAAAGTGCAGAAAGAAAATTACTTTTAATTATCTGTGTAAACAACATTCAAATTCGTGTAAACAGCTATTCATGCAGGACTTGATGTGGGAAGAATCTTGGCATACAATCTCATGAATAGGGCATATTTGACATTAATTTTGTGCAGTGTTTTTCATCTTACGGTAATGAGTCATTTTGTGTGTTTCTGCTTATATGAAAATTATGAATGTGGAAAGAACAAGAATGAGATTCATTAGCATTTAGCAGATGGAAAAAAATAAATATGAAAAGAAACCCCCTCACAAATGTGCAAATAAAGATCACAATTTATAATGACCATGTTTGACATGCAGGCATTTGAATGGTATGCAAAGATAAAGAATAAGACCACATAAGAATAAAATAATAATGAAATATATAACCTGAAAAAAAATGAATGTCAAATATCATAATGGCAGAAAAGAAATAAAGAATTAAAGAGAATAAAAATGAAAATAAAAAAGAGATCTACCACTTACGTTGTTCTAATTAAAAATGGCGTAAGTGCGAAAGTGATTGCCTAAAGATGAAAATGTAACCGCAGTATTCAGCGAGGAATTTCCTCTTCCTCTCAAACTTGGCAAAATTGAATGACGGTTATTCATTATCAAATTGAATCAAATTACATTTAATTTGAATGATAATTTTACTCATTTCAGTGTTTAAAAAAAGAATTGAAAAAGTGTTAAATTGAAACACTGGAAAACCAATGGACTATAAATTGCTTGAATTTAAATGTTTGATCATGAAATTGAATGCTGTTTTGACGAATTCGGCCGGGAAAACCTAATATACCCCGGTATAACCGACATTGGTTAAGATAATGAAAATGCAAGCGAGTGAAGCGAGCGAGCGCTTCCAGGTATTTCCTTTATTTCATTCCTCTTTATCCTTTCTTTTTATCTCTCTTTTACATTATTATTTCTTCTTTAAAAAGTGGGGGAGGAGTATTTGTACAGGCCACCCCCTTCTCGCAAAAGTGGGGATATACCCCCATCCCCCCCCCCCCTGGATTTACGCCAGTGAGCACAATACCACTAGGAACTTAGAAGAACAGATAAGACTTTATGGTTAAAATGGTGCGAGCTAGCGTAGCGAGCGAGTTTTGGAAAGAAAAAAAAAATACCCACATTGCTTCAGATTAGGGGCACCGTTCCTTACAATTAAGTTGTGGGAGGCATTTTAAGACATGCAGGAAGGAGCCCTTCCTGTCCCATGTTCACCGGCGTAAATCCACTCTGAGGAGTGGGGGGGGGATGATTGACTTTTTTGACGATTTCTTTTTCTGTCGATCTCACTCTTAAGTATAAGCACACACCCTCACTGACCCCCACAGACCCCCTTACACACATTTTAATATTTATTTTGCGAGCGAGCGAAGCGAGCGAGCCAAAAATAACCACTTTTTTGGTTTTCAATCGCATTTTCAAATAGAAATTCTAAAATATGATGGTTGTTTATGACAGATATTCAAAGATTTTACTAACAGATTAATTAAAATATAATTTTCTTTCTTAAAAAGTGGGGGAGATATTTGTACACGCCATCCCCCCCTCTCCAAAAAGTGGGGGGGGGGGATATATCCCCCCATCCCCCCGGGATTTACGCCAATGCCCATGTTCCACTACCTCACACTGTAAAACCTCGCTGGTTTTGGAGCTATAGTTGGTAAATGGCTCTTTCAGGACTTTAGAGAGCTTACCGGAGTTGAAAGTGAAAATTTAAAAGAAGACGAAATGGCGCAAGAGAGAAAATGGAAGTTTGTAAGATTTGAAGGGGGCCCTTACCAGAAGGAGAATTGTACTATTTTAAAATGAAATAAAGGACTTAGAATATGCATATTTTATCATAATTAAACCGGACACTCATCAGAAATTAAAAGAGACACTTGTCAGATTCGAAGGAGGTATTAAACTGCGGACGAGAGATGGAATTCACTAGAAAGAAAAGGGGTCATTATTTTATCAGAAATCAAATGGGCATGTATCCATGGGCGTAGCTAGACCTTTTTCAGTGGGGGGTGTAGAGGCCACTGATTACCGACAAACATTGTCACCGATTACCGACGACCAACATCTATTACTTAAACCGTCTAAAGCCCATGGGGCACTTTCAATTGTGTGCCTTTACCGCATTTTCCTTCGTCTCTCCTACACATTTTCATTCAATTTCAACCAGATTTGGTGATTTTTATATGAGCAAGCGAGGCGAACAAGGATGATGCTCCTTTTCATTTCAGAAGTGATGATTCTTCATCAAAATACGAGATGGGCCTATATGATATTTAAATAAAAAATTTAGTCACTTCGCCTGCAGAATTCATTCGCTTTCCCCAAACATTCTGTGCCTAAATATTATACGAGCGAGCGAAGCGAGCGAGAAAAAAATATACACTCTGTGTCATGCTGTTCACGAGAGGACTTGGATAAATCTGACGTATTTGCTCATTGGCATACGAACTTACGGACTGACTGTATTTTGTCATCAAAATACATTTTGAACAATAATATATCTAAATAATAGCCTATTCGGTCACCTCGCTTGCAAGCGAGGAAAAATAAATACACTCTTTATCATGGTAAAAGTGATAATTCTTCATCAAAATAATTATGCGATGGGCCTATTAGATATCTATATTATTTTGTCCCCTCGCTTGCCGAATTGATTCGCCTTCAAAACCATCCTGTCTCTAAATATGATACGAGCGAGCGAAGCGAGAGAGGGAAAATATATATACTCCTTTTCATGGTTGAGGTGATTATTCTTCATCAAAGTACACGATGGGCCGAAAGGTATCTAAATTATACATTTAGTCACCTGCTTGCCGAATTCGTTCGCTTTAAAAAACTATCCTGTATCTAATTATTATACGAGCGAGCGAAGCGAGGGAGGAAAAAATATACTCCTTTTCATGGTTGAGGTGATTATTCTTCATCAAAATACATGATGGGCCGAAAGGTATCTAAATTATACATTTAGTCACCTCGCTTGGCGAATTCGTTCGCTTTCAAAAACTATCCTGTATCTAAATATTATACGAGCGAGGAAAAATATACTTCTATTCATGGTTGAGGTGATTATTCTTCATCAAAATACATGACGGGCCGAAAGGTATCTAAATTATATATCTGGTTCACCTCGTTTGCCCGATCTTGTATTTGAATATTATACGAGCGAGCGAGGAAAAATATACACCTTTTTCATGTTATTTCGTTGAAATACACTTTGGCCAGTATTAGATATCTAAATCATAATTCGGTCACCTTGCTTGCCGAATTCATTTGCTTGCAAAAACTATCCTGTATCTAAATATTATACGAGCGAGCGAAGCGAGCGAGGACAAAATATATACTCCTTTTCATGGTTGAGGTGATTATTCATTCTTCATCCAAATACACGATGGGCCGAAAGGTATCTAAATTGTATTTCAAAACGATCCCGTTTCTTAATATTATACGAGCGAGCGCAGCGAGCGAGGAAAACTATACACTCTTTTTCATGCTATTTCGTCAAAATACACTTAGGCCATGCAGTAAGATTATCTAAATCATATATTCAGTAACCTCGCTTGCCGAATTCTTTTGCTTTTTCTAAACCAACCCGTAGGTGAATGATATACGAGCGAGCGCAGCGCGCGAGAAAATCTATACACCCTTTTCCATAGAATGAGTGTTATTTTGTCATCAAATTTTAACATACGAGATATCCAAATTATGTATTGGATTGTCTATTTGCCAAAAAAAGCGAAACCGCCCATCATCTATACGAGCGAGTCAGTGAGCGAGACAAATTATACACTCTTCTTAATGGTAGAATTGATTTTGTCATCAAAATACACTCCTATAAGATATCTAAATAATATTCGATCACCTATTTGCCAAATATTTGGGCACCTCGCTTGCTGTTTCTACCACGGCGAAACGAGCGACCGACAAAATAATGCTATATTTTCTATATACACTGTAGATTCCAGTCCGGACTCGATGGAGGGCTGGGTAACCCGATTATTGGACGACCCCATCATCACGGTACACTATCGTCGGTATAATATCAAAACTTGCCAAGGATGATAAAGGATCAAGCAAAAATACCCGACAAAGTACAGCCAGGACAGCCCTTCCTGACCGGACATGGTCCATCATTCCCCCCCCCCCCCCCGACTCAACGTCTGCACCGTACCCGCGCAAGCACAACCTCGGAACCTCTCTTTCTCTCTCCGAGACTTTTTCTTCTCTTTATCTTGTCATCATCGTTTTTCTTATCCATTTTCTTCTTTTTTTTTCCTCTTTTCATTTTCCCCTCTCTTTTTTCTATTTTCTTTTTCTTTTTCTTCCTTCTCTTTTTCTTCCTTCTCTTTTTCTTTTCTTTTCCATTTTTCTTCTCTCCTTTTCCTTTTTTCTTTTCTTCTCCTTTTTTCTTTCTTTTTTCTTTCCCCTTCTCATTTTCGCTCTCTCCCCCTTTTTTCATTTTTCCCGACGGCAGCGCAGATTTACCGACGATATCCTGAGCAGGGGGGGGGGGGGATGTCACACCCCACACCCCCTGCTAGCTACGGCCCTGCATGTATCAAATTTCAAAAAGGGGAACTTGCCGAATGGAAAAGGGACAATATCATAGAACAAACACGGTGCTTAATGCATATCTCACTTATTATAAACCAACAAAAGTCAATGAGAAGAGTTGACTCAATAATGCATTATTAATTGCCAATAAGAATTTATTCAATCCAAATTTTCGGGGGCTTCCCCCTTCCTCAGGGATAAAGACGATAATGCAATATGTACAAAACTTTAACATGTTATGGAGAAATTAGACATACCAAAAAGGGAAAAGAGTACCGTTATAGCAGAGTGGATTTATAGAGAGAGTGGCGACACGCGTATGTACAAGCTATGGGGCGCGGGGTCAAAGGTCAAACATGGGGATCAAAATAGTTCCCTCCCAGTCTGTTGCGTCGTCTGCTACCTACATGAACAGAACGAAGGTGCCTTGCTGCCAGCTTGCAAGACGATATTTGATTGTATCCACTTTTTACTGACAATATGTATAAAGCTTCCCGAATGAAGGAAATGCAGCATAAAATCTCAATGTCTGATTCCGGTGAAAAAAAAAAGTCTTCTGTTTTGAGCCAGAATGGCATTTACGAATCATTCCCCTGCAGCTGTTTGGTACCATTATTGTTTTAAAATTCTTTTATTCAAACATAATTCCGAATTTTGTAAGCATACACTATACTGCTATGCTCAATCCATTTCCTTATGTGTGTGATCATCCCCCCCCCCCTCTCTCTCTCTCTCTCTCTCTTTCAGTTTTCTTTTGGATAAGGATTAATATAAACTCATTTGATAATCATTTTGAGAAAACTATTCTTGCAGACGGCAGTTCATCCCGGGGCTCCAATTTTGTGCCGACGGGGGTGTGTCGCTGAAGCCTTCATAATCGTACCCATGTTTAATGGTCATTTTGGCAGAGAAGGGCACCCATTATTAGGGATTATGCACCTCGGATGTATAGGCCTACTCTAAAGAAAAAAATTACTCCTTTTTAACAAGTAAGGGGCGTGTTAAAGGATTTCCCGACTCTCGGATGTGTACTCTAAACAATACAGAATTGCTGATTTTAAAAAAGTGAGGAGCATGTTTAGGGATTTTCCGACTCGAAACTATACCACATGTTTAGGGATTTCTTCCAAAAAAGCAACTCATCTCAGCGACACACCCCCGTAGACCATATTAGGCCCATGCCCCCCCCCCCCCCCCCCCGCCAGTCCATTTCCTCAATACTGGGTGTCAGTTGGTTAAATTTTATATCATGAAGTAATGCTGAAATCAGTTCACTCACTTAACAGTCTTTATTTCTTCTCTATAGCATATCTTCTATAACCACTCTCCTCTTTTGTTGTCCATTCGTTGATTATAAGAAATTAATTTTAAAAGATTTAGCTTTGTTCCTCTCTCTCACTCTCTGTCATTCAACTCAATAAAACTCTCCACGTTTTTGCCTTTTCTCTCTTTCTTTATATCTATCACTACGTCTACACTGTCTTCAGATCATCCTTTTTCTCTCTCTCGCATTCTGTCAATTTCCGATTTTCTGGCCATAAATGTCCCCCTCCCCAATCCTGCATATGCGTTGAAAGACACACCCCTCTCCACAAAGCATTCTTGAAGTATAACAGACTTTTAAACTGGCAGAGTTTTTCGTACATAATATGAAAGAATCATTTATTCTAGTGAAATTATTAAAATGCTAAATCTGATTCAATATCTCTAATCAAATGCATGTTAATTTTATTAACACCCCCTCCCAAATAATAGTAAAGGGGGAAGGGAAACTCTTCAACCTTTGCATTAGGACGGAAATTCCAAGGGGGGCATGTCCTCACAATCGTGTACCCACAATTTGGAAGGTGGAGGCATTTCATCAAATAGCTTCCTCCCCGCCCATTTTTTTTTTTTTGGGGGGGGGGGGGATTTTTAATATTTTTTTTTAGTGAAGTTTCAGATACAAGGAGACACCTATTGGAATTTCTTATGCTTCCCCTCACCTTTCAAGACAGATTTCCATCCATGAGTGCAGTACGTAGTTTTGGCAACGTTTATGAAAATCAGCTTCGATACTGCTCACATACTGACCAGTAGCAACTAATTCTCAGTATAGACTGCTACTTTCTAAGTCAATTACTTAGCATAAACGATTCGATTGTATTGGTGTTCACTGCGCTTACAACATATTGGCTTCCACCTCAAAAGGGAAGTTCATCTTCAAATATTTCATTATAATAAAAGTTGAATGTGAGTAACATGACAGTGAAAATTTGACCATCACTCTATTATAGCAAGAAAGTCATAATTCATTTTCAAGTATACTGCTTGGATTCAATACTGAAAACACTCGATTTTTCTGTACATGCCATCAAAGCAAGAATTTTTCATTTGGCCGAGGGCTAAAAATGAGATGAGTATATGGCCGTACGAAGAAATTTTTTCGGGGGGGGGGGCAAGTATTTTTCTTTTTTTAAACTTGAAAACGAGGGAGTGAAGTGACCGAGCTGGTCACAAGGATACTTTTGTATCTTTAAAAGTGAAATTGAGGGATTTGGTGGATTTCAAGAAAATTTTCAGTAAAATTATGTCAGTTTTTAAAATTTCGGAGGGGGGGGGGAGGGGCAACTGACCCCCTTCCCCCTGCCGCGTATGGCCATGGACGAGTATGAAATAAATTCTTATACTTCAAAAATAACATGCAACAAAAAATATTGCATTTTGTTACATAATTTCTGTACCTATGAATTCTGTAGTTACGTCATATGGAAAATCAAGACTTTCATAGTGAAAAAAAAAATGCATTTGTTCTACACATGCTAAAAAAAAAAATCATTTGTTATAATAAAAGTTGAATGTGAGTAACATGCCATCAAAGCAAAAAATTTCACTCGGCTGAGGATAAAAATGAGATGAATACATGGCCATATGCAGAAATTTTTTTCAGGGGGGGGGGCAAGACACATAAATTTTTTTTGGAAAAAACTTGGTCACAAGGATGCTTCCCCTCTGCACCCCTTTCCCCTGCTGTGTACGGCCATGGATGAGTATGAAATAAATTCTTATATTTTAAAACTAACATGCAACAAAAATTATTGCATATGGTAACACAATTTCTGTACCTTTGAATTACATAGTTACATCATATGGAAAATAAAGACTTTCATAGCAAAAAAAAAAAAAAATGTGTGTGTTTTACACATTCTAAAAAAATCATTTCAGGTTATTTCTTAGTTTCACAAGAGACTCTAATTTCTCTCATAGGTAGTAGCCCACATTTGCAAGCATCAACCAATCTGCACAAAAGCTTTACTTTATATTGCTATAAGCCACAGAAAGACACTTGTAAAGTTTTAGATCTCAGTACATTCCCGTTTAGGATTGAGAAGGAAAAAAATTAACACAAAACTTTTCTTTTATTTTCTTTGTTTTGTAAAGGGGCCTTCCTGATGCTTTGAGAGCAAAATCATTCATTTTTGACTTATTCTTTGGAATATTGTTGTAAATTTGATAACATGATAGTTTTACTTAATCTGTCATCTAAAATTGCAATTAGCTAATTTCTCTTCAAATTCTGAAACGATGTAGTGCAAATGCTTAAACATAACAATAAGTTTGAACATTAAATTAGAATACTCAGCTAAATGCCCCTACCTTTCTTTGAAATATTTTATGGCTTGATGCCGAAAGTTTGAAGATGTAATTGACTAACCTAATGGCAAATTTTAAAACTATACTGAATCCAAATCAGATTCACAATTTGGAGAGGGCATCTCCTATTTGCTCTTGACAATACCTGTTTTGGTGAAAAATGAACATTTAATGGGGAGAATAGACTACTCATTCAAACAAAGTGCTAGGACCACACAAATAATATATAAAAAAGAACATCTTTTTAAATGTTCTGAAATTTTTGAAGAGCTTTAGCCCAATAATGATTTGTTCCCATCAGATGCAAGGGTTTCAGTAGCTTATGGCAGTTGTCAGTGAAAATGAGACTCTTTTACAGGCTGCCCCGACTTCTTCACCATATGGCATATTCACAAAGAAATGTGTAACTTGAAAGGGGGAAAAATCAAAGAAAAAAGAATGCAATGAAATGAGATAAGAGTCCTTTAACTCCACAATCCTTTGTTAACCAGAAGAAGAAAAACAAGGTGGGATATGGGAATATTTCCCCTTCCCCTTTCTAAATTTCTGTCTATGCCAAAGCTAAATTTTAGGCTACTGCCATGGACACTGGCTGCCTGAAATTCCACCACTTATTTGGGCAGGCAGTACATTGTATCTCTGCTCAGTCTGTGCTTGGTCTGTTTTCTTGCATGCCCTCAGCAGATGTAAATCTCTGCCCGTTTCTCTCTGTCTTTGCCAAAGATTGCGGTGTGATGATTCTTCGTAGCATGCATCATTTTGATATTGCTCTGCAAAAGAAAATAAAATAAAGAGGAGAAAGTAAAGGAAGACAGAAGGGGGGGAGAGAGAGAGAGATAGATAGAAAGATAAAGGGAGGGCAGAGGAAATGAAAGAAAGACAAACAGAAATAGTTTATATTATCAGATTATTCATGCTTTCAGCTCCTTTCATTACTGAAAAACTGACATGTAAACTAACCCTAACCCTAACCCTCAACCTACATTTAAAATGTCTTTACACTAGCAATTTTTAAAAACAAATGATAATGACTAAGCAGATTAATTCAGTCAGTTCATAATTACTGGAAAAGAAATTATTTGAACCATTCCAATATTAAAAGAAATTTAGCCAAGGCTACATAAGGTTTATGTATGAATTGATCTTATGATGCTGGTCACATATTCATCACATAGAGACTGTTATACTCATGATATGATCTGTGCTTTAACAAAGAAGTTTAATAATGCAATATCAGTATGCAAAATTACCTCTAAATGCTGAAGTCAAACAAAAAAGCTAACATGACATCTGCCAGCATTTCTTTCATGGCATATCCTGCCTCTCATGAAGCGAAGTTCTGTATTGAAGTTCTGTATCTTCAGTCTGTGTCAACCCCATCAAATCATTCATTATGGTCCAGCATCCTGTAATAAATATCAAATAGTAAATAATTATCATTGGATAAAAGCAGTCCGTGGAGGAATCATGGAATGTTATCAAATCTATGTTTACTTCATCATGAATTCATGTGTACAAAACGATGAAACTTGCATTCCAATACAGGCAATTTAAGGGTAAATTTAAGCGCAGCCAACACCCCCCCCCCCCCCCTCCCCCCAAAAAACTGTTTTAAAAAAAGTAATGATGAACAATGAGGTTATCATTTCATATTTTCTTGAGATTGCTAGTTGCTAATAAAGGAAAAGTCTAAATTATCCATATGCACTATGTGAGGTTTTTAGTCTTATAATTAGTAGATACCAGTGGATTTGTGGTCCAGTGCACTTGTCCTAAATGATTACATAATCCTGCCAAAGGATTTCTCATACAGGCATTAACAAGTCTGCACAAGAAATAAGCACAACAAAAATTAGATTCTGCATGCAAAATTGTAACAATTTCTGATTTTCATTCAGTTTTTTCAACCAATTTATTGAATTAACACTGAAATTCAGTTGATCTTCAGTAGATCTGGAACTAATTGAACAGAACCTAGATATATAGTCTTCTAGATCTAGAGACTAGAGCTCTAGATCCAGATCTAACACTGACTGGACTAGACCCTAAATCTAAATCTTTTCTTGGCCTTGGGCTTGGGCCTGGTCTTACTCTTAGTTTGGAGGGGGAACTTTGGTTTGGGACTAACTTAGACCGAAGTGTTCTGTCTCGTTAGCCTTGTATTTTGGTAGGGTCCGAGTGCCGATCCTACCAAAATACGAGGCTAACGACGACGGTTAGAGACAGAACACTTCAGTCTAGGACTAACTTAGCTAGGCCTAGACTAATAGTAGATCTACCCTAGACCGTCCGATCTAGAGTCTAGACTCTAGCTAGGGCAAGGCTTGGTTCGGGATTTTTAATTCAAATATTTACTAATTTAGGCCTTTAGTCTTTACTTTACTTAAGGCAAACTGAAATTATTATCATTAAAAGAGCAGGCTCAAAAAATCTGAATACAATTTGAAACGTGTGCACGAAGCCCCAAAATTTCAGCATGGGCCGCGGCTCTTGCTCCAGCCGAGGCCAGCGCTAGGCTCCTAGGCCGCCCGCCTCGGCATTGGCCCGAGTTGGCCGTGCCGTGGACGGCGCTAGCCACAAAATCAAAATAGTTCCCTTAACATTCCAGTGGTCCCTCATGCAGTATTTCTATGTCTGGTTTTTGTCTAAATTTACGCTATTTTCGTTAAAAATAACGAAATTCAAAAAATGGCAACCTTGAAAATAATATGTAAATATTTTTTCCAACACATCATAACCATCAGTACTGACAGAAAATGCGAAAATAATCTTTAATCGTCATTTTTCTCCCAAAAAGAACATGAAAATTGGATTTGTTAAACCGGCGTTTATTTACACTGAAAAGACATTACGCAAACTCCACAGGATCAGACTTAATTGATATAAAAGTGATACAGCTGTCCTAGAAAAATATTTTTTCAGGGAAAATGCGGTATCAGAACCAGAAAACGAAAAGAGAAAATTCGACTTACTGAAATTTCAGTGCATGTATCATTTCACCACAGACGCTGCTGAAGCAGAAAATCAGCCGAGGGAACTATTTTTGGGCTCCATGAAATAACTGACCAATCAGAAACGACTTCCGTTTTCGCCACTCTCTCTATAAATCCACTCTGCGTTATAGTAAATGAGGGCATATATCAAATTTGAAATGGGGCACTTATATAATATCAGAGGTGATCAGAGGTGAAAAGGCGCACTCTGCAGAAGGGGAATTGCACTAAGAGAAACGAAAAGAGGAACTTAAAACGGGCAATTAATAATCACATTTTAAAAGGGACGTTCATTTGAAGTGTATAAGGTGCACTTCTCAGAAGGGAACAGTGCGCTATTAATAAGGGAATGGGGCACTAATCAAGCAAAAAGGGCGCACTTTTAGGTTTTAAGAAGGGTAACTAAAGAGACAGTTATAGAAGGCGAAAGGGCTCTTATTCACAAAGAAAATGGGCTCTTCTAAGAGAAAAGGGGGCACGCACTGAAGAGGTTTGAAAGGGCATTTTTTTTGGGGGGGGGACTTCTCCTTTTATACATTTTTTAAAAATAACAAATCGAACACAAGTTGTGTTTATATTATTTGAGGGATCCACACATCTAGGGCTACAACAGGCATTGCTTTATTATAGTGGATCCCTCCATTTCCATAACAGCTTATACTGTATATTCTTTTGTAGATTGACTTTGTTTTATATTTCAAATTATGTAAACGTATCTTGTTTTTGTATGAAACTTATGTAGACTTATGTATATTTGATTTTTTTCAACATTTGTTACTTGTTTTGTTTTGTTTTTGTTTTTTAAACGAAAAAAAAAACTCTTGAACTCTTGAACTTTTGGGTGCTTCGAAAAGTGGAGGGCACTGTCCCCCCTGCCCCTCCCCTCCCCTCCCCCCCCCCCCTCCCCTCCCCCCCTCCCCCCCCCCTCCCCCCCCCCCCCCCCCCGCCTTCGAGAGCTCCGCCTCTGGTTCCACATAATCTTTTAATGAACCTGTTCGAGCATTAAAGTCGCCAACTAGGCAAGCCTACGGAGGGTACTCAAAATTTATTTGAGAGCGGGTTTGAAACCGATGCGTTCAGTGGATAATTTGTTGCCCCATATCTTAACACTATGGGGATTTGTTGCGGGGATTTGCCGTGTCATGTTGTTATATTTGAACAAGCCTTTAATGAACATATTGATGAAATAAAATGGTAATTATTCTTAAATCATATGAATCTGAAATGATTGAAAGTCCATGTGCCCTCAATGAGTAGGCCTACAGATATTGTTTTTAAACAACAACAACAAGTAGGTACGCCATCTGCCGTTCACTTTCGATCAACATATGATTTGACGTCACATACATGGAAGGAGCCATTTTGAAGCCAGTGTTGTTTTTGGACGCACGAAGGGCAATATAACTATAGTATAGGCAAAGTTTACAAATTTTATATTTAGGTTCCGTTAACATTTTTGACATCTTATCATGTCCACCTTGACACAAAGAGGTAGCAGCACTTTAGTGCAAAGACACTCGGCTGTTTCAGCGAAAGGAGCTGAAGGAGGGAAAGCGGGTAATGAAATTGATGAAGACACATATCACGAACAGGAAGATGACTGTGAATCGAAGGAAACGAGATTAACGCTGATGGAAGAGGTTTTGTTATTGGGTCTCAAAGATAAAGAGGTAAAAATATGATGTGGCTGCCTCAGTTTAGAGGAGTTTCAGTCCCCTTGAAATTATCATTCGGCGCAAATGCACTTTCGTATCCAAGGCCAAGCCTGACAAAATAAAGCACACAGTCTGTGCATGCACCAGCATGGCAGCAGCGTTTTATTCCGTCAGTCATCGGACATGGATACGAAAGTGCATAAGCACCTATCATTCATATTCCAACGGGTTTGTTTAATCATGTTTAATAAACCTACTAGGCCTAGATCTAGATCATCTAGTCTAGTAGTAGTCATGGTAGTACGACAGAAATAGGGCCTAGTATTACTAGTAACTGAGTAGGTCTAAGTCTAACTGTTGGTAGATCTATGTTCTGGCATGTCTGGGAATTTATTAGACCAAAAATTCTGTCGCTAGTATTAGCCTCTCATTTTGGTAGGGCTCTCACCACTCTAGTGCTCAGTTATACTAACCTTGCACAACAGACGTGCTGTAACATGCAAATTGCTGACAATATGAAAGTAGTGTTCTCTGATCCCTGTTCAATCTAATGGACAGAGTTAGATCTAGAGGAGCAATAACCCTACGGGGCTCTGCCGCGAAGCAGCGGAGGCCGCGGAGCCCTATGCACATCTATTGACAGCGCCGCAAACCGTCAGTTTGGTTCACTTATTTTTATGATTATATGTCCAAAATGAAAAATTCGTGCTTTTATGGTCTCACCAACTCTTTGGCCAACCAGCAAACCCTCTGAAATCCTCTTCTGAAAATGTTTTGGAAGAAAAAAGACATGATTTTCTTGTCCTATGAAAATAATCTGTGTCGTAGCATCCATTTTACAAATCGAAAATCAATATGTGCATGCAGAGAGTAACCCTGTAACCGATCATCGGATCGGACGCCGATACCGATCCAATCATGCCTGATCGGCTTCATATTTCCGATCGCCGATCCCCCATACAAGATCGGCAGTATCGGCTCCAACCTTCAAACTGCAGCGCTAGCATGCCCTATGCACCTCTGCCGCTTGCAACTTGAGCCATATGCTATGATGCTGGCCACTCCGAAGCAAAATGAGGCTGAACGAGAGCAAATCAAAGCTGAGCGTCAGTCTATGTCCTCAACTAAGGTCATCATAGCTTCGAGGTTTTACAAGCAAACCGCCCGACCAGAACAAATAAAACACCCCACAACGATCACCATGAATGAACCACACCTGTTGAAAGTGAAGACAAATTATGTGGTGCGTGTCAAAATTATCAACATTCCATCTCTCATTCCCAGGCTCATAAATCACTTTTAAAGCATCAAGAATGTTATTAGGGCCCATCATGTCCACTGCTTTGTTTCCTGTTCTCGATTTGAAGACTGTTTATTTGCTCATCAAATACGAGAAGAAAGAACAACTTTGTATTTTGGAAGAAGTGATGATAAAAGCATAATATTGTAAAAACATGTGCTGTTTATTATTTTTTATGTTACTTTCACAGAAAATTAGGGGGGAAATGCACATCAATATTTTATTTTGTCATTGTTGTTCATCCCTTATTTTTCAAAATGTTGTGTTCCACTTTGATTCACATGCCTCTGCTTTCTCATTCCTCCTCTTGTTTCTTTTTCTTTTCTTATTCCTCTTGTATCTTCTTTTCGTCCCTCTTAGTAATACTTTGTATAAATTGTTTTAATTTTTACTATGTACTTTGTTGATTCTAATCTTATTTTAACTGCCTGATGTGTTAATCCAACTTTTGAGTTGCAATAAAGAACAAAAATACCCTCTTTCTCTTTCCACCTCTAGCTCTTCCTTCCTTCACTCTCCAAGGCCTGGTTTTTCCTCGTCTTTTGCTCTCTCACTCCCATTTTCTTATTCTGTTGCTTTCTCTGTCTCTCTCACTCTCTCTCTCGCTCCTCCAGTCTCCGGCCTTCTCCTTTCTCCTCCCGAGGTAGGCCTACATGTATTCACTGAGTTGCACACACATACATGCACACCCAGCTCATATCGCATAACACTCCCTTTTCCACAAAAACAATGCCACGTGCTTTGTCCGCCTCGCCACGTAATTCTATATGGGGCCAAACTTGTCGGGTCAACTATGGGTCAACAGACTTTCACACCCTGCATGCAGTCATCAAAATCACCTTCTCACATGCTTGTGATTGTTTCTAAAATAACTTCAGAGATAAGGACAAGATGCCAGACATTTCGACCCTACATCATTTTGTTTTGAAACTCTTGGCCAGGATTGATTCTTACGCCCTCCCAAACCCTGCAAGTTGTTGTCAATCTGCCTCTTTTCCTCTTTTTCTCCAATCCAAAATTAAATAGGCAGGGCATAGTAATAACTTGACCAATTACAGACTTGCCATTAATGCTCTGTTTGTTCGAGCTACCCAGGTATAAAATTTCCGTACAGGCAAAGTGTGAGAACTTTTATTGATCTGCAAATGGCTGGGAAATAACTAGACCAATCAGAACTGGAATTCCCTGATTTTTTTTTTTTTTTTTTTGTATTTTTTTCCATTGAAAATTCGAGACTCATTCTGATCAAATAAGTTATGCTGAGAGTTAATTCTCCATAAATAATGTTTGATCCGTCTCAGCGGTTTTATCTTAGAGCACAGAGTTAACACATGCTCACTTTTCACCCTTCACAATCACATCAGACCGATTCAAATTATTCAGGCCTGTGTTACGTCTGTCAACAGCGAATCACTCCCTCCCTCTCGCTCTCTCTCAATCTGTCTCCCTCCTTGAAACAGGCTGGCCACGTGCGTGCAGCGCGGTGAGCAAATTTACGACATGTTTGTGCATGTAGCTATGGTGGACAGGGGAGTCATGGTACTCCCAGGGGATAGATTATAGAGCTGATAATGATAGGAAAGCTGTTATGACCACTAAAATAGTCTGAAACTATTCCAAACTGTCTCGGAAGGTCAACCACTCGACTCCCGAGGGAGGAGCAAGGGAGTAGCGTGCATGCGATAGAAGGGTCAGCTTCATGTAGCTGAGGACAAGGAAGGATGGGGGACAGAAAATATAACACAAAGGGGAACCGCCGATTGTTTCAACCGATACCGATCAAGGGCATATGTGGACAGCTCCGATCATCCGATCCGATCATAGCTCTAACTTACAGGGTTAGCAGAGAGCAATATGAATATTCACATTTTAGAGTGCGATTTGTTCAAAATTATTGAATATGCATGAAGACATCGCGACATGGATTGAGCTGCACATGCACAGCTAGCTAGCGCACTCTGCACTTTGAGATATGCATATTCAGCGATACGTGAATATTCATGTTATCTCTAAGTACAGAGCGTGCTAGCTAGCTACTATACTGTGCATACTGTGTGTGGCTCAATTCTTGTCGCGATGTCTTCATGCATAGATCTATTCAATAATTTTGAAATAGTCAATAGATGAGCGTAGGGCTCCATAAGGTTAAAGGAGCAAGTGCTGTGTCACCACCAGCGATCAGAAAATATTTTTCAAAATTCACTTGATCGAGATGATTTAAATCCAGTTGGTGCTTGGAGGAATCGAATGGAAATAAGATAGTTATTATCCTAGGTGTAAAAAGGAAATATTTTATATGAATTTGTGGATTTTAGTGATTTCAATCTTTGACTATAGAGGGCAGCATGTCACGTAAATTTGCACAGCTCAGCATACCACTGTAGCCCTGTGTGGGCTCTCACTTAGAGACAGAAGCTGGCCATAGGCAAAGGCTTAGTTGTGCAAAAGCTAAAACCGACTACACACCGACACGTTTGAGGAAAGTTTCTAATGGCTTTGCTTTAATTTTATTTTTTCTGTTTTAAAATAGGCAGCGTATACAGCCACACGTGTGTCTTTACCTTATTATGGCCACACACGTGTGACTGTATCCACAGCATCGACGCAAGGATACAGCTAGCCTGGAGGCTCCTAGAGAGTAAAAAAAATAACGCTAACAGTAACGCTACTTACCCTCTACGGAGCCTGGCATTACTTCCTATCTCACTAATGTAGAGCCACTTCGCCACTTCAAAACAACCCCTGGAAAATCACTTTCGCATGGGCCAATGACACTACCAGCCATGTAACTATCGGCTGTGGCCATTACGAACCTGACTGACACTTGGGACCGAAAATCTGACATCCCTGAAAGAAAATTTATGTTAAAATTTAAGTGGCAAAGCTGGTAGAAACTCACCGGATATTTACGTTCTCCTGATGTCCTTTGTAATGTGGATTGAAAATGGCGACTATCTTGTGTATGCGCATCATTGCGCGTATAGGTGCGAGCGATCTTGCAGATGTTTCCATAAAATTCACGCCGAAGTTATCAAAATGTAAAGAAATAATTTGTCAAGTTGCTTGTTTCACCTCTGTTTCGTTGGCAGTTAATATTTCTTGAAGATGACCAGCGAAACTATTTTGATTGTCAGAAAGTGAACAATTTGTCAGGTCAATTTATTGTGAAAGAAAAGAATCAGTGTAACATAAGTGACAAATTGATGTCAATATTTTGTTGATAAACATGTATGATACTAAATATCGGAGAAGAACAGAATATCGGGAAAAGTCGATATAACAATATTTTTTCAATTTTAATACCAGCAATATCGGCAAATTGAAATACCGACAGAGCTTACCTGGAAAATCACTTTCCCATGAGCCAATGACACTACCAACCTTCTAACTATCAGCTGTGGCTATAACGAACCTGACTGACACAGGGGTCCAAATATCTACTATCCCTAAAAGAAATTTTGACAAAAATTTATTATAGGGAAGCTGGTAAAAACTCCCCATTGTTTACGTTTCGCTGCCGTCCATGGTAATGCAGATAGAAAATGCTGACTATTTTGCGCATGCGCATCGATACACATATAGGTGCGAGCACTTCTTGAGAGACAACCTAGTTCAGCTGCGCCGGTAGCTGGCTCTCAGCTTCCATATTGCGATACATTTTCGCAATATAGATAGCGTATATCAAAAAAAGCAATAAAGTGACATCAAAATATTGGTACACCTGTATTGTAGCAAAAAATATACAGAGGTCTGACGTCACGCGATCTTCATGGTGAAAGTATTTTATGTCACGTGAGACATTTCCTGGCCAGTCCTTGCAAGAGAATTGTATGATGTAGGATATAAAAAAAATTGACTGATTAACAGAGGGAGCCATAATCATCATACATCATCATACATCACTGAAATCAAGGCATGCAGATTAACATAGTAAAACTGATTTAGGATGCGAAATGGGAGGGGATTTAAGATTGCTCCAGAGAGCATGTAGAACCCTAGGACCCTGGCCTAAGGGACTTCGCACCTTGCACTCATAGTGTGCGCTTTGCGTACGCTTTTCATTTCAGATTTTTTGAGATTTTTTTTTCAGTCTTGCTCTCACACCCCTGTAAGGGGTCCAGAAGGAAAATGTAAAGTTGTATTGAAGAGACATTGGTGAAATTTCATGATGGAAAATTCAGCAAAACATGAAATACACTAGGCTATTTTTAAAGTCCAAAGTTAAGCTTGCACTTTGCTGTGCGATGCCAAATCTGGCTCGGTGTCGAGCTACCACCATCCTTTATTATTCAAGTAAGGGTACAGATAAGTGAAACATCAGGGGGGGGGGTTCCTGTAATACTTGTGACTGCTAATGCATTTGCATGAGCCATGAAATTTGAAAGGATATATTGTGACAACCAAAGGGATACCTTCTGCAAAACATGGTGTACATCAGTACATGTACCTTGTAGATGATGCTTCAGAGATGTATCCAAAATAATTTACAGACAAAATTGTTACAATGAAACCGAAATTGATATGAATAATTTGTGCCACAATCTCTGAAACAGTTATTTTGGGGAATTAATTCATTCACTTTTAAAGCAATCCATGTGCCCCCCGTTTAAAAAAGTGTCACTGTTCACGAAGAGCCTACTGGTTGTGTAGTTAACGAACATACGTATTCCACACACATCTGTCTGACGATTTTTATGCCTATTTTCATACAATTTCTCCAATGGGTCACTGTCACCTGGATCAAGTTAATTTTTCACACGTTTTTAGCTCACACTACTATCTTTTGAAAGCAACCACCTCACACCAAGTCCACCGTATGCAGGGCTCCACACTAACATTTTTTTCTGGGGGTCCGGCCGGGCGCCCAGATTTCCATATTTTGAAATTTTGAGCGCCCGGGGTGAAGTTTTGAGCGCCCAGAATAAACTTCCGTTACAAGAAGAATATGCATTAAAATCAACCAAACCAGGGGTGATCAATCATCCAACAATTAACCTCGCATTTAATGAATCAACAATAACCCTGATTTTCATTGTGTAATTTCTATGGAAAAAATGTGTGGCTTCGTAAGAATATTCTTAATTTTGTCATGTTAGTCGAATGTACACTCGGAACGAAGAAACATTTCACGTTTCACTTTAGTCGTATACACGTCCGATCAGGTCTCTAGTCTACACGAATGTTAAAATTTCCACCGACTAAGTTACTTGCACACTTAACTTCAATTCAAGAATTATCCCCCCAAAATGTGTAATTATGGCTGAAATCACGAATTAGTTTTACATTTGAAAGTTTGAAGGTATGATGGTGTCAATTTATTACGCTAAAAATGCCTAGTATTCACCTCAGATTGCCGTTTTTGATCATCACTTGCGACCTACAAACTGACTTTCCAGTCTGACCAAATCGACTCTTGCAGTCACAAATGAAAGCATCCAAGGCAAGAAACATGTTTATATGCACTGTATGCGGACGTGAGTGAAAACTACTTTAAGCCAATGCACTATTTCAGCCCTGACGTAACTGTACTTATGAGCGAAGGAGCTCATTCACGTAATCATGAAAGAAAAATGAACAAAAGCTCTACAAAAGTATGACAAGTCTTGACTAGATATTTTTGAAGAAATAAATTAATGAAAAACGAACAGGTATTATTAAAAGAAAGAAAAAAAAACATCAGCATTACTTCTTGCAAGCAAGAGGATGTCTGTTAGTGCCCTTTCTGGCTTCTTACTAAATTTTGTGGTGATAATGAAATCATTCACTGATTCAGGCCAAGTTCGATTTCGAATCATGAAACGAAAGTATGATAAGATATTTTCGAAGAAATAAATGAATGAAAAACGAACGGACATTATTAAAAAAGTCCCAAAACATTCATACTTGCAAGCAAGAGCTTGTTCGTTAGTGCCCTTCTTACTAAATTTTGAGGTGGGAATGAAATCATTCAGGCCAAGTTCGATTTCAAGTCATGACTGTATGCTCTGCGCCACGGTTGCATACGGTAATCGTAATGTCAACTTAGTGAACGTAGATTGAATGAATAGAATTTTTGTACTATGTCGGTACACTTCCGGGTTTTAGCGCTTCAGGGTTTAGCGCCATCTTTTGGCGACTGATTTATTTCTGAATTAACGAATTCGTGATGTGAAAATTTATTGGAGAATAGCAAGCAAATTTGGATTATTTTCACTTAATTTGCCCTGGATTTTTGTTCTGTCCTCACAGAAAGAGGTAGGAGGGAATGATTTGGAATTATATCAACTACTAGTATAAGCGTTACCGTTCTTTTAACCTGCTCTATCGTCGATCTTAATGGAAATATTTTGTTGTTGGGGGTTATTCCTTAGGCTGCTAACCGTCGATTAACCGTCGAATATAAATTTCTGAATACCAAAAATGGCTTTTTAAAAGGGCTATGTCTATTTTTCAATACGCTCATGATCATGATTAAAGACAAAGTCAATACTATGTGGATATTGGTGTACATGTGATTCTTTACCTGTATTAGGGCTATACATCATTCTGGAATGACTGCATATCGTCGGGTTTGAGAGGCTGTATGCTAATAGAACTGGGTTTGCGAGGGAGGATAGAACTAGAAAAGACTGGCATGAGGAGGCGGAGCCTACTCAATAGGAAAGTTATACTGAAAAGTGATGCTCCAACTGGTGATGTCCTACTTGATGAGGCACTCAGACTTATTAAAGAAACAAATCCACCAGAGACTGTGCAGATCTGGATAGAACTGCTTAGTGGTAAGTGAAATAATCATGTTTGAAGTCCACCCATTCTTATGTATACTTTTTTCATTCATTATATTCCATTTTAAGTTTTTTGGGGGGCTTTTCTGATTTCCGCTATTAGTCCAACCATGGTTCTCGCCAGTACATAACACCCATGGTTCCAATACCATGCGTAAAGGATTTCAGACAAGGAAGAACCATATGTGAAATTGCTGCACCATGTGTGGCAACAAGGGTAAAAAAGTATTGGGAGTATATATTCCTAACAATAATGATAAATGCAACAGATTGTTTTGCTTTCTGGCAATGTATTTTTACTATAATGCCATTAGTAGACAACTCCTGCTTACCAAGAAGTATTTTTCATCCTTTTGCTATAGATATACTGTCGCCACTCCTGACCTTAGGTGTTATTCCGTAAAACTTCCGAAAATTCTGCGCTTTGCGCAGAGGGAGAACCATGTGTGGATTTTTTTCTAGTGAGAACCCTGAGTCCAACTCAAAACTGATGAAATATAGCCATGCAGGCATGCACAGGTTGAGGGGTTGAAGGATGAAAGCAACATTTTGTAGGTTGATGATATGCAATAACCCCGTCCACTTGATTTTCTTATTTTGGCAAATATTGGTTGTGACACAGAAGGCACAGTAAATAATATTGGTTTATATTTTTGAATAAATGTGTTTGTGATTTTCGTCAGAATGACACTGATTGCATTTTTTTGTTATTAAAGGGAAAGTCCACCCCAGAAGTTCACTGTTTCAATAAAAGGAGTGAAATTTGAACAGCATTTTACAAAAAGAAATGAGCAAAATCGGTCAAAGAATAAGAAAATTACACTCATTTACATTTTCTAGTAAATTACTCTCGGCTCTGCAAATTGGCAACACTGATGACATCATATGCGAGCAGCTCTCCATTCACTTTGTACATGAAATTTCACATTTTCTCAATTTTCTTGGAAGTGACACATTTTCTCACCCCATAGTCAAAGTATGTTATGTAAAAAGCAATTCTTCTGAACATACATTGACTATGGGGGCTAGAAAATTTGCAGAGCTGAGAGTAATTTACTAGAAAATGTAAATGAGTGTAATTTTCTTATTCTTTGACCAATTTTGCTCATTTCTTTTTTAAAAAGCTGATCAAATTTAACTGCTTTTATTGAAACAGTGACACATCTGGGGTAGACTTTCCCTTTAAAAATGTGAGATTCAGATCATGGCATGTGGTTCAGAATTAATTTTGAAATACAGTAATTACTCTATGTTTAAATGGCTTTGTTAACATATTATTTACAGGCTTACAGCTATTTCACTTTGGAGAATTTACATACCCTTGGTACAGTTTTGTTAACTTCCCAATCCTTAGTAAGAACAATTGGTCTACTGTGGAGGGAATCCAGTTGTATCAGTTTGTAAAGAACTTGCACTTTCCTCAAAGAAGAAAATATATTACATCTTAAGGCAACATTCATACCTTTTCAGATGCTTTGAAATTTCAAAATTTGATTTTCATAATGTACCAGTTGTACTATGATATTACTCCTCCTCTGAGTCCTGGTACTGAAATTGCATTACTAGGGAAACTGGCTTGATAATTTTTTTTCCAGTGTTGATATGCAGTTCAAACCAGCAAAACAAAAGAACACTAGACTGGAATGAAATCATATCACTAGTTGGTACACAGAGATCATTTCTTATTAGTTTGGTTCAAGGGCTTATTACTAGCCTTCCTTTTAATTTTTATCTGTCTATTAGTCAGCCATCTTACATTTTCTGCCAAAATCTTAATCATTTGTGATCTTGAACACATTGTAAGTTGTGTTTTATTCTGTGCAAATGTAAGTTTGTTCATTACCAGATCGCAAGATTAACTTTGAAAATCTGTTTCTTTCTGTTTAACTCAACTTAATCACTTTATTTAAAATCCAGGGGAAACATGGAATCCAATGAAACTGCGCTACCAGTTACGAAATGTCAGAGAACGACTAGCCAAGAACCTGGTAGACAAAGGTGTACTGACCACAGAGAAACAAAACTTTGTTCTCTTTGACATGACCACACATCCTGTAATAGACAATGCAACTAAACAGCGCATCATTAAGAAGGTCCAAGAGTCAGTGCTGAACCGATGGCCTAATGACCCCCTCAGGCTTGAAAAACGTATGCTCTCTCTACTCTACCTTGCTCACTCATCAGATGTCCTAGAAAATGCTTTCGCTCCACTATCAGATGATGATTATGAGGTGAGAGTGATCTTGCTATCTAGTGTTTTAGATTAGGAGTCAAATATAAACCCAAACCCTTACCCATTACCATTTGATGCCCCTGTCTGTAGCTGTCTTAACCCTAATATACCGGGGGGGGGGGGGCATGATGCCCCCCCCCCCCCGGTTGAATTTTTGACGGTACTCCGCAACAACAAGATGTATCGATCTGAGATTCAATGACTTTTTTCTCTGATCCTTCCCGCACGTTTGATACCAAATTTATGTCGATCGGACTTACAGTGCCGGTGTCAGATTACGATTACGAACGCAAGTCGTTAAAATTTCACTATTTCTGTATATGACTGTGTACAAACCTATGGGCAAAATTAGAAACTTCAAAATTATGTAAATACTGTCAGGAAAGAATAATTACTCTCTCTGAAATAGTGAGAAACATCAAACACACACTCTGACATACGCACACACACACACTCACATCCACACACACCCACACCCACACAAAGACGTTTAAAAAAACCAAAGAAATACATAGGGAATTTGTAAAACAATAGAATACATAATAAAAAAAATTGATAACCCATTTTTTTAGTAAAGGAGTCGATGTGAATGTTATGAAAAACATGTGTACCTAAAATCATTGTTCCTAAAGCTTTATTCAGTGAGATATAGCCAAAATTATATTCTGGATCAGAAATTTATCCTTTCATGATTGGCTTATAGACCTTCATGTGATCATTGGTATTTTCAGCTATTTCAGAATGTTGGCATAAAGGTTTACTATTTGGGAAATGACGTCACTATTATGACGACATTTTCCAAATAGTGTATACTATTTGTGAAATGACGTCACAGTACGCAAAATCTATGCGCGAAATAAAAATTCTGTGGGGCATACGAGAGCTCGAGTGCGCACCATGGGGAACTCTCGCGGTGTCACGGCTACTGCGTTTCTCAATTTCCGATCACTTTGCAGTTTATCCGTACAACGTTTAGTGCCATAAAGCATTCAATAAGACATCAACATGAAATAAAGAATATTGATTTGGTGTCATTTGACTGATTTATTTTAATAAACAAGGTAAAAGCCCACTTCACCTACTTGGCTGATTTACAAGGGGGCCGTGTATCAATCAAGAAAAATATAAAATAAGAAAGTAAAATTCATGTACAAATACATATAAATCTTGATCTAAAATATAAAACAAATATACTCTGCCATAATTTCGAGTTTCTGGTTAAAACTATGGGCCTCAGTGACTCGAATAGTACCATTCACTTCGGGCCTCTTGCCCATAGTTTTAACCAGAAACTGTCAAGGCAAAGTATATTTGTATACTATGATTTCTCGCATGAATTAGCATAAATTAATTCATATAACCAAAATAATAACCAAATAGCCGTGTAGATTACATCATTCTCTACCCTCATGCCAATTTTCGTGCCGATCTGGCGATTCACGGCCGAGATCATGGGGGGGGGGGGGTCATAATGCCCCCCCGGGGATAACTAGACCAGAAATAGCCCGGGTCTTTTAGGGTTAATTAAATGCCTGTTCAAAGTCATAGAATTTAGATTGACATCTAAGTTTCCTGTATGTTCACCATGACCGAAGACTTCTATTGCCTCTTCTTGCTGTACATGTGTAACATGATTAACAGGATTACATGCTGGAAAGTATGTAACTGGGCAGGTCCAAGCTATTCTAACCTTAGGAGTCAAAAATTCAAACTAATCAAAATTAAGCAAGTTGCATACACTGTCATTTTAAAGCCAAAACATTGAATTTTATGATTATAATAGTATTTTGGGAGAATGATGTGTAAATTATGGAATTATAGCTTAATTATTCATAATTAATATTGATTAGCATGACGTACAGGACATTGCATATTTTGCTGTGTTTCCTAAAGATATTAATTTTAGAAATTTTTTCATGCTGGGATGAAAATAAGTAGTCATTCAATAAATGTGGAAAAAAGAATGAGTTTGAAAAAAAAGTAATTATGCTAATTAGGTGATGTCAAACCATCAAATGTCCCGTACGTCACAATTTCGACATTGTTTTTTACATTCCAATGAAGAAAAAATAATTGTTTTTCAAAACTACTTTGTGAAGTATCTGAAATGTAGTACCCAACAAAAAATCATGTTAATCCAGTTATCATCCAGTGTCATTACATAATCAAATTAATAATGTTATGTACGGGACAAGTCAGTATGGTACTGTATAAGCTAAGCATGCAGGGCTTTAGTGGGGTGGTAAGAAAGAGGGTTGCTGAAAACACGCTGTAAATCAAGAAATCAGGGGTTTTAATGACAAGTTTTTCTGTTTATTGCAAGTTACGAGAGTGATGATATCGGCGAAAAAGAATTAAAAACCGAATCCCCCATGTCTGGCTCTTTCCTGTATTATTATATAAGTGTACTGCAAGTCCCGTCTTGCTACTGCTCTTGCATTCGCGAAATCAATGACTCGCGAAAATGTCTCTGAGTCTTTGATTCGTGAAATTATCTGTACGGGAAAATAATTGGCTTATAAATACAGTAATACACACAGTCTCTTGAAAACTTTAATAAACTATGATGGGATCAATATATGGGGCTAAAATCCATGTCAGAATCCATATGCCATACAAAAATTTTAATGATGAAATATGGCAGTATATCCTCAATTCGAAAGATAATGAATAGAGCACGATTTGTGATTGTTTCATAGTGAATGACCCTTTTAACATGACTTTATTCTTCCTGATAGGGCACACAATGTTGAATTTTACAGAATATAGTTTAAACTTAAAATATGAAAGTACAAAGACCATTTCCAATGCTTTATATAGGTGATTTCTAAATAAAAACACCTAAAAAAATGAGCTTTTCATTCTAGATACAACCATGCACATGAACAAAGGCTACTAGGCCATTCATTTTGAACTGGGCCAGTTTTGCATTACATGTGTGTGTTTGCAAAGAAATCATGCACCTTTTCACTCAAAACGCCCAATACATTGTATGCCGAGACACTCAACTAAAGTATATAAAAGTATACATTTTCTTGAAGGGAATTAACTGAAGATTCCAAAAATACATTCATAAAAAGCAAAGGGTGTAATGCTAAAGAGTTATGTAACCTGAAATTTAAAAAAAAAATACATACAAATTATTTCAGAATTTTGATGAAGTGAGAAAAAACTTTGATGTACCCTACACAGCTAATTTCTTGCATTTTTAAATTCTTCTCAGTTAGACTTTCTATACATATATAACATCATGGGGTTCAATCAAATAAAATTAATTTTGCACAAGCCTTTCATGAATCATTTTTACGCACCAATATTTTCAACATATTTGAAATTATCAATGATGAACCTTTATATATCCTTAATTGAAGCAAATTATGAATTACTGCATTATCTGGTACAAAATGAAATGATATCAGGTCCTTTTACCCCCAATTTCCTCTTTCTTTTATAGCTGTAGCTGTATGGAACATTCACAACAAATCTGAATATTCCCTACACAAAGGCTACAGGACAGTGTACTTTGTTTGGAATACAGAATTCATTGTCTGCAGTGACTACAACTGATGTAATATAAAGTCATTAATGACTGACTAACAAAGAAATATTGTCCAGTTTAATATACATGTAGCTCCAAAAGCACATTGTATACAATGGTAAAGGTTTCAAAAAGAACCCCAATTCATCACATAGTATTGCAGGTCTGTCATCCCTTTACTCCCACTAATTAAGTTAATTAGTAGGTAGTTTCCTCAGCTGTTTTGAAATCACACTAGATAAATGAATTTCAGATAAGCTTTCAAAAACAATTAAGAAATCAACATAAATGACATACATTAGAGGTAATGAAGATAAAAACTCATGAGCCACCTTGTTGACTTGGTTGATTATGAATGATTAATGAGACCTTAAATTACAAGGAGTGATGATATGTAAATAAAGGCAATGTTGATAGTGTTGTTCTAAAGTTGTTTGATTGAAAGAAACCATGATAAATACTGTTACAGAAGAATACAACTTGTCTTAATGATATTTAGTGAATTTGCTCCTCCTAATCATCCTCCACCCCGCATAATTTGTTAATCAGGGGTTAATTAATACAATGTAAATGGATATTGGAACAAATCATTGTATGGAACATGATGACCTTTCTAAGAGCTTCAATTTGAGACCAAAATTGGCTATATAGGTGAAGTACTTATTGAGAAAATTACGAAAATTGGTGCAAAAATGTCACGCAAATGTAACAAATCCACCTATTTACTGGTCCAGTTCAAAATGCATGGCCACTAGGCTTATCACTTCTTAAACCTTCTTGACCCCTCCCCTTTGCCAAAATGAAAAAAAAAAAGAATCAATAGTTGTAGTCTTTCCATATGAGTAGACACTTATGCTTCTGGTTATCACAAAAGAACCAACAAAATTTAATTTCCATGCGGTATTATAATAGATTTTCTGGGAAAATACTTATTTTGTATACATTTTCTATGGGGACAAATTGTCCCATACGTCACAAGCAGACTGTCTTATTTGTGTCTCTTGCATAAAAGTGATAAGCAGTTAATTTTTTGTACCTGTGGTTTTAATGGTTTAATGTCATATGTGTGATTAATGAAGAAAAAAAATTTCTTGTCCCTAAAAATTCAGAATATTTTTGAAGACTATTTTTTTGAAAAATGAACGTTTCTCTGGTCCTGTATGTCACGCCACTTGTTAATCAAAATAAAACCTCATGGAAAGAGCCATGTTAAAAATTTCTATGCATTTTATCAAAGGTCGTAACTGTCTATAAAGCCTTTGAAAAAGTTTTTAATTTGTGTATTATATTTTGGAATTAGACTGTTTTATAGGTTCTGATCTGTCCCGTACGTCTCGGGTCAAATAGCTTGGACTTGCCCCACTCACATCTCACTTCAGGGGGGTGTAACAAAAAGAGATACAATCAATCTTACAATCAACTGTAACTCTTTAGTACATGGTTTGCCATAGACTTACGATTGACATCAATCATGAGATTGTATTTTTTTTTATGTTACAGGGCCCAGATCTGATTACTTAATTGGTCACATTTACCCAGAATTTGTTCAATTTTATAACAGAGATCAATGTCTAGATTTATTTTCCTGTACTTACAGAACAGAATGAAACCCTGGGGAAATATCCATTTTGATGAAAAGAGAGGATAGAGAGGCAATTTTTAAAAAGTTCCATCACATTCGGTCATGAAATGAGAAAGTCATGAAAGTTTGAAAAGTCTCAATTTACTTCTATGGCAATCCTCAAATTGGCAATGTTGCTTCAAAATAGCAGGTTTTGGACAACTCTCCATATGGTTTGTACACAAAATTTAATATTTTCTCCATTAAGTCTCAAGATGCAGGTTGTCTCCATGTTAGCTCAAGATATACATGTATCATGGGAAAATGTATTTTACACGACATATGTTGATTCCGCAAAAAGACCAGCTGCACCTTGAGAGATAACAGGGGAAAAATATAAATCAAAGGTCAAAGGAGGTCAAATGTTAGAATTTATCTGCAAGTTTTTTCTGGTGTTGCTAACTTTCGAACCATAGGCCCATTTGTAACCTAACTTGGATGGTAGATGGTTTACAGGGACCTCAATGTTATTTGGGGTCAAAGGTCATGTGTGTCAAGTGTGTATAAGTCAATGGTCAAATGAGGTCAAATTTACCTGTAAGAATGATTGCACACAGACATGGCAAGGCACATTATAGGAATCAAATTAGTTCAGTACATTTTTTTAAAAGTGATTTGAAAGTGGTGAAAATTTTTCAGTCATGTGTTTCATTTAGTACTGTCTTCTTTCATTTATATATTGGAATTTTGTAAAACCCTATCAATATTCTCTTCATATTTGGTAACTGTTTTTTCAGGTGGCCACAGAGAGAGTGAAGTCCTTGCTTGATTCAGACCCGGAGGTGCTCTGTCAGAAGTCGGGATCCAATGACCTCATGTGGGCTGTCATAGCAGCTTTCATTAAGTGATTCCTGTCCAGATGCCTTCCTACACACACTATAAACTTATTCACACTATGAACTATGAGCTGAACTGACTAACCCCCTGCCTCCCTGTACCTCACTCAGCAGGCATGGGTACCTCCAAAATGAAAGTTGGAGAATTGTAATTGACAGCCTCCACCCCATTACTCTTGTTCAGATGACCTTCGTCTATTGAGACCATGAACTATGTTCTGAACTGACTGACCCCTGCCTCCTTTGCCCTCACTGAAGAATGTACCAATATCTTCTGAATGAAGTAACAAAAGCATCCATGAAGTGATTCTTGTCCAGATGCTTTCCTCTACTCCATGAATTGTAAACTAAACTGATGGACAGCACTCAGCAGGCATGAATACCTTCAAAACGAAAGCTTGATATTGTAACTAAAAGCCTTCATCAAGTTATTACTGTAGAATGCCTTCCTCTATTCACAAGAACATATTCACACTGTTATTTATTAGATAAACCAACTGACCCTTCTTCCTGTACATACACACAGCTAAACAGTCAAGGACACCCTTAGATATGAATATGAAATCCCCCCCCCCCCCAAAAAAAAAAAAAAAAAACATGGGGGAAAAAAAGTAAAAATAGGGATAATGCTTTTGTGATTGAATGGATGCAGTCAGCAGGAATCTCATGACTGAGAATATCATGTACTTTACCAAGTGGACTAAATTATAAATTATAAATTGCTGATGAAGATGCCTAATCAGCTATGAAACTTTGGGCAGCCAGATTGACAGAATTTAAAGACATTCAGTTATGGGCTTTCATGGGGAGTGAATCATAATTTGCTGACACCAGACTTTGTGAAAAGCACTGGAAATACCTGTAATAGAGCTACATTTCTGGAGCACAGCAAAACAAGCTGTCCCACCATAAACATTCTTCGGCCTGCGTCTGGCATTCTCGGGCCAGGAAAAGAGATAATGACTTTGCCATATGGGGCCAAGGGTGGAATATACAGAGCATGACATAAGGTCTGTTGGTCATAGAACTCATAGTGAAGGACAACACTGGGTAAGCACCCATCGTGTCAAATTCCCCCATGAAAGCCCACGACTGAGCGTCTTTAAGCATTGTCACAAGCACAGTGAACTGTCAGTTGGCATGTTGCTTCTGTATATGAGAGCGTTTCAATTCAGACCTCTGTGCAGAAAAAAAAAAGAAAGTATAGTGGTATGGGTGAATACAGTGATCTAATGCAATGATACTCTTGAGCACCTTGTACATAAACATTGTATATGCTGGAGGGTTATGTATGGACTGCTGCCACTCATGCATATGAAACCTTTCTAATTTTTTTTTAATGATTTTAATTTGACAGGATAGACTGCCTATTTGAAGCGTAGGGCTCCTTTTGTAACATTCTGGAGACAATTTCATTTTTGTTTCAAGTTAATTATTCCCATCATATTGTAGGCTTGTTAGCCCCCAGTGGATGAATGGTAGTATCCTCAGTCAGGATGGTTAGTGTGAATATTTGTTTTTCTATTTCCTGTGCTGCGAATGCATGTACATGTAGCTAGGACTGCAAATGTAGATAAGCATGTTTTCTGGATGTCTGTCTTTCCGTCCATCCCTCCATCACGCTTTTTCGTTAACATGATATCTCAACTGTTTGAGGTATGAACTTCAAACTCAGTTTCAGTATGTATCACCACAGGTAGACAATGCAAAGTGTCCCTTTGCAGTGGCCCCTTGAAAACCTGTCAAACATCTTCGATTTTTAGACCCTTAACAAGGAGTTCTTGCTTGGTACTTTACACCCTATTCAAGAATAAACTTATAGGAATAAGATTTCCTATCCTTTTACGGATCTTCCCTTAATACTGTCTTTATGGATGATGTACAGATAGAAGTGGTAATGGTAATTAGTGTGTAGCTTTTGTTGACATGTGCATGTATTAAAAATCGTGTGGATGGCAGAGGCATAATTGTCGATTAAGCGTGGTTGCATTGCTCTCGTCGTATACTACTATTTCCTGCATTAATGTTATTATCTATGCTACATTCCCACTTTTCAAGCAGGAAGAGTAGAAGGAGGTTTCATTGTAAACAATACACCCTATTGCTTACAAGCCCAATAATAACCAAACAAAAGATTTGTTGAAATATTTTTTGGACAAATTAAAAATAAAATTACTTGATGTGGCAGGATTGATTTTAAAATATTTGAAGTGTAAACAGTCTTTATGAAGGAGTACACTGTAAGCATTGACAGGATTGTTAATCTCTCATTGCATCTCTGAATATCAGAATTTCTCTATGTCTCTTTTTCTCCCTCATTCTCTCTTTTTATCTTTCTCTTTCAATCCAAACCTGTATTTTGATGAAGTCTAAACTTACGTGTTTATGATTAGAAATTGCATTTTTACATTGAATGCATTCAAACTTTTCTTTTCTTCCATAAAGTGAAAGGGAACGGAGGGGGAGGGAGAGACACTGCTGCTGCATGCATATTTGGTTGCAGCTTATTTTTTGCAAAAGTTTGCTGTTCCACAGGACTCTGGTTCTGCGTATGCCATATTCTCTGTGAGCATATACAGTTGTGTCAACTTTCCTAAGTCACATTTACATTCATTGAGATTTTACTTACACTTGCAATATCTCTTTATTGGAAGTAATATTTGAAGCGCAGATATAGTATAGCAACATGGAACTTTTTGCATCGCAGAATACATTAGGATGGTTGTGCACTTAATGCCTCTATCTTGTGGCATGAAATGGTCCTTGATATTTATACAATTATATCTTAGTTTGTCTCTTGTCAGTCTCTTCTGTTTTTATAGTTGCAATAAATCATCTAATGGTTGACCATGGTGAAATCACTAGATGACATTCAATTTCATAATTCTATTTGAGAAAAGATAGACCATTCTGTATGAAATGTATCAGCTTACAAAAACAATGCTATAGATAGTGATTTGGTAGTTTGAGTGAAAGGAGAACAATAACAATCAAATATTATTAAGAAAGGGGACTGATTGAAAAAATGTGAAAAAGACCAACATGTAAATATGAGATTATATATATTTTTTTTCTTCTGAATACAGTAAGTAAGGTATTAGAAATATATAGAGGGGTAAACTGTCCTAATAATTGCTTTTCCACCTCGTACAATGGAATGATTGATTTAAATGATGTAACAGTTAATGACTTTTCATTTTCAGTTTTTCTAATGTGTCCTGTTGAATAGATGAAAAAAACAGAGCCAATATTGTGAAATGATTTAATTTTGCTTGGCTCAGTATTCCTTTGGAGATTGTTTTGAATTTTCTTGGTAGATTTTTTTTCTTTCTTTTTTAGATTTATAATTTTTATAGCTGAATATGTCCACTAAGGTACTGAGAGCAAGTGCTTAACATTACCCTTCTCTTCTATTTTTTAATGGTGATATTGTGGTTAACTGTTCTAAACCTTCTTCATTTGTATCTCTTGATATTGTTTCCATCTTTATTCTTTATTCTTTAATATACCTCTATATTTCTCTTGCTTTCCCTTGCTTTCCCTTGCTTTTTCTCCCCATTTTTCTAGTTGCTTTCAAATTTTATGTTACTTCATGTAGTTCTTTTCATTTTATATTTTATAATACGTAAATGAGGTACGATCGTGTGAATATTGAATAATTTTTTCAGCTTTATTTCATCAATACATATGTCCATGTATATAGGTGTATTTGACACACTTTTAATTGTATAATTGCATTAAGTATTGTTCTTTTGTGTGTAAGCTTGGTCAGAGATACACACACATGCGCACACTGTATTGTTGAGAGAGTTGAGGATACAGATTTTAATTCATGGCTGTCTATGATGAGAGTCTTCCTGGTTACAATGGAATCAGTGCCAGAAGTGTACAATTTTAATAATTCTGATGGTAAGAAATACATTTTATAGTGTACCAGTCAACAAAATGCCACTATACTACATTCAAAATATGAGCTTGAAATATTACTTCTATAAAGAGATATTGCCATTTTAAATATACTCTCATTTGAAATAAAAGTGACTGGTAAGGTGGACATGCAGTCAATCCCGGGGCATGAATACACATGTAATATGTAAGGGCATTTGTGTTATCCTTAGTTCTTTTCCTCAAACTCCTTAACTGTTAACCCCTAGAATGCCAGGTAAAGGTTTTGGGAGGTTATTTCACATGTACTAGCTGTAAACAAATAATATTTTCAGGTGATTGGTACACTTTTACTGTGCTTAATTGAAAACAGTCTTGCACAACAAGGGAGACTTAAAAAGCCCAGGACAAACTCTTGACTGCCAGTATGAACTAGGCATAAAAAGACATTTTGAACAAAAAATATGCCACAATAGTGATGTTATGAAAAAATTATAAGGAAAAAAAAAGATTCACCCATTAAACAACTGTATCTTATAAAGTGATAAAACTTTCCTACCTTCTCTCGCTTATTCAATGGCCAAACAAACGCACCTTCTCTGCAAGTTGAATGTAGATGATCTATCTCTCTATTGAAAATATGCTCTTACTCATAGCAACATATTTTTATTTTGCTTATATAAAATTGAGATTACATGTACCACTAATTTATTCATATATTATGTTTTGTGTGGGGTCTTTTTCACACCAGAGTTCTTTTAGAGCCTATCAGGGCTCATTTACTTTTTTAATAATCAGTAACTTTTGAAAATGTTTTTCTTTCTTCCACTGGCCCTGTGACGAAAGAGTATTTTTTTTAATATCTTTTAATTTTTATTGATCAAATTTAGAGCAAAAATCACTAGAATCACATACAATGTTTACAAAATTATACAAAGCAGTGGTATCTTGTTTGCTTATATATATATTTTTTAAAACAAGGAAAATCATAGATTGAATCTCCACTTCAGAAATGTAGGGGAAGTTTACCATTTTCTTAGTATTGAAGTAATAAAACTAATCTGTATGTGATATTAAGTCTGCCGTGTGAATAGTTTTTCTGTTAAGTTCATATTTCTTCGTGTACATGTGTAGCTCAATTTCAATGTTATGTTTTAGGAATTATGATGATTGATCTCACTATTAGACCTGTTTACTAATGTTATTGAAATTTATGCACAGTTCTCCCCAGAACCCTTGGTTACAACTATTCTATTCTGTTCACCAGTTATGCATAATGGCATCTGAATAGATAGAATCCAGTTTGCATACATTAGTTGCTATGTTGGGAAAGCCTCTGGCAAGCTTCTTAGTTGTTAAGGGAAACTTTTGTTCAACAACTATGCATAAAATTAGTAAAATGGGTCTCTTAGTGAAGATTGTAAGCATGTAATTCAAGTTGATATTACTGTCTCACCTACGTAGTGGAGCAAGATCATGGGCGTCCTTTTTTCTGTCATCAACGTCAAAAATTATGCTGTAATCACAATATCAAACTTTCTATAGAGTAAGAGTAAAATCACCAAATTCATGCAGCAGGTACATTTCTAACAGGTACAGGTCAAGTTGGAAAATTAGTCAGGTCTGATTAAGGTCAAAGGTCAAGGAACTTTCAGTGAAAATCACTTTTTGTACATTTGCGGTATGATTACCAAATTCATACCACTTGAAGGCACAAGTCAAGTTTGAAAAATGAACTAAAATCTAACTTAGTTCAAAGGTCAGTAACCTTTATTGAAAGCCACTAAAATCATTACTTTCTGCAACTTTATGGTAGTATCACCATCTCGGGTATATCCCTTGATGGTGTGCGTTATGGTTGTAAATTTGGTCAAGAACATGGGTCATTTTGTGGTTTCTTTTGGGTTTTCATGCCTCCGCCCACCGTAGGTGGTGCCGGAGGCATTATGTTTTCGGGTCGTCCGTCTGTTCCGTTTTCATTCTCACGATAACTTAAAAACCGTTTGACGGATCAACTTCCAACTTGGCTTGTGTATGCATATGGGAGGGACAATGATCTTATTAGATTTTGGGGTCTCAAGGTCAAAGGTCATAGAGGTCATTATGTACATAGAAATGGTTCATTCTTGTGATAACTTGACCATTTGACTGATCAACTTCAAACTTTGCTCATGTATGCATATGGTAGGGACAATGATCTGATTTAATTTGGGGGTGTCAGAGGTCAAAGTTCATAGAGGTTATTATATACATGAAACTTGCTTGTTCTTGCGATAAATCAACCCTGTGACGGTTCAACTTCAAACTTGGCTCATGTATGCATATGGAAAGGGCAATGGTCTAATTAGATTTGGGGGTCACAAGGTCGAAGGTCAAGGTCAAATATGTCATTGTATCAATGAAAATAAATCAATATGAATGTGCCATATATTCTGATCTGGCAATGGCGGAGGCATAAATTTCGACCGCGCGCGGTCGAGGATTCATCTAGTTTAAAATACATTTTATTTTTTTTAATAACAAGGCTAAACCTGTCAGCAACTTGGCACCATTCATGATATTCACAGCTATAAGACAAAAATAACAGAGGAGCTTAACTGTTTTTTACAGTCTTGTTTTGTTTTCAGGATATTGGTGTACATTTATGGTAATACCGATAATACTGTTTATACATGTTTAAAATAAATTTGGACATGTAACATGTCTATATGTTGGAGAAGTTAGACTGTGAACTTGTAATATAATATTGCTCAGTATAATGAAGCTGTCAGACCAAAGTTCACATTCTCATTCACATAGTGAGATGCAGGTGAGACAACACTTGGCTTTTGCCTTGTTACCAATCAATTTGGATCAAAGTTACCAATCATGGCATCCCCCAAATTAAAATATTAAAAAATCAGTAATCATAATTATTATTGTAATTAGATGTGTGTATGTACTGAGTTTGTAGTACATTTCCAATACAGACATTCAGGCTTGAATTATCAATTCCATTTTAAATAAACAAAACTAGCAAATCAAAAAAGCCAAAAACAACAAAGTTATTATCTTTTCAGGGGAAAATATACTCTAACTGAAAACATTTTTTTTTTATAGATATTCTCAGAGATATATATTAATATGCTCTGTATTCAAATCTTGGGAAGCAATGCATTATTGTATTATGAGTCATGGTCCTGTCAAGTTGTCCCATTTTCTTAGACTTAACATTACAAGGTTGCACATTTATACGAGGTTTAATCCCATTGTCAATCTCACAGTGACCTCTTTTTTCAAAGCTTTTTTGCTTTTATTCAGATTTTCAGATAGAGATTATAGAGAAATGCATGAATTGTCCATACAGTATAAAGACAAAACTTATTCAATACAGTACAAACACAATAGTACAATGTAGATTCCGCAATCAGGATAAAGATTTGTCAATATATAGAGAGATGTACAAGGTGAAGGTGCTGCTTCACAACCCACAATAAATCAGTCTGTTATCTTCACACACATGAAATAACATTGTGCATTTCTAAACTTATTTATTCATTCATTTTTTTTTTTAATATTTTTTTTTATAAAGTGTCTTGTTTCAGTGGAGATCTGGAAACACTACTTTACTGAAAAAAAAAAAGAAAAAAGAACATGAAGCAGTTGTAATGAAGTTTGCTGCCCTCTAGAGATTGTGTATTAAATATATGTCAGACTATATTTACATGTACAGCTACATATTCATCAAATTTTTTTTTTAAACACATTCTGGAAGAAATAGTATTTGTGTACATAGGTGCCTATTTATTTTGATGTTTTTAGAATAATATATTGTCATTAATCTGTGCCTAATTTAGCAGTTGAATCATCAAATATGATTAAAGATTTGTTCAAATATGAAAAGGGAAACTCCCCACATCTTTTTTTAGTGTTCACATATGGCGCAGTAAACCTTATTATAGTTAACGTGTCAATGCTCCAATAGATGAGAGAGTTTTGCCAATAGTTGCGCAGACAAACTCGTGGCATAATATTTTGCTTTGAAGAATTTGATTGGTCCAAAGCTTTTTGCCACCAGGAAGCTAAAAATATGCCTCTCGCCTGGGCATTTTGTGTGTTTTTATTTTTGTTTGTTTATTTGTTTTTCTTTGCCGCTTTATATACCATTCATTTGTTTTTTTAAAAAGGGGGGTTTACCAAGGGTTTTTTTCACTTCATATCTGAACTAGCCTTAAGGTGATTTATATTATCTTTACTGATCATTTGATCTGTATGGAATGAAATATACATGTACCAAGAAAAGCGTAGTTGTCCTCTATCTTAATTGAGGCATTTTGTCAAATTAGCCTTTTCCATTTTCTTTTGTTTATGTTATTATTTGACAATTCTCATGTAATAAATTCCTGTTAGCGCCTTGCATGGCAGCTCCTTCAGCCGGGGTAATAGTATTAACTTTGTAGAGCGCAGTAGAGTATATGCGTATAGTAGCTGCGCTATATAAATGGACCATATTATTATTATTATTATTATTATTAATAAATCATATTGTTTTTTTATAGTGATAGTGAAGGTATATATTGATGAAGTTGCTTTTTATAAAATTTCTTTTGTTTTAGGTGAAGTCATTTCATCCAGTTATCAACAGTATGATACTAGGATTATGACACTGAACAGAAAAGCTACCGGTAAATCCATCATTTATTTCATCACAGTAGCTTGCACGATGTGTACATTTCCTATGGAAGTGCAAGATAAATGACAGAATGATGTTCTTGTGAAGTTACAAATTGATCATCTTCTTGAAAAGCAGTGATGAAAACAGCCAGAATAAGCATGATAACTTGTGGCTTGTATTGTAATCACAGCTTTTACTTTTGTAGTTTGGTCATCTTTTTTTCTGAAACTGCTCAGTATTTGACAAGATAACACATACATGAATCTGAAGAAGTATGTTTAGCATTTCTGTATGCAGTATCATACATAATGCATGCCAGTAGGTTTTCCATTTGCGTACAGTAGAAGATATAAACTATTACATTTGTTCAAACCCAGTCACTGTGATTTTGATGAAAATGATTAAAAATCTATTGATTTAAGCAATGTGTATGAATAGTGACTGCATGTATGTGGGCACTATGTTTGACAAAATTCAGAATGTCTGTAATTACTTCTGGTTATATTCTATTGTTATCGAGAAGTAAGAGAAATGAATGATTGTGAAACCTACTAACTGATGTTTTCAATAAAATATTATAATCTGAACTACAAAAAGATACATGTATTGCACATTTGTTCAAATTTCATATAGTTTCAACAGATTTACTGTTTAAAAGTATTATTTTCATGTGATGTTTTAATATTGCAGCTCCTCTGAGCTTTGTTAATAGTGCCTCTAGAAAATAGGGAGTTCATCCTGGCATTGAGATGATTTGAATACACAGAGTCACAGGTCTGTCATTAACACAATGAAAATCACATAAAAGTTGGCAAGTCTACAATAACTGGCACTCACCTTGTCTGTTTTGTCTTAATGATTTCTTGAAATTTAGTTTCAGTTTATTGTTTCATATTACACACATTTACAATATTTTGACAATGTTTTGACAAGCAAACAAAATATAAGATGTACAAACAAAATATAAGATGTACAAACAAAATAAAGGGTACAAACGATAATGAATTCTATTGTCAGCGAAAATAAAAGATAAGTACCTCATATCAATTTAAGTACATGCAGTATTGATTGTGAAGGTAGAAAAGTGAAATATGGAGGAGCCTAAGAAGAAAGCTAGGCTTGTAAATTATAGGCTCCTATTAAAGAGTAGTAATGTTTCAAATATAGTCTTAAAATAATGGCAATGAGCTATGCATAAAATGAGTATGAATATGAAGAAAAAAATTGTGTCAAGAAAGAAAGAAAAAAAAAATTATTTTTTGTAAATGTCTTGGCCTCGTGTATTTTGAAAAGGAGGGTCTTCGGAACGGGCTTCGGAACGGGCTTCGGAACGACAAATGTTTGTGAAAATGGGGGTCTGTGGAGTGCGAATGTATCCCTACGGAACGGGTTTGCGTGCATGCAACCAACCCCGGCGGCATGGGCGCCGGGTGCGCTCTTGCACAGAGGCGATAGTCGGACAGCTGCGCTGGCTGGCCTACGTGCGAAACGTTGCGGGCCGCTTTTCACCAAAAATGAAGCTCATTAAATGGAGCAATATGGCCAGAATGGCGAAACGAAAAACATGCTGCTTTGGAATGGATTTCTTTCTTCTTTTTCTCAATAAGAAGAAAATGCTATACTTTGGAACGGAAATCGACGTCTGAAAAAGGGGATCGTCAAAGCGAGTGCCCCCCCCCCTCCTCCCCGGGGGAAGAACGTCAAGCCTTCTCTCCTCATCGCCTTCCATCTGGTTTACATACAGTCCTTTTCAATACTTCACTCATTATCAAGAAAGATACTCTCCACTCTCTCTTACTCTCTATGTCGCATCTCCATTTCTCCTTCCCCTCTCTTTTTCCCTCTAACAGTCCTGAAAAGGACTTATCACGTAATGAACCATCAACCCTCATCCACATTAATACCAAAGTCATTTTTTAAGGAAATCCAAGCAAAGAATGCACTTTAATGCAAGCACAATTTACACCAAAAACGCATTCATGTTACTCGTGTTCTTTTACCCCACCTACTGGTAGAAAGCAATTTTTTTTTTGGGGGGGGGGGGCTCAGCATGAGGAAAGTGCAATTTAACAAAATTTCTTATTGGTTGCTGCATCATAAATGGGCATGTCTTGGATGAGATAAAATCTGAGATTCTACATTGTATCTTGTCTAAGGTGCTTAAAAGGTTCTCAGAATACAGATTTAAGAAAGATTATCTCACCAACTTAAAACCAGATTTTGTCCAAGATAAGCTAAATCTCAAAATCTCAAATCTAAAGTGGCAATTCAAATTTCATTTAGTAATGTTGCATGTACCACAAAAAAGGGACATGAAAAAGTAGGAGTCATCTTTAGTTGAACATTAACACTCGTAATGAGCAAAGTTGGATGAAATGATAGTTCTTCGGTTATTTTCCAAGTTTTAAGCTACATGTATGTTTTGGAATGAAAAATTAATCACTTTACCCACTTTTTAGTAACAATTAAAAGCAATGGTTAGTAATGTTGCAGATTAGTATAAATGTTACACCTTGGAAAATCATAGATTAATGGGTTTTTAATGTTTCTCGGCTAATATTTTCTGTTCTTAATCATCTGGAAATAAATTTGTGTAATGTATACTGCCCTCATAAAGTCTGTGTACACCTGTGATTGGAACTTATTTTTCAAAAACAACATTTTAATTGTCATCAGGTTTGTAGCACAGTGACAATTTGATATCAAACTGAAGAATAGTCATTGGCATTCAGTTGACACTTTTGCAGTTGTTAAGCCTTTTCAGAAGGCAGTCCTACGTGAAAAAAATCATGTCGTGCTCCTTACAGTAACATCTCCAGAGGGATAAAGAAGTCATTGGTTCGTTCAGTTCCAGCATTTAAAAAAAAAAAAATTTGCCCTTCTAGCATTCCATAATATATGACCTTTATGTTTACCAAAGAATATTCCCAATTTATTGACCAATAAACTATAAGCTATTAATTAATCATGAACTAGTACTTTCAAGTAGGAAAGCATCATAATAGAGGAGTAGTATTTTTGTGATTTTGAATAAACTTGCAAAATTTGCATAATTAATGATTTACACATTACTGAGTACAAGTTAAGACGGCCTCGCCTGCATGTAGCTTTATCAGACAGAGCAATCAGAAAAAAAAATTAATCTCTTTGACATTGACACAACTGATGGAGACGTCTCTGAGATCTGCTGGAAACTGGCAAAAGTCTTTTAAAAATCAAAGAAGGTTGCATTTCCTGCGACTTTCCAGAGACTCAGCTAGTCCCCACGAGATGTCACAGAGACTCGAGTTGCAACCAGGTTGCCACCTAGTCTCCAGGCCAATGAGATACCCACTTTAGTACACAAAAAACCCACTGATTTACAGCAACATGTGTGAACAAGCCCTTTCATCCCCACTTGCCTTCACTTAGTACACAAAATCCCACTGGTTTACAGCGACATGTGTGAACAAACCTTTTCATCCCCTTGCCTTCACTTAGTACACAAAAACCCACTGGTTCAGCAATGTGTGAACAAGCCCTTTCATCTCCTCCTGCCTTCACTTAGTACACAAAAACCCACTGGTTCAGTGACGTGTGAACAAGCCCTTTCGTCCCCACTTCCGGGGGGGGGGGGGCACTCAGTATATACTGCGTGGTGGGTATGTGCCGCGGAGAAGACCCCCATTTTTACACTCAAATTTCCGTTCCAAAGCATAGCATTTTTATCTTATTGAGAAACAGAACAAAGAAAACCGTTCCAAAACATAGCATTTTCTTCTTATCGAGAAAAAAGAAGACAGAAATCCATCCCAAATCTTCGCATATTTTTTCGTTACGCTGTTCCGGCCGCATTGATCCGCTACAATGAGCTGCATTTTTGGTGAAAAGCGGCCCGCTTAGCACTGTCCGACCATCGCCTCTGCGCGAGCGCACCCGGCCTCCGTGCCGCCGTGTTAGCTGCATGCACGTATGCACTGGGGGGCACTCAGTATATACTGCGTGGTGGGTATGTGCCGCGGAGAAGACCCCCATTTTTACACTCAAATTTTTCGTTCCAAAGCATAGCATTTTTATCTTATTGAGAAAAAGAACAAAGAAAACCGTTTCAAAGCATAGCATTTTCTTCTTATCGAGAAAAAAGAAGACAGAAATCCGTTCCAAAGCTTCGCATATTTTTCGTTACGCCGTTCCGGCCACATTGATCCGCTACAATGAGCTGCATTTTTGGTGAAAAGCGGCCCGCATAGCACTGTCCGACCATCGCCTCTGCGCGAGCGCACCTGGCGTCCATGCCGCCGGGTTAGCTGCATGCACGTATGCACTGGGGGGCACTTAGTATATACTGCGTGGTGGGTATGTGCCGCGGAGAAGACCCCCATTTTTACACTCAAATTTCCGTTCCAAAGCATAGCATTTTTATCTTATTGAGAAAAAGAACAAAGAAAACCGTTCCAAAGCATAGCATTTTCTTCTTATCGAGAAAAAAGAAGATAGAAATCCGTTCCAAAGCTTTGCATATTTTTCGTTACGCCGTTCCGGCCGCATTGATCCGCTACAATGAGCTGCATTTTTGGTGAAAAGCGGCCCACATAGCACTGTCCGGCCATTGAGAAAAAGAACAAAGAAAACCGTTCCAAAGCATAGCATTTTCTTCTTATCGAGAAAAAAGAAGATAGAAATCCGTTCCAAAGCTTTGCATATTTTTCGTTACGCCGTTCCGGCCGCATTGATCCGCTACAATGAGCTGCATTTTTGGTGAAAAGCGGCCCACATAGCACTGTCCGGCCATCGCCTCTGCACGAGCGCACCTGGCGTCCGTGCTGCCGGGCTAGCTGCAAGCACGTATGCCCGTTCCATAGGGATACATACACACTCACACACAGGCGAACCGTTCCAAAGACCCCCGTTTTCACAAACATTTGTAGTTCCGAAGCCCATTCCGAAGACCCTCCTTTTCACAATAAGCCCGTTCCAAAGCCCCCATTTTTTGTCTCGCCCGCGGCACATACCTACCACTTTTGGGGTCGAGTGCCCCCCCCCCCAGGCCCCACTTACCTTCACTTAGTACACAAAAACCCACTGGTCCAGCAACATATGTGAACAAGCCCTTTCATCTCCACTTGCCTTCACTTAGTACACAAAAAGCAACTGGATTTCAGCTGCATGTTTTCACAAGCCTTTTCATCCCACTCAAAACCACATCAAATAATCTGATTGATTTCAACATCAGTCTCACATATACTATTGGTGCTTACACCAAACACTTCTCGTTGGGCATTCCTAAAAAAGAAAGGTAACCAAAGATCAAAGATCAGCCATGTGAAAAATGCAAAATCTGGAACCTTTTAAGTTAGTTGGGAGAAGAAGCTTTCATTTGATACCTTGCGTGCATCATCACTACCACGGATCACTGAATTAGATGCTCCTAATTTATTTTTTCCAAGATTTGGGAAAATACCTGACACAGCAGCTGGATAATTACCATGTTGCTTCAAAATGTAGCAATAAATGCCATCCATCTCTCAATTACATTCATTCAGAAGAAAGTGGGAAGGGATGTGCTCACCAGAGACTGCAGCTAGACACTACTTTATATGTTACATCAAATTCATTCGCAAAAAGTTGGGAGAGGGAAGAGCATACCATAAAGATAAGATTTGCTGCAAAAAAAAAAATCAATCAAACCAAAAACTTGGAAAGAGTTGGTTTTGTACACTTCACCATCCATGGAGCCTACATACTCTGTGACCCATGACAATGTTGATGCAAGCATATCAAATGAAAGCTGATGAGTTATTTCTTATTCCAGTATACCAATTACAAGGATGAATGTATTTTTCATATGGTTGATCTTCGAACTCTGGTAATACCTTTTTATAAACACACTGTCTAAATATGCAAAAAATTACACAAAATGAGTAATAGTACAAATTTCAATAAAGTTACATCATTTGGATAAATATGTATTATTGTCTCACTTCATGATCAGAGCATTTAATCTGTACAAAACTGCAAAATATTTTACAGAATCTTTGATTGTTGTAGTCTTGTTACATAAAATAGGTTGAGTTGATCAAATTAATACCTAGCATGAAAAAAATGCCATCATGACAATCTTGCCTACATGTATTTCATTTTATGTTGGTAGTGCACATGGAAGACAGCCCAAATGAATTCAACATATGTGACAAAATACCAAGAATGATGCTTAGGATCAAGGAGTAAAAAGGATTGATCTACACATTAGGTTAGTTATTCAAAACATGGGCATGGTCAAGTTTGGCTTGATAACAAAATTTAAGAAACAGAAAAGATATCATAAGTACACAGTGCATGTACCTGCACTGTCGCTATATTGCATTACAAGTCAATTATTCTTTTACTCCCATAATAGTCATGAAACCAAACTCACTGGAATATTGGCAGCTAAAATTGTATTCGCATTTCTTGATTACGAGATGTTCAACATTTTCATTCTGTACATGTAAGCCATACCTATTTTATAACTCTACATCACTAAGTATGAAGGAAAATTACATACAATGAGTATGCATGGTAAAAATGTTCAAAACCAAGTAGAATAAATGAAAACTGCAAAAAGGAACTTAAGGGAGTTGCAAAGCACAATCGCCTCCAGGACAAAAATTGAATAATAATTTAAGCAGTTTTATAACTGTGAGTTGATGCAAAACAATGTTACATATTCAGTGTCATCTGGACAAATGATAAAATCTGTCATGCTTTATTCACAAGCATTTGGAAACACTGTGTATTAAGTGCTATTTAAATGTTATATATTATTCATTAATATTATTATTATGTCACGTGAATTTGTATGGAAATCTGAAAGATGACATTTGGCAAAAATTGTGATCTCTCCCACAAAATACTTAAAAGTGATCTGAATAGGATTGAAGGCATTTTACTTTCAATCCGTGTATTGAATTGAATGCCAGCCCTGGTGTTTAAAAAAAAAATTTTTTTTACAATGTTTTTCACTGAATAAGTAAATACATGATCAACAATCTAGTCACAAGCAAAAAAAAAAAATTCAAACATAAGTTTAGATGAAATGACAATGGTAGTGAAGAAAACAGCTTAATACTTTTATGGAGGAAATTAAACTTAGTATACATGAAGGGCAGCACAAAGATCAGCAACATCATGCATTATTTAAGTATTGCACTTTTTCTTAATAAGCATACATGTATAAAGCAATTTCTTGGATTAAAAACTACAAAAACTGCGAAATTTCTTTTTAGCACAAAACAAAGCACCTACTCTTACTTATGAGAAGAATTACTTTGAAAAGCAGTTCAAGACTGGAATGATTTGTCAAATAAAGGAATATCACATATCTATGGCTCCTTGATAGAGACTTGTGCCTATTTACGACATAAAGGAATATTACACTATTACATTCCTTCTAATCACACAATGATTATATTTCAACTAATACAAAATCAATCAATATACTAGGGATGAAAAGAATCAAGTTCTTACTCCTCCACAATGGACTGCAAACCGCATGCAATGCAATGCAATGAAAGGCACACTCAAATAGTAGCAGAAACAACTAAATTTATCAGTAAACATCAAATATCTATACATTTAACACAATTAAACAACCACATGCAAACTAGCAATTTTGCTCGCTTGATTCTATGCAGAACACTGATACAATTTTATACATATTCTCACTCCATATATTACTTTATTATATATTGTTATCTATACACTGTACATTTGAATGCTTCATGAAAGCCAATCTATACAATATACTGATATACACATAAAACTATCTCCATCTAATAGCTGGAGCATTTCCAGATTAAACAATCAATAACTCTTGCACCTTTCAAGGTAAATTTTCCCAGGCTGGCTTATCAAATCCTATTTCACATCTAGTACAAGCCTAAACCTTTCTACTTACAAAAAAGTAAACAGTATTGTTGTCAATGCTGCTGCAAAGTTCTGCCCAAAATATGCAAAACTCAACAGACATACACACTAAATGATGATTTACTGAAGGAAAGCAATTCAGTATGATCCACGGAATTTTTTCACTGTTTCCAGTGCTAAGAGGGTTGTATGCTACATGAAGCAGAACAATCTATATTTTCCTTCCAAGATTTCAAATGAGTTGCACATGTTATTTCTTATTTCACTTTAAAGTGTAATAAATTCAAGTAATTTAAGAAATACTAAATAGCTGACATCATTATATTCCCATGTCTGAATATTATCACAATCCATGCCTTTATTTTCACCTAGTTCCTGCAGTTTGGCAGTTTATTCAGAAGAATTAATTACATTGGACAAAATCAAATCATGGGGAAAAAAAGAGTATAATGATAATGACAGTTTTGTCTTTTCTGCCATAATTTCCTCCTACACAAACCCTAGTAGATTTGGTCTAGTGATTTCAATCTGTGCATCTCATTATGGTTATCTAGTATTAATTACCGCCCTCCCTTGTGCAGTCAGCCATGGTACCACTTTAAAGCAGTTGAGTGTTCTCATGAATGTCTGTTGTTCCATCTAATGTTAGTGGGTGATACTTGTTATATGTTATAATGGAAATGTGTGAAAACAATGCACACTCTAAATATCACTCGTAAACCCACACCAGTTTGACTACGAGCGAAAAGAAATCAGTTACAGATGGTGTACTGACACTGGTACATGAGATGGCCCAACACAGATAAACTGGGGTTTATCTGTATGCTCCATGCTCTTTCAGTACACTTTTCCTCCGCATTCAGTACAATTTAGAAACACATTCTTGTAGACAAACGGAATATTATCAACCTTAACCCCAAGGATGTACTATGGCTAGTAGAAGTTTTGACTAATAAAACCCAAAGGGTTAGAGTTCAGAATAATTGATCCAGTGAGATTGTCATTACAAGGATGTGATTTGTCAGCATTGCCATATATCATGTACACTAATGGTTGTAAAGCGAATGATAACAAAGCGAAAATCTACAAATATGCCGATGATACAGTGGGTTCTGGGTTTGATGAATAGCAGGAATGGTGATGGTAACTATCACAGAAGCATTGAACATTTTGCCTGGTGATGCAAAACAAAACAACTTTCTTCTCTTGGACACCCAACAAAGACAAAGGATTTGATTTGGGATTTTAGGACATCTCCTCCACAGTTACAACCAGCTATCATTAATGGTGATACTATTGAGATGGTAGAGAATTAGCAGTATCTAGGCACCATGATCAATAACAAACTTAGCTGGATACCTCAAGCAAAGGTCACACTCTCAAAGAGTCAAACTAGAATTTTCTTCTTAAGGAGGTTAAGGTCTACTCATCTTAAAAAGCTGATTCTAGGGCTTTTCTACAAAGCAATCCTTTTCAGTAGTATGGTTTGGTTTAGTACAGGTAGAAAGGAAGATATTCAAAAATTAGAAAGAATAGTGAAACAAGCTAGTAAGTGATAGGTGAAAGGATAAGTCTGAATTATAAGTCTGAATGATAAGTGTGCAAATAGGATTCAAAAGAAAGAATGAAATCATAGCTAACCAAGACCACACATTTGAGAATACACTAAGAATCATCTATTGTGAAGAATTTAGAATAACAGTAAAAATGAATTTTAAATACATGTAATTTTTGCATCATTAACTCCAGATTTCCGACGGTATACCATTCTTTCTTTTTTGTTTCTTGTTTCTCTGTATTAAGTAGTTTGTTCATTTATGTCAACTTTTTATGTATACTCCTAAAATGTGAATATAAATTTTCATCTGTTTATCTACAACTGGTCAATAAACTATTTGAAAAGTGATTATGGGTTCCCACATGACTGAATTACATTGGATTCTTGAAGCAAGAAAACCACATCTTTTTGCTTACTTCTACATATTTGTATCATCAAGAACTATACATGGCCATAAAAATATACAAATTATATTTTTACAGGCTTCTTTCCTGTACCAAATAGTATATACATCATATGCCATTTTTATGCCACAACCAATCACTAAAACTTTTCCAACATGAATTTCCACTTGACAAAAATCATGGTAATATGCAGCAGTATTATTAGCTATAAACAAACATACTGTACTGTATGTGTTTTTATATACAAATAATGCATCTTAAAAACTTTTTAGTGAACCCATAATAAAACTCCCAACATCTTTAGTTGGGGCTTTCAAACTCTTCAGACACAGGAAGGGGATTGTGTAGACATATCTACAACATTCAAGGGAAAACCATAATATGGCATGCATGGTTATGTATGCCATATCTCTTATATTTTAATTAGAGATTTTGGGCAGTGTCTTATCTGCACAAAAGACTAAATGAACAGGACTAGCAAGTGACCAAAAGCTGCATCTTTGTCACACTTTTTTTCTTAAATACAAAATAATCACTCTTTGAATTAGAGTAAGCCAATGGAAGAATATATACCAAATTGCTCATTAAATGCATACTCAATTCCATGCAGGCAATATCCACATTAGATAAGCCTTCATTTACAATGCCAATTTTGTTATTGCAAATGCAAATATAAACCATAAATAATTTTTTTTCTCATTTGAAAGCAACATTCTCGAATTTTCCTAATCTCCGAGACATTTCTATTTATTTGTATGGTTTGTAATCCTGCTCCTGATGAGAACAATCATGTACACAACCACATCAGTGTCTCCCAGTATCCATGTGATCATTCAATCTTATTCAGCCTTGGAAAGATGAGATGAATAAATGAATAAATGAATACATCATGGGTACCAGGTAGAGTGAGTTACTCTTTTAGTATGATCATCAATGATCACACAGTACCATACACAGAGAATCGCATCATAATGATACGTTTCCTATGTATCGATAACATTTATTTCTACACTGGGGATGATTTCATACCCATTTCAAGGGCATTTCCAATGAGATAGGACTAGGCTTTCTGAAGTATATCATTCTTAGTCGTCAAAAGGGCAGTAATCTTATCAACAGAGAAGAGAGAAATTTGGATGGTGTTCTTAACTAGAGCCTGACAGGGGCTGCAACTTGTGATGTGATCATCAATCTTTCCTGACTCACACCAACACTCTAAAGCACACAACCAAAGAAAACTCTTCAACATATGCCTATAATTTTTCTTCGAGGGGTTATCCCAACTGTCAATCTTCATTCTAAACTTGCTGAAACCTCCTCCGTCAAGACAGAAGCCTGCTCCTCATCTTTCTCATCTTTATTTTTCGATGGCTTTTTAATCTTTAGCTTTACCATCCCTGCAGGGACTGCTTTCAGGAAGGTCCAGGCCTCAAAATGGGTCAAGTTTGAAAGTCTTCTGCCATTCACTTCTACAATCTCATCACCAACATGTAGCAGACCACTCCTATCAGCCACACCCCCTGTGAAGATTTTCTTGACTGTGATTGGCTGATCTCCCTTGGGTGAGCCCCGCCCACCTTCTACACTGAAACCAAGTCCAGCTGGTCCCTTGGCCATCTCTACATCCTCTGTCTCTCCTTCCTCCTCTGGAAAAAAAAAGAAGAAAAAGTGACTATTTATAACTAGTTGCAGTATGAAATATAAGATAAAGAATTTCTTCCTTGGTTACAAATCTGCATGCTACCAGATGAAGAATAACATAAACTGAATGTATAACAAACAAACCAAGTACCTTTATATGACAAGTCTTCTTCTGTATTCAATGATACATCCTACATGTACACAAACTTTTAAGAAGGATACTCACAGTAATGTTGTACATATCACCTTATGTTATTATAAGTATACATGATTGGAAGAGAATTTGTATAAACAATATTAGAAATTATTAGAAATGAGAATTTAATTAAGGGCACTTTAATCATTGGGGTTAAGTTGTTGTTTTTTTTTTTTTTTGGGGGGGGGGGAAGGGGGGGGGGGGGGTAAATCGGCATTAGCCCCCATGTCCACAGTGTTTAGCATGCATATTACATGTACATTTATGTGCAAGACTTGAGTGCAGCTCCTTTAAATTTTCCCAAATTACAGCTGTTTTGTTTAAGCTCATGGTTGACAATAAGGCAGAGAATTGTATTTAAAATATTTCTGCTCATTTACAAAGTACTGAATGGCCAAGCTCCTTACTATTTCTCTGAATCTTTATGAGTTAAATCACATTCATATGCACGTAACTTATGAAATACACAGGACAAGCTGCTTCTAAAGCTACCTCACTTTAAAAACAAAAGTAACTCTTGGGGATTGTGCCTTCAGTTGTGCTGTTCAAAAACTCTGGAATAAAGTGCCACTGGAAATACGAAAAGCCCCATCTGTTATGGTCTTCAAAGTTTTGTTGAAGGCTCACCTTTTTCAGAAGTTTTGATTACCAGTAATTTTATTGTATGTCTATGCAATAACATTGTGGGGAGCTCTGATACATCACAGCATAGTAGAGTATATTGATAAAGTAGCTGTGCTATATAGATTCATCTAATTATTATTGTTATTATTATATCTTGTTTTCCCTTGAACAAAATTGCACTGGATACCCACCTGTCTCTTCCAGCTCTAATGGTCTTGCTACCACCAGGACTACATCTCTTCTCTTAGTCTTGAGAAGACCAAGAGCTTGGTTGTGACTTACATCCTTCAGTACACGCCCATTGACTGATATCAGACGGTCACCCCTCTGTATCCTTCCATCGCGGTCAGCTAGACCACTGGGAATCACTTTGTGTACCTTTAAACCAAACATAGAGAAAGATATCAGCTTTACATTTATTGTTATACATTAATGGTATCGTTATGGATTATAAGTCACTAAAATGTGATGACAGAAAAGGAAGAAAATCTTCTTATCCTATTCAAAACACATTTCTAGCAATATGATGATACTTTTTAACATGCCTGAGAGGTTTAAACTGATACTATAATGACAAAAGATCAATATTGCAAATTATAACAAATATTCAATTGCATTAAAAGAGGAGATGAGAGATTACATTTGATCAGCTGAAAAGAAAACAATTACTTTCAAACTTAATACTGGAATATGAAAAGGTTCCTGCATGAATGAATAACCAAACTCTGGTGAATGATGAACTTTACATAAAGAAAAAAAAAAAGGTGTAAATCTCTACAAAGGGAAGAGCCTAGGTTTGAAACTAAGTCAAAGCATTTGTGCCAGGCTTTGGTGGTCTAAACCCTATAATAGGAAGTCTCCTAAAAAGGATATAATCAATTCTAAATTATGTTTGGGCAATTCCATGATTAAGTGGACATTGGCCCAAACTTTATTTTTGCTCTTTCTCAAATTCAGGTCAATTTGGGGGATTAAAATTCATACAGAAATTGTTGATACAAAGGGGTTTCATACTCACCAAAAAAAAAATTGTCTAAAAGTCCCCTTTTAGCAGAATCCCAACCATACAAAAAATTAGATATATGGGACTATACAGAGTTTTTTAGACCTCGACAGAAAAATATTGTTTCTTTTGTGAATTTTTCTATTGGATAATCTGTAGGACATTTAGTCACACCAAATTAAAAGAAAGTATTCGATAACAAGTTGCTGAAAAGGTATAAAAATCTCAAATATGTGGTGCTCGACAAATTGTAACGTGACTAACCGTAACGTTACTAACCAAGATTTTAGTCTCTACTTTAAAAAGTAGAAAGGTAAACCCTTAAAACAAGTGGAACGCCCCTGGCGGTCTCGCCTGCATCGTGCAAATTTCAATGGCAGCATTCTAAACTAGTCACATACATGTATATGTATCAAGAGGTGGGTATCAAAATGGCCAGAATGTAATAATAATAATATAATATAATGCACTTGTATTGCGCCATCTATCTAGTAATACTATTCCGAGGCGTAGAGAATACGGTACATAGATCCTAAAAAAATTATTAAATTTGATCTTCTGATAATATTTTCATCAAATTAGACCTTTCATCTCAACTTTATAAACTAAAATTGTCCCACATTATTCCTGATACTTGATGACCCTTGTAGGCAATTTAAATTTGAACAAATACTTTTGAGATGAAGGTGAAAATTAAAAAATTAACCGTAAGGTTAAGTTTTCGAGACATAATTTTAATCAATTGACCTCAGATGACCTCTGACCATGACTTAGCGACCTGAAATTCGTTCCACATGATCTCTGATACTTGGTAAGCCTTGTGTACGAGTTTCATGAAAATTGATCAAACAATTTTGAAATGAGGGGGAAGTATTTGCAACATAATTTAAGTTTATTGACCTCAAATGACCTTTGACCTTGACTTTGTGACATGAAATTCCTTCCACATGATCTTTGATACTTGATAAGCCTTGTGTACCAGTTTCATGAAAATTGCAAAAAGACGTTTGAAATGAGGTGGAGAAATCAAAAACTTAACCTTGCGGTTAAGTTTTTGCAACATAATCTAAGTTTATTGACCTCATTTGACCTTTGACCTTGACTTTGTGACCTGAAATTCCTTCCACATGATCTTTGATACTTGATAAGCCTTGTGTATAAGTTTCATTAAAATTGAACAAAAACTTTTGGAATGAGAGTATTGTTGACGCCGCCGCCGTCGGAAAAGGGGCGCCTATATCTCGCTCTTGCTACGCAGGCGAGACAAAAATTGTGGTAAACATTTGTCATCATTTAAGAAGTAATACTGATATGGCTCTAAGTGTGAGGTACGTCACAGTAAGGAGGAATATTTTTTCAAAAACTTTGTTTTTTTTTCTCATGTCCTTTTTTTTGTAACGTTACTAACCGTGGTCAAACATCCTCATAACATCTCTGATATTATTCAGTTACTTTTGATTTCTTAATTTATTGTAGACCTGGGGAGGGTGAATATATATTTACAAGATTAGGACTAGAGATGAAATAGCTATTGAATTAGCTGTATCAAAAGTATCAAAATTTTACTTAAATGTAACGTTACTAATCATGGAATTGCCCATTTACTTTCATCAATATAAACTTACAGTAACTTCTTTGACTTCCTGATCTATGCCACCGGCTACAGTGAGTCCAAGTCCCTGGTTTTCATCATCCTTGTGCAGGACAATGACAGCAATATCACTGTCATCGGCTTCATCTAAAGACTGGTTAGCTTCCTCTATTAGCTTCTCTAGCTCTCCTGTAGATAGCAGGATGGTGGAGTTAGAGCTTTCCGAGAAGGAACGCTCCAGGAGACCACGCTGCTGGAAGCTGGTCTTGGTGTCATCTGGAAGGAAGAAAAGAAGATGAAAAGCTCTTCCTAAGACCCTGTTTACATTCATTTCTTGAGCACTCCCTGCTGGAGCGCTCTACAAAGTGAGTGTAAACAGGGTCTAAGAGATCTCAGGGATTGATAGCTGGTGTGATGGTTTGGCTGATAAAAGAGTGGTCTCAGAATGGGTAGGTACTGGGTTCTATGAACAAAGCTGATGCACTTGAGCCATTCTGCAAGGCATTAAAGGACTTTATTTGTTAGGTCCCCTAATTGTTTAGAGATTGATTAACAAGCCATGGACTTGACTGAACAGTAATTCCTATTTAGAGGAACAATGCTGGGAGATTGGATCTAAGAGAGAAAGAGGAAACTACATACTGGCATTTAAAGCAAATGGACAGTTGTGCACCTCATGAGACTGATTTCATATGAAAGATGGTAGTGATAGTGGGAATTATCCAACTGTAATCTAAGTATCATTATGCGATTGTCTTTTCCATCATCATATGTGTGTACATTTCCTTGATTAGCTGTACACATCTACTCAAGTGGAAAGCCTTGACAATTCCGTTACTGGAAATCACATTATTTACTGAATTCCCACCTGCACAATTCAATGAATCCCTTCATCAAGCACAGGCTTACAAACATCTTTTCTCCCCACTACAATGACTGCTCAATTTTTCAATAAAAACTTCAAAGTGCCTTGACATTTTGTCTGACTTTATAAAATCCCCAACACAAATGCCATGGCTGATATTCCCCTCTCTGTCTATCTTCTTGTGTTTGTTTTGGGTTGCATCACACATCGGCATTGCAGACAATTGCTACCCGATGACACATGCAGGGCTGCTGACTCAAATGCTGATGATATAAAGGGGCCCTGAACTACGCTTCTTTAAATCTTTGTTTAGTATGCAGGATTATCATGCAGCTCCATGCATGCCACTGCTACTGACATGGTGTGTCATTTATTTATAAAGCAATGGCCTAATGACATTGAATATGATGAGCACATTTTATTAACAATCTCTGAGATGTTAATCTCAGTATATCATTTTAGTCATATCTTGACGAATAAGTATGTATGTGTGTACAACGCTATTTTCTGATTTCGCAATGCTGGTACTAAACATCTTTTTAATTTTTTAAGGAAAAATAAAGATGCAAATCTTTTGTGTATAGTAAAAGTGGAAATATTACCACTGCTCATATCTTACTAGGTAAGAAATAAGTGAAGTACAGTGAAAATTTGTTGCTTATTTCCCAGGTTTTGTACTAGCACAATCTAATAAAGTAAACACTGAAAATTTTCACATAAACAGACCCATTTTAACTATTTATTATTACTGGTAACAAACTATTCAGTACACTGTTATGCATAATAGGATCTGAATAAGATGCCTACATTAGTTGATATTATGTCAGGAAAAAATCTGGCTAGCTTCTTTGTTGTCAAGGGAAAATTTTATTTAACAAGTATACATAGAATTACATGTACTAGTAGTAAACAGGTTTACGGCACAGCATTTTATTCCTTTGACACTAATTCTTATTATTTTTCTTGACATGTACATACATCAAATAAATATTGGACCTGGTATACAACCAAGTAAACTCAAGTATACATACATTATAAAATGCTTTGTACTGATGTAGATAAATAAATGTGAGTAATTTCAACAATAGAAAAGGTTCAACAGTTATTATGAAAACAAACATTATATGGATAAGACATATTTTTCATAAGAAGGTAAATACATCATAATGCAATGCAGTGTTTCTGATGTTAGCAAACACTAAAATTTGCTTTTATGGTGGTACTGTAAAACGTATACAACTCTGTATGCCAAAACCAGCTCAACATGGCAATTATTACGATGCATGAAAAAAAAAAAATTCTAAGACTGAAAACATGGTTGCAAGCTTACAATAAAAATCAAAGTCATTCCACCAGTTGCAGGTCTGTAGAGCTGGTAAAGTCTGCATTGTGCTTCTTTCTAAAGGCAAAGCAATCCTGATCCATAAATCATGAAAGTCAGAATATCTGAAAACTGAGTTCCAAACAAAAAACTCAGTGTCTCAAAGGCAGAAAAGATTTCTCATGGTGCACTGATGCAGTATTGTGCTTAAGCAAGTGTAGACAATTTTATGAAGACAAAGAATTTCACAAATGTTCAATTTGGATTCAGTCTAGCTCTGCTTATCTTGAACAGCAATCCTGTGGCATCCAGCTCTAGCAATGATGAAAAACCAAATTATCATGACAAATCTACAGTACATGAAAGCAATCCTAAATTCCATGACAACCTCAATGACATTTCCAAACTTAATTCACAGGTCAATAAAAGGTACTCCCTCTTTCCAAGTAAAGGCACAATCTCTCCCTCTAACCTTAGAAATGCTCACGTTACAGAACGAGAGATGCCTTGAATAGACCACTGAATGGTGACTGATTCGTTGGAGCCCTTTGCTCTGTGAGTGCACTAATAACCCCAAGCAACTGAGCCTTTGTGTGGCTGAGCAAAATCTGTTATCACTGATTGTGGAGTTCCTGTGCTTCTCGCTCCAAACTCACGCAGCAAGGAGCTTATCTCTATATCATACAGTCTAGTGCACAGCCATAAAAGTGCTTATCTCAATTATGTTGATTCAATATATTACATCTACGTTGTCACATGATATAATGTATTACTTCTCAATCTGAATGAAGTAGGGATTATTAAAACAGTTAACCATTTGATGTGTTCAGTTATATTCAGAATAATTTTGCTCATTCTCTCAAGAAAATTATTTTGGAAAGAATCTGATTGTGCATGGATAACAATAATAACAACAACAATAATAATAATAATAATAATAATAATAATAATAATAATAATAATAATAACAATAACGACGATGACGACGACGATGACGACGACGACGACGATGATGATGAAGATGATGATGATGATGATGATGATAACAATAAAAATAACGATTATGATGAAAATAACAATACGAATAAAAAATTATAAGGGTGATAATAATGACTAAAAATAAATTAATGTTACATCCCTTTTGAAAGAGACCATTCAGTGCCTAAATACATGTTTTCCTTCATAACTCTTCCTTTATCTAGGATAGATATTTGTTAAAAACAATCTTTACAACTATAAAAAATAATAAATGATAATAAATTTCATAAGTACAGCATCAACTCAATCAAAATCATTTTCCTTTGCGAAGATTAATACTCCTTTAATCTGTTGTACACTAACCCTGGCTAGGGTCTATGGAAAATAGGTGTTATGCATGAAATCAAATTATGAATGGGTACCATTCAGTATGTGTATGTATAGTTGTTGACAATCATATTTTTCATCTACAGAGTTTAACTGACAGATGGGAGGCCCTACTAAATACCTTCAACTACAAGGGAAACTCAACAAATACATCCTCAAATTGGTATAATGTTGGTGAATGCAATCTTGCTTGAATATTTCTGTGAAACTACTAAATCTGGTCAAACAGTTTGATTCAGACTGTAAATCAAAACAGAACAATGATACATTACTATACCAAAATAGAGAAGAGAAAACACAGGAAAAAAACACTTTTGACACAAATAAGTCCATTTCCTCATATGAAGCATAACGTTCAAAATTATGGTCAATTGGTCATTACAACGATGTCTAAACTTGATTGATGAAAGAAGTGTGAAAACTCAAACAAGCATTGTCCTGCTTTTGGGTAAATTGTGAAGCAGTAAACAAGAAATTTTTCAATTGCCTTCTTTGTGTCATTAATTTGTTGTAACTGACCAGATAATGAAAGTAATGACTGAACGAATCCCTTCATTTCATTCTTGGCACATGGAAATGATCACCAAGCAGAAACAGATATTCAAGAGAATATTTTACAGACATAATTTTTAAAAACTGTAACATTTATCTTCATCAGTCAGTCCAATAGCGTGTTTCAAAGAGCGCTTACTTTATGAAACTCGTATGCACATCCAAGTGACATGCTCATGAATATTTATGAGCAGAAGGGTATGGTAGAAAATTGCCAATTACTTTGCAATTACTTTCCTATTTCTGAAAAGATTGTGACAATTTTTATTCCAAATTGAAGAAAAAGAAACAATACAGCTCAATACATTTCATCACTTATTTTTCACAAGCCTTCAACCTTTCAAATTTTGTCAAATATCTGTTAGAGTAATCAGGCTCATTAAATATAAAATTTATGCATAGCATAAACTTAAGCAAATAATCAGGTTTGGTGATTTTTTTGATTTTTTTTTTTAAATAAAAAAAAAATGATTTTTTTTATTCACATCAGATTTTTTTTATTTAAATCAGATTTTTTTTTTATTTTTTTGATTTTTTTTAAAGTTTGTTTGAAAAAAAGTTTAATTACCAAAAGACCTCATCCTACAATGACATCAATTTGAATGTCATCATACATTTCACTCCTAATATTTTTCCTAACCATATGATTTGTAATTAAATCTAGTCAAATTGGGCAAATAAAAATCTATTTGAGGAATCATGTATATGAACTTAATTTTATCATACATACATGTAGGGCTATGAAGGAAACTTCCATAGGGAATTCCCAGTGAGTAGAGAATATTCCCCTCTGGGAATTTCCACTCAGTATTAAAAAAAATCCCAGAGGAAAATCTCCAGACACTCCTCAGTGAAAATGTAATCTAAATGTGCACTCAACAGCTTTGTGAGAGTTTTACAAATTGGTATTAAAGTCAGTCCATTGCTACAGATAGAGATGCAAAACTGTCAGTGTTGGAGACCAATATAAGAGACAGCTTAGTCAAAGGGTGACTACACTACATTATGTTACTGTGATTTTGACATTAATCTACAATTTTTATTCACATGTTCTCTAAAAATCTGTTTGATACATGAAGTACGAAAAAAAACAACTTTTGACCCTATACAACTGTAATTTGACTTAAGGGATAAAACCAGCAAAACTGCAGATATTACAACATATGTATTACAAAAAGAAGTGTTGTATTTTAAATCAGACACAACTTACATATACAACTGTAATTGATTGCAACTTACATGTAAGTACCTACATCTTAAGATTTAAATGTAGTTTTAAAAGTTTATTTTGAATTTTGCAAATTGTTTTTATAGATCCTCTTTCCATTGCTACATGCAAATACAAACCTTCCATAGCACTGAACATAAAATGAGCTAGTGACTTAATAGGTATATGAGAAAGCTTTTTTCAACAGTCAAATTGTGACTGTACTACATTATGTTAATTGTATGATAAATGTAACAAGAAGAAATAAGCATGTGGAATCTGTTGATTAGTTGATTTTTTTTTAAATTTCACATGATAGAAGTATAACTGTGAAGGATCAAAACTGGAAAACTGCCAACAAACCTTTTGTCATTGACTTTTACTTATTATATTTTATACACTACTGCTCTCTGAAAAGTCTTGGATTGTGTGATAAATGATAAGAAATAGATAAGAAACTTGTTTCACTATTAATAACTGACAAAGAATGTAAAATTTCAGAAGAAAAACTTGACATTTACAAAAAATGGAGTAACTGTTGACGATACAAATCTCTAATTTTTAAGGAATCAGCTGATTTTATTGACTTGATTTTAATTTGTTTTAAGTAGATAGAAAGGATTTGTTACTTTTTTGTTGATATAAAGTTAATTCAAAGTTTTTCAATTGATATAAAGTCAATTCAAAGTTTTTCAGTTGATTTGAAGAATTGAAACTGCCTTGAACAAATAATTTGTCAATGATTTGTACATGTTTCAATGGAAGTGATTTAAATCAATGATTTTTTTTAAAAAATCATGGTGATTTAAAATCGCGATTTAAATCATGATTTAAATCAACGTGATTTAAATCCGCCAACCCTGTCAGCTACGATCACAAAACTCTGTGAACTAAAACAACATAAACATTCAGACTATCCAGTCTTAGCAGGACACATGAAACTGATATCCAAACCACAATTAAACTACAATACCAAATCAATGAGCAAAACGGTATAAGAATGTCATCAACTATAGGATGCAACTCAAATTACTTCTTACCTTATGTTAAACTACAATTGCATTGCCCCTTCCTTTTTCCCCTCTATTAAAAAAAGGGCCACAAGCAATACCTATCACAATTTTAAAAACAGAGGATTATCATAGCACGATTAATAACCAGATGCTCAAATACTGTGCAAGTATCATCCAAGCAACGACTAAGATAAAAATACATGTATCCACTTAAAATACATGGATGGCTGACTTTGCTGCAAATACAGTTCAAACATCAAATCACAATATGCATTGCTTCTCATTACAAAAACAATAACCTTGCAGGGCAAATATAACAATGCAATATCTGAACAAAACAGCTTTGAGTTTTGCAAATTGTTTTTATAGATCCTCTTTCCATTGCTTACATGAAGATACAAAACTTCCACTGAACATAAAATGAGCTAGTGACTTTAAAAGGTTTATATGAGAAAGCTTTTTTCAACAGTCAAATTGTGACTGTACTACATTATGTTAATTGTATGAAAAATGTAACAAGAAGAAATAAGCATGTGGAATCTGTTGATTAGATGATTTTTTTTTAAATTTCACATGATAGAAGTATAACTGTGAAGGATCAAAACTGGAAAACTGCCAACAAACCTTTTGTCATTGACTTTTATATATTATATTTTTTATACTACTGCTCTCTGAAAAGTCTTGGATTGTGTGATAAATGATAAGAAATAAATAAGAAACTTGTTTCACTATTAATAGCTGACAAAGAATGGAAAATTTCAGAAGAAAAACTTGACATTTACAAAAAATGGAGTACCGTAAACTGGGGTGACTTTGGACATAGGGGTGACTTTGGACACAACAGAAAAAAAGTATTGTTTCATTTTACATTCTTTTCCTTGTGGTATTTCCAGTATTTTTTCTGTATGTTATTTTAGGGGAATGTGTAAATATTATGAATGACTATTGTGCTCTTGTATATTTCATTGCCTTAAATTGTTTTTGTACTTTTCTTTGCAGGGTTCATAAAATGCTTGAGTTTTATGGCCGTCGAACTTTTGGTACTCCAGAAATACAGAAGAATGGAAGCTCAAGCCTACTGGCTGGATAGTGAACATGAAGGGATCATGAACCCACCTGTATAGTCTTGATACCTGACCACCCTTGCAAATCTGAAAATAGGTCATGTCCAATGTCACCCCATGATTTGGCTTCACGTACGGGGTGACTTTGGACATCAAAGGAGTACCAAATGTTCGACAGCTACGTAACTATTCATGCAGTGCCCTGTTTAACTACACGTTTTCAAATTTGTTCATTTACTATTTTGGATATTTAGGCATATAAGAATTCAAAATATCAAATTTAATTACAAAATCTTGAAAAAAGTGTGCAACCAAGTGTCTGTTAATGCCCCTTTAAAATGAAAGTTCTTACATGTTTATTGTTGGCAAAATTTTGTAGCTAAAATACCACCACAAAACGTATGTACATGTACAAGTTGTACTTGTAAGTCATTATTTGGTGGCTGTTGAAAAAAAATGAACAGATTGGAGTTGTTAAGATAAAAAAAAAACTGTATTGTAGTCCAAAGCTAACCAGGTGGTCAACTATTAACCGTGCTAATCGCAAGTAACAGGTCCACAGAAAATTCATGCAGTGCCCTGCTTAACTACACTTTTTCAAATTTGTTCATTTACTATTTTGAATATTTAGGCTTATAAGAATTCAAAATATCAAATTTAATTACAAAATCTTGAAAAAAAGTATGCAACCAAGTGTCTGTTAATACCCCTAGCAAAATTTTGTAGCCAAAATACCACCACAAAAACGTATGTACAAGTTGTACTTGTAAGCCATTATTTGGTGGCTGTTGAAAAAAAATTGAACAAATTGGAGTTGTTAAGATTTTTTAAAAACTGTATTGTAGTCCATAGTTTCCCCATAAGGAGGTTTACTTTAGACAATTAGCTGTACAGGTGATTATGCAATGGGATATTTATGGTTGTCCAAAGTCACCCCAAACTCCGGGGTCACTTTGGACAAACTTTGACCAAAAAAATAATCATGAAATAAAATAAACTGCAGGGAATTCTATATAACACGATTTCCTCTTTATTGATACTTGCCAACCCCCACATTACCCCTAGAATTCCTCTGTTCACAATGAAGATATTGATATAAATAGTTAAAATTTGTCCAAAGCCACCCCAGTTTACGGTAACTGTTGATGACACAAATCTCTAATTTTTAAGGAATCAGCTGATTTTATTGACTTGATTTTAATTTGTTTTAAGTAGATAGTAAGGATTTGTTGATTTTTTTTGTTGATATAAAGTTAATTGAAAGTTTTTCAATTGATATAAAGTTAATTCAAAGTTTTTCAGTTGATTAATACAATCAAAACTGCCTCGAACAAACAAATTGTCAATGATTTGTACATGTTTCAATGGAAGTGATTTAAATCAATGATTTTTTTTAAAAATCATGGTGATTTAAATCGTGATTTAAATCAGCCAACCCTGCAAATAATATTGACAAAATTTGTCATTTTATTTACCCAATTTACCCAGCTGATGACATTTTATGTCATCAGCTGGGTTATCTCTCAGGCCACAATGGTTTCCCCTTGTATGCTATTTAAACACATACAAAACAAACGTATCTCCATAGTGTACCTTACTCAGTGGTTTCAAACTACTTCCTGATATGAACAAACATATGAAAAAGGGAAAGTGAAAAAAATGAAAGTGATAATGACAGTTGGAGAATTGATTACAGTTTCCTTGGACAGAGAGATAATGATCATAATGCATGGAGGGAAATTCTGGAATTGAAATCAATTAGATTACCATAGCACACTCAAATAACAGTGCCATGAAAGGGAAAATTATTCCTACCTTTAGACAACATTCTTAACAATACAATATTGAATGGCGTGAGTGAGAAACAAGGGTACATCGCACCAGCATATTTTACAAACCATCGCAAAAGTGGGATATTTTCACAGTGAGGTCAATAACAATATAACCCATGTGCAATGAAAGAAAACCCAATCAATATCATCATTATAAATTATGAATTTGCACTATTACATTCTAATGTATATTAACTTGTATATTAATTAAGACAGAGGGAAAACAACTGTTCTCATATATGCAAACATGCATAATCATCAATCAAGTATGTTTCATTATGATATAGAAAATCATTAAGACTATAAGCTTTGATGTCTTTTCTACCAAGTCATATGATGTCAGTTTTGTTTGTGTCACATATTCCAGTCAGCTGCTTCACCTTGTCATGATTCCACCTTATTTCATTGAGGTTCTCTTCTGATGTCTACCAAGTCTTATGACGTCAATTTCGTCTGCACCATATGCATGAGTGCTCCCGCCATGAATGAGTGATTATATTTTGGTTTTAAGTATGACGACATAACTCTCAAGCTGTGATATCAATTAGCAGTGTTCTCTGATTCATATGAAATCCTTCAGGAAGTCTTCTAAGAATATCAGACAAGGTCCATAGTTCCGGGATATGAAAAGTATTTTACTTGTAAGAAATATGTCCGTCACAGGAGGCTTCACTTCACAACTTGATCTGTGACATACTATTCAAAAGGGTGGATTTCAGCATTTGATACCCTGCAATAAGTAACAGTCCCTGAGATAGATAATTGATTCAGATTTGAAATACATAAAAATAACAGAAAGATCTGTTCATGAATATCATAATCATCATAACAGTATTACCAATGAAATAAGATTTTAAAAATGAATCAAATTGTAAATTGTTTTCAATAAACACTTTGTGAAGAGGATAAAAGATGGGTCATTTGCCCAAAGTAATATCAGGATAATTTCTAGTCTTTATCTTCCCCTCCCTCCTCTCTGTCTCTCTCCTAATTTGCTCTCCTTGCAGTACAGTATGTATCTGCTATAAAATGTATAAGTCCCCTTTTCATTTTTGTTTTTACATGCTTCTTTCAATTCAAAAAAAGGATTCTGTCATCTTAACTGTTAATAAGGTCATCAAATGTAAAAACCTGAAGTAGTCATCAGTTTTATGAATGAATTCAGCTAAGTCTGCTGGAGTAGCTTGATGTGGCTTTATGTTCCCACACCTAAGGGCTGCAACGGTATGCTGGCAGAACCTATCTGAATGATGACAGCATGTTCTATTATGTGTTTGTGAATAACTTTATAATCTAAGAGGGTGTAAGCATGACAGAAAAGATGGATACAAAAGCCCACACATGTATGGATGATAATGATATACATGTTGGAAGCTCATATCATCAATTACATGCATCTACTAAGGAAACTAGGAAAACTCAATAATAATATTCTCAAGTACAAGCCCCATCTGGTTGGCAATGACTACATCACGTTATGGTTCTGATGTCCATGAATGAATGAATGCATGTATGATTCTAGGAGAGGCTAGCAGTCATCATCATCATCTACTGAGACAGGGCAATAAGATACATCTTGGCTGGACTATCTTCCTTAGATTGTAATGAATTTCACATCTTCATAAAATGGGAATATTTGTACACATACTGAAATTAATCTACAAGTCTTTTGGTAGAATCATGTGTCTCACAAAGTACAGACCTTATCACAATCACGAATCAAGCTCAATTAAATAGTGTCCCTACATATTGACAGGTAGGGAGGAAATATTTTGCTAGTAAAAATACAATCAGACTGACTAATGAGGAATTCATATTTAGAGAAAGAAATTCACATTTTAAAATGAAAAAGTTATGCACACTGGAGAAAAAAGATGAATTTTGAATGATCAGTGAATTGTAATGACAAATGAATCTTGATCCACACCAACTACACTCTAATTTTTTTAGTTAAGTTTAGAAATTAATCTAAGTCAACTGTAATTAGAACAACTCCAAAAACAGATTTAGAAATTATAATCAATAAGATGGATTTCTATCTCTATTAGATTAAGATTTTAAATCAAATTTTGGAGTTGTCCCTCATTCAAGTGTAGCCAGGACATCACCCATTTAAATAAAATTGCTCCATACTGCTTCCTAATCTTGGCAGAAATTCTTTTTCGCTGTTTCACCAAAGAAATGTCAAATAGAATAATGCCTTTCTCCTCACAGTTCCTCATAACTGATCTGCAATGTATTTTGAAAGACGAAGGCTGAGGTGCAACATGTCCACACCCCAACAACTGCTTAATATAGTAAGGGAGATTAGTGGAGGCTTAATATTGATGACGGACCCGACATTTGGACTTCACAGTAAGGTGACAAACCTACTGATAGAGGAGGGGGAGGAGGGTTGGCAAGGACTTGGGGTACATATACTTGAAAACATGCCCTCCTTAGTGTGCTCTTCCCTAAACAGGAGGAGGATATTTGCTCTGATATAAAAAAGTGAATCCTGGAATACACCACTGCAACATGCCTGCATGTATTACACATGTACATGTCTTTGTGCATATTGATAGTTTCACTGTGGTGAACAATTCATTTGAGAAAAACACTGGAAGGTGCTGATTCAAATACTCCTGATACATTTCACATATGGTTGTGGAATATAATTGTTCACTTTTAAGTGATTGCACATGAGATTGTTGCAGTTTTACTTACCACTACATTCAAGAAGCATAGAAAATGTATAATAGAATGCTTCCTATCAATTCATTCTAATCTTTGAATTCATTCTAATCTTGAACTATCCACTCAGTTTGAGAATGGTTTACCCCTGTAATTGTGATATACATGCATGTGTGTAAAAACTCAGAAGCATTGTAAAATGATCCCAAAGTAATGCTTACCTTTGAGATGTGTTCTATTAGATCTTGGGTTGAAATGTGGTTTGAATCTGAAGGAATCTCCCTCTCCACTATCTTCTGAGAAGGTTGGACTTCTGAGAGAAGGACTACGGATACCTGGCTGAAGATTTACTAATCGCTTCTTCTTTTTATTTGAGTTATTATTCTCTGACATTAACAATTGCAGTCCATCTTTCTGTGGAGTTGATTGTTTCATTCGAGAATAAACAGCACCATCTAGTTCATCTGATGATCCTATGGGTGAGAGTAGCCTACCATCAGGAGACGTCGGCCCTAAATCACTACATTCAATGTCTGAACTTGCCCCCATAGGCTCTACATCACTACCAAAGTCAGTGTTTGCCAATTCCACTGCTAAATTTTCCACATAGTCATCCTCATCTTCACTGTCAGCATAGCTGGATCCCATCTCTGGTTTCTTGCGGGCTACCACAAGGTGAACCGTACTATTCTCAACCTGCCGTAATACATCCATAGCCTTTGAGTGAGTGATACCAACCATGCAGTTACCACTAACATCTAGGAGTTGGTCCCCAGGACGTACTCTGCCAATACGCTGGGTGGCAGAGCTAGGGGTTACACCATTCACATAGATGCAGCCCTCTGGTGTGTCTGTACCACCGCAGATCTCTATACCTAACGGCTCACCAGGTATCCGGTCAATCTGTTGAGAAATTGAAACAATGAGTAGTGAATAACGATTATGTGGAAAATAAACATTCTCAAATAAATGATCAGGTCTACATGTATTAAAGTCCAATGCATTTGTGACATACTGGAGAGATATGTGATAAGGCATACCCAAGATGATTCAGGACTTTGTGCAAACACAAAGGCCTTCAGAGAAAAATTACAGATACAAGGGAATATTACAATCAAACTGTACAAAGTTTAGTAACAACCACATGTAAATCTGTTTAAACTGTAAGAAATTTTCTCATAATTACCTAAAAGCTTTTTAAAGACTAAATATAAATCAATGATATAAATGACTGTTGGAGAAATAATATAAACTTATTAAAATGAAATAATGATGCAATTAAAGGGTTAAGACATATTCAGAAGCAGCGAAATAAGAATACATTGAAACAACCTCCTCTAAATCAAGTAATTCATCAAGATAAAGTTCCTTTTACCATCTGCATCATCTAATCAGAGCAAGAAGGACAACTTATATCCCTTTTCATATAGAGTTGAAGCCTTTCTGTACAACTCTCAGCAAATGCTTTCCTTTGTAAGAGGGAGCAACATATTTGAAGGCATTTCACTGATAAACACCAACATCTTTACCTTCTCCTCCTTGATAGGAACACGCATGTGTCTCTTAATGTCTTGCCTATAATGCATATCATAGACATCACTAAGAAACCGGAACAAAAGCGGATTGATGTGTGCATCCAACATCTTTCACAGTTTTCTCATCCAAACACACAGATAAAGTTACTCAAACATTTAAGTTATTTTCCTTCACTAGCCCAAATTCAATGTCCTCCTCTTGAAAACATGATGTGTAATACTTATGGTGCATGTTCAAAATATGCCAATTTCAGGGTAAGTTTCAGTTGCGAGAAACTCTCTCAAAATAGAATGCAAACTCTGGAACAATGATGGGAAGTCCCTCCACAGTAAACAAATATCACAATACCCACATGCACTACACCCAAACAGGAAAAGTGGTTGGTTTATCTAGCACAACAATAAGTGGTGACATTTTTTTTTTCACTGAAGAAAAACAGAACTCAAAATAACAGCACATATGTCCTGTCCACAGATTGTGAAATTTTAGAAAGTGAAAGTATGAACATGTGATGGTATTTGCTCATGGATCACTATGATAAATTATAAGTGTGCAAGACTGATCCCCTTTCATTCTCATGCTCAAATGTCAATCTTTGGTTTAATCTGAAAGGACTTGCCATGCAATCTGAATGTAAAATGAATTCTCTGAAACTATATACACTTTCCGATACACTCGTGGTGATCTCAATCAAACATGAAGATCTGTGTGCATGTACTTGTATGTGTACATGACATCTAAACACATTATTACATACTTATTAATAACCGTAAACTCTTAGCTGATTTGACGAGGATCAGTTTTGCAAATGCGTGGGCTGTACATGTCTAACAATCACGTCTCTTGGGATGAAGTCATCTGGCAAGAAGCCAGAAGAACTACTATTACATACAAATTTGCACGCACATGTCTTACATACATGTCACATGTCTCAACTCTCTCCTCTCAAAAATGTTAGGGGAATTCAAAATCTCAGAATAGAAAAGGGTAAAGTTCATACAGTTTTCTGCAGGAGGCTGCTGCTGCCAATATTAGAAGACAGAAAATTAAAAATTATTCAGATTCCCATATTTAACAGATGTATGAACAGTGATACTTTGTAGCAAGAAAGAGGATGAGAATCCAGGGGAAAGGTCAGAAATAGCAGAAATGGAAACTGGAGCAAAGCATGAAAAGGCATAGAAAGAGATCAAGATAGAAATGGTATAAATGCTGGGATAGAGCAGAGAGAGGAGACAAGAACGAACAAAGAGAAAAGAGAGTGGTCGAGTAGAAAGTGAAATAGATTTTTTGTAGAAGATTGGAAGGTGTGCACATGTCCACACACAAGACACAGACCAATACATGCAAGTAAGGAATCAGCACACAACTCACATGCCTGCCTATATCACAACCAATCCATATTGCATACTTGCAGGCTGCACCCCCACACTTGTCCAGAAACCGGATGCTGTCACTCAACCTGACTCCATCCCCGCCCTCAACCCTACCTGCCACAAGATGAAAATGGTGTGATCCACAAAAAGCACAATCCTCGGCACATATAATAGCAGGCAGGGCTATGAGAGGTTGCGAAACGTAATACATGTATATACAAAATTATTCCAACTCTGGATAATCTCACACCAATAAAAAAGCAAACAATCATCTAAACAACACTGTACTAGTACTAGGTGTAAAAAAAAATTGACGCTTTCGATCACTAATAACTCAAAAGTTAAACTGGAAAAAGACTGAGGTTTCCACAGTGTAAAGTTGAAGAATGTCAAATTTATTTGGACTAGGTTTTGTGAATTTCCCTTCATTAATATTCTTATAATAATTCTCTTAATATTTAATGATATCTTTACTTTTTGAAAAAAATGAGGCTTCCATATCTGTGTGTGTCAGTAATTAATTCAGACACAACAATACAATTGTGCACTGCACCTGCCAACCTTTTACTCTTCAGTATCACTAATGATCCATGACTATGGGTTGACAGAGATACAGGGGAATTTCAGTTGCAATGCACAATTGCAATTGTCAGGCTCTGAGTTCATTAGTCGGGCTCTGAATTCATTACTGACTTACACAGTTTGTCGCCTCAATTTTTCATTCATTTTTCAATATTTGAACACAATTACTCAGTGCTAAAGGGGTCAAAAGTTGTCAATTTACAACATAGACATTACGTAAGACCATTGGGCAAGACTATTTATTTTTTGTGAGACCATATGCTGTGTTTATCGATAAAAGGGGAATTTCAGGGCAGTCATTTTGAGACTATTGCAAATTGTGCATGATCTGTAATGGTTACAAGGAAGTTATGTGCTACAATGTAAAGTATAGTAAAATAAGATTGTTTTGAAATAATTTTGTGATGACATCAGCTGCTTTCATCAAACTTAGCAGACAATAGTCAAATAAACAGATAATGTATATAACTGTCAAGTCTCAAAGACCTAAGTTTAAAAAATTTATAGCAAGTTGAAATTAAAAGAATAAAAAATTTAGAGCAAGGTGAAGTTATAAGATTAAAAAATGCAGAGCAAGTTGAATTTATTTCAGCATTTTCATAAATATAATTTTGGAGAGAAATCTTATTAGGTATATATTTTGATAAGGTATATATTTCAATAAGGTATACATGTATACTTCTTTTAACAGCAAGAAAATGCATATCTTTAAGTATCTAAATAAATAAAAAAAAACGGTACAGGTTTATCTTTGCATGATAGATTTATGACCATTCAAAGATGGCCATTTTCAGAACTTTAGAGGGCGCTATCAATTCTACATGATGCATTATTACTAATGCACAAATTTTAGCATGGATATGTGCAATGATAAGATAAACATGCTCTGAACATTTCAGACGAAAATGGATTGCAGCAAGAAAGTTATAGGACTTTATCATTTTTTTATGGTTCAGCATTTTAGGCACTTTTAAGATGAAAGAGCAACAAAAAAACACAAGAACAGTGTATTATCCCCTGTAGGTCACAACGCAAAGAAAAAGAAAAACACTTATGGTATATACTCATAATAAAGATAATAATAATAATAACAAAGGATATTTATATAGCACACCAAACAAGGTACTCAAGGCACTCCAATATTACCTAACTCAGCTGGGCTACCAATTTCAGGGATAACAGCATTCAAGTTCCTTCCTTCCTACCGGTACCCATTTACATCTGGGTGGAGTGTGGAAAATTAGATTAATGCTTGCCAAAAGACATTAGTGTTGAGGTGGGATTCGAACCCCAAACTTCGTGTTCACAGTCTGGGGACTTATCCACTGATCCACAACACCTCTACACCTCTATAGCAAGCAACTATTTATGACAAAACTGGCCAATCATACATGTGACTTACTGTCATCACATGTGTACTGGGTTGTATCAAATGCCTTGCCTTTTTAAGTCTAATTTACATGTATCTTTTTTCTCCCTAGCTATTCATTATTGTTCAAGGATCAAGTAAGCACACAAAGAGTAAAGGAGCTCATAATCTGGAAACTCTTTTCTGGCCATTATATTCAATTGGTCTTTAGGAAATGCTTACAGCTTTAAAGCACTCATTGCAGTGAGCAATTACAGACAGACTACCAGGCATGACATCAAGCCAAAAAATAAAAAACAGTGTCCAGGATGATGAATCGTGTTTTACAATGAAATAATGAGGGAAGTTTAAATAAATAAACAAAGAACTCCTAAGAAAGGATGTGGAACAAATTACTAGAATACATACACTTCCATAATGAGTTCTCCATTTGAAATGTTGCCTAACTCCTATTGAGTTGTTGCTATGCCAAACAAAGGTAAGGAAGGGAAACAGACTATTGTATACAAATAATCCTTGCTTTCATGATGAACAATTTGATCGCATCATTTCTCTATAGAAGGGATATCATATTTAAGATATTGCAATTGATGGAAAAGATTTTAAAAATTGTTTGAAAAGATTTGTCCTTTTTAGCAAACATTTTCATTTTGTTTATAAACTTAATGTTATCTACTTTATGTTGATTTATAATTATGTTCATGTTTATGTTTATATACGAAAGAAGAACAGAATATTGATGTATATCAATGAAGTTCAATAAATACAATACAGTACAATACAATATACAATACAATACAATACGATACATAAAGTCCATTTTAGGACTGTATCTTGTCATAACTTGAATCTATCGTTACATCCCATGGCCCTTCACTGACATGAAACCAATTGGGAAATGATATGTAAACACAGGAAACATATATATCAATAAAATAAAAGTAACAGCTGAACTTGAAAAGGATACAAAAAGCTATCACCTTCACACAATAAACCACAACAATCTTCACACAATAAACCACAACAATCTTCACAAGCAGTTCCTCAAATAGCCTCCGATTAAAACTGTTTAGCCCTTCCACATATCTTCCTGCTTTCTATCACAAATATCTCTAGAATTTTATCCTACCAGTATATGAACATGACTGGTCATACAGGGTCTTGCATTTATAGGATGGATAAATTGGATCTGTCTAAACAAGTTTGCACATAATAATTCCCTTTTTCTTGTTTGCTATTTTTTTCAGAGGGTGGTTATTCTATTTTCATCCATACATAATAACTTCTGGTATCTATTTTAGATCCCTTCCTTATCTGATTCTTCACAACTTTAATACAAAACATTGAACAATTCAAAATCTGCTATATATTTTGAAATTTTAGTTACAATGAAGTCCCATCAAAAATTATTTCAGAACTATGTTTAAAATATGTTTTCATGTTAGATTTCTATTGCCTTTTCTTTAAAAACAATACCAATTGTCATCTTCATTCAACTTCAACAATCTATCAAACCATGATTTAGAAATGGCTCATTCATCATCCTTTATTTCAAATTTGAAAGGAATTGATACTAGAATTCTTCATAAGAGAATTAATTAATACATAATTTCAGTTACACAAGCTACAGATCACTAGCTCATCTATGATAGTATTATCATGTTTCCTCATATGGTTCCATCATATGAACTGAGGCTGGCAATTTCACCAGATGGATTGTAAATCAAAAGCTTGACTAGAAACTTACAGGCATGCTATACATGTACATCGCACTCTCACAGATTAATTTCCTAGACCTTCTTTGCAACAAGCATTGTTATGAGCTACACTAGATGACCTGTTACTACCATATTTCTCCTTTTCATTACATTCACTTCCCTTTTCTCCAAGTCTTTTCCTATTCTCCTCCTCTTTGTTTCTTTATCATCATTCTTGGACTTAAAACCTCCTCTTTAAGATCTTTACATTCCGTAATTTGTAACATATAGTATCATATGCAAGTATAATAATAATCACATAATGATACTGATAGCAAAATACGAATATCACAATTTTAAACAAAATCATACAAGATCAATTCTGGGCTGCTAGCAACAGATATTTCAAGATCGGATTACAACACATACATACACACACACACAAAAAAAAAAAACATCTTTTGAAATTGCCACCCAACCCCTTTTAAAACTGTGTAGGCCAATGATCATGCAACATTTTTGTCTGGGGAACTCTTTCCATCTACCTTTAAGCAATGATTTTGTGAAAAAGGATAATAAATCAATCCCTCTGAAGAAGTAATATTCCTGTAATTTAGAACAAGTATAATGTATAAAGCAGAATCGGTTTTGCTTTACAAACAAGGCATGTCTCCTCAGTTTCAAGAGATGTATACATTACCATGTATGGCATAGAAATGAGTAATGAATAGCATACGTGTTCATGTGCACACTGAGTAATTATTAATGTAAACAATAAAATGTGGTTAAATGACTGAGAAAGAAACCAAATAGACTGAGACTTTAATGTCTAATACATGCAACAAAAGAAATGTAGCTGTGATTGAGGTATAGTGACTCATAGGTTAAATCTCAATCTCAACATTTAATTTCTTAGATTTTTTTTTCTTATGAATTAATTCTATAACCTCTTTTGTGCAGCAAAATTTTTGAATGAATGTGACTAATAAATTTTCGAAAGTCATTCGGAATGGAAGTTTATTTCTTTTATCGAGGGTAAGAATATCTTTCATTCTTGAAATAAACTATACAATATTTCTGTTTCAGCAAGAAAATATGAAGTCACTAGTAACATGTTCAAAGCTCACATACTAGGGAGAGATCTGCCACCCATGTACAGCACATAATCAAGGTAAAAATAAAAATAGAATGCTTGTTATTTCCTTTTTAAATCCTCCAAATCTTATTCAATAAGCAAAATGCATTGTCTGCTATAAGAGGCATTTGGGTGATAAATACATGTAGAACTTGACAAAGAGTTATAATAGCAACCTGGCTCTCAAAGTTTAGCAGATGATATCTACATGTATATATCTCTAAATGATCTGTATATGCAAAAGAAATGTGAAGGACGGAAAAAATGGGCTTTTCAGAGGCTGCAGAACGTTGACCTTGGACAATGGAAGTTGAGGGCCCTCTTTTTTTTTTTTTGGTGGACAAAAGGTGGTCCTCCAGGTTTTTGTCCAAGCCTAATGTTTCACTCCCTCTGGCACTTTACAAATGCTGATCATGATATAAATTAGATTTCAATTTCACTGAATAAAAAAATTCCAAAGTTCTTATACCATGTATCCAACTAAAATCGACATTATGTGTTAGGTGATAAACTGGTAAAATTACTCCCACCACTAAAAAGTGCAAATCATAACTGTCATTACAACACCATTAAAACAAAATTAGTTACAACCTTGATTATAAAGCAAATCTTCTAATAAAGGTTACAACACACTTCCAAACTTATTGAATATTAAGTGTAAAATATGTGATCTAAGTATCTACAAATGAAAAGTACTGACTTACCACTTCTTACTTCTAGTGTGAGATTTTTTTAGAAAAAGGGTAAGAGGAAAACATACAATTATTAATCCATTACTTATAATATAACAGATTATATAAACTGCCCAAATATAACATCATCTATATGTCATTATTTTTTTTTCTGTAAACCGGTTTCTCTACATATATAATTCTCTCTGCATTCTTAGTTACTCATCTCTATCTCTCTCCCTCTCTTCTTCCACACTGCATAACTTTATCTTACCTCCTCTCCTGTCTCTTAATCCTCATTCACTTTCTCTTTCTCTCTCTCTCTCTCTCTTTCTCTCTCTCTTTCTCTCTCTCATGCTCCAACAAAACCAGAAATCTATGCCCCTTCTTCTTTTTGAGAAAATCTAATTTTCCAATGCCAACAGCTGTGCAGGATCAAGACTCTTATGTCAATATTACCATGGTATAGATGAAATCAGAAATGGCATTTTTACATGAGACTGTATACTGTAGGTGCACATATAAAAGCTTCCCAGGGAAGGGGAACGAACTCCACTAGCAACCAATGCACAAAAGGACATTCCTGTAAGGCCTAGTTGTATGCATTAGTGGTACCCAAAGGAAAGCCTGAGGGATGTGCGTAGATTGCTCTATTATACAATACTGGATATATCAAGTGGATATGGAAATAAAATTCCATTTTTTTCCCCTATTCCACAGTGCAGTTTGCATGATATAGTAGTATCTAGATTATCCAGTTCATAAACATCTGCAGTTTTACAAATTATATGGTTTGAGGTCAAACCCAAAGCATGATGAATTCTATTTATTTCACATCTTACACAGATGGGCCTATTACAAAGGATTGAAATATAGTGTTTTTTCTGCATAATACCCCCCCCCCCACCAAAAAAAAAGAATAACAAAGAATAACAAAGAAACCATTCAAAATGGCAACTAGCTCGTAACGAATGTTATATCTAAATTAATACTGTTAATGTAAAAAAGAGCTAGAATAACAAAATAAGTGAAACTTTTCAACTATTCACCATTCTATCTCATCACTACTACTATTTCTTTACCAACTGAGACATGGTAATCTTTGTTGCAGTTCAGACACAATAAGAAATATATTAGCTTCATATAGAATTTTGTAAAATCAACAAGTAAAATGAAGAAAGGGGGAATTCAACATCATGTGTACTAGAAATTTACTTTCTCTCTACACAGGTTAAGTATTACGTTGTAAGTTTGGAGGTTAGAATATTTGCTTGGAACTAGATAAACAATCTAAACTTATGATATTTTTAATGTACTTGCCCTGTTTTCTTCATTTCTTTTTATAGGCCATGAATTACAACATCTGTATATTTCTGCTAAATACAGTCATGAGCAACATTACATTTTATCAACAACCAAAAATAATCACTATCATGCTGTTGAATATAAGATGGTGGCTACAAAATATAAATCTTATACTATATACACTCTTTGTGGGAAATGACAGAAGACAAAAATTTGAACCATAACATTTTAGCAAGTTTTTCATCAAAATAATGAATTACTCTCAAACGAGAGAGAGAAAAGAAACACACACGTAGAGGCCATATCAATTTGATCCCTTTTTGGCCCACTGAGGGGAATTCTCCTTATATGCATACTCTGAAAACAGGATGTAACCATTGCTAGATTCCCTACTATTCTTGAAACCTTTCTTGTCATGAGATTATAGCAAATTTGAGCGATAAGTTGCGAGTGTCAGCATCAGATTTCAACAAAAGATCAAAAGCCAACACATGGGTCACTAGCTAGCAGTAACTCTCATTTTTTTATTGGATTAAGATGGAATGTATATGAAGAGATTTAGAAAGAGGAATACATCAGGTTGGGTGAAACCATTCAAACCTATTGCATTCCATGAATACTGGATTACAACAACTCTAAACTTATCAAGTCATATGATTCAGAGAAAGGGCCATTTTTTCCAAAACACCCTTTGATATACTCCACATACCCCTTTTCATATATTTGCAAACATCTTTATACTTGAAGGAGGTACTAAGCAATCATTCTACAACACTTGCTTACTGATATTAAAACATAATTTACAATAAATATAAAACAGCAGTTTGGTTTTGAAAAACTCCCCTTTCCCCCTTTCCATTGCTATTAATGGATCGAAGCAATGAATCATTGGACTCTAAAAGCAAATGGAACTTTTCATCACTTTGTAACATACACAGAACCCTAGGTTAAATAGCATCCTAGCATGAAAACATGGCAGTACATTAAATTGAATAGATATGCAGCATTGTGCAAAAACAGTGCACATGTGCATTCTGCCAAAATACACTACTGTGTCAACTTATTATGATTATCAATAAACATACTGTAGAAGAGATATGTTAAGACTGCAAATATTACGAACTAATGTAATACATACCATGATTAATATAGCTTAGTATAGAAAAGCTACATGCAAATTAAACAAAACTACTAATAAAATAATTTGTATACAAATGATTACAACACAAGTGCAGCACACTGGATGACCTTGCATGTGCTCTAAACTTCAATACAATATTTCATCTCTTTGGAGCTAGAAGGGCTTTAAGTCTGTATAAAACGATACGAGTTAATACTCTTCTAGCAGGGCGCGACAAACCCGCTTGCTCGCTTGCCCAGGGCAAGTAAAAATCATGGGCGGGCAAGCAAATGTAAAAATTACTTGCCCGATTGGGTGATTTTTACAAAAAAAATATACAACATCAAATTAGCCTACAGAAAGTTGGAAAAATCACAATTTCCCCCATAATCTCTAACCCGGCGGAAACCAGAGAAAATGAAGTAAGATTACCATGATTTATCGATAAGTTTATGCTCACTTATTGTCCGAAAACGGTCTGTGGAGGCTGCCATATTGAAAACAAAAACACGCGAGGTGTCGCATTACACTAGATCCCAAACTGACTCGACCACACAAGACTCGCATCATGATTCGATATCAAACATGGCCTGAATGATTTCATTCCCACCATAAAATTTAATCAGAAGGGCATTAACGAACAAGCTCTTGCTTGCAAGTATGGATATCTTTTTTTTAAATAATGTCCGTTCGTTTTTCATTCATTTCTTTCTTCAAAAATATCTTGTCAAAACTTGTCATACTTTTGTATAGCTTCCGTTCATTTCTCTTCATGATTACGTGAGTGAGCTTCTTCGCTCATAAGTACAGTTATGCCAGGGCTGAAATAGTGCAATTGCCTCAAGTGGTTTTCACCCACGTCCGCATACAGTGCATATAAATGTGTTTCTCGCCTTGGCTGTTTCATTTGTAATAGCAAGAGTCAATCAGGCCAGAACAAAAATAACTCAGTTTGTAGGTCATACTTGATGATCAAAAATGACAATTGGAGGTGAATTCCAGACATTTTAGCATATAAATTAACATTAACATACCTTCAAACTTTCAAATGTAAAGATAATTCGTTAATTTAGCCATAATTACACATTTTGGGGGACAATTCTTGAGTTGAAGTGATGTTTCCAAGTAACTCATAGGCTGTGGAAATTTTAACATTCATGCAGATTAGAGATTTTATCGGGCGTGTATACAAGAAATTGAAACTTGAAACGTGTACGTTCCAATCGACTTACATGACAAAAACAAGAATATGCTCGATGAAGTCACACGTTTTTCAATAGGAATTACACAATGAAAATCGGGACTTATTGTTGTTACATCTGGTTTAGATGATTTTTAGTGCATATTTCTTGTAACAGAGTTTATTCCGGACGCTCAGTATTTAAAAGTATTGAAATCTGAGCGCCCGGCCGGACCCCCAGAAAAAAATGCTAGTGTGGAGCCCTTTTTTAACCTCTCTTTATCATTTATTTTTTTTTATCTAACATTATTCCAGATCTACAGTATATTTTGAAGGGAAACCGCCATTATTTTTTCTTGAACGATTTTTAAACATTTTGCAAAAAAACCTTAAATGACTTAAGCCCTATTTAAAATGATATTTTCTACTGGAAAAAAAATTGATAAAAATAAAGGAAATAAAAAAGAAAATTCGGGCAAGTTGTTATTTCTTCAGGGCAACCAATAAAATTTGTAGAGGCCTGCTACTGGGACAGACAATTTTACATCATTTTCTAAATATTCAAGTGAGTTTCTTTGTTGTTGTTGTTGTGGGGTTTTTTTTTTTTTTTTTTTGGGGGGGGGGGGGTTGTCAAAGAGAAGAGTGCCCTGAGAGTGATGCTTCTTGTACAGTCAAGGCTTTATTTTGGATATTTCAGAATTCAAACACTCTTGATCCCCCCCCCCCCACCACCATGCATCTTCACAAACATATCTTTAGCCTATACTGACATCAGTGAGCTAGGTTGTAAGCGAACAATGACTTAAAGCTAAAGAGATGTTCTTCATCACATCACAAACCTATTCTAACCAAGCATATTCCCAGTATGATTCTCCTCTACAAATCATTCTCAGATCACCCTCCGTTAGGTCACAATTTCCTTAGCCATTTCAATCATACAAAGTAATTTCACTTGAAAATTGTATACCCCCTCATTCAATCATCACCCTAAAAAAGGAACTATAGGCCTACCAGATAACTGATTCCCAAAAGAAAAGAGCTATTTATATATGGCTGGAAGTTTCCTAAATTTACAAATTAAGAAATGGCAGGAAATTTCAAAAATACAAGCATAATTTCCAACATATCCTGTTATGTTCTAATATCTTATTATATTCTTGTCCAATTTTAAGTGGCATTTAGTATTTAATATTAAAAACTGTAACACCAAAATGTTTTGTTTCAGTTAAAACAATTTTGCAAGTGGTCCAGATGTGCATAAATCTCAAAAACAATTCAATCAAAGTAAAAATTCTACAAATTTGTGTATCTTTCTCAAGCAAGCTTTATCTCTAACAAGTCATGAAAAATGATTTCTCATAATGTTTACAGCACTATTCCAGGTAATTTAAGAGTAATCCAAAATTACCACTTAACTGAAGTGATGATGTTTCCAAACACTTTCTATTGTCTATTTATGCTTTACATCAGCTTGAAGCTTACTCTTTTTTGTGATGAAATTCCATAAAAATATAATAAATATTATGTGAATGTGTGCATTTTTAATTCTGCATCTCCTTTTCTCAGACAAATGTGGAATTTCTGAGGAATTGTATATTATCAATATCTAAAAGCACAAGATGTCAACAATATTCCCTTTATAGTATCCAATTTGCCTTTCATATACATAATACAGACTATTTGGTTGTTTTTTTTAATGACTGATACCATCTTGAGTAAAGTTGCATCCATTTCTTTTAGTAAAAAATAACAGTTTTTGAAAATTGATGCCTAATATGCAATTATTACCTCATTCATCTTTCCACATATATACCCGAGGTGGTTACTGATATTGATCACTTGAAGCTGTATAAACACCTGTAGCTTTGAAATGACAACCATCTGCTGCCAAATCTGTTCTTCATGCACTGAAATTGTATCAGACAGTGTAATACATGCAGTATTCTAAATACTTACCCAAGCATGAATTCAATACAAGTACATGCAGTCCAAAGTGAAATAGATCATGAACATGATGAGGCTTTGTTTGTGTACCAGTTGCTGATACGTATACAATTTCTTGCCGCATTTCTCCACCATACAATGTCCCAGACACAATGCTACCTCCAAGGCTACGAAGATATTCACACAATATTCTGCTCCCCTAGTCTACTACATATTGCAATGATTCAATGCAACCTAATCAATATTACATGTGCATCTCCTCCAATATCCACATCACGATTCTCAAACCAAGGAGATATTAAAGCATTCAACAGCAGAGCACAAGGAAATATGACCTACTCCTACTGATGTCTAGGCATAAACATACCCTTTTTTGTTTCCCCTCGTCATTGCGCCAAAAGGCAGCATCAATTCATCAGGCTAGCTGCCTTGAAGCCAGACATGCAGGAAGAGTAATATATATGCTAATGTACAGTCCATATGGAGATTAAATACGAGGCCACATTGAGACAGAAGGGTAGTAGATCTAAACATGAAAAGACATCTACCCGTCAAAAATACACACTTTCCTCTCCAACACTGGTATCTCTACCAGCAGATATTACCAAGAGCTAAAACCCTTCTCATGCCCGCTGGACATGATTTTTTTTCTAGCATGCTGAGAAAAGAAAACAGAAATCAAGGCAAGGCATTCACCGCTTTTTTCCCATCACAACTCTCGGATCCTAAGCAGTATATAGAGTGTGAGCTTGTCTTACATCAAGTGCTACCCATATAAAATTTCATCTCTTGGCTAGCTCCCTACAGCATGATGGACAGTTCACTGAAAATAAAAATATTCATGAAATGTGACACTAGGACATACATTACTCAGCAAAGGAAGTGAAGCATTGCTAATCATTTTCCAAATGTAGAGCACATTTTAGAAATTATATTCAACCTTTCAGTGTTTATTTTCAGTAAAGGGCCTTCCATTAATTGATGATGGTACCAAAGAAACTCAGTAGTTCTTGCATAAATAACTTATTACTTATCGATTCCTTAAACTTTACGCTGTGATATGTTAACATCTAGCATTGTAGTTGAGCAGCAACCCATAGGTGAATGGGTTGGGACTTAAAGGCACATTACTTCAGCAAGAAACTCCCCCCCCCCCACATACACATGTAAATTAGAGATATCCAGTTGTGCCCACCTACTCTATTACCCTCAAGTAATAGCAATAACGCCAGATGTTAGAAAATATTATATTTTGGATCAGAAATTTATCCTTTCATGATTGGCTTAAAGACCTTCACGTGATCATTGGTATTTTCAGCTATTTCAGAATGTTGGCATGAAGGTTTACTATTTGGGAAATGACGTCACTCTTATGACGACATTTTCCAAATAGTATATACTATTTGTGAAATGATGTCACAGTATGCAAAATCTATGCGCGAAATGAAAATTCAGTGGGGCATACAACAGCTCGAGTGCGCACCATGGGGGAACTTTCGCGGTGTCACGGCTACTGCGTTTCTCAATTTCCGATCACTTTGCAGTTTGTCCGTACAACGTTTAGTGCCATAAAGCATTCAATAAGACATAAACATGAAATAAAGAATATTGATTTGGTGTCCTTTTAATAATTTATTTTAATAAACAAGGTAAAAACCCACTTCACCTACTTGGCTGATTTACAACGGGGCCGTGTATCAATCAAGAAAAAATATAAAATAAGAAAGTAAAATTCATGTACAAATACATATAAATCTTGATCCAAAATATAAAACAAATATTCTCTGCCATAATTTCTAGTTTCTTGTTAAAACTATGGGCCTCGGTGACTCGAATAGTACCATTCACTTCGGGGCTGCGCCCCTCAGTGAATAGTACTATTTCGGAGTCACCTCTTGCCCACAGTTTTAACCAGAAACTCTCAAGGCAAAGTATATTTGTATAATATATAAATAGAATATCAATAGAATAGGGTGAGATTTCATTTGATATACATAACATAATTTATCAAACTGTTTCAAAGCCAGAAAGATTGTTCAATTTTTTATCTTTATAACAACATAATGTCAAACATTGTCATCATGATAATGTTTTGCATATTAAAAAAAACTGTTGGCACAAATTGCACAAATGGTATTGTGAAGATCCTTCACTTTACAAGACCCTTGAAGAAATTAATGGCACCATTGCTATCAGATTCTTTCTAAATTTTTTTTATTACATGTACTGTCTTTGCTTATCATTCAACCCCTTATGAGTAAGACAGATAACACAAGCACAGTAAGAGTGATGTAAATGTATGTAGCTGGCATGAAGGAGTAATATACATGTATGAGGGCGTATAGGTGATCTCATGCAAAGGCTTACCAACAATCCAGTATGCATGGCTTTTTCTTTCAATATTTCACAGAAATAATATCCTGTTTGAAGCTCTTTTCTTGTCAACAATTTGTGGTTACTCAGGATGCTTCAGATGAATTACAGAAAAATAACTTGTGATGACTCATCAAAAAGAAGAATACTAAAAAATGACATGTCCTGCTTCTGTTTTGCTGCTACATAACACAAATACTGCATGACTGCAAACTGAAGTTAAGGTTGTCCTATTGATATGATAAAAAGAAGTCACAGAAAGGGAGGATCCTATTTCCAATGATCCAGAAAACAAATCCAGAGACAAAATGTTCCAAACTCCTATCCACTTATCACTTTCATGGCATCACTTCTGCCTCTGAAATCACAATTTTTCTTAACTCAATGATGCGGCAAATGTCTTCTTTGTGTCCAAGTACAGTATGTACTCCAGCCTTAAACATTGTAAGTATAAACATAGCTTGGTGTAGTGTAATGCCTGACTGGGCTGGATGCCACATACCAATATGATTCAGAGGAAAGACATCCTCCTCCTCCTCCTAACATCATTGCTTCCCTACTTCATATGTTTCCACTTCATCAGTCATCAAATCTTTTGAATACCAGTGTGATGAAGAATTTAACCTTCTGTAGCATCACTTCCCATCAAACCAGTATCTGAAGTAATTCAGGGGAGCATTTCATCAACATTTGTTGTCTGACAAGTTGTCAGATCTGACATCTTTCCTTGATTTTGATTGGCTGAGAAGCATCGTTACTTTGGCAACTTTCGGATAAAACAGACTTTGTCGGATAAAACCTCCGACAAGTCCTTTCATCAAACGCTCCCCAGGATGAAGCTACCGTCCTTCAGTTTCTTCCACAGCTGTCATTTTAACCATTCATTTCTCAGTATGATCAAAGAAACAATCATCCTCTTGCAGCACTGCTCCCAATCATACTGATGTCCATAGTGATATTTTAACCCCTAACATGCCTTGTCATTCAGGAGAAAGATATCATCCTCCTATCTCATCCTTCATCCTGTTAACCCCTTATATACCGACGTGATTGAGAACCATTTGTGAGAGCATTCCTTACCTTCTTCATGGTATGCAAAGTAAGTACAATGTATTCCAGTAACCTCTAATATATATCAGGAATGATCGAGAGGAGAACACCTTGGAATGCCATCATTTCAGTCCAACACAGACAACATAGGACTGTCACCACTGTCCCATTCATCAATCTTCACAATCTATGAACAATAGGCACTTTCACACCTACCCGATCAAGAAAAATACCTGTAAACTACAGGAACTTTTCCAGGCCCCTAAATACCCAATAATTATTTCGTGCTTTCACACCTTCCTGAAACAGACCTTCACAGGAAAGTTCTAGTACTTATAAGCATGTGCATTAAGGTCCATAGAAGTTCTTGTAGTTTGCTTTCATACTTGCAAATATCCCTACGACCTTGGAGAAAATACCTGGAATTGGAGAAAGTACCTACTAAACTTCAGGTATTTTATTTTGGGGATATTACTAGAACTTTTGTTTCACACTGGCAAAATACCAGGTATTTTCCCTGATCGGGTAGGTGTGAAAGCATCTAATGTGATGTGCAATGTATCTGCCTTGACCTATATCATTGTTGAAAAGTTTTTCACTTTAAAATAAAGAGACTTGTTGCTCTTAAAATCATGAAGGTTCAGATGGAGAATTGGATAAAGACTACTCCAGAGATATTTGTAGAGAGTACTACCTATCAATGCTCAATCAAATGAAAGTACCTCGATATTCCATACATCCCTGAATCTCATTCTACCTATGATGAAACATTCTTGACAAGTGTAATCACACCAGCAGAAAAATATTACAGGCCATGGGAACAGACCTAGACAAACTGCATCCAGTGACCTATGAGCATCAATAAACTATGATCAAATACTCCTCTCCTCCCAATGTTTTCCAACCTCAGATAAAAAGCTATGATGATAGAGCATACCTCCTATCTTATATATGAATGAACTTGGCATTTGAAAACAAGAAACAAAACAACAGGCCAGGGGATATAACCTTTTGAGTAAAACCCTGGCTTTTTGAACCATGTGGAGTTTAAAGCTTGGAGACACTCTGCTTTCTTCAAGTATACTGAAAGTGTCAACCTCTCCTCAATTCTCTGAGAATGATTTGCTCTCAATATTTTTATTCATAGACTTATCAAGAGAGTAGAACACTACTGTATGTATGCCATAATCACTGATATGGAAGAATCCCACTGTTCCTTCCTTGAACTCAACAAAAGATACAGTATAGCCAATAATTATATGGACATGCTGAGAAATTCATAGATAAAACAAGCAAATTAACATTCTTTCTGTTCATATATTTAATCCACTATAAAATGAAATACAATAAAATGCACATCAACTAAAAAGAAATTAGTTCAGATGTGTATCATAACAAGTCATGATTATTGTATGACAAGTTTGGTCCATTAATCACAACATTCATTTACAGACCTTGCTGTGATTAATGGACTACAATTTGTCATGTCTCAATGATAATAATGTTCTCATTTGCCCATGTTATATTTGATGTATTCATGTGTAATTTGATTAAAAGAATATTTGTATTACATTCAGTATTACTGTTGTTGAAAACACCTGAACTTTAAGTTATGAATCTAATTTAGTGTCCATGACTAGTGAATCTAAGAATCTTGAAAATGCATTCAAGCAAAATGAGAGCACAAAATGTATAATTCTGAATGAAATATGATTAACTGTACATCAAATTAATAACACTTACACTGCCTTAAAATTTGCATTGTAATAAGTCATGTTCAGTAAAGCATGACAAATTAATCAAATCAAAGCAAAGTATGAAAATGAACGCTACTGTGATTAGCTGATCGTTATTCATCATGACTTGTTACTACAACCATCTTAAAGATGACATAATTTTGTTCTTAGTAAGATTTAAAATTTATTGTATTTGATTTGATTGCATTTTAATAATCTTAACTTAAAAGGGTGTTAATTTGCTTGATTCATGAATGATAAGCATGTCCAAATATTGACAACTCTGTAGGTATTGGTATTCTAAGAATACAGTGACACATAATTTTTTTTGTTATTTCTTTCACTAACTTTCATCAAATAGGACTGCAGAAATTTGAAAATATATCTTATTCCAATTGAGCTACTTCTGAATTAGCTAAAAGGATATGTTTTCCTATTCATTATACTTCCAATACTATAATTACAATGTATTATGGGAGGGGAGGGCTCTATCTTTAATAACCCAATTGTACATGCATAATCTATTCCATATACACATTCATTCAAGTATACAAGCTAAAATTATAAACTGGGTCCTCAGACATACAGTTGAAACAATACGAATCCTAAAAAATTACCAATCACATGTTAGTATTAAACAATAATTTCTCCTACATGTACAGTACTCAAATGGTTGACGCTGTGTATATGCCTGTAGCTGAACTTGCTTCATGTACATGTCACAGAATTCAACTAGCCCAATATATTTCATGCAGGAGGAACTAAATTTGTAATGGATTTCCCTTATGTCTGCCTCAGCTCATCAAATTACATCTCACTACCTCATTATGAAAAGATAATTGGGTTCAAACAGCATCTTCTTGCTCACACAGTCTAATCCCGCAATATGTATGCCAAACCAAAAGCCATACTTAATCATTTCACACAGTATTGACTAGCTACATAGCTTAAATCTATCATATTTAACATTGTCTGCTGTGTAAAAACATCACATAATTTATTAATGCATTTCTGGCTCAGAGCAGATGATAAAACAATTATGTCATTTATAGAGGTTATTGCCAAAATAAATTAGTAATTCATGTATTTGTAACAGATGAATCCAAAACTACCTGCAAAAGTATACAATACATACTGCATTTTCAAATTTACATAATAAAATGAATATTTTTCCAGTGTGTTCATTCACTTGCATTATGCTGTTGGTGAATAATTTGAAAAGCAGCAAAAATTCACAACACTTTTTAAAGGGGGTACCCAATGGTGAAACAATGTTAGCTCATTTAAAAGACCATGATTCTATTAGCAGAAAACCATTTGCCTAAAGTTTTTTAGAAAGTCATGTTGCCAAGGAAACCCCCAAATGTGGTAAGATTTCAGGATATTCTTGACCCCTCAGCTGTGACCCAGTTTCAACTGAGTACCCACATTTACATCAAAATGACGTCAAAGTGGGTACCTTGTCGCACACTTCAAGCAAAATTCGCGCAAGGTATAATACATATTGTACAGTCTAGCACGCAGCACAACTGCAATGCGCAAAGCTGGGTACCCACTTTTACGTCATACCTCATACTCAAATTTTTGGATCAGCCCTTGACTTTTCATGGGAAAATTAGCCAAAATGCATTGATTTCGATTGAAAATCATCATATTTTTAATGCTATTTTTCTTAGAATTCTATTCTCGATCATATATCAAAAAAAATTTTACCACTGTGTAATCACTTTAAAATCAGAAGAACAATACAGCCTTATATCTATTTCTGATCGTTGGTTCGTACCCCAGAAAAAAAATGCTCAACAGAAAAAAATATGTTACTCATGAAATTGGATAAACTTGTAAATTTCAAGCAATCTCATTTTCTTTCTCTGTAAAGCAGCACACCCTGAGCTTTGAGTACAAAAAGTAGATAAAACATAAAATATCTTAACCCATTATCTACAGGGACTGGATGATCCCTGTAGAAAGCCTATGGGAATAGAACTCAGTGGTCATCTCATATTTAATCACTTAGTAGAATTTTCAAGTAATATATACATAAAGGGCAACTTGGATAAAGTTCAGGGCCGGTATTCAATTCAATACTTAAGCCATAATTTTAAGTATTTTACTCAGTTTTCTGCTAAAGTAACATACTTACTATTAACCAACTGCAGTATTCAATTGAATTTTTGGGCTAAGTATTTTACCCTAAATCTAAGACCTAGCAGACTTAAGAAAATTACTTTGGAAGTCTCAATGGTTGGCATGTAGTTTTCTATTGTTCTGTTGTTAAACTGTAAAAAATGTTTTTCAACTTCTCCTTATTCTGATAGATTATTCTGTATATGTAGATAGATTAATTTTGGGCTATTGGTTATTTACAATGGATTAATGTAACTGACAATGCTACCCTGTGTAAATAAAACTGCAAATGAATAAATAGATAAATATGTACAGTCATATACTGTGCACAGTTTATTTCTATAACCGCGCATACAATGCAAAGCCTTTACTGCGCTTTATTTGAGAAAGACTTTAAGATTTCACAATGGTTATAGGAAGGTATTTGCTCAAATAAAATACTTAGAAGTGATCTGAATACGAGTTAAGGCATTTTACTTAGCCAAATAAAATGCTAATTAATTTACTTACTCAATCTCTGTATCGAATTGAATACTGGCCCAAGAGACTTCTAAACCAGGGCTTGACACTAACAGGCACCCGGAACACTTAATGGGCCCCTAAAATCTTGGCCCAGACTCCCAAAATCCAAAAATATTTGCACAGGGATCAATGTAAAACAGGACCAAAATTAAATCCAGAATCCTTTTTTAAAAGCTATTGTAGAGCCCTGAAGAAATCACTCACTTCTTCAAACCCATGATTTGGTCTTCCCTTATAGTATTGCACATCAGTCATATTGTCATATAAAGTAGAATGTAAAACATGTGATCCTACGCATGGTTTGGAGTTATGCTATATCAAGACCTTCACCTTGGCTTTGGACATAAAAACGAGGAAAGAAACTAAAAAATTGAAGAAATCAAAGTAGTGCAGAACCAGAAGCTATCACAAAGTCCATGAGTGGTTCAGATTTGTGAAAGTTTCATGCCACAATATGAATAAAATAAAAACACTAGAATTTTGCGATTCTTGAGGGGTTTTTTGCTGTTAAAAATGTGTTTTAGCATTTTTCAAAATATTCAGTCACCATAGTTTCTGTTTACAATGGCCTCATTTTAAGAAGTAATCCAGGAATAATATGAAATCAGATTACGATATAAGGTAAATTATGCAAGATAAAAACAGCATGTATTCTTATATACACCATACTAAGGCTGAAAAGGGGATTTTTCTTTAAATTACAATTAAGAAATTACAGTTTATGTCTGTCTCAACAGAATGATGTCTTTAATCAGTCCGCTAACCACTTTTCTGCCTTGAGGTTTCAACGAAATTATCAGAAATGAACTTCAGAGTCAAATATGAGGTTTAAATAATTATTTTCAATGCAAATGGTCTTAAATGTCTTCCATCAGAATGACCATAACAATTGTTGTGATTTCTGCTTCACATAGAATAAAATAATTATTCATATCTAAAACTCTCAAGGAACATTTCCATTTTCGGGCAGATTCACCACGCATGGCATAGAAGGGGTTGAAATGAGATGATGCAACTTACCCTGATTTCTAGCACACCTTCCTCTGGATCCAAACTGCTAAGAAGATCAGCTGAGACATCATACACAGGGCTCTTCACTCTGGATGGAGATGCTGGTGGTATTTTTGGCAACATTGAAGTAGACATCTGCTGCTTATCATCAACGGTGTCTAAAGTCTCCTCTTCTTCCTCCTCATCATCGTCATCTGCATCATCATCCGCATCACTCACAATGATAGGGGTCACTGGTTTTCTGATACCTGCTCGAGGGGATCTAGCTGTAGTGGGAGGCTTTGAACTGGGAAGAGGTGGTTTGGGGGATGTTGGTATAGGAGGGTTGATTTTGGCAGCAGGGGTAGGAGACCCACTGGTAGAGAGTGTGAGAGGTAGTACCTTAGGTTTGCTAAGGATTTTGCTTTTGAGAGCGCTTTCAGATTTGGGAGGACTGGATGATGGAAGTGGTGGGGGAACATCATCTGATTCTGTTCTTTCAGTGAAGCTGATTTCCTCAGCAGAATCAGTCTCGGGAGAAATCTTGGGTTGCACACTACCGAGTACTTTGGAATGGATTTTATTACTGAGATCTTGCTGGACTTCATCACCTTCAAAGGACACCCTCTTACTCTTGTTGACTAGTGTATCAGACAGATTTCGGGGAGCCAAAACTGGCTTGGAACACACCTGGGGCCTACTAGCCTCCTCCTCCTTCACATTGCTGTTGATATCTGGACTATTTTTCAAAGATGATTCTCCTTTCAGTTCATCACTTTCTTTCTTTGCAGCTGCTATCTTGATATCTTGCCTCAGTCTTGAGAGGGAAGATGATATGGCTGCCTGCCCAGAAGGATTTAATTGAGGTATTCTTCTCTTTGGACTATCTCCCTCCAATTTTTCACCAGCACCAGGTTTACTTGGACTAGTAGACAGAGAGTTAGTTTCACCAGCTTTATTTCCCTGATCCTTTTCAGTATCCCAGGAGAACTTCTTAGCTGTAAGCTTTGATTTATAAGCATTTCCAGGTAAACCTGTACTTCCAGGAGTTCCTCTTGTGGACAACATCAAAGGCTTTGCTTTAGCACTGGACAGCAAAGGAACACCAATTTTGGAAGGAATGGTTTGTGAGGAAGAACCAAGAGTAGATGTGTTTGTTGAGAGCTTCTTTGGAACAGAGAGTCCTTTAAGTTTCTGATTTGATGATGACACATTATTCAATGAGTCTAAAATGGATGGCTTTAGTGCAGAAGGACTTGGCTTAAGGGGTGGGGCAGCACTTCTTGATGACAAGGTTCCATCAACCCTAGCTAAAGGAGATGGTCCTTTCTTTGGTGAAAGGGTACAACTTGCTTTCCTAACAGTACTGTCTACAACAGGTGATGATTTAATACTTTCCTCTTTCAATGCACTGATGTTTGCCACACTTTCTTTCGATTCCGACAGAGGAATTTCACTCTCAGTATTTGTTTCTTGCAGTAAACTCTCGCTGTTTTCCTGGTCATTATCTGATCCATCATTAAAGGAATCTGTATTGGCATACTTTGGTCTTTCCTTTGTCCTGATATCAACAGGTGGGCTTGAGGAAGGAAGGGCAGGGGGCTTCTTATCTCCTGTTTCTGATTTTTTCTCACTGACATTAGGGACTATACTGATCTTACTAGATTTGGGAGAAGATGGTGAGGATTCAGATTTATTCCGTGCAGACTGTGTTGGTGATGGAGTTCTTACAGGTGTTGACGGGGGAGATGTTGAGCATGAAGATGAAGATGAGGTTCTTCTCTTGATAACTTCTCCAAACAATGCACCTCTCTTGGCAACTATGTCATCATCACCAGCAGGTTTTTCCCTGGAGCCCCATCTGTTGAGGCCATACTTTGAACTACCAAGCTTGGGGCTTGAGCGAGGAGATGTAAACACATCATCGTTTCCAATCTTTGGCGGACTCTTTAACTTGATTTCTTTAAAGGAGGGTGCCTTGCCTTGTGATTGTGATGACAAAGAAGCAAGAGACATTTTAGCAGTAGGTGCTGTGGATATAGCAGATGCCTTTAAACAGATATTTAGCTTTGATAAGCTTGGTTTCTTGGGAAGTGAAGGCTTAGCACTGACCGTGCCGGAATGAGTACAAGTATTCTTCCCTAGTGTGGAGTCTGAGATTGCTGTTACATTTTTCAACAGCATACCATCTTGATTGTCTCTTTCTTTAGGTGCATCACTTATTGTTGATGATGAACTCGGACATACTTGTACTTGCTCAGGGAACTCATCACCATCAGGAGGCAACCTAGGTGACATTGGTGTCTCATCACTTGTTACTGATTCTGCCTGCTCCTCACTGCCCCTAGGGCTTCGAGGGCTTTCACTTTTTTCAGACCCCGAGGAGCCCTGTACATGGAATGTGCGCTCTGCTGATGACATTTCAGGAACAATTAAACTTTCAACTTCATCTTTGGCATCAAGTTTCTCAGAAGATGATGGTAAAACATGCCATTTGATTTCTGAATTTACTTCTTCCACCTCCTCTTCGTCATTGCTGGAATCTGAACTGAAATGGAGAGCATCAGCTTTGATGAGTTTCTTAGGCCCGCTTGGAGGTGAACTACCTTTGCTCCTGGCTACAACTGGTGACACGACCTTAATGACGGTTCCTTTTCTATGATCCCAGTTAGGTTGACAATCAGAGATATCTCTTTTGTCAACACTGCTACCAGACAGTTCCTCCTCTGCCTCACTTCTAGTTTTAGTGTCATCAAGGACTCTATCCTCATCATCAGAGTCAAGATCTTCAAGGTGGGACTGTGAAGGTTCAATAGATGAATCATCTCTGAAGCCTGTGGGTGGCCTCATAACAGGTATGTCCACTCTGGAATCACTGCTTAGGTTGAAGTCAACATGGCTAGCTTCAGAACCCATGAATAATCCTTCAGAGGAAGTGTCATGGAGAGCATCATCCATTGCAGAAGCAAAGATGTCATCTACAGCTGAAGCTAGGGGATTAGCCGATTGATCATTTGTTGATTTAGTTTCATTCAAGTGCTCCATACTGGATGCAACACTTGACATTGCCCGTATATCAGCACCAAAAATCTCTTGATCCTGTCTGTCCCTAGGGCTCTGTTGTTTCACTGATTCACCTTTCGTTTGCATAGTTTCTTGTGTGGAAGATGTGGTATCGCCTTGTTTGGGTGATTTATGTGAGGTTATTGCATTGTTGGCAACAGAAGACTTATTGCTTTTTGATTGTCCAATGGAGATATTGCCTTTTGTAATACTAGCAGGTGCTGCGCCAACTCTGGAAAATGACTGAGGCTTTGTGAGCGGCTTGGGCTTTGGTGATAGAGAACGGAGAGGACCAGCATCTTTACTTGCTGCCTCAAACATATTCCTTCTCTGCTTGAAGACATCTTTGTCTACTCTGGAAGACCTGAACCTCCTGGACACATTACTCAATACCTTCTTGTCCCTCTTTACTACATCATCAGATTTTAAAGGAATTTTGGAATCAGTTTGACTGCTCTCTTGTGATGATTGGGAGGAAACTGAGTTTGTTGGTGAGGATCTTGGAGAAGGGGTGCTCACTGGGGGAGGAGAAGAAGTGGCCACTTCTGAAGTTGTTACTTTAGAGCTGATTACATCAGACTTGTTCTTTGATAATGAAATGACAGGTGATGATTTAACAATGCCCTTTGCATCGTTGCGCAGGAAATCTCTACTGGATTTGAGCTCTGGTGAAGTAGTTGCCTTTACTTGCACAGGCTCACTGGCAGAAGACATATCTGGTTTGACTGTCAGATCATTTTCTTCTGTTTCCATATAGCCATCATCAGATCCTATCAAATCATCAATGTCTGTCACAGGAGGATCATTAGCCTCTAGACAATCATCCATGGTATCCTTAGAGCCAAAGTGTTCACTTGGAGTCTGATAGAGACTATCATCCAAGTCTACCTTTAGAGATTTCATATACTTAATATTGGAAGTGTTTGTTGGCGACTCTTGTGGAGTGAGGTATATTGATTTTTGGTGTCCACTGTCATCTTCATCTTGATCACTTAATGGTTCAGTTTCAAGCATCAGGAGATCATCCAAGTCCTCCTCATTCTCATCAGTGACATCCATTGAGAAGGATACTGTGGGGGAACTCTCTCTTGACAGACTATCATCCCCCATGGCAGGTGTGCGAGGGCTTGGACTTCTGCTGCCAAATCTCAAGTGCTGCTTGTGCTTTTTGTACAAAGGAGTCAAATGTGCACCTGCTGGAAGACTTTTAACATCACTGACAAAGTTCACTCTAATGTTCTCTTTCTTGATGATAGCACTGCCATTTTTCTTTCCTTCCACTTTCTGCCAAATATCCTCGCTTTTGTTGTCCCATGTATGACTGTTCTTTTGGTTGATTTGAAGATGGGCATTTTTAGGACTGACATACACTCCAAGGACATTGTCCACACGGGCATTTTCAATCCTCTTCCAGATATCTTCTTCACCCCATCTTGTATCCCCACAGCTTGATCTTCCACTGGAATTGGATTCAGATTCAGGTGAATCCTGAGCCATTGATTCATCATCCTCTGAATCTTCCTCTGCCCTTGCCACTACTACCTTGACCTTCAGGGGCAGGTTGGAGAGGATCTGCACAGTATTAAGGTATGGTCGGTTCTTGAGAATTTGGTTGGACACAGCAAGGATTTCATCCCCAACAACCATACCACTGGACCCTCCAGTTGCTCTCTCTGCTACCCCACCTGCCTGCACACTCTTAATCTGCACAGTTTGAGTTAAACTGTTCTCTTCCTGAGTGTGCTGGATGTTTAGACCCATCCCAAGCTTCTCTCCAAACTGCCTAGTGATAGTCAGCACCTCCAGCCGTCTCCCATCTGATAGGTTCTTGAGCTCTGCTAGCTCCTCCTGGCTGAAGTGCTGCTGAAGACTCAGTAGTTCATTGGCCACTTTCTGGCTTTCCACCCATGGAAGGGAGTCATTGTCTAATGTCTGGGCATTCACAAAGGCTTCAAACTCTGCAGCTAACTCTGACCCAACCCTGCCAAGTCTTTTATGCTCTGTTCTTCCACCTCTCAACAATGGATTCTTGGTATCGTTTGTAGCGTTCATCTCTTCATCTTCCTCACTGTGACCACTTCCTCTGTGCCCGTTAACCTTGTGTCCATTTTCCAGTGATGTGTTGCCTACCTGAGTGGATGAGTGCTTGTTCCCTGGTGCAGAGTAGACATCTTGACTGCTAGATGGTGATATTGTTCTCTCCACTTCAGCCTCAGTGATGGGAATAGATTGATCCATGCTCAGTTCCAACCTCTGCAGCAGAAGAAAAGAAGAAAATAGACTGAATTACAATTCATTCACTTCCTTTTCTCTTTCAACCAGAAAAAAAAAATGCTATGAATTGAATTCACTAAAACTCCTTAACAGGAAAACCCTGAAATTATGCTAATTTGTAAATTTAATATACATGCTAGCTGGAGTTGTAGTCAAGGCCCAAACCTCCTAGCAAATGCCAAGGCCAATGCTAAGGCCAAAGCAATAAGGCAATATGATAAGTTTGTTTTGCACTGTATGTTATAATAGCACATTGGGTTTTAGTGAATTGGAGATCCATTAGTGATTACACATCTGGCTTACACGTTTTCTTTTGCTATTTTTTTTTATGAGTGGAAGACAGATATCAAACATTTCATCGAAAAGTTATATTTGGCTTGACTACCCAGGGGAGGGGTGGAACTGCGAGGAGGGGCACTTTTCCTGAGTCTGGAAAAGGTGGGGCATCAGCAATGCCCTGCAACTCAAATTAACAAATGACTCAAGAATTGATCACCGGTATTAAATATTCTAGCCTTGAAGCAAAACCACAGTTTCAACCAAATAATTTGTAGTTGCCTCTTCACTTCAAAGAGTCTATTGATTCATTGTAGGTTAAAGCATCGACTGTAATAAACATTCACTGAACATTAAAAAAACTTTAATACATATCAGGCATAAATAACACTGTGATGTTCATGATTTTTTTGTTTGGCTAGTGCTTGTTTCAGCTTTATTATAGACTTTAATAGAACAAAGTAACTAAGTTAACAAAAAAATACTGGAAAAAAAAGGAAAAAAATTCCTCATGCCTTGAAAATGCCTGGAATATTTTTTGACAATAACAAGGCTTTGAATCCTCAAGGCCAAGGTCTACATGTAGGCATCAAAGTCCATGGACAAAGCACTTAAAAATATGCCTTATGGTGCCTTAAGGCCAAGAGAGAGCATCAAGGCACTACAACACGTACACAAACATTACAATATGAATCAGTGATATACAACATTTCAAGAACTATAAAATTGTGTCTTCAAATGATTAATAGCTAGAAAATGCCAGAAAAAGATAATATAACATCACTAGAAATAAATATATCGTAATTCATTAGTGACAAGCACATTTGGACAAAAGAACCATAACATCAATAAGAAACGTTTAAATAAAAAGGCAGCCAGAGATATTAAAAAGTAAGCATACAGGAAGAAATAAATGATAGTCATTTATGCCCTGCAAAGCAATTGATAAGAAAAAAGTAAATGCAATGCTACAGAAGTGCAAATTGAGAAAGAAATGAAAAATAAACAAAACATCAAATTACAATGGTTGAAAGTTGGCATTCATAAATAAAGATAATAGAGAAAAAGAAAAATGAATAAATAAGATGAATACGACTGCATCTCCTCAGCCTATATTCAGTTAACTTCATGGCTTAAACTGTTCTTAATGTGATAACCAGAGCAGAGAAAATACAATCACTGTTCACTGACCTTTCTGACCTAATAACAACCCCGAAGTCCAATTACTTTGTCTCCCAAAGTCATGCATACAAATAGTGCTAACAAAACTAACAAATCTTCAATTTCATGTAAATTGACCTCATGACCTTTGACCTTTATGTTTCGAAAAATCTTACCAGATTGTCTTTCTATGGTGATGCATACTGGCACCAAGTTTGAATTTAATACTTCAAATGGTTCTTGAGATGTAGGGTTAACCAATGAGGTTCACTTCTGAAATTGCAGAATTGACCTCTATGACCTTTGACCTCTGATCTAAGTGCCCTGAAATCTAAACATATCGTTTTACTATAGTTATGCATACTAGCACCAAGTTTGAGGTTCAAACTTCAAATGGTTCCTGAGATATTGCATTAACAAGGTTAATATCTGAAATTTCAGAATTGTGACCTTTGACCTTTGACCTTTAGCCTATGAATCCCAAATCTAATCAGATCGTCTACCTATGGTGATGCATACAAGCACTATGTTTGAGGTTCATATCTTAAACACTTCTTAACATATCCTGTTAACAATAACTGGGATGGACCGACAGATCAAGAGATGGACAGACAACCCGAAAACATAAAGTTTCCAACACCACCGGCATTACAATAAGAAAATGAGGAAGGAATAATGAAATTGAAGTAATATAGAGGGAAAAAATCTCATACTGGCTCAATTCCCATTTTGAATCTTTGCAGTATATTATTAGAGGAGAAAAAAATTAATAAAATATAGGCCAATGAAAAATTTTCAATTAAACACCTTTATCCTACATATGTAACACTGTGTAAATTTTCAATTAAACACCTTTATCCTAACATTGTGTCACAATCCTATAGTAAACCAGCAACAAAGTACTAAGTGACTTTGTAATACTGCCCTCTTAAGTTACAGTCCAGCAAGCATTTCCTTCAGTTAGTGAACTGTCTGTTGCTGCTAATCTTCAAGTCTTATAACCAGGACATACAGTTGTACTATAATTTTGAATCATCCATTGAATGAATAAAATGTAATTTGTTGGTGATTATTATTTGACTAATGAGTTATGTTAGGAGAATCAGTACTGCAACATAGGAATATTGTTATCATAAACTTCAAAAATACTAGCACTATGTTGGAGGAACAGTCATAGCATCACAAGAGAAGGTCATATACTCTTATTGTCACATCCCGAAAGTTTTTTTCTAGCTCCATATCTGACCAGACCTAAGCAAACATTAACTTTGACTGTCAATGGCACAGACATATAATAAATTTACTAGACAAAAAGCTGCATGCGTGGATATCAAAACATGAATAGCCTCTTTCGGATCATTTGAAGGGGCCAATCAGCCCCCGTTATCGCCATAATATCAATAACACTGTTGCATTATTCATATCTATTGCGCGTATCAATTTTATTGTGACACTTAGACTTAATCCGCATTTGTTGCGCATTTATTGTGCATTTATTGCACATGCGGTTAGCTGATGGGCGTGATGTTTCAAAATGTGTACAAACACATGCTACTCCTTAGAAGCATCTTACAAAATGAATCATTCATTTTTGATCATGAATATCAATGGGTGCTTAGGTCGGCCTTCTGATGAATTTGGACAAAATGGCCGAGCTTTAGGGGCCTGGTCAATGGCGTACAGTCAAACATATTTTTCCATCAAGTGCTCTTCAATGTCATTATCATCAACTTGTTGCCATAGAAACAAAGCTCAGTCTGAGGAGAAAGGGCAAGCAACATGACTGTTTTTGACCAAGCATATGTTTTTCATTTCCCTCCCACCATCCCTTCAGGAAAGCAGGAATTCTATTGCAGTAATCAAGGGACTGGGGGAAGAACTCATTGTATGATTCATAAGACAACAGGAAATTATAGTTTGCGTTTAGAATTCTTACTCATGCACATTAACATTTCATAACAGGAATATGGACAATGGATGTAGGAGAGGCTAATATCTAGACAACTGTGAGTAGGGTACAGCTACATGTACCTACACTAATTGTGACCATCTAGATTATAAAGCATTGTGTGCCTGAACAAAGGGAAAATCTATGCAGAGACACACATCTTGAGTTTTTACCACCATACATGTATGTCCATAAAATATTTCAGTCTATACATTGTCTTTATTGTTAAGACTGACTCAGACTGGTTATACTGATCTTCTGATCATTTCTCCATGATATTAACCCATTCGTGACAGAGGTCCACATTTTGTGGTTTGGCCTAATAACTTTTGACGCAGAACCCTAAACATCATACCAAATACATGAGCAGAAAGAGCAAAAAATTCTACACATACTGTCCCCATTTTGGTTGCGTCAATATTCGTTGTTTGATGCTGAAATTTTTTTAAAGGAAAATAAGCATTAAAATCCTTAAATTAGCAATGTGATAGAAAGTTTAAAAATCACCGTTTTCCCCTGCAAATTGGCAACTTTTTGACTTCTCATCATAATTTCTGTCAATTTATATTCATTTCAGATACATGACGTTTCATAAGAAAAATGTAGCAATAAAATAAAAATGTTGGTGTTGCCAATTTGAAGAATAAAAGCTGATCAAATTAGGCTTTAAATAATTCCTGTCACGAATGGGTTAAGCAAATAATCACCGTTGGTGAAGGTGATGGTCAAACTATCACTTTCGAGGCGATCTGGATGTAGCTACCTTTCCGAATCTGAGGAAAGATAGTGTATAAATCCAGATCACCCAGGAAGTGATAATTTTTCTCATTGCCTGTAACCAAAAGGTGTTTATTTGCTTTATATTCCTAAGCTGAAACCATTTAACTGAATAGAAAGAAAGAGAATATTTTACTTCTCTAGGACATGTAGGAGAAGAATTCTGGTTTAAAAATCAAGGTTTAAAAACAGGGAAAGAAGTTCCAGTCAACTGCACTACAAATGCTTGTTTTATTTAGCATGTATCTTGTGATTTGAAGTGTTGCGTGCGCGACTTGTTTTAGCTCTCGGCTCAACAAGTAAGCTGATTGTGACATCACAAAAGAAAAGCAAATAATTTTAATATGATGTTACACTGGATCAGAGTTCACACTTTTCTTTCCGCATACGCGTACTCATAACAAGAAGCAAAGATGTGATCATCATAGGATGTGATGGAAAAAAAATGGAACAAAAAATCAGAGGGGCAATGCACTTTTATTTCGCGAGTACTCAAAATAACTGATAACGCATTGTGACTCTATGGGCTGAAGTGATCAGTGAAACAAAAAAGTTCCATCACCACGGGTTGACGAACTTTTCTTATCGGTTGATGGCTGATGGGGAAACTACACTTTATCAGGTGATTAACTTTTGACCAATCCTACAGCAAGATTCTTAGTATGTGGAATATAATCTTACACAACTGAGATTCTAAAATTCACCAAATTTGTGTAATTTATGCTTGCATAATTTTGCTTGATCAGATAATACACAATATATTGACAAGGAAAGGCTACAGGTAATAAATACAAAATGTAGGAGGATTCCATTTTTTTAATTACTACAATATCATTATAGTAAAAGAGAAAACATAATTTGAATCCTATGTTTTAACTAGCTCTTGCTTGGAAAGGTATAATCATCTCATAATGCAGGATATGTAATCATAACTAACATACCGTATATCACAAAATACTAAGGAAAAACACATCTTTTGTGTAAAGCTACATGTAACAAAGTGCTTCATGATAAAATGTGAAAATTTGTACATTATTCTAATTTGGGAAGTGTGCAACACTTTGGAAAGTTGGTAATAATAATAGTTAAGATATGATAAATATTAATAATCAAATACAAGAAAGACAGGAAAGAATCAACAACACTGTCACCATAAGATACAATACAATAAAACAACTGCAACAATCAAGTAATCTGCAGCTTAAAATTGGAAATACAATAGGACTTTCTTCCTTCTTTCTTATGAGAAATATTTACACACAATCATGAAGCAAGGCAGAAGATCGATCTACTTAGGGATATAACAGAAGATTTGAGGAGTAATTTTTTATAAACGTCAAAATAAACAAGGCAAACGCCAAGCGTTGTCTCGCCTGCATATTGCAGTCATGAAGAGACTGCATGTCAAAACTATGCTATATGACTTCTGAGGCTGTCAGCAGTTTAGGGGGTGAATTGTGGTTCTGACAGTTTACATATGCAATAATGGTATAGGCCTACTTTATCCCTAGGAAATCAGATAACACAGTTCACAAATTATCATTACATAGGCTTGGTTATGGATAAATTAAATAAATAAATAAATAAATAAATAAATAAATAAATAAATAAACAAATATATGAAAAACAGTAACAAGTAAAATACAAAATCTGGTTCAGGTATAGAGAGTAGTGAGTTCACTGCTATTATACAGTAAACTGTAGAATGAACTCTGTTGAACTGAAGTAAAATGTTAGTGTTAAAAAGTATCAAATTATAAAGTTCATGTCATTACAGGAACAAAGTGGTGTAAATCATAGCACAGTGCCAGTCATGGAAAGTTCATTGACCTTTGACCTTTGACCTTAATCAAATTCAACTCACATTCGAACTTGACCTGCACCTTCAAGAGATGGACCTCTTGTATGAATTTGGCAATCCTACCTCGAAGGTATAAAAAGTTATTGTGTGTACAATATAGCACAGTGCCAGTCATGGAAAGTTCATTGACCTTTGACCTTTGACCTTAATCAAATTCAACTCACATTCGAACTTGACCTGCACCTTCAAGAGATGGACCTCTCATATGAATTTGGCAATCCTACCTCGAAGGTATAGAAAGTTATTGTGTGTACAACATAGCACAGTGCCAGTCATGGAAAGTTCATTGACCTTTGACCTCTGACCTTATTCAAATTCAACTCATACTCAAACTTGACCTGTGCCTTCAAGAGATGTACCTCTGGTATAAATTTGGTGATCCCACCTCGAAGCTATAGAAAGTTATTGTGTGTACAACATAGCACAGTGCCAGTCATGGAAAGTTCATTGACCTTTGACCTTTGACCTTAATCAAATTCAACTCACATTCGAACTTGACCTGCACCTTCAAGAGATGGACCTCTTGTATGAATTTGGCAATCCTACCTCGAAGGTATAAAAAGTTATTGTGTGTACAATATAGCACAGTGCCAGTCATGGAAAGTTCATTGACCTTTGACCTTTGACCTTATTCAAATTCGACTCATATTCGAACTTGACCTGCGCCTTCAAGAGATGGACCTCTGGTATGAATTTGGTGATCCCACCTTAAAGCTATAGAAAGTTATTGGGTGTACAACACAATTGTTGACGACGACGCCGCCGACGACGCCGACGCCGACGACGCCGACGACGCCGACACCGGAAATAGTGATACCTATGTCTCGCTCCGCTACGCAGGCGAGACAAAAATCTTGATTCCATATTCAATCTCCCATTTAAAAAAATAATTGCTGACAAAAGGGGGGCTTGAATTCACTCCATTGTATGACAATAAACCAATGAAACTCATTTTTTTAAAGTCTAGATGTATATTCCTATGTCTGATTTACAGTGCAGTGTCACAAAGAAGTAAAAATGCATGTTGCATATTAGGAAAAGTAGACTTAACATTTAAAAAATATGAGATAAAAAAGTATTATCAAGCGAACAGTTGACTGCACTAATAAGAGAAATTTACAATAAAAGCTTCACAATCATAAAGCTGTGAACAGGTGTTCAGAAATACAGAGTAGCCTAACAAAATGATAGCTCTACTTAGAGAAAAAACATTCCATCAAACATACCATAGGTGCCCATGATACTCGTTTGAAGGGCTTTGAAATATTAAGTTTATGAATGCAAGTTTGGTATGGGAGGAGTTGAAGACAAAGAAGTAATGTTATATTGCAAAAACTGATGTTCAGTTAGAAATATTATGTAGGTTATGAATTGAATTTGAATAATTCCCCATGCTAAAATGCTTTTATACTATACTATTTTCTTTACAGCATATACATTTGGAGCCAAAAGTTTACATACACATAGCCAATTCCACACAAAATGTTCACTTGCCAAAATCAGAAAATCTACTATATCTTCAGAAATATTTATGCTACCATGACAATTCAGGTACCAAACAAAAGGGCTTATCATGCTCTTTCATCTGACTGGTATCTCACTATGGCTGAAGTATACCTCAGTATGATTTTTCTTCTAAAAACCTAATATTCGGGCAAAAACTTATGTTAATCAAGAAACTAATATTTGCTCACTTTTCTTTACCAAAAGCATTTCGAATTTGCCTTTTTGCTGTAAATTTAGATGAATGGAACAAAATGAACAAAAAATAACATGTTATTTTTCAAAAACCACTTTAAAAGGCTTGAAATGATGGCTATACATATGGGGACCAAAAGTTTACATACACCTGGGCAATTCCACAAAAAAATGTTCACTTGACAAAAGTCATAAAAATCTACAATATCTCCAGAAATATTTGTGTTATCATGACAAATTTGATATCACATGAGAGAGCTTATCCTGTCCTTACTATTGACTGGCATGCCGTAAGGACTGAAATGCATTCAAGTGTGATTTTCTTTGAAAAAAAAACTTCTTGCAAAATTTGGGCAAAATTTGATGTCATCTTGGATTAAAAACAATTTATATTTTTGCTCCTTATTCCTCAAAACTAGTGTTATTCCACCCACTTATCACTCATATTTGTTCCATTCATCTAAATTTACACCAAAAATCAAATCTGAAATGCTCTTGGAGAAGAAATGTGAGCAAAAAAAAAATGAAATGTTTTGGTTAAGATTAATATAAAATTTTGCCAAAATATCAGGTTTTGGTAAGAAAATCACACTGACATATACTCTAGACTTAGTGAGATACCAGTCAGATAATCTCTTTTGTTTGATACCAAATTTGTTATCATGGCACAAATATTTCTGATGATATGGTAGATTTTATGATTTTGGCAAGTGGACACTTTGTGTAGAATTGCCTAGGTGCATGTAAACTTTTGGCTCCAACTGTACATTGAGTATTTTAATGAAACAACAATTGACACAATATATTTGGTTTGGCTAATTTATTTTAAATCATTTAAAGTGTCAAAATAATCTCACCTGGCGGATCACAATATCCTCTATTCTTGTAGTGCTCACTACTAGTCCACTATTCTACTGTTCAATTATTGAACCGAAATTGAGTTTACTTTCGTCACAGATAATCTTTGTGAATGTATCAACTAGACTGCACACAAGCTGATTTACCTTTTTTATTGAAATATATGTAGTTGGTTTTTCTTTTTAATTAAACTCGAAATATCTCCAGTAGATGTTACATCAAAAGCTTGTACTACTAAGTAAAGATACCAACAAAAAATCCCAGTTAATACAAAGAGTCAACAAATTTCAAAGGAAAAAGAAACCCTGGAGATAAGTCAAACTTAATGGCAAAAGAGAATAGTGAGAAGCAAAATTTTACAAAAAGTTAAATAAAAATCGGTTACGAAATGAGAAAGTTATGAAAGTTTGAAAAGTCTCGATGGTGATCCTCAAATTGGCAATATCGTTTCAAAATAGCAGATTTTTGCGGGCATCTCCACATGTTTTATACATAAAATTTCAGATTTTCTCCATTTTCTCTCAAGGTGCATCTTGTCTCTTTCTAAGCTCAACATATATCATGGGAAAATGTATTTGACACAACATATGTTGAGTTTTCAAAGAGACAAGTGTACAAAACATATGAAGAGTTGTGCACAAAAACCTACCATTCTGAAGCAATATTGCCAAATTGAGGATCTTCTTAGAAAGTTAATCAAGGCTTTCAAACTTTCATAACTTTCTTATCTCGTAACCGATTTTGATCAGACTATTTTTTAATTGCTTCTTTCTGTCCTCTCTTTTCACTGAAATTGGCTTGTCCCCAGTGTTTCTCTTTCCTTTAATTGCTGGTCCCTTGTTCAAAATTGGCATCCATGCAGCATAACTATGACCACATAAAAACTCTTACCTTACTCCCTTTTCTCTTATCGCTGTTGCTTCTCTGATATTCTGGTAGAGAGAAATCTGAAAAGGATGAAAATAAAAAGTAATAAAAAACAACATTGATCAAATTAGCAGTAGAACGGGATGGAAAGAGGGCATAAAGTCATAGGTATCATTGAAATCTTTGGCTAAGACCCAAGCTTGGTAAAGCAGTGGCATGAATCACTGAAACAAATATAGGTTTACTAATTAGTGCCATGACTAGTAAGAATCATACAATCAATTCAAGTACCTTCACATTTCCATTTGAAGCCCCTAACCTCCATAAAAACAATCAGTACGTGCCTGGTGAACACTCCCATGGAAAAAGAAAAGGGCATTTCAAACACAAACATATTTAGTATGGAACAGAAGTTGCTATGAACTACTTTAAGAACAACCTCATTACATGTATAGGTATATCTTCATAATATAATCATATATTTGCTGACTTTGAAAGTTAACATTTACACTTAGAGAAGCTCCAGTAAGAAACAAAATCATGAGTGGTAATAATGACCTAGCCTGTATGAGAACTTAAGAAAACACTTGAAATGATCAATTGAAGATACATGCTTGGCAATACCAGAAAGAATATGAGATGACAAATGAAAAAAATTAAAGCTGAAATTATCTCTATGTGGTTTTTCATCATAAGATTATCTAATTTCACTTCAACCTAGTTCAAGTTTTCTCTCAATAATACATCCCCAATTCACATTTTGAATCAGGGTGACCTTTTTTGACCTTATACATTGAGGTCTTTTCCCATTCTATGATTTGTACATCTACTGGCACCATACTGCAGAAGGCAACTTTTATCAAAGTGTATGTGTTCCATATTACCTGATTCAAGTACTCGACATCAATTTGTTGTACAGGAACAAGTCATTTTACATTATTTTATTAGAGGATACACCTACTAATTTATTGTCATATACTAGCTATCCCAAAGGAAATTTGTTCATATCCTTTCTGAACAAAAAAAGGCTGATGGCCTTTCATCATCCCTTTTAAGAACAGGATTCAAAGACCATCTTAATATGAGGGATATACATGAATGTGATTTATCCTGAAGTACATCTTCTGTTCGAATTGTGCTGAAGAAAAAATCCATGAATATGGATTTTGGTATCAATTGGTAATTGATAATTATTATATTGGTAATTTTAAGAACAGGATTCAAAGACCATCTTAATATGAGGGATATACATGAATGTGATTTATCCTGAAGTACATCTTCTGTTCGAATTGTACTGAAGAAAAAATCCATGAATATGGATTTTGGTATCAATTGGTAATTGATGAGGGAATAGATCAGTTTCAAGGACTGGGTACATAAAACAAGGCGTTTGCGATGTTGTGTCTCGCCCACTTGTGAAAATAACTAGAAATATCGCGATCTGTGATGGCACACAACAGAACTGTATCGAAAGCTCATTGTGAAATAACTGGGATGGAATAACATTTGATAAAATATGAGAAGGGTTTTTTATGAAATGGTACTGCATTTTCACGTGCATGTACTTTCCCTGCTTCTACTCTCATCCCTCTGATATGAGTAACATTGTATGATTGATATTTTACATCTGTGTACAAGTTCAGAAGCGTCACCTATGATTATCAGTGGAGCAATCAGATTCAACACTGGACAAGAAATGACAGAGGAAAAGCAAATTCAAGAATTTGAAAACATCTGTAACATATGACCTCCAATGACCTTTCACCTTATCATGTGAAGTCCAACAGAATGATAACATGCACTTCCCCTTAGTGATCTGCAACCCAAGTTTGACTGAAAAGTGTGACACAGTTGCAAAGTTTTGTGTCATAAGAGAGTCTTGCACGTAAACTTTAACCGTTCAACGTTTGACCTGTAATGACCTTTGACCTGACCATGTGACCTCTGACTGGACCATAACATGCAGGTCCCCTTAGTGCATCTACAACCCAAGTTTGATAGATAAGTGTCACACGGTTGCAGAGTTTTGTGTCATAAGAGAGTCTTGCACGTAAACTTTAATGTTTGACCTGAAATGACCTTTGACCTTACCATGTGACCTATGACTGGACCATAACATGCAGGTCCCCTTAGTGCATCGACAACCCAAGTTTGATAGATAAGTGTCACACGGTTGCAGAGTTTTGAGTCATAAGAGAGTCTTGCACGTAAACTTCAACGTTTGACCTGAAATGACCTTTGACCTTACCATGTGACCTCTGACTGGACCATAACATGCAGGTCCCCTCAGTGCATCTACAACCCAAGTTTGGTTGAAAAGTGAGTCACGGTTGCAAAGTTATGTGTGATAAGAGAGTCTTGCACGTCAACTTTAACATTTGACCTGAAATGACCTTTGACCTTACCATGTGACCTCTGACTGGACAATAAGATGCAGGTCCCCTTAGTGCATCTACAACCCAAGTTTGATTGAACAGTGTCACACAGTTGCAGAGTTTTGTGTCATAAGAGAGTCTTGCACGTAAATTTTAACGTTTGACCTAAAATGACCTTTGACCTTACCATGTGACCTCTGACTAGAGCATAACATGCAGGTCCGCTAAGGGCATCTACAACCCAAGTTTGGTTGAAAAGTGAGTCACGGTTGCAGAGTTTTGTGTCATAAGAGAGTCTTGCACGTAAACTTTAACGTTTGACCTGAAATGACCTTTGACCTTACCATGTGACCTCTGACTAGAGCATAACATGCAGGTCCGCTAAGGGCATCTACAACCCAAGTTTGGTTGAAAAGTGAGTCACGGTTGCAGAGTTTTGTGTCATAAGAGAGTCTTGCACGTAAACTTTAACGTTTGACCTGAAATGACCTTTGACCTTACCATGTGACCTCTGACTAGAGCATAACATGCAGGTCCGCTTAGGGCATCTACAACCCAAGTTTGGTTGAAAAGTGAGTCACGGTTGCAGAGTTTTGTGTCATAAGAGAGTCTTGCACGTAAACTTTAACGTTTGACCTGAAATGACCTTTGACCTTACCATGTGACCTCTGACTGGACCATAACATGCAGGTCCCCTTAGTGCATCTACAACCCAAGTTTGGTTGAAAAGTGAGTCACGGTTGCCAAGTTATCTTTCATAACGTTTGTGACGGACGGACGGACGGACGGACGGACGGACGACGGACGGACGACGGACGGACGACGGACGGACGACGGACGGACGACGGACGGACGACGGACGGACGACATTTGGATCCCTTAGTCTCGCCTTCACCTCCGGTGGGCGAGACAAAAATATAGGGCTCAGGTATAATGAAATATTTTCTTTGCAGAAAACAGAAATCCAGATACATTTTTTGAAAGAGCATATAGAGGTACTGCAAAATTGTAATTTTGTATTTCATTGGTTATAATTTCAAAAATTCACATCTTACCCTTTCACAGACTTTCCTAAAAAAAAATCACTAATTTGTCTCTCTTATTTTTCTGCCTTTATTAAACAGTTCACTACTGAATTTTGTGATTGCAAATGTTTGGTACAGTAATCATCAAATTCCCTATGAAAATTATATCACAATGGAGTCCCCATTTAACCCACTGCACATGTAATCAGGTGATCCCTGTAACATAATGATGTAGATGAGAGTAGTTAACCTGCTTAATGCCTATACCTTTACTAGAAGCTGTTGATCCACAGGACATGGCTGATGGAGACAATGACCCTGCTCCTTCCTTCCCTTCTTCATCGTCTTCCTCATCATCCTCATCATTATCTTGGCAATCAGGTACCTTCTCATAGCAAGGCTCCAGCTCAGCGGAGGTCGACAGCTGCTTGGAACGAAGATACTTCATCTCAGCTTCACAGTCCTATTCAATGATCAACATCATAAAATAACAATTAAATGAAAAGTAACAAAAAGTAAGAACATGAAAAGTTAATTTACCAAAAGTTAGCTACCCATATACAGAATTTAATGGGATTCTGTAGTAAATTGCTTGAAATGAACAATATCAAAGTATATACAGGAATCTATACCTCTATCTTCCCTTCATTTCTGTCCTGCATAAGCGTAGCAGATTTGTTAATCAGCTTTGCTTAATTTTAAACAACTTTTAAGAATGCAATAATTACACATTTCTGTCACACATATATGTACGTGTGAATAACAAAAATAGTGTAAGAAAATAAAATGTATGTGCAATAAGGATGATTTATGATGCACAACTTCACGTAAATACATGTATAACGAAAAATCAAACACATGCAATTGACGCCAAGGTAAACACCAAGCAGGAATTTTTCTATACATAATGATTGGTATATTTAATGACCAAGAGTCCTCAACCACACATCTTTTAAGATTTTCATTCAGAATTGCATAAAGTTTAAAACACACTTCCTGATATGAAATTATTTCTACATCGACAGATCATGCAATAACCATTTTTCCTTTTAAGGCTTTATGATAGAATAACTTGAAAAAAAAAAAAAGTATGCATACCATGGTATCACCACTGAGACAGGGAACAGAACCCATGCATTTGCAACAGGGATACCAAACTTGTAAACCATAAAAAATTTCACATTCAATATGTGAGAATATATTGGTTGGAACATATCTAATAACCAAAAACATGTGTGTTGATGCTGAATAAATTTCCTGTAATGAGAAGGGGAAAGGCTGGGGTGGGAAAGTGATGTGGCAAACTTTAAGGTTTTATCCTTTGTACCGCGCAGGGTACTCAGGGTACTCAGGAAACAAGAGAAGGTGTGGGATAGGATAAGACCAGGGCTACAGAATTATGCTATTATCAGAACTTATGTCACATAATATACAACTATCAGAACTCAATACATGTACACATTTTGTCAAGTAAATGGGAATGGGAGCATAATACATGTACATTATACATAAGAATTGAACCATCAAATGAAAGCAAGAGAAGATTGGAATATTATAGCCTACAACCAGGAGATCTATTTTCGATAGGAAGGGGGCTGCAAACAGAAACTATTGATGTCAAACTAGATTAGATTTCTTGCAGGAACTTACCAATTTTGTCAGCTACAATGTAGATTTCAAGGGTAAGCAATGCAATATCAGGGAATAAGTTGGAAATGATAAGCTATGTCACGTTTTGATAATCTCTCCCCCCCCCCCCCCCCCCCCCGGAACTTTCAAGACCTACATGTATTGTTCCATAACCTTCAACAAAACCTAAGAGTGTATCTGAATTCAAGACAACATCCAGATCTCGTTGAATGCATCTAAGGACATTAACAAGTTATGTGACATCTGCTATACAAGAACAGGATATACCAATCATCAAAATAAGTGCAATATTACATTAATATTAAGTAAATTAAGATTAAACTTTGACAAACTCCATAACTTACATGTATGTTTTCATAATCAAAGTCAAATGCTATATCCAGTTTCATATATATATACTCATAAAGAACTAAATTATACATCTAAAAAGGGAAGGATGTGTTACAGCATCAACATGTAAATATGCACAAAGATTATTACCATAATATCTCCTGTTATCTCATAGAATTCTAAGATCATCCAAAATATATTATCTTCCTCCTGTATCTCCATTGTGAACATGATGTGATAGAATTAGAGATCAGATTAACTGATGAATGGAAAGGGAGGCTCACAATAGTTCTAGGTGAAAGACTGGGCTGGCAGGAATTTCTAGTTCAAATAAGCAAGATGGTAAGATGATATTGATTTGTCTTTGTCATGCTAAATCCTTCTAATCCTGTTTTAATCCTCACACAAAAGAGTCTGTGGTCATTCACAAATGTATAGAGTATTTTGTTTCCAACTTTGTGATCCATTGTTTCCATTGCCACACGTTGCATTCATTCTCTTTTTCCCTTGCAATGTTTACATTTTCTTTTCTTTGGGTGATCAATATTTGGCATAATTGATGAAAACTTCTGAGAACATGCAATCAAGCATTCCATTTACATGTACATGTCAATCAAGATTAAGATACAGAAAACAAACTGTTTTGAACACATAATTGCATGTTATAAATCACAAGGTGTTAATATTCTTATTTTTGCTTTGATGAACTATTAATTCACTCAAAGTTTCAAGACTGAAAAAAAAACAACAATTGCTTGCTCCTATTTTCACTGATGCTTTTGCACACATATGAAGTATTCCATGGTCAAAAAGGTACTCGCAGATATGTATTCACAGAGGCTCCAACTCTCCCGTTTTTGGCTGTAGGATTTCCCGCTTTGAGTCCATTTTCACAAAATCTCCCGCTCTCCCGCTTGAGTGTCAATTTCTACCGCCCTAGCTGTGTTTCTCCTTTTTTCTCTCAACCAACCACCTTTTTGAAACTAGATGAATCTTCGACCACGCGTGGTCGAACTTTATGCCTCCGCCATTACCAAATCAGAAATAAATGGCACTTCATGTTGATTTAATTTCATTTATACAATGACATCTTTGACCTTGACCTTTGACCTTGTGACCCCCAAATCTAATGAGAGCATTGCCCTTTCCATATGCATACATGAGCCAAGTTTGTTGAACCATCAAATGGTTACTGAGTTATCACAAGAACGGACCATTTCTATGTACATAATGACCTCTATGACCTTTGACCTTTGACCTTGAGACCCCAAAATCTACTCAGATCATTGTCCCTCCCATATGCATACCTGTGCCAAGTTTGAGGTTGATCAGTCAAATGGTTGTTGAGTTATGGTGAAAACAAACCATTTCTATGTACATAATGACCTCTATGACCTTTGACCTTTGACCTTGTGACCCCAAAATCTAATCAGATCATTGTCCCTTCCATGTGCATACATGAGCCAAGTTTGAAGCCAATCTGTGAAATGGTTCTTAAGTTATTGCGAGAATGAGCCATTTTTATGTGTATTATTACCTCTATGACCTTGACCTTTGACCTTGAGACTCCAAAATCTAATCAGATCATTGTCCCTCCCATATGCATACACGAGCCAAGTTTGAAGTTGATCTGTCAAACGGTTCTTAAGTTATCGCGAGAACGAAAACGGGACGGACGGACGGACGGACGACCCGAAAACATAATGCCTCCGGCAACCACCTACGGTGGGCGGAGGCATAAAAAATGAATCTGAATCATGGATTTTACCTCATTTAGTGCTGTCATATGTTCAAAAATAGGCCTAAGATAGCACCAGAGAGCTTCTATAACCCTAAAAGTGGCCGTCGGCCCACAAGGAATTTCGTGCTTTGCGCTGGTACATGTGGGCTACACCCACATTGAGTCAGAGTCTTCCGTTTGCTAGGAGGTCTCCGCAGGAAAATCTCCCGCTTAAGAGGTGCTTGGGGTTGGAGTCTCTGTATTTAGTTTTCACAAAATAGAGACATCCAAACTGAATCGTCTTCATGAAGTGTTATCCATTCCCTACGACAAACTTACCAGAGCATTAGAATAGCGAGCTATTTTGAGTGTCACAGGTCCTGGCTGTAGATTACCAAGAATCTTCTGAGCTTCCTGCAGACTGACATTTTTTAGACTCTGACCGTTGACTGCCAGTATCTGAGCACCAATGCTATATCATAAAGAAAGCAATCAATCTTTTAATCACGAATCCTTGTAATAATGTGACAGAAACCCCTCTCACTTTTGTTTCTCATGTTCTCATGTGTCTCAAAATGGTTTAATCCTGAGATACCATGAGTTTAGAATACCAGGGGGGTGTTCCACAAAGACTAAGAATGACTGAAATTGCACTTAACTATGGTTCACCATTCATGCCACAGTTTTTTTTTTGACCACCATGGGTCTCTCAAAGGATTTGCTAATCATGCTCACAAATTGCAGAATTAACATTTATTTATAGTTTTTGATGACGAAAAACATTTGGACAAAGGTGAATTCTACAAATTTTTGACCATGATTTGCACATCCCTTGAGAGACCAATAGTGAAAAACAAACAGTGGCAGGAATGGCCTGCCATAGTTAAGTGCCATTTGAGTGAGTCTAATACTGCTTTCACATCAAGGTACGGTCGCTGCGACCGGTCACTGCGACCGTACCCAGCGACCGATCGGACGTGCTTTCACACCTCCGTCAAAATTTGGTCAGGCCCAGATCGATCGGTCGCTGTATAGCTGACCTAGCCGGAAGCGGAAGTAGAGATAGTGCGTAGGCATGTATGGGGGTCATTGCATTTCGATCGGTCGCTGAGTACGATGTACTTTCACATCTAGCTTGCATCGGTCGCGATCGGTCGCTGAAGTACCTCAGCGACCGTACTCAGCGACCGATGAAATGCTTTCACATTATGATTTCATCGGTCGCAGCGACCGTACCTTGGTGTGAAAGCAGTATTAGTGTTTGTGAAACACCCCCCTGAAGGTTAAAGAGTAAAAAGATACCACTAAACACTTGCTGATGACAGACAATACAATTTAGATCAGTGTCCTAAATGTTCTTTAATTCTACTCCTCAGTAAATCAAAAAGATCATAATGACTGACTTACTCAGCCAAAACTACCATGCATAACCTGGATTTCATCTACCCTGTATAACAGCTGCTCTAAAACAAAACAGGTGAATTCAATAGTTAATAACTTAAGCCTCGTAAAAGGAAAAAAACAACAATTCTCCGTTTAACCTATTGGATATGACTGATTTTGGTATAACACACATCTTCTACAGCCTCACATCCCAGTTATGTTGAGTTTTTAATGGATTATTAATCGGGTAAATTGCAACCCATTCATCCAAAGCACTCGAGACATGTTAACATTTAAATCCAATCTACATGAATATGGTATGATTTCATCAACATGGATCACTTGGACAAAGGCAATACATGTACATACATAGAAATCAAGTAATGGGCAAACTATTGACGAATACAGTATTTGTACTAAGAAATACAATGTATAAAAGAAAATGAATAATATCACACCATATTCCAAACAAATCTACAACTTTAAAATAATTTTGACAGACAGCCTTTTAGAAGAATTCGGCAGGTTAATTGATACTTGGCTGAAATACTACAAAAAATACAATTCTGGAAATTAAACCTGAAGTAATAAATCATCACATTATGATTTTTTTTAAAAGGAATAATTCATTGGTACTGATTACTTCTATTTTGGGAATAAGATTCAATTCAATAGGAAGGGTTGTAATCAAGATATGTTCTATTTTAGGATCACATTTGTTAACACATATTGTAATGAGATAATGTCATTAATTTCTTCCTAACCCCTGCATGTATTCAGTACGGCAAGCATATTTGCATTGGAAGTGGGGCCATTAGCAGTGTCATTTTGTACTAATTACATGAACATAATGTAAATGTAAGCTCATACATTTGTAACAGCTGCCTGAGGTTTTCTCATTGCCTCTTTATGAAGGGTTCAAACAAAATGTGTTTTTTCATAAGTATAGGGGATTTAAAAGCTGGAGAGCCCTTTTATTGAACCATTGTCATTGTTTATTTTGCCAGCTGAGAATATTCAAAACTCTGATTCAACTTCAAACATCACAATTACACACTTCATAATGTGAACATTATGTGATCCGTTGTGTGAAGTATAATTCATTTTGTCTCATTTATACACAATTTTATATCTCTGTGAGATATAAAATTATATATCATCTGTATGGAGCCAGAAGGGAGTTAAGTGTGTACAAAATGGTATAAGTTATAGCCTTTCCGGCTCCGAACAGATGATATCACATGGTCTAGTTGTGCCAATGAACTTTATATTCTTATTTGTAATTACTTTTACTTGTCTGTTTATTAATGCATATTTCTGGTATTTGACACTGTTAGGTTTTACAGAAATAGGAATACAATTCACGATATTCAAGTTTATATACTAGTATTTAGTCTTCATTTCTGCTTCTCGCCTTTATAACATTAACATGAAAGTACCAGTATGCATATGTGTACATGGCCACCTTATTTTGTACGAATTGCTGGAATACAAGTGAGAGCACTTCCATTTCATATGGTAACAAAAACCGTACACCTAGGCCATCAGGATACTCATGTACAATTTGTCCTCTGTCATGTGAACTTGTTTTGACCAATTATGTGGCAAGATTCATATGTATACTGACTGCTTTGAGGGGCAAAGAGGCACGGTTGTAACCCAAGGCAATCTTGAAATCGTACTGCGCCCAAGGTGAAGTCGTGAAGCATAGTACAGTCCCAAGATAACGGAAAAGCTACATGCATACAGTGACCTGAAAAGTGACCAGTCAATGTTTCTTTTATACCGGTATACCACATCCTAAGTCTGGATTCCCAGAAGTGGATATTTTGGCAAAATACATATGATTGTCAAAATGTATTCATTTGTTGTTTCTCAATACACGTGCACATCTACTGCATCACTACTTTGTATGTGGAGAATAGAACTATGCCCAATCAATATTTCTTGCTATACTACTCCACAATCTATCATGAATTTCTGCCTGCAGATTTGACCACTTAAAAGGCCTATCATGACATACCATATATAATGTGAACTATTACATATCCATAAATATATGTCCACACTTCATAAAAGCTGATCCCAGTATTGGAAATACTAAGGGGGATTCCTGGCCTTTGTTCACCTCGAAATTTGTGTCATAAATAACTAAGCTATGATGGCAAACCCAATTTCCACTTTCATTTTAATGTAACTTCAAAGAAATTTGAAATTCAATGCATTCATAAGTATTCCTTCCTTTTTAGTAAGACCTGGCCTCAATGTTCCAGACAGTGAATTTCATTATGAGACAGAATAGGCCTGATTTCATTGCAGCATGGATGTTTGGAGGGGCCCAAGTATTGATGGCAATCTATTAAACATAATCACTATTGACAGACGTGTTACACATATGACATGCCCGGCTCACATAATCATGGCCTTTATGATCATAATATTCTCTGGTGAGAGCATAAAGGGTGTTACTTTGCATCATTCCAAATGCAGGCAATAGGCCCATTTACACTCGTTTTCTCAGTGGTTTTTAATTCGATGGTTTTTGATCACACGACTTACACTCGTTATTAAAACCGTAAAATTAACAAAAAACTCCCTGTACCAAACACCACGATTTAAATATGCATGTGTAATACAGCTTGCTCCTACCAACCCCTAAATAGGCAAATACTTCCATTGTTTTTATCCTTCTATATCTATATTTCCATATGTTTGGGTTTTATTCGTTTGTTTGTTTTATCCTTTAATCATCTTTCTGTCTTTCCTTATGCTTATGTTTCTCTTTGTTATTATGATTCTATCATCTTCTCTCTTTATCCTTCCTTACGTTATTCCTAGTTTTCATTCTATCCTCCTCTGTCTTATAACTTTCCATGTGACAAAAACCGCATACTTTCTGGCGTTTGCATTTACACTTGCTAACTCTGTTTGAAACTCTGCGGGGTTAGAAAAAACCCCACTCCAGCTTGGAGTTTTCTGGCGAGATTTTTTTGGCACCCTAATGTAAGTCCCCGGTTTTTCAAAAACCGTGATTTTAGCAAGCAAGTGTAAAAGGGCCTCGTGCTCTCCTGGCTCTCAGCAGATGATAAGAGCTTCATATGAGAACCATAAGGGCATTGTTTATTTCACTGCTATTGATTTATGCCATTATGGTTCTCAGCAGAGGATTTCTCTGTGACAAATTGAGCAGGTCTCCTAGGGTTTTATCAGGATGTAAAACAAGAAAGTATATTTCTGCAGCAGAAAATATGATACTCTAAAGGGGGTACCCAATGCTGAAGCAATGTTCCTTCATTTAAAAGAGCATGATTTTATTAGTAGAAAATCATCTGCCTAAAGTTTAAAAAAAAGTTGTGTTGCCAAAAAAATGACGTAACTGTGGTTACCTTGCCACGCGATTCTAGCAAAATTCGTGCAAGGTATAATACATATTGTACAGTCTAGCGCGCACCACAACTGCAATGCGTGAAGCTGGGTAACCACATCTACGTCATACCTCATACACAAATTTTTAGGTCAGCCCTTGACTAATCACAAATAATTTGCCAAAATGCATTGATTTCGATTGAAAATCATCAAATTTTTAATGTTATTGTTCTTAGAATTCTATTCTTGATCATATATCAAAAATTTGTTAACCATTGTATAATCACTTTAAAGAAAAGGAAACTAAATACATGGACTGAAATGAGGGAAAAAGAAATTGATACAAGGATGCCTTTTGAAAAGAATAAGTACAAGACAAACAAAACTAAAGCAGCTGAAGTTATGATAAGGAAATTTGATCCTTTAACATAAACCACCTATTGTTCTTTTAAGTTTGCAAACCTTCACCAAAAAAAAAAAATTCAAGACTTAAATTTTGAATTTCTTACTGGTAATCAAAATAAAGATATCACCATTGTCAGACTGGGGTAGAAACATCTTCTATATGGGGGAAAACATTCTCTTTTCTGCTTTTATGGAAATAGAATAGAATATCAATAGGTATTCTGAGTCCAAACATACAGCTCATCTTAATGTTCCTACATGTAGGCAGAATTTGCTACCCATAGCATAACATGGATAGCAACTTTAAAAGGCTTGAGCTCCATAAAAGCTTCTAAACTCCCTTAGCTTTTGGTTCTGGATGTATCCACTATACTACTCCATCGTTAAAAGGAGGGAAAAATATAGTGAAACAAACTTAATTTTCTTGAACCCATTCATTGTTGAATTCTCTAATTCCCATAGGCTTACTACAGACACCACCAACATCATGTAAATGAAGTCAACAGCTTCAAAAACATACATTTTATTTACAAGTTTGTAATGCATAGATCTACTTACCATAACCTGCCATTCATATCTGCAGGTGAATTGGTGGCAAGGTGTTGGATGTATATTCTTCTCTCATTGTTACAGTCTGGAGTAGGAAGACTAACCACTCCCAGTCCAAGGCTTATACCAGGGGCTAAAATAGTGAGGAACGATACAAAACTTGCATTTTATCTACAAGACAGACTGGAAGTTGAGTCACAATATAAAACTAGCTCTTGAGTGAACAAAGGAAATATGCCCTTTTATGCTTTGTGTCATACTTCTGCAAGACCTTATAGCCTTGCATTTTCACTCATATTCTTGTGAAAGTTATGTAAGTATAAAAGAGATTTGAAAAAAAAATGAATAGGCCTATATGGCAGTGAAATACACCGATGTCTGATGGACACTGAGAGTGAATGTTTCCCCCCAAATTAAAACAACAACGAAATGAAACAAGCAAAAACCCATTGTAACTGTCCTGTACATATCAAAACAATAAAATGATTGTTAAATAAGTTTCTACTCTGATCTATCGATAACAATGACTGAAAGATTAACTATCATAAGCTCACAAACAATCATGAATGCATCACTAATATCAATAAAAATAGCTTCTCATAAAATGTTTTTCAGAATACAAATAAAACCACATACTTTTGTAGACTTTCAATCTAGCATAGAGCCTTGACTGAGGCATGATGTTGACACAAAATCTAGATCTACACAGAGGTAACAAAGGTCCGATGAGACATTAATCCAAATTAATCCGAACTAAGAATGGTAATCATCATGTTCATGTCAAGTTCCAAAAATAGCCCAAATAGGCTTTTAGAAAAACATCTTCCTTAAGAGATCCTTGCCTGAAGAAAGTCAATGCAGGAATATGGACATGCAGAGTTGACATACAACTGCAGGGTAGAGGTGTTGCCAATTTTATGCCACAAAAGAGACATAGGTCTCATAATTGTTTACCAATCTCTTTAACTTGCTAAGTGGCTGGTTTCCTTTTGATAGCAAAGTCCTGGTTAGCACATCCAAGAGACTGTCTCTAACTCTCTCATGAGAATAACCCAACATGACAGCACACAAATCTGATAAAGGAGTATACTATCACACTTCAAACAAAGGATGATCTGCCTACAAGGAACTTCTGATGACACCTAAATGTTTGGTTTGCCAACTTTAAATTCAATGTATGGTGCTGTATTATTCATGATCAGAGTGTAATGCTACTTCTCCAGAAGCAAACAGAGACAACTCCACGTGACCAAGTCCCATGCAACCATTATGTAATACACTTCATAAGAATATCCTCTACATCTACACATCTCCACATCTCAACAGCTATAAGAACACCTGGTTTATCAAGAGCATCATTTTCCATTTTAATTAAATGCTAAGGTGCTTTACAAAGAAGAATGGATGAACGTATCACAAATAAAGTGTCTCTCTTCAGAACATGCAATTGAACAAGTGTAATTTTATCATCCTATTCTAATAAATGAAATCAAAACAAAACTGGATATATATGAGATCAAAGCTAATCAACAAACTTAGGTATGAACAGATCTAGAGTGATAGGCTTAGTATTTGCAGGCTTAATTGCAGCAAGATTGAGGACAGATATTGTTTCAATATTTATCCTCCATCCATACAAAACTGCATAAAAATGTATACCTGTATTTAGACTGAACAGAGAGATTGATTGTTTATTCCTCCAAATTGACCACAATGATGAAGATGTGTCTAAATGAAATCCTGCAAAATGCATGTTGGAGGTACTCTTCTCATTAGTAAATCAAAGCTCTCTGGAACTAATTAAAATGATGTCACATGGAGCTCTGGCACAGACAAGATATGATCCATCTGGACATATAATGTATGACAAATCCTTATACAAATCTACAGATCTTGAGGATAACGTATGTCCTTTAAAAAGGACCTGCCAGCATAACAAGTGGCACAAATGTTCAGATTAATCAAGGCCCTACATTTCAAGTTCCCTTCCTGTTTTTCTGTGCTGATAAATAAGTCAATAATTATCAGGGTCTGCCAAAAATTAAATCTCCCCTAAGAAATCATGCATGAATTTTCCATGTGTAGGCAATTTAGCAATCTCCCTTTCACTGGTGTGTAAATCAATTGTAGTGTCACACTACCAAAACTTTGCAAAGAGCTAATGTTTGCTGTGATGATATATGCTGCAGGCTTCCTTATTTACAAGACATATGGTTAGTTTGCAATTTGGTTGGTATGAGAGTGCATCTACATGGCTAGATTCTCTAGTTTCAAAATGAAGTCAAAGCACTCGTGCCCTTTAATCTGTGTTATAAAGTCCCTAGATGAGGACTCAGCACCATTGGTCCACTGGTTGCTTACTTATAATGTATATAAGCATAAACATGCTTTCTGACCAAAAGAGCAATCAAGTAAACCTATCAATTAACAAAAAAGCAAAGTAATCTTAACTTTTACTTTAATAAAAAATGCTATTTTCTGATTTTAAAAAAGCATAAGTTTTAGCATGTACCTTTCCTAACACTTGTTGTTTATGGTATTCCAGTCTTACCTTTATTGAGGACCACAGTAACATTCAGCCTGCCCCTTTCACCAACCCTCTTAGGGGTGGAGCTATCAGAATCTCCATCAGATACCCTATGATGGTGCGCAACACTCTCCTCTGGTACCGCCTCATACGCACGCTCTCTGGTCTTTTTCCTAGAGAGAGAATGGGGTGATAAAAACAAATATGTTACGATAAAAACAAAATGGTTTTATAGTGTAATGGGCAACACGTTTTGTCGTCCTACCTGTTACCAAGAATATCATAAATTGTAGTACACCGTATATACATGCATCTGTTGTTCTAAAGCTAAAACCTGAGGGAAACAATTAGAGCACTATGACCATGCACAATTGACCATTATGCCTGCACCTTCAACACAGTTTTTGATTTATGCACATCTAAACAAAAGCTACAAATTAATTATCATTACTTCTGCCACTTCAAAATATATTTCACTCCTCTTTGACTAAAACCCCTGTCGTATAATCCAGGTTATGGAGGAAACACAATATTCATGAATAATTTCAAATACATTTCTGACCCTATTACCTTTGAACAAAATCTAATCAGATTGTCTTGCTATGGTAATGCATAATAGCACAGTTGAAGTTCATACCTCAAATGGTTCTTCAGATACTGCATTAACCAGGCTAAACCTTAAATTTCGGTATTGACCTCTGTGACCTCTTTCAATATTAATCATGTAAATTGTCGCATGATACTAGATAATTCACAGGATACAGAATGACAAAATACCTCAAATATATCATAATAAGAGTATATGCATTGTTTGGAAACTAGCATTCCAATTTGGACAGGCTATACATTATTGTAATCTTAATTCTACCCAATACTGTTTTTAAGCATTGCATTGAGAGAGACAATTCAGTTTTCCCCCATGGAGTGCATTACAAGTTAACAGTATTGTATACATGATCAATCAAATTGACAACAGCACATAACAGCAAAATTTATCTCTGATTTTGACTCAAATGATATCTTTATGTGATACATCTTGTATGTTATAAAAATGCAATGATACATAACACAACTATTAGAGACAAGTTGATGAACTCATACAAATAAAGAAAGAGCAAGACTTATGAAAAGTATTATGAAAGTGGCTGTTCAAAAGAACTATTAATCTGAATATGAAAAATAATACACTGGACTTGAATTAGAAGAGGATTTATTAAATGTAAGCCAGAAAACTGAACTAATAGCACTTTTCAAAGAAATGAACCTTCTTGCTCTCATGTAATAAAAGTTCTTGCCAATGTCAAATTATCAATGAAACAGAAAAAAAATAATAACAATGAGTAATCAAATTAGAAATGTGTGAAATAGGTGAACGACACTGAAAATTAACAAAACCTTTCAAAAGCAAAATACTTTGCAACTTGTTAATGAATATGACTTGAAAAATTCCATATGGAATCACACCAAGATTATTTCTGTAACAAAAGTGTACGAATTAGAAAGTGAATCAAATGAAAATGTGTGACAGAAAAAATAAAATGAGATTGGAGTGGAGATTGTAAAGAAGCAACTGTTCTGAAAGCGATTGTGGCACTGCTTGTGAGACATATAACTTATTGAATTTATTTGAAAAACCATGGGTGAATTTTTGAATATATGGAAATGAAATTTGCCAAATATACAATGACTACTTATTCTATGAAATACACTCAAGCTTCCCATATGCTCTATGATATAATTCACCAATGAAAAATCATTTTGTTAATTTTCAAACATTAATCAAATGAAATAAGTAAACATGAAAGGCTTCACAGTAATTTGAGTAACAATGTACCATGCATGGCTGTATGGTGTACTTTCTTATTCCTTTCAAAATAAGACACCTGTCCAAATTTTGAAAAATTACATAGTTAATGAATTTTCTTTTAAATTAATTGACATGAATGTTTCCTTCATAATATCATTGATATGGTATTCATGAATGGTGTTGATGCAATTAAACTCTTGATATGAATTAAATAAGAAAATTCAAATGATATGAAGATAATCAAATGAACTTTAGACAAAACTTACAATTCCAGTAGAAGACTAAAGAAGCAGAAAGAAAAGAAAAAATGTAAGAGACAATGACTAGGAGTTACAAACAAACTTCATTATATAACTATTTAGCAGTCCACTCACTATTCTACTTTTTAACTCTGTATTTTCTAATGCTCAACATAGAGTTCTAAAATCCTGACTTTGACATACTAATTTTTTTGCATGCAAATGGCATATATCTTTCCCATTGTTTGGTGTATGATGTAAGTCAGCTTGAGGAAGATGAATAAAAATGATTCATAGATTCGTTGATAACTTGCCTCCTGTTTCCATCATATCACTTCCAGCAACTAAGGCCCAGATTTGACCAACATGTGAAAGAATCTTATATCTGTTTCCACAAAAATACAGCCATCATTTCTCAATGTCACCATATTCAAAACATATCTTTCTTCATCCTCATCACTATTCTCCTTTTTAAAATAGGAAATACACGCAACCATACCTCGAGCTAACAAATACTCTGTAATTTATAATGATCTTGCATGTCTTCCTTGCATATCAAAAAGTACCCGAAAAAGAATAAAAAATTCATGGTTTCAGCAAGGAGTTTTAAGAGCTGGAGTCCCAACTGGCAACAAATTATTTCAAGCAACTGTCCTTTTCTAAGGTTGCACAATAGAATCTACAAGTGTGCTGTTGCCTTTGATGTCGGAGCTTCGATGCCGCCAACATTATGGGAAAGCTTGATTAGTGATTTTGTCACAAATAAAATATTGTTAAAATTTCACTTTTTATTTGAATTAACAGAAAGAAAATTGAACAGATGATAAAATATGAATACAAAGCCTAATTGTGTCCAGAAATCTGCATACGTTGGATGATAGCAGTTTTAATTTGTGAAAAATAGTAAAATTTGGCAATCTTAAAACCTGCAATTTGACACTTTTCCAATTACTTGCGGCAAACAAAAATGAAAAGGGAGTTTGTTAAAGTACAGTAATTTATGATGTTACATGTCAGATTAGTGCCCACACATGCCCAGTCGAGTAATTTTGATCCATATTTCAGGAAATTTTGCACCATTTCCTTTCGCTTGCCTCTAGTAAAGGTAAGCACTGTGTACTGCTCATATTATCAGACAAGTGGTAACGAAAAGTAATTATCATTACAAAAGCATATTTCCCTTTGAAAATGGCCCGTAAGTTTGAAGCCAGGCAGGAATCTTTTGTCTACACATCTGCAAGGAAGATCCAGTTAAGCACATGCCTGACATATTTTTGCCTGGTGGCAATGAAATGGATCAAAGGGAATGAGTTAGATGTGACTCTAGCTCTGGAAACTCCTTGGTTTCAGGCACCAACACAGACTCAACAGTGTGCAAGTTTCTAAAAACAGTGACAAAATGTTGGTTTTTCTCAAGACAGCCCATAATATTTTCAAAGTACTGTGGTAATCAGTTTATGAGCCTTTAACAAAATGTAACAACTGAATTATCATTCACAGAAAGTAAAGCCAAATTTAAACTCTTTGTCATTATAATTACTTAGGCTGATTATTTCCAATGAGATATCGCACCCAATTATTTCTTATGAATGCACTTTTTAATCACTGAAAATTTATTTAACATGTGTTGCTTAAAGGAAACCAAACCCTCAAGTCAAGTAGTTCTTGAATCAAAGCTAAGATGGAATAAAACAGATCAGTGAAAATTTGAATGAAATTTGACATGGAATAAGAAAATTATGGTTATAGATATGACATTTTTTGACACTATCATAGCTATTAATGACATCATTCTGTGGACAACTCTCACTAGTGTTTTGTGCATACATAATTAAACATTTTCATTTTGCTGAAAATTTGCACATTTTCTTAGGCCAAATTCAAGATATATAATGTAGGAATGTTTTCTCCACAACTATTTTCGGATAAGTACAATGAAAACATGTGTTCTTCAAGAAAATAAAGAATTTGTGAAATTCTGTGGAGTTGTCCACAAATTAAATCACCAATAGTGTCCAAAAAAAAAATTTCATACAGGCATAACTTTCTTATTACGTGTCCAATTTCATTCAAATTTTTGCTTGTATGTTTTATTCTGTTTTAACTTTGATTTAAAACCTTCTTGACTTGAAGGTTTGGGTCTCCTTTAACATGGAATGGCAATGCAAGCTTGGGATGAAGACTGAATTATTTTGTAGTCCTGAAACTGCCATGTCAGGTATGACTCTCAAAAGCCAAATATTAGATCCAAAGTTGACTTGAGGTAGATGTGTGAAGGTGTGTGACTCAATGTGAGTCACAAGTTCGCAACCTTCTATTAAGTTTTTAATCACATACATCTCTGTTAAGAAGGGTAATGAACTATGCCTGTCGTGATAAGAAGAGGAAGTAGTCCCTGTGTAATGTATCAGGTGTCAAGGGATTGCTCCTTTGTCAAAATCTTCAGTGGGACCATTCATACAATATGGTTTAAACAACAAGACTTCACTATAAACGGCATGATGTAATAATGACAGTTTCTTAGCATTTTTCCTCACCCATCCCGCATAAACATTATGTGGAAACATCATTCTCTTTGATGTGATGTTTCTAACATCCAATTTCATATCAACTGTTCGGAGGACAACAATCCAAGATCTTGTGAAAAACATCCTTGCATATGATGTGTAAACATTGATCACTGAAGTATTTTGACTTAATGATAGAAGTTGCTTATAGGCCATAAACTACTAAAATGGTTGTTTATAATATCAAGTCTATAGCAATATGGCTATCTACAGATATGAATGGACAAGACGAATGTCTTGAATAAAAAAACCATAGAGATGTAATTATTTCCAATATTTTGGGTATTGCCCTTTGTCAAGGAACCATGACATACAGAACTTTGAAATGTGCGTTGTGAGCAGTTCTTTCAATAACGACGAGTCCCGTAAACGTGAGGAAGAACGCATGACCTACCATCTTGGCTGCCTCCAACCCGGAGGGATCAATGTTTCTTTCCGCTCTTTTCCTGTCGCTTAATTTTCTTTTCTTTTTCTATTTTCTTTTCTATTCTTTTTCTTTTTCCTTTCCTTCTTCTTTCTTCTTCATTCTCTTCTTCTTCTCTTCTCTTTTTTCTCTATTTCTCTTTTGTTTGCCTTTTCTCTCTCTTCTCTCTCTCCTTTCTTTTCTTCAGCCTCCAAGTCGGTGTTTCGTTTTTCCTCCTGTCCTTTTCTTTTCTTTCTCCTTTGTTCTTTCTCTTCTCCTTTCCCTTCCTCTCTCTCCTTCCACTACCTCTGCGCTCTCTCTCTCTCTCTTTCGCCACTTTCTTTTCTTCTCATTTGTTTTTCTTTTTTCTTTTTTGTTTTTCTTCTTTTTCCTTTTCCCCTTTTTCTTTCCTTTCTCTTCCTTTAGCTTTTCTCCCATTTTTCTTTTTTTTCTTTTCTTCTAATGTTTTGTTACGTCACAGTTTTCCCCTTTTTCCTCTTTCTCACTTTTTCTTATCTTCTGATGTTTTGTTACGCCACATTTTGGGCGTATCCTAATGCCTATTGCCATGCGACCATTTTGGCACGTTTTTGTTTGCTTTTGTTGACGCTCAATAAATTTTGTCATTCCTTGACAAAGGGCTATGCCCAAAATATTGGAAATAATTACATTTCTATGGCTTTTTCTTCTACATTCATCTTGTCCATTTATATCTATCAAAACCGGCACAGAATAACTTTCTATATTTAAGATATGAATACATTGGGAGATGAAAATGAATTGCACATTTACACAGCTTCTCAAAAAGCCCCCCCTCTCCCCACAATTTCATATTATGATTATTTGGGCGATAACCCAGACAAACAAATTTGCTTTGTTACCCCCTCCACATACTAGATTATAAACTACTTTTTCTGTTTGTATATTTGTTTCTCTTGTATTTTTTTGTAAATTGTGACATTGTATTTTTGTAAATTTTGTATGTCTATTTTACTAGTACTGGAAAATAAATAAATGAAAAATGAATGAAAATGAAACATGAAAGTCACTTTTTCCAATGCTGGCTTGTTTGTCTACCAGTGTATAACTATGATTAAAAAATCACAACTTTTCACAGTGTAAATGAGCCTAAAGATAATTACACATCAAGGGCCCCTTGGATGATGGACATGATTAGGACTAGCTGGAACTAAACCAAGATGTTCCAGTGATTACCAACTTTAACAGAAATCAAGAGCAGCAAGTAAAGATTGTCTTCTTATACCATTCAAACTCAATAAAATCTGGAGTCAAGTCTGCCAAGAGAATATAAGATTTCTTAATTAGCAGAATTGATAGCAATATTTCATTGTATGCATTAAATGATTCTTGGGAAGACTTTCAAAAATACATACATGAATTAATAGATAATTGCAATGTATTCCCCAGACATCTGGATCATTTTACAATAATATCACATTTTTAAAAGGTGTGCCACACAATATTTCATGGAACGTTATTTCATTCATGATTCTTTCATTTATTGTTTCAGTTTACAAAAGATAATATTTCTCCTCCTCCTCCTCCTCCTCCTCCTTCATCTTCTTCTCCTTCTTCTCCTTCTCCTTCTCCTTCTCCTCCTTCTCCTTCTCCTCCTTCTCCTTCTCCTTCTCCTCCTTCTTCATTACAATTATTATTTGTCATTATATCAAACTTAATCTGTTATCTGCCTCCTACATAGATTTCAAAGGAAAGACAAGCTTTGTTGTTGTTGTTTGTTTGTTTGGATTGGGGTGTTTTTGGTTTTTTTTCAGTAGAATAATTTAGGCAGTTATGAATGCCAATGCAAATGAAAGGGAATGCCAGCTGCTCAAAAATATGATTTAAGCTCACTTATAGTAGAATATACTAGGCAAGATATAGAGGGGTAGTTGATAGATTAAACAGCTGCTGCAACCTAATTTGAATGTGTGATACTATTAAAGGATGAACTTCCCCTATCATATGGGAACAGGAAGTGTAGGGGAACCTAGAAGACACTTCTGACAAGACTTTCCAATTGTCATTCCTTGACCTATAACAGACAGAAACCTTCCAAGCCTAGGTTCAGCATATGGGTGGACTGTTCTCGTGATGACCTTACTTACTTACCCCTCCCAATCTGTTTATATTTCTTCCCTCTTCCTCCCTCTTGATCTTCCTCTCATAATCATTTAGAGGGCATAAAGCAAAATCTGCCTTTTGTTTTCTAAAAGAATCTCCTTCCACTGCCATTCTTCATGCAAAATATTTCAGCTAGAAAGAGAGACATGGCATGAGAGGCAGAGAGAGAGAATGAGAGAAAAGAGTAAGAAAGGGACATTATCAAAGATGTAATAACAAAATACATTTTGAAAAAAAAAATACATACTTGAAGTACACCCAAGACAAGTCTGGTAATAACACTCATCCTATTTCTTCATAGGAGGAAATTCGAAGTTAAGAACCAGGTTTGCAAGGAAACTGTTATCATGTTGAATTTCTTGTCTACTTTGACAAGTGGCATCACTGGACAAACTCAGTAATATATAGCTTTTTTTTTTAAAAAAAAAAAACCTTATGTAGGCCCCTTTCAAAGCCTCATCCTATTCCACCACATCCCATTTGCTAAACTAAATCTGAACTTTCACTTTCCTTCTTTTCTTGAATGTTTAAAGTAATCTTTCTGAGAAATATGAAAATAGAAATGATACAGCCCATATACATTGTTGATAAGGCAGAAAACCTGATTCCTTTGAGTATAGTTGATTACAAGCAAGATACCCATGTTTCTACTTTGAAATCGTTTAAGGGGGGGTGGTGTCTATAATAGGCAATACGAGGTTTGCTAAAAAAAAATATACCACTACATCAATTCAACATTAAAAAGGTGTACCGTGCAGTTTCAAAGTACTTTGCAATCTGCAGTAGATGAAGCTTTTGTTTAATCATGCTTTCTTTCACATACATGTTATACTTCATGGATTTCACATAAATTACTTCTTAATACTAACCTCAAGTCCAAAATACTATCACAATCCACTGAACTACCTACTTACAGTGGCACTTATCTTACTTTAGTATGCATATTCTCAGAAAAACTGCATAATTAGCTACTTTTCAGCTTTTCTGAATGTAACGCACATGATCCCAAGCTTGCCTATTGAATGCTACCTTGGAGTTCATAAAAGCTCTTTGATGAACTTATGCGCCTGTCAATTGTTTCTCCAGCCCCCAAGGTACCCGGGCACTACTGGGGTACTCGCCGTGTATCGTCGGGGGTAAAATAAAAAAGATAAAAAATAAAATATTTTATATCATTAAGGGTACTTTCTCCCGACATTAGAAGTATGGGGGCTGGGACTTTCGTCTGCGATTTAAGAAATTCCCCTGTGGTATGGGGGCCGGGACTTAGTCGGTGATTCGTCGCCGAAGATGCCCTGCCCAGCGGGGAAGTCAGAGGGGAAGTCGGCGGGGGTTTGTCAGCTTAGAGGGGCCGAAGTCCCCGGTAGTGCCCGGGTAGCTGGGGGCCGGAGAAACAATTTTGACAGGCGCATTACTATAGCACATTGTGATCTACTGAAACAAAAAGGTCATTTTAGGCTTCAATACAGAAATTTTTTTTTACAATTCTCAAGTATTCAAGACACATTATGAACATGTACACAGAGTCCCCCAAAACTACTACAAGTCTTTCTCATCGAACCAACATCCACAAACAAAAAATGAATTATTAACATTACAGGTCATGCATACTTCAGCACCTTAGCTCTGTCTGTAAGTAATGGAGGGCAAAGACTCGTCTCCGTTTCCATTCCGATTCCTTGTGTGCCCGTCCATTCCACCTCAGTCTCTTCATCAAACGATCCATCTCAACATCAATGGACTCCAGCTTTGATCACTATCCACTCAAGCACCATCTGAACAAAACCACTCCAAGATCAAATCCTATTTCTTTTTCTCAAAGAAATTCTTCAGATTGTGAATTTGAATGATCAGAAAATTTTAAGAATTTCAATCACTACAAATGCTGGGATGCTGGGCTTTTTGCAGGCATCATGTAAACAAAATCACTCAGGTTTTATTCCTGCAGAAACTATAAACAAACAAAATCGAGAAAGTTTTCTCTAAGTTTGGATGCTGTGAATCCACACAACATGTAGTACAGTATCACCTAGAAAGAATCACTTCAGATATGTTCCTCTTCTGCTCCCAAAGCAGGTCCTCTTGATCCGAACTGCATGTACCTAGAAAGTATTGATATTCAATACTACTAATTTGATGTTGATCAAGAGTGGTATAATCTGAATGGAAACACTCCGCTTTCTTCCATGTTAGAATTCATACAACCAATCCTCACAAGCCAATATGAAGAGCCTTTACATCAAATCATCTACAAGCAATGGATTAGGGCACAACTGGTCTCAAAAATGGATCAGCAGTAACATCAAGAAGCATAAGTTACTGCAGAAGTTAGCTCATTACGTGGTTATGCAACCCTCAGTAAGGTCCAATTAATCACTGTCAAACGAGCTTTGATGGACATCTTCTGCAACCTTCAATGGGCTGATATTTGGTAATTATTAAATCAGTGTTCCCGATTAGTAAAAGGGAAGTCTCCCAGTCAAAACTTGGCTTCAGTATAACAGTCCACATCTTGAAATATCTCTGAAAAATCTCTGAAACAAAATCTGTGACTGATGAAGAAAACTTTTATGACAATCTAGATCTCTCAGTTCCCTGAATCCACCTGCTAGGAGAAATAATAAACACTTTACCAATACAAGTGGATGTCACTAGTCAACTACTTTGATTTGAGCACCCACTCAACTAGGAAATCATCCCACTGTTTGGTAAAAATCTGTCCAAATTACTCTGAAGGCTGGTCTCATGGAAGCACTGATTCACCAAAATTTCTTCTTTTTATCTGCATGACAATTTGAACACATTGACCTTGACAAGGAAATAAATGAAGTCCTTGCATATCCTGGGAATAAATCAATACAGATTGGTTACATCATACCGGTCACCACTCTAATGATCTTTCTCTAGAGTTTATCAAAATAGAATTCTCTCTTCGGAGGGCATATTTCTATTTCACCTGCAGAGAAGTGAAGCTGACTGACATTTGAGTGATAACAATATAAAAATCTGAATAATTCTTCATCTTATTTACTGGTCCAGCTTGCACATATAAAAGGAAGAAGATCCCTTCTATCTGCCTATCTTCTTTCCACTCAATATAATGGAATCTTCTCAAGAATCCATCACAGATGCAGGTAAGATATCACAACTGCTCATGTAGACCACCTCTCCAACAATTTATTTCAATAAGAAGTTCTCTTCTAGCTAACCAACTCTAAACTCTGGTTCATTCTAAATCAGTGCAACCATATTGAACCAAGTCAATATCTAATGCGAGGGTTGCATGAAAGACCCTACACTCTCAGATGTGAAGTTAACATTCTAATGTCAAGGGTACTCCTCTCATACCCTCCATGAAAGAGAGAGGAGACGGAAGGAGAGAAGAAAAAAAATAACAGGTAACTCTGGGTTATCTTCCCTTCCGATCTGATCCATGCTCCGTTATCACTCTCCTGCCTTCAGAATCCACCCAAATCAAAAACACTCTTCCTCTCCTCCCAGCCCACGTATCCACCCTTCTCTTCTGCTTCACCTACAACCCTAGAGCAGCTTGCTGTCCTATTTACACAAGCCTTGCCATCTTGGCACCATGTCAATGCTAAATATGCCACTCAACACTTCCAGCTAGTCCCAACTGAAACAGAATATGACCAAACCCACCCATTTCAAGTTACAGTGCTAAACTCTCAACTTCTCTCTATCTGATAGTGCCTAAAAAAGAACTGTAGAGGAAAAGGATAAAATGTCTCAAAATCATATGCAGTAAGCCTTTGAAGTCTCACATTGATATTTCTTTCTTCTCAGTCATGTGAAGAGAGAAATATATTCATACTTTATATCATGAGATAGGCTGTTATGAATTCATTTTCTTGTTACTCATTCATTTTGGGGATATTCCTCTCTAGATGATTCTATCGCATCAATTTTATTTTGTATGTTTTTCGTATGAAAACCTGCACCCTGAACTTCCTGGCCTCCTACAGGGAATGTCTGACTTCACAAAGATGCTTAATGTACTGGTTGGTATTTGGTAGTCAAGGAAATGCCATGAAAGTGCATGGGCAAATTCCCTTCATTAGAACTTCTATGGGGGAAATTACTGTGTTGGAGGCAAAAGACAAGAGAAATATGCTCTTTTGCAGTGATCCATAAGTTGCTGGGAACTGTTGATGATCATCTCTACAGAAGGAGAAGACTATACATACCTTCTTGCCATCACGTGTATGATACACAATTCTATTTATTACACATGGAAAATATGATAGAAAAAGTGCGAGATAAAGAACTGCAATTTAAAGACCATATAAAGCCCAAGCTACTTTGACCCTTTTCAGGTCCAAGGGAATAACATTTTGCCCCCACATAGCTTTTATTACTATTATTATTATCATTATTGGACTTATCATTTTCATATAATTGCCATATATACACATGTAGGTAAAATAACTCAAACTGTACAAGTCACCACCTTTGAATTTCTTCAAGGTCAAACACTATGGACACTATTTACTATATTATTTTCTTTAATATATAGAGAATATGTTAAAATCATACATTTTCACTTATGTCTTTATTATTTGAAAGTCATTTTCATATTTGCCACAGATTGAGGTAGAGAAATTCAATCTCTTCACTTCAGCATGATTGACATTTTCAAAGGTCACCAAGTGGGGGTGCTATTCATAATAACATATACAGATAATTATGATAAAATTATGTTTGGGATAGTAACACATTTAATTTTTCATTACAATACCTGGAAATCTAGTGTATCTTGCTTGAAAATTTGACCTATAATTGATAATGGAAAAAATAGGAGAGTGAAAGTAACAAAAATTATACCAAAAAAATTGAAGGGAAATTTTAAAAAGTACATTTTTCTCATATCTATTGTTTTTAGTGCCATTTTGTAACATGGCATATAAAGAAAATCAGAAATATTTTCAAAACTAATTTACAATCATTTTTACTTCAAAAGCCCTTCAGAAAATTACAGGAAATAAAAACACATATCTGCCACAAATTTCATGTTAACCAAAATGACAACAGAAAAACACGCAAATTTGAATGACATTATTGTCAACTTATGGTAGCCACGGCAACTGGAAATGGTAAGGCATACCTGTACATCAAAATGTTTGCAATAAAATTTTCAGGAAAAGTCACCAAATTTGGAAGCTAGACGGACAAAGGAAAATGCGGTAGGGGGCACAATGTGCCCCCTCCCCCCAGACTTTATAGGGTTAATAAGATTATAATATCAAAATGAAATAAAACAGTGAAGAGATATCCTTTTTTTGTCATTTACACCCCACTCTAGGATATCTTATTGCTGAATGATTACTGAATACATATCCTGATCATATCACTCATCTGTTTAGATGAGAAACAAGACACCAAATACTAACCCTCAATCCAGACAAATAAAGTCAAATCGCTGAAAGCTTTCCTAAAGTGGTAAATGTCAGGCTTTTATTTCAAGCATTGAATTTCAATAGCACTGCTACCTCTCTCAACTTTTCCAACATCAATACTAGGGTGTTCTTTTACAACAGTGTACCCCTGGGTGAAACCGGCGCTACTCCTGAAAGTAATCAACCGTCATTCCGCACCTCAAGGAATAAAGATATATCACATAGATAGCTACGGCTGCAGAGTTTGATGTTTCCTCCTGCATTGACGTCACTTTGCCTCCCGAGAAAACATTTTCAGAAATGAACTTTAATCATAGAGGTGCAAGTGAGGCCATAAGAGCTACAAGAGAAGCACTGTATATACAGCCAATAGTTGAGACATAGTTAATAACATTATCATGAAAATAAACAATCCCACACCTGGTTTATGAGGACCAAAATACACTGTCAAATTTAGAATTGCAATGTGTCAGCAGTAAGGAAATCAAAAAGCTTAGGTCAATAGGCTATCTGATTGGATGAAATTTCAAGGGTTTTCCCAGCTTTCCCAACTCAATATTCTCTTGTCTATTATGAGTCATTTTTTAATTCTTCTTTAGCATTTGATTATAAACAGATTTTCATAACTGTTAAATGAGAGCCTCTCATACATACTAACTTTTTACCCTGAAACAGAATAGACCCGTTTACTAATGTATTTAAATCTATGTATGTTTCTCTCAAAAGCCCCTGGCTATTGACTATTCAGTTCACCTGTTACGCACAATGACACCTCGATAGAAGGAATTTTATTTGCATAAATTAACTGTAGCTATGTCAGGCAAGCCACTTGCAAGCCTCTCAGTTGTCAAGAGAAACTTTGCTCAACATATATGCATCTATTCACAGGTAACATGATTACACCTCTTCTTGGAAAACCAGGCTCTTTAATTTTAGTTCCCTTTGCTATGTCATCATGAAGGGTAATTCTTAATCTACTGTAGCCTCCACTCGAGACCTGATGAGAGAAAATATCACCAGATTTACCTAACTGGATTTATTTCTGACCTTGAGTAGTAATATTCAGTCTCAGTCATTTCTATCTTCAAAGTTACTTATGCCTGCTGATTTTTCCTCTCCTTCCAAACTTGTTCCCCAGCTCTTTCTTATACTTGCTATTTCTTTTATTCCTCTTCTATACAATTTTCTGTCATTTTATTTCTTTTGTTGTGATGCGTCAAGCAAAGTAGATGTCCACACATTGTTCCAAATTACCATTACAAATACCATTTCAAATCCTGAGGAAGAAATATTAAGATCCTCTTTACACTCACTTCATTATGTGGAGCTCTCTAGCATTAGCACTCTAACATAAGTGTAAACACACAACCGCTCCAAGATGCTCTCCTCAAGCCATCCTGTTCCCTTGCTAGAGCACTCTAGAACAGCTCTAACTTGCAGTGTAAACAAAAACATACTTCAACAAGAAGCGAGTGTGGTTGCAGGAATGTAATAAGTTATAGAAGAAAGACATAAAATGAAAAAATTCTGGAAAAAGGTAGAAATGGAAGATAACTTCAAAAGTGTACTTCAACCAGAAGTGAGTGAGTGGTCATGGAAAGCAAATGAGTTCTAGCAGAAGAAAAAATAAATAAACAAATAAATTTGGGAAATGGTAGAAATGGAAGATATCTGCTGAAAAAGGCATACTTCAACCAGAAGTGGGAGTGCGGTGGCAGGAAAAGGTAATGAGTTCCAGAAATATACGCAGCACTGGCAGCTGCTAGGCTACATTGTACTGTATGAGCTGAAATTTTTGCGGTGGTTTTATTTTCGCGAATTTCGCGAATCACTCACCTATCGCGAATTTAACAACACGCAAAAATATCCACACGTAAATTTGCTTTACCTCTTGGCATCATCGGCACATTGTCGCCATTACCATGCAAGTGCAACAGTCCTCTCTAGTGTGTAGCATATAATAACACACAGAGAAATTGTCACTCACACAAGTTAGCTCCATACATGGTCACCCCAAAAACCCCTGAAGAAGCCCAATTTTGCTACTAAAAATGCGGAATCGGTGCCATTTTTCCAAAGCGTTTGGGCTTAAGTGGGGTGGTAAGAAAGAGAGTCGCCGAAAACGCGCTATAAATTAAGAAATCAGGGGTTTTATGACGGCTTTTCTTGTCTATCGCAAGGTACGAGCGTGATGGTATTAGTAAAAAATAATTAAAAAAATAAATCCTCCGGATCTGCCGATATATGGCTCTTTCATGTACAGATAAGTTTACTGCAAGTCCTGCTCTAGCGCCCACGAAATTAACAACTCGCGAAAATATCTATGAGCCTGTGATTCGCGGAAATATCTGTACCGGTACGTGAAAATATTGGCGTATACAGTATACCGGGTATGTATGCACATACATGTATTAACTCAGCCCAGCAACAGCCTTGGGGCTTGTGCACTCAAGTGTGTGCAGTGCATACCCATCCCTGCTACAGGATTCTTTTGGCCTGAAAGGATTCGATATAAATCTCCTTGAAATAAATTTCCATCTCTTTTTAATTCTCTTTTTAAAAATTTATTATTTTACTACTCCCTCTTTTCTCTCTCTCTCTCTCACTCTTTCCATCTCTTTTACGCATAATCTTTAAAAGATTCACTCCCTGCACATACATTACATCAAATATTTTGAGATAACAATACAACATACAGTAATATACAGACATGTATTTATCTTCCATCAATGTAAAATGCCCATCTAGAAACCTTCAACTGCACTACGAAATTTATCCATGATTCACATTCCTGATACATATCTTAACCCTTGTTATGTATCTGGATTGACTAGATATCACAGGTTGTGAGCTCTTTGGCAATCATATGCCCTAGTTCCTGAGACAAGACAGATTTATGAGATGCTAACGATTTCTAGGTCTCACACACTTCAGACTGGGCATCTGATTTGAATGTGAAAGCCTCCTCCTCTCCCTAAACTTAGCAGTAGGTTTGGGGATTTCACTTGGACAGTGAGAGCTCCTAGATATCCTGAAATATAGCACAGAACATCTGATAAGAAGTTTACATAGCTTTCTCCCCTTCCCCTCCCAACCCCCATGGCATTGTACAGGCTATCCTATAGCTGTCTAATATTCCTTTTATCATAGGGAAAGAAAAGTATTGAGGCTACACTCATTCCATACTCAGTTCATACTATATCACCATCACTTCAATCCACACTCACTGTGGACTTCCCATGGCTTCCATAGGAAGGTTCAATCCAAACTTTATAATCTATACTATAAGTGGATTCTCCAAAATACATGAAGAGTGCCCATGCTCAATGTGGACAAAGACCATGAAGAGGGAGAAGATCGCACAGTTAGCAAATTTTGTACAGGGCTCGATGTAACGCCTTGAGTGAAGGGTGCCCAACAGGGTTGTGTAGATAAACTGATACGTGACTGTGTACAAACTATATGGGAAAATGACCCAGATGGATGATATGCTGCTACAAGAAGGAAAATAAGGGTCTCTGTGGAAAAAAAGGAAGGTGTCTTGATTTTAAGACACTTAAAAAAATTATCAGCATACCGGGGTATACTAAAACACACGTACTAACATCCATTTTTGTTTCCTTTCGAAGAATAAGGACTGTCACTCACAAGGTGATAATACAAAATATCCCTTCATTTAATACTTTAATAGAGAGCAGTATTACTATGTAAGCTTTTGATTGATTTTGTAAAAGTAATAAATGTTGAATCAAATTTAAATAAATTGAATCAAATTGATATGAACAGCAATTCAATGATGCAGTCTGCATAAGGTATTTGTGCAAGGAGCTGAAGCTACAATCATACAGCTCAGAATCCTGTCTGATAATATTAGATTCTTTTGTTTCTGGCTGAACATGTGAGGGAGCTAGACTGTGAAGCATAGATGACTACATCAATTTTAAAGTAGAGAATAATTAAGTGATGTAGTAAATATAATATTATTCAGGTGAAATCATTTAAGACATGTAACAAGGTAAGAAAGGTAAAACTTATTGTATCACTCAACTTTCTTTTGTCTGCACTTTTCTTCAGCAAGCCAGGGAGTCCATTTTTAAAACAAATTCTATTCTTTTCATCTTTAATTACTCTCTTTCTGTCTTTCTCTCTCTCTTTCTATCTCTTTCTGTCTTCTCTCTCTCTCATTCTCTTCACATCATTTTTTTCGTTACTCTTTCTTACCCTCTATTTCCATCAATCTCTTTTTCACAATCTCTAATTTCTAATTCAACAACACTATACAAACTGTAATTGATAAACACTTGTAAAATCGTAATGTTTCTCTTCAAAAAAAAAAAAAAAAAAAAAAATATATATATATATATATAGAGAGAGAGAGAGAGAGAGAGAGAGAGAGAGAGAGAGATACCCCCTTCTAACTTTGCTTCTATTCTTTTTTCCTTTCTCTGTTAATTATGCTTACCTTCTTGGTGGTACAATAGGGCTGGTGATAGGACTGATAGCAGGGGAAGGTCTGGGAGAGAATCGACTCCTCACTGTCAATGTTACCACACCTTTCTTTACTTGCTGCAAGGGTTCAAAAGATACAAGTAGATAGATTCTATGTCATTGTTTGCTTGTCTTATATACATACCTTCACAGTTATATACTTGCACACAGGAGTACATACATATGCTAGCTGGTAATGTATGCTCGAGAGGCAAAGCAACTTTTATTTGATTCAAATCACATGAAGTTCAGAACTTCGTTTTGAAAACTTACGATGACTAAAAGTAATATTCTTCTTGATTTAACCACTATGCTGGAGTTAGACACTTTGGGGGTACTTTTAAAGGGTTTAAGCAGTCTCTAGTACACTTCCATTGTTGCAGTTCGTGACTTGGCAAAGAGTATTATTTCAGCTGTCATAATTTTTGTTTGAGTCTGAGCCAAGAAAATGCCTGAATAAGATACCCTGTTTTTTATGCATTATATGCTTTATCTGCACTCTATTATTTAAAGCAACTTCTGCTTATGAATTATTGAAAATGTACTTTTTGATATTCTACTCTACATGTAAGGAAATTGACACCTAAATTTCTAGTGTGATTCCTTCAAGCCTCCTAGAATTGCCCCAAAATCTTTTTTTTTTCAACAGATGGTGGCGCTCTCCAAATAAGACAGTTCATGCAGTTTGCAGTGTTCAAGACAGTATATTCATTTGGGTAACAATCTGTTTCGAACATCATCTGTAAGTGGTCCAATCTGCATCTACATAAACCACATTAAGCAGAAAATTATACAAAAATCACTTTATGTCTGTCATCATTCACCTACACCCTCTGTAAGTTTACGCAAAAAAAGCAAATTTTAGTTTACTTCATACATGTACTTACTGGTAGTACTACAGAAACTGGTTCAAGTTTATGAAAAATTGACTAAAAAATTAGTTTGCTCTTGACTGGCTAATGAAATCAGCTATTTTTCATGGTTAATGCCACTAGGTATGGGTAAAAGTATTTATATCATACTTCAAATACCAAACTTTCCTTTTTCAATTGCAATATCTTTTAATTCTGAAATCATATACTGTAATTTCTATGTTATTTTTCTATCCATGGAAATCACTACTAGTCAAATATCCAAAATAACTGTCAACATCAAAGGGGGCAGTTGATAAAAAAAAATTGAAACAGATTATAAATATAAATCTGCTTTTTCTGACACAACCATTCAGGATTGGATTTCCTCAAAAGACAATTCAATTTTCCAAGGTAGATTCACCTTGTCTTTATGGGTGACTTAATGGATTCCATTGGGATTAAACCTCAGCATTAAGTCATGAAAAACAAAGTGGATCCTCCCAGAAAACAAGAGGCTTTCTAGGATAGCTCTACCTTGGATTCTCAAATAATGGGTGTGATTATGACAATAATAAGTACCTATATTAACTCAATCCCAAGTAGCAAGAGGCTCTATATAATTAATTTGTTTGTAAACTTTAATAGGGAAGTCCCATCAGCATCATTAATCTCCCTGAAGGACCTGAAATTATCAATACTTCAGCAATTGTCTGGGCTCCATTTCAAGCCTATGTACAGTATTGGTGGCAAAAAGAATACTGACGTGAAACAAGTTAAAATATAGTCTCAATGTTCGTCTTGTATCAAAAGATACATGTGCAAGATCATGTAATATTCCATTCACAAATTCTGTGAATTTTAGTGTAAATATCTCAAAGGAATGCAAGATGTTGATGGCTACACTCTGCCCATACCATACCCATACCTATACTCCATGACTGCTCCAAACATAATAATCACAGTGCTTCATTGTGCTTGTCGCATGGATGGAACCCTCATGATTTTTATTCATGTGCAGGCATTGTGTGAAGCACATTTATTTCTTGAAGGTTTACATCTCCGTCCCAAGATCTGGGCCCCATTTCATAAAACTTGGTATCAGTAACAACTGCCACATTTCTATGACAAATCTGTTCTCAACCAATCGGACGCAAGGATTTCAGTAGCTTATAACAGTTATTGCAACTTGTATTGATAACAAGTTTTATGAAAAGGGGCCCTGAACTATATTTTGCCTTTTATTTTTTTGATATTCAACTTTAGGAGGAAAGGACTTCACAGCATCTGAGTTTTGCTGACCAGTTTCTTGCTATTTTGCATCTAAATATCCAGAAACCTGATGAAGAGTTTTTGAGGGTTTGCCAAATCTGTACATGACCCTTAAACCTGAATCTTTTTTTTTTTTAATATTCACATGCAGAAGGATCATCCTATAGGGTGGCAAAAGAGATATAAAAATACATTTTACTAACTCGTATTTTCAACATGCACTTCACCATCACGTAAAACTTTTGATGTATAGGGCCCTAACAATGTAAGTTCTATTCCATGTTTTAACTCTTGGTGGTTTGCCCTTGTATTCAGCCTACAAGAATTCAGTAGTCACTAGGTGCGTTTTCATCAACTAGAGGTGGAGGAATAGCCCACTTTTTCTGATCCCATGAATTAGCCTGATCAGGGAATAAGCGAGCTAATTCTCAGATAAAGATGGAATTAGCCTACTATTTTGCTCAAAATGAAACCCATCCAAACCTTGGACTTCTTTGCGAAATAGCCCGCTAATTTGCAAAATAGCAGGGTATTTTTTACGCATCCTCATCAGCTCGAGCTTCAGGAGTTGGTTTATCCATTCCATCATGCACAGTTCACCAACATCGGGGTATAGCTCAAGCTAGATTGCAATATACGGAGCTTGTGCTAATGTGGACGCAATCGCACGCTTCAGCGGAGTTCAGGCAAATACACAAGATCCCAGAATAGTGGGGCCTTTCCTCCAGCTCTACAGCTGATGAAGACCCTCCTACAGGGTGAGCTTACCTTGAATTTATTGATAGCTTGTTTATGGGTCATTCCATTCAAACCTTCACCATTCACTGAAAGGATTTCATCACCTGAAAAACAGATGAGGGAAAATGAGAAAGAAGCAGAAGAAAAAAGGTTGATTCTCAAGCTTCATTAAATGCCTAACATTGCAATGAAACTTCTGAAATATACAAGCATGACCACAAAAACTGTGATTTTCCAAAATGCACATTCATTTATCATAAGACAAATACACAATCAAAATAATTGATGTGTTCTTTGTAAAACAGACTGCATGCTTCTCTGCACATTTCACCTGAAGACATATTTTTATTAATTGATAAAAATGCTCTCTGGAAGCAATACCTACATGTACGATCATCATACTTAAAAACTAAACAACAGTTTTAATATGATTTAAAAATCTCACAACCCCTTTCCAGAAATTCTTTCTTAAATGACATACATGTACATGCACTTCATTCTACTTCCACCGATTCCTACAAATAATACAAAGATTGTAGGTTAAATCCAGTGTCCACTGCCATTGTTTACTGTACAACAGACAGACAACAGCAGATTTCCTCTCATAGAATTAAATACAAAAAACAAGGCTATATACATCCGATGACCTCAAACTTCTTATCAAAAGCTTCCTTAGTCCCACCTGTTCACTACTGTTTGTATTACACATCACTCTAGGGTATACCCATACTATGCTGTGTCATTTTATCCTACCAACCCACACATCTTTCTTTTCTCTGATGTTATTGGTGTGGGTACAAAAAGAAAGCCTCATTTTTGCATAACTTCATTTTTCCTCTTTTCCATCTATTTTTGTCCATTTTTTGCAGGAAACATCAAGTTGTAGTATATTCTTAAATCAAGAAGATTGAGAGGGAAGGTGATAATGTTATCTGTCATAATTAATTCTGCATGGGATAGGGGATACTGAAGTGATGTGGTAGGAGTATTTTCAGATCTGGTTCAACTCATAATAATATACATAGCTCATACAGATTTCTTTATACATATACTGTAGAGATAGTGGGTATATAATCCAGGGATGACATTTGGAATTGATCACATGGCCTGAAAATCACCTAGAATGAAAATTTTGTACACAAATCGCCCAAACTACGGCTTGGAAATAAATTGTCAGGGCCTGAATTCAGGGTTTCACCTGAAAACTGGCATCCCTGATTTTCTCTCCCGCACCCCCTCTCACTCTCCTCCTCCCTCTCGCCGTCTCTCTCTCTCTCTCTCCTCCTCCTCCTCTCTCTCTCTCCCTGAACCCACTGAGTATGACTTGATTTCAGTATAACATTTTCCATCAACATTACCCATCTTAGGCTTAGTGTTCAACAGGTTAATCACATAAGGTACACAAAGTAAATTATTATACATCTATATATATGCTACAATTAGTGATGAGGAGATAAAATTATCGAATAGCACTGAGATGACCATCTGTACCAAGGGCGAAAAAGTAACAAAAAGAGGAAGTAAAACTACACTGTTCTAGATTACAGCTGGGCTATTTTCAAAGTAGTACAATTGACTGATTATCACCTGCACTCAATAGGAAATTTAGATTAGGAACAAAATCTGCCTAAATGAGATCCTGCTTTGTCTAACAGCCACAGTTCCTACGTATCATCTGCACACAAATTCCATAGGAAGTGGATGACAAGATAATGCAATCTTGGGCAACACTAATACTCCTGGCTTAACGTCACTCGTAACAGCTTATGATACCCCGACCAACCTCAGCTTGGTGTGGATATTACAGGGGCAGAAAGCAGGAAACTCATCAATTTGGTTAAGTTTTTTACTAAGGCAAAGAGGGGATGCGTCCTTTTTAAGGCAGTACGAAAAAGGCTCTATCTAATCTGGTCTCATCCGAAGGGGGACTATATTTAGTCCCACCATGGTCGAGGCCATGGTGCTGAACGGCTAAAATGAAGCTTCTCCCATCAACACTGAAGTTGACATTACATTGCAAAATTCATTTGGTCCCCTAAGATGAGGATCTAACTTGAGTTAATAATTTATGGACCAGGAAAACTAGGATTTCCATCTCTAATGGAAAAGTTACCTTCAACGTGTCATATGAAAGAGAGATACACAAGTTTTAAAAATCAAACTACATGGAGGCCTATGTATATATCTTCTTATATCCCTATCAATCCAATCCAATCTGGGGATTTGTAGAGCACCAATATCCAGTTATCTAATCAATTCATATGCATTTTTCTTAATGAAACATTTTCATATCAATATGACAGTTTCTTCCTGATGCTGTGTTTAAGCACAACTAAAAGTTATTTAATCCTGTTTAAATGTATCATAGTATCTACGCCTCAGGAGGCAGATGGCAGTCTTGATGTCAAAACTTCTGACATATTTCATGTTGAAAAACAAAATAATGCTTTCATCTTTCCTACTCCGATGGCTGGATAATTCAACTATACAGTTCATATCTTTGTCCATTCATATCAACCATTCTAGTTCTTCTAAGGACTCCTTCAAATTTATCCCTCCTTTATGAATGAAACCAATCATACATAATAAACAGTGTAATCACTTATCATGTAGTGCTTCAAAACATACATTTCTAAATGAGTGATAAATGGATAAAAAAGGAGTAATTCAAGTAGATGGTATTTTGAGCACCCTATTTCCTTCCCATATCATGTAAATGGATGAGAGCAAAAAAAACAAACAGCCCCCTACTACTTTCCAAGCCTCACATACCCCATCTATTTTTGGTGATATTCCATCAGCCCTTTGTTGGGATTTAGGTCACATATGCTCCTACTTGGCCTACTTAATAAACTAGTTTCTTGGTGAGAAAGTTCCCTGCATTTATCTGCTGGCTTACAACTCATGCCTGGTTTTCATTTAATGATTACAAAAGACAGCCCACAAGTGATGCTGACAACTCACAGCAAGTGGCCATGATTAGGCAGTCTCACGAAAGTAACAAATCGAGAACAAATAATGATAAAAACTCCCTGCAGAAAAAGCATCATGGATACCTTGGTGTTTGACGAATTTACCATCAAAACCATGAAAGTACAATGCAAGTACCATGAAATTACCATGATTTGATGGTAATTTCATCAAATTACCATGGTACCAATGGTATTTTTTTTTACAAGGGCTATCTTTATCCCACCATGTAATAAAATTTACAATTTTTGTACAAACTTCATATCCTTCTGGTTCTAAGCCACAAAAAGAAAGATCTGTATTCTATTATAATTCAAGCCAGATGCAAGGTTAAAGTTTAGTCCAATACTAAGTTTAACAAAGAAAGTGACATTATTGATCAAAGTCTTCCCTACAACATAGCTTGAGTCTTGTGTCTGGTTAAACCAAATTTGCAAAATCCAGGCCACTGGGTGTTTCCTTTGAAGTCTTCTCCCTTACTATCCTCTTTCATCTATGTATTAATTTCATTCTACCTTCTCGTAATCTTCCATCAGCTGCAGCTGCTCCAGATGTAAAGATGGTCTTGATAAAGATACCCATCCGCCCCTTCGGTGAATCCTCTCCTCCAACGATGCTAAACCCCAATCCCTTTCCATAGCCACCCTTGATGAGTGAGATCTGCTGCACGACAGAAGGAATTGGTGAACCGCGACCTGGTATTGGCTCACAGGTTGCCGTCTTCTGTTGGATTAATTGCTGTAAAAAAAATGAAAATAAAAAATATTACAATCATCATTATATAATAATACAAAAATATTTTCACTCTTGAAGCCTTTTTTTTTTCATAATTAGAGCAAAGATTTTTGTACAAGAAAAAGGACAGCATATACATGTAGACTACAGTAAATTCCATCCACATCACAATGATTTCTCTCTTCTCTCCATTCAATAGATAATCAACATAAATATGGGTTGACAGCTGGAAATCACTGGAATTAGAGTAAGACATCTAAAGTTTCATACTCAAGGATGATCCTCAAAAACTCCAAGCCAAAAGATAAGTGTACTTGGAAGTAGGGGATTGGATTAGTAGAAAATATTTAGGACAAAGAGAATCCCTGCTCTTTACATCCGGAATACAGCAGGTGTGACGATGGCTTAGAGAGAGGATGTATTTCCATGGAAACAACATCCACAGAAGAATGAAGTGAGCAAGATATCTTTTGTTTCCCATTTCATTCTTTCTTTCTTGCCCTTGCCTTCGTGATTATCTAAAGCTTTGGCTTGCCATCCATACAAAGGTATTTTGCTCAAAGAGCTTGTATAAATAACATCTGCATTACATTGTTACTTTTCCTATGCATATGCAGGAAAAGTTTCTTGAAAAGATCCTAGGAAGACTGACAATGTTTTGCATTATATTCCTCACAGTTTCATACCTTATTCTTCAATAAAGTCACTCTAAAATAAAAATCAAAAAAGACATAGTATCTTCCCTAGCTTCATAAAGTAACACAAATGTACTGTGCTGCCCTCACTAGCTGATTTTCTGACGTTGATATCCAGTAAAAACTAAGTATGGTGTTGGTTTGGACAGCAACTGTCCAGAATACGATTCAAGCTTCCTAATAAAATGTTGCTGGTGCTAATTCCAAGGATCATCCCTACATTACATGAAACCATAAAAATTGCAATGAAAAAAACAGAAGACAAAAACATTGATTTAAGGTTGGGAGTTGGTGGAATTTTGCAATAGAGATTCAGATTCATTTATTGTCATGCAAAGCATGAAATTTGATTTACGGTCTGATAATCAATAATCAAATACATTCAAAAAATAAATCCAAAGAATACATGTATTTTCATATCCAATCAAGATACTGATTGTCAACTCAAAAACTGACTTTTCCCATTCAAGCCATTGATAACAATAACCTACATTCCCTTTTCATTTTGAATGGGAAAAAATAACAACAAAAGCAGATTACAAGCCATTAACCTAAGACAGTATGCAAACCAGTTACTTTTTAGATGCAAAAATTCCTGTTGTGTATTATACCCAACAGTTATACAATGTGGACAAGACTGGACATTACAACAGAGGGTCCAAGCCTCCAAGGGGCATACGGAAATGAAACGATGGAAATATGTAATGACCACAGGCCTCCATCTGATCATTACTCACTGGTCATCACTACAATATTGATCGGATCAGATTATCTCGATGAGGGAATTCCCACTGCTTTGGTTATTCTAAGCACTGATGAAATATGGTATTAGGCCTCTGAAGAACAGGCCATAGTCATATAAGAACTTCCTTCAAAATATTCATCTAGCATTGAACTAGCATACACATTTAGTCTTTGGCATCAGACCTTGAGTTAAATCTAAGTTTAAATCACTATTAAGTACTATATACTAGTACATACTTATTACCAAAACTTTAAGCTGAAAGCAAACTACATGCCGATTTTGTCTCTCATATACTTTACTTCTTTCTACAATGCATCATGTCACCCATAAATGTCACCCTTCAAGCAGTTCTTTCTTTCTGCCCAATACATGTACATGTGTAACTGTTATCTACAGCCAAGTAAACCTGTATCTTTTGAAAATGAAAGGAGTGTTACATCTTCAAAAGAATTTGACAAGGATAATAAGTTTCTGTTTATTCTTGCCAAATACGTTTTGCAAGAATTGAAATTCATGTTTATATATTTATCATTGCATGCAAAATGTGCAGAAACTAAATACTAATAACATTAAATTAAATACCAAATCTGATACTGGAATTTTTTGCTAAATCTTGTGGGGTAGGATACATAGACTACCATCTGAATGGTCAGTGATTGATATGGCTGATATGGCTTTGAATGAGGGAAGAGGACCAGAAGGAAATGGCTCAATATTTATAATAGATGGAATCCTATGTCTGGACATGAGTCATATTACAGGCATCAATCTTTGCACATCTTGTAGCCATTCTTTCTCATCCTAAGGGAGACCATCTACATCCCTCATACAGCCCTATAAACAAAAACTTACAAAAAGGCTAATTTCCTCAAGAATATAAAATTTATGAATGCTTCCTTTCTTAGTGACTTGAGCAGCGAGTTCATCTGCTTAAATCCCGATTCTTTTATAACATCACATTTTGCCTCTGGTTTAAAATAGCATATGTGCCTTGTGAAAATATAACATATAAAATGTGTTACAAAGAACATGCATCTTTTGATGTAAATTCTGATGAGAAAAATCCTTTTTATTTAATATAATTTGTGAACAAACAAAAAAATATACTTTATGAAGATAGAAATACTAAGAGTTTTAGAGAAAGGTTCCTAATTCATCTTTGCTTCTATTCCAAATAAAGTTGTGAGTTTTTAGGTCTGTGGGTTTCTATTTTCCTTTTTAATCACACATTTTCATTTAATAAAACAGTACAATTAAAATGATGAAAAAGATCAGCACTACCCTCTAAAAGTGCATTCAAGAGAACCAATCTAAATCAGTCTTTCCTGAAATCAGCACTCACTACAAGCAAATTACCTTCAAAAGGGCATAAGTCAGCAGTGGAAACCAAGATATACTATTTTTCTTGTTGCTACAGGAGCAAGCATGCCATGAAATGTCAAAGGAGATACCTGGTTTAAATGACCTAAAAATCTCTGTAAAGTAATTTCAGGGCTTCAATGGTTTCAGCAGTGACAAATGAGTCCATTAAAGTTCATAAATGTTTATTCATGATGATACAGATGATAAAATTACCAACAAAGCTAGCTGATGTACAATTTCACATTCAGTGAAGTAAAGTATAGTTCATGACAAATATGTCTAGCTTATATTATTAATTACTTAATTCTGTGTTTCTTTATAAATATCTCTCCTGTCAATGTTACCCCCCCCCATTTCTCTCTTCCCTCTCAGACAATATACATCCAAACACAATATAAAATCCAGTTAATTCTTCTTCCATAACCGCAATATAGGACCGGAAGTGGTACTGATAATTTAAAATCTTGGTTTGTATATTTTGATTTTAAAAAATCACATTATCAGTATTATTATTATCATTATTATTATCATTACAATTATCATTATTATTATTATTATTATTATTACCATTATTATCATTATTATCATTATTATTATTATTATTATTATTATTATTATTACCATTATTCTTATTATTATTATTATTATTATCGTTATTCTTATTATTATTATTATTATTATTATTATTATTATTATTATTATTATTATTATTATTATTATTATTATTATTATTATTATTATTATTATTATTATTGTTATTATTATTATTATTATTATTATTATTATTATTATTATTATTATTCGGCAATTCAACAGAAATACAAAGGAAATCAAGAAGAAATACAGAGAAAAATGAGTAGTTGATGCTGACCGTACATACCCGGGCTGCCTGGGAAAAGAAATTTAAGTAAAATTAATTACTGTAGCCTGCAGGCTTATCACTAATAGAAAAGAGAAAAAGAGTAAAAAGTCTTAGATAAATTAACCAAACATGATAAATATCACTGCGATTCAATTTTTCATGACACTGATATAGGTTAAAATTTACAGCTCAAGTACAGTTTTGGTAGCTGGCACAAATCATGTTATATACACCACCACATTTTTCTCCTTGTATAAGATACATGGGCTAAGTCATTTTTTCCATGATTTCCGTTGTAAATACAGTGTAAATAGCCGAGTGCTAGATCATGCCTATACACTGCCATATACTGCCATTACCATGGGCATCTATCGGTTTTATAATTTGGGAGGGACCACAAATTTGCTGACAAGCAAAAAAAGAAAGATCCTTAGATTAAGGTTGGGGAGGGGGACAGACCTTGAAAATTGCTGACAATTTTTCTTTTTCAGGTGTATACGTTTCTATTAAAACAAAAAACAAAATTGGGGGGGTGGACATACCCTTTTGGTTTTTCATGTGTCTTCTTTCCAATTTTTTTGGGGGGGCAGGGGGGTGGCGACGTACCCAGTTGTGTCCCCCATCCACAAAAATTGATTATAAACTGATTATGTAATCTTAACAAAGGATTGTCAATCACTTCACTTCCTCATCCAAAAGTGACAGCAGCAAGAAATCACAAGAGACATACGGTGTAAATAGAAATAGATTAATAATTGTCATGACAAAGCTATATGAGCGGAAACATTTCTAACCAGAGAGCCCACTGGCCATGCCATCCTATCATTAATGACTGGACAATGTCAGAGTATTTTCCTTATTTCATTTCAGTCTTCCCTTGCTCTAATAAAATACCTATGGAGGCAGTATTGCAACCAAGGACAATTTCATGAGGTATTTTTAAAAATATGATTAAAAATAAGAACATAAGTTTCTATCTGTTTTTCATCATATCAGATAGTTTCAAAGTTGCAATGTAATACATATTATCATCTTTTTTTCTTTTCCTTTTTTTTTTTTAGGGGGATGTTTAGGCTCAAGAAAGATGATTGATAATCTAGAGGCTGACAAAAAGCCAGACAAAAGTGTAAGAAGAGGGGTGATGATGATAGAGTGATGAGAAGATAATGAAGGAATAAAAGGTTAAGAAAGATTACTATGATGGCAAGGAGCATGTACATATAAGAATGGGAAAACTGTTTTTAAATTTCATACATATTATCACTTAACCCTCATATCATATCATATCGCATTTGCGAACTGGCGAATCTGTAAGCGGTGTGCAGAAACACAAACCAGAGGAAAACACAATTACAGATTTAGGTGTTCGTAAATAGAATTTACTTTCTTTGTATAATTTCATGTATTGATATATAAAAGAAAGCTTATGACTTTCATTTTAAAATGGTGTATGTAACCATGTACATTGATACGTAATAAGGAACCACTGGCCATTCAAATACAATTCGACGGTTTCTACAAAAACGTTTTCTCCAAAGCACGTATCTGCGCACAGGCACGGATTCGTCAGTTTGTAAAAAGGAAAATATATATATATATATAGATATATGGTGCAATTGCACCTATACATATATATATGGTGAAATTGCACTATATATACATGTATAAAAGGAAAGCAATTCAACGTATTTCATCAGGCATGAATCAAAATGTTAAAGCAGAGGAACAAAAGGCATGAGAGAAACAATGGGCAAAAATGAAAAATACAGAGCAAGAGAAATTAAAACAAACGACAGCAAGAAAACTGAAAATCAGATAGAAAAGATGAAACAAAGCAGCAATATGTAGAAATCATGTCTGTTATAAGAAGAAAACAGGAAAACTGACAAGGTATCAACCGGGGCTATAGAATGCCAGCTGAAAAATGAAAGAGTGACATACCCTTGGTGAAGTAGGATTGCTTTGTGGAGATGAAAACCTTTTCCAGACAGACTCATCATATGTTGGTGTACCTTCCTCATGCCTACAAATACAAGAAAACAATATGTACACAGGTTAAGAACAACAATGCAAAGTGATGCTGTTCATTGAGATGGTTCAAATTTCATGAAATAGTTTTATTGTCTATGGTTTGCTTATGTCATAGTAGGCACTTTCACACCCACCCGATCAAGAAAAATACCTGTAAACTACAAGAATTTTTCAGACTCCAAAATACCCGATAATTATTTCACACTTTCACACCTCCCTGAACCAGACCTTTACAAGAAAGTTTGAGTAGTTATAAGCATGTGCATTAAGGTTCATAGAAGTTCTCATAATATGCTTTCACATTGCAAATATCCCTGCCACCTTGGAGAAAACACCAGGGCCGGTATTCTGAAAATCATGTTATCTTTGCAATCAGAAATAGCGTATGCATTGGCTCACATCGCGCACTTTTGTCTTGTGTGCTGGTCATTTGCGCAGTTTATACCAACCATAAGTACGCGTTTTAAATTTGTTATGACAATTAACACAGTGAAGATAAGACAAAAGATAACACGATTTTCAGAATACCGGCCCAGAAGTTGAGAAAGTACCTACTAAACTACAGGTATTTTTCTTTGGGGATATTACGAGAACTTTCGATTCACACTTGCAAAATACCTGGTATTTTCTGATCAGGGGAGAATACCAGATATTTTTCATGATCGGGTAGGTGTGAAAGCACCTAGTAACATGATTCATTCACTTGACTTTCAGTCATAAAGGTCAGAGTATGAATAGCAGCCAAGTTTATGTCCTCTGGCAAGACAACACTCTGCATTGACCATTCTCCACCCAGGTATACGAGGATACCTGGTATGCTAGAGTGAGACATATATCGCCACTCAAATATAGCTGCATGATAATTGTACAACATTAGAAATGTCATGACATTAAAATACATGACAAATGTAAGACAACACAGCACTGTCATCCTCCTAGTACATTTTTATCAAAATCTCCTGTGTGGCTGTAATTTATCATGTTACTAGTTTATTTTTCTTTGTTATATTTTGTTTGTATTTTCTAATGTTTCACATGATTTTAGAGAGATTTTTGTTTTTATGTTTACCCTAGACCCTTGTTTGCTCATCTACGGTCTTGTTTAATTATTCTTTTGACTTATTTCATATTACATTCCACATACTAAGAATGTTGCTGTAGGATTGGTCAAAAGTGCGTGACCTTGCAGTGATGGCAGTTTTGTGTTTCGCTGATCACTTCAGTCAACAGAGTCACAATGCATTATCAATATTTTGGGGTACGCGAAATAAAAGTGTGTGACCCCTGTGATGATTTTGCCATCAAATTTTGCCATCAATTTTTGCCATCACATTATCTTTGCTTCTTTGTGACGTCACAATAGCATACTACTTGTTGAGCAGCTGAGGCCAAGAAAGTCGCACGCATACTGTGAACTGTCAAAAAATACGTGCTAAAACAGGAGTGCTCAAATGCATTTAACTTTCCCATACATTTTAAACATTCATGTTTTTAAAAAAAAAACAAATTCTTTCTCATAGAAAAGAACATATTATTTTCTTTATTTACAGTTAAATGGTTTCAGATGTGGGATATAAAGCAAATAATCACCTCCTGGTTTCAGACAATGAGACAAACTATCACTTCCTCAGCGATCTATATGTACACGCTATCTTTCCTCAGCTTCGCTTCAGAAAAATAGCTACATCCAGATCGCCTCAGAAGTGATAGTTTGACCATCACATTCACCAACGGTGATTATTTGCTTATTATATCCTCCTATTATCCTGTTATCATTTACTGTTATCTTGTTAATGACATTTGTATTTCAAATGAATTTTAATGTTTATTTTGGTGGACCACTATGGAAACCAGCTCTGTTGTTTATATGGTGTTCCACCCATGAGTGGAAAGCAAATGAATGAATGAATGAATGAATGAATCCATGGTCCACTAATTTTCACAAGACAAATGGAAATAGAAATCAGATAATTTCAACACAAAGATATCAATACATTTGAAATATCATAATGTGATATTTCATCTGTCTAAATTACATAGATAACATTGTTCTTTTTTTTTAATACACAGTCTCATAATTATGATAACATGACAAAAACAAGATGAATGCAATTGCCTATTCTATATGACTCCGCTTATATTCAGATAGCTTCATGGCTCAAAAATGTTAAATTATTAGCATGGTGACAACCAGAACAAAAAAACCTATAATTACATGATCATCAGCCTCTTTAACCTTGACTTTTGACCTAACAACCCACAAGTCTGATCACTTCATCTCCATATAATAGTCATGGACACAAATAGTTAAAACATAAATATGAAGATGTAATTCACCAAAATTTTGCAATTGATTTCGGTGAGCCTTTGACCTTTGACCTACACACCCCCAAATTTAATCAAATCATCTTCCCATGGTGATGCATACTAGCACAAAGTTTGAAGTTTATACTTCAAATGGTTCTTAAGATATCAAGTTACTAAAGGCGAACACCTGCAATTTCAGAATTGATCTCTTTGACCTTTAACCTTTGACCCATGAATCCCAAAATCTAATCAGATCTTCTTCCTATGGTGATACATACTAGCACAAAACTTGAAGTTCATACCGTACCTCAAATAGTTCTTGAGATATTGCGTGAACAATAAAGTGCAAAGAACAGATGAACAACCCAATAACATAATTTGCCTCTCGCACCACCTTCTGTGGGCGGAGCCATAATGAATAATATATTGCATGATGATTTGCTTTAAGATTATTGCCTGGAAAGGTCTGGAATGGATCACAGATTTTTTTAGTGTTTATCACTTGTAATGACTTAATTTGCCAAATGAGGGTGTGTATGCATGAAGCAACATAAATGTCAAATAAATATAAATGAATGTCACTGAAAAATGTTGTCAATTAAAAGAGCAACTGGAGGCGTGGTGACACAAATTAGTCATTCATGTTCAATATCATTACACATGACTATAAATGTTATCTCAGAGAATGCTTGTGTCGTCTTACTAATCTGTCACTAATCCATTTAAAATGATTGGTAGAAATTTGACAAGCACATCTATAAAATTATGATGTGATGGAGGGGGCAGTCAAAAATATTTGTTGTATACACTGACACACAACCATAAAAACAAGTGGAAAGGGTATTTTTTAATGAAATTAGAGTGTCAAATAGGCCAAAATTAGTGAAAAGGTTATCTTTCCTTGAGTTTAATAAATCAAGAGACAGAGACCTTATTTAAGGGGGGTATCTCACTAGCCTGGAGACAAGGTTGCAACCAAGTGGCAACTTGAGTCTCTAAAGGTTGTGGAGACACCTCCGTGATGTCTCCTGGAGACTAGCCGCGTCTCTATTGAGATGCAGGAAATTCAAACATGTTCAATTTGTTTTGAGACTTTTTCCAGTCTCCAGCAAATCTCAGAGATGTCTCCATCAGTGGCGGCAACATTGCAGAGACTAATTCTGTCCACAACTGGGAGATGACTCTGTGACGTCTCTACGACATCTCTGAGACCTGCTGGAGACCAAGAAGACTGAAGGGATGTTGCGGAAACCATACAGAAACCATACAGAAACATCGTCATAACTGCTAGAGACATTGCGGCAATGTCCAAATTAATTCCGGGTGAATTGATTGTCAACTCATATGGAAACAAGGTAGAGACATGACAGATATCACCCTGGTGTTGCCTTGGTGAGAGCACATGCCATTTTTCGGTCTCAAGTTGCCCGAGCTGCAGTCGCAGCAACGTTTCCACCAATGAGATAGGGCCTTTAGGGGATATGTTTCAGGAAGTTAAACTCGTTTAGGAGTAAATTTTCGTAAGAAGGCTAAACAAAAAACTAAATAAGGGTGTCATTTTGATCAACAGATAGAACTTATAAAGGGTGGTTTTGGAAAAACTGCATTCACATGTGTGTAAAGCTTTTAATATTCATGGAGTAATTTCAATTTCCATACCAGTACTTGCACTCTTTCTTTCCAGAAGTAATATTTAAAGCTGATAATTGAATAGGACTATATATCAGAAATATCAATTAATCAATGAAACAAACAAAAAGAAATCAACCATTAATTGGTTTCCTTTAAGCAGAAGAAGTGTCAAACTTTGACATGAAGTACACTTTGAATAACCCTGCCTGGGCGTACTCACATCACATGGATAGTCACGGCATCTAGTTAGTAAAAACACATAACCAGAGCTCCTAGATTCATAACATTTGGTTTGTGGGATTGAAGGCAATTACTGAATGTTATGATTAATCTTCCATATCCTCTTGAATAAGTACACATGTCAGAGAGAGAGAGGTAGACAGTCATGTTCTAGGATACAAGCAGTTTGTTACATATCTGGAGAGATGACATATAATTAGGTGTGTGGGATTGAGCTGTCATGGAATGTCTTGGCTGATGTTATAATTATCACTTAAGAAGGAAACCAGAAAGTAGGGGTACTGGAGAAATCGTGGTTGATGGTATTTGATGAGATGTCTCTGATTTTTAAGCAAAATTGTTGGTACATGTCTACCAATAAGAATACAAAATCATATATACCAGTAATACAAAGAAATTCATGTTGTACTCTTGTGCATGATACAGTTTTAAAGAATGATAGAAGTAAATTTAACAACTATATTATCAGCAGCTTGCATGAAACAAGCTGAAATTATATGAATTTTATCAAATCTTTTATACATTCCGAGTCCAAGACATTAAAATTACAAAACTGGATCTATCTTCATTCTGTCCAACAACTGGAATACCAAATATATTCTCCAGATACCACAAGCCAACTCAGGTTTGGATAAGAAATAATTACTAATTGGACTTTTAATGCCCCAAAATGTACTTAAACTTTTTTGAAACTAACATTTGTCTTAAAGATATATTGACTGGTGCATTTTTCTGTAACAAACTTTGTACAAAGTTTAGCATATATGGATATGAAATGGGGTATAATGGTAGTCATAATTTCAGTGACTGTATAACAGATGGCATCACATGTGTGCCACATTCATGCAGACCATATGTATGCATCATTGGTTAGCTGCTAATGTATCATCTCCATGTTGAATATCATTAATCACAGGTGCCTGATTTCTATCTGGCCACAGCTAGAAATCATCACTTAACTACAGTCTTACACTGAAGAAGGTGGTAGTAGTAGTAGTAGTAGTAGTAGTAGTAGTAGTAATAGTAGTAGTAGTATTAATATCAAATGATAATAATGATAACAATGATAATAATAATGATAATGGTAATATCAATAATAATAATTAATAATACTAATAATAATGATAATGATAATAACAATAATATTGATAAAAAAAATGTAACTTATATAGTGCCAAATCCACTTTGTGGAGGGTCAAGGCACATATAGAAATATTTCAGAATTGAACAGAAATGTTCTTACATGAAAGGAGTCAGAGGTTAAACACTTTTTTGATGTCTTCAGGAAAGCCATCTCATAGCTTAGGACATGAGTGGGCAAATGATCTTTTCCCTTAAGTTTTTGCAACTTTAGGAATCACAAGAGAACTGGAAGTGGATCCACGTAAAGATCTCACAGGGGCCTGGGTGTAGTTTTGAATTAAAGAGATAAGGTATTGGGGAGCAGAACCGTGAACACAGTTAAAAGTGAGTAACGAAATTGTGAAAATAATGCAATCTTTTGCAGGAGCCAGTGCAGTGACTGCAAAACTGGAGAGAAATGGGTATGCTTGGTGGACAGAGTAACAATGCGAGCTGCAGCATTTTGAAGCTTCTGAAGCTTGGATGACAAATTCTGTTTTTTACAAGCAAATAATCAACACTGGTGAAGGTGATGGGACAAACTATCACAATCTGGATCTAGCTATCTTTCCAAAGCGAAGCTAAGGAAAGATAGCATATGCATTCAGATCGCCGAGGAAGTGATAGTTTGTATTACTGCCTGAAACCAAAAGGTGATTACTTGCCTTATATTCCACATATGAAACCATTTAACTGTATAGGGGAAGAAAAAGATTATTTACTTCTCTACAGGGTACAGTTTTGGTAAATGTGGCTGGCTACATATACATATGCAACATTAACATAAAGTATATTTTGTAATTGCTGTGCCACCAGCCAAGTGACTGATAGGCAGTCCAAATTCATAGGGTGCAACGCACTTTCATTAACTTTCATACTCAAAAATACTCATAGCGCATTGTGCCTCTATATGAGTAGAGACCAGCGAAACACAAAAGTACCATCATCATCAAGTGCAACAAAACTTTTATTTTGGGGTGATTGCTGGGCAAGATTACACTTTAATGAGTAGAGATCCAATCCTAAAGTAAGATTCTTAGTACATGGTATATAATAATGATAATGTCCAAAGTCCTAAGGAAGCGCATAGAGAAATTAAGCAATTAATCACCATTGGTGAAGGTGATGGTCAAACTATCACCTCCGAGGCGATCTGAAGCGAAGCTGAGGAAAGATAGCGTGTGCATCTAGATCGCTGAGGAAGTGATAGTTTGTCTCATTGCCTGAAACCAGAAGGTGATTATTTGCTTTATATTCCACATCTGAAACCATTTAACTGTAAATAAAGAACATAATTTCTTTTTTTATGAGAAAGAATTAGGGTTTTTTTTTTTTTAAAGTTTGATTAAAAAAAGAAGTTAACTGCATTCGCGCACTCCTGTTTGAACGCGTATTTTGTGACGATGCATGAAAAGTATAGGGAATTACAATGAGTTATGGGAAGCTGGGTAATCAATAAATAATCTTTGGGTGAGATATTTCCCGCAAAAGGCATATTCTTATTTTGATGGTTATTATTCGACTTTGAATATCATAATCAAGAATGATTAAATAATTGTTTGGATGTAAATGAGTTCATACCATGGACCAGTATGTCATTTTACACTGCTCATCCCACTTGTCTTGTTTTTAACATGTACTTAAATATAGACACATGCATCGTCAAGTCTAAAGAATGATACTGATTGACCTTCAAACAAAGCTTTGATCCTATTTTTGCACTCATCTAGTCAATTACTCAGGTATACAAGGTTTCTGAAATTCAAACAGTAATGACTTGCACAATTATGTTTTTTCTGAAAAACAGTAAACATTCTTTCTCAGGCTTCAAATGAATCAATATAATCAAAGTCATTGTGAGTTGCAATTGTGTTGAAGCTCCCAGATTTACACACTCTGACAATCATTGTATTCAAATAACCATGGACTAGAGAGAGTATCTGTAGTATTAAACAATTACATTAGGTTTTCTAAACCCTCTTCCTTTAAGACCGTAATACCTTAATCACTCTTTAGCACCCTGGGATATACAAACAATGAATCAATCAGCAGATCACAAATACAGGAAGCCTTGTGTCACATAAGCTCCCAAGTCCAATTTTTACTTCCTGTGTTTTCTCACTTACAAGATAGTGTCTCTCCTTCTTCATTCTCCATCCTTAACAACATGTTTGTACTCATGCTCTCATCCCTCCCCCCCCCCCCACCCACATCTCTTCTCTAATCTTTGTTCATACTCATACTCACTCTTTCACTCATTTCTTTCTTTTTTTTCTTTCACACTGTCTTTCTTGCTCTCTCTCTCTCTCTCTCTCTCTCTGCAATGTCTGCATATTGTTTATACAGTTGTTTTTTTTTCATTCCTTAGAGCCAAAAGAGCATTGACTAAATCATATGCCACCCCTCTGGCTTTCTGCAGACAAGACATACTGCTACAATAATGTTTTATATTAGTGGAAAATGGTAAGAACTTTCTTGCAAATGATCTGTTATATTCAATATATGTTCTTTACAGCATTACAACTGTGGGGAAAGAAAAACAAATTAAAAAGCATGATAAAATAGCTATGCATGACTGTTCCAGAAATTGTTGTAAAAACATAGGGACATAATATGAGGAAGATTGTTCCAATAACGTTTACTGTGCATTTCCTCACTTCATAGTTATTCTATCCCTATATAGAGGAGAGACTTTATTTAGCAGGGAACTGAACTGGCCAATTGCCTAGTTGATAAGTCTTGTATTGAATGATATCTAAAATAAATCCATCTCTGGCACATATCCCGGCTGTCCTGTGAGTAAGCTTTTTTCATAAACATACACGTACACTTCAACAATTCATGTTTTCTTTGTCCAAGCATGGGTTATGATGATTCATTCATGAGTTAAAAAGGGGGAAATACCATGATACCTCAGGCTACTCCTTCTCATTATTATTATCATCATCATCATCATCGTCATCATCATCGTCATCATCATTATTATCTGAGAACATTTTATGGTTCATAAGGTCTTTCAGTGTTTTATCTCATGCCTTGACTTGATGTGAATATCTCCGAAACCAGAATATTACATTTCAAACTAAACATGACCATATTAGCAAAATTAATGGCTCCATGCTCTCTGTGGGCATGTCTAATTGCTCATCTACCAACTCAATACAATGCTGTTTTCTTTCTAAAAATCCCTAAATAGGTACATACAAGAGTATCTATAGGAACAAAGTATTTAATCAGATTCACCTCTGGTAAATTTTCAAAGAAAGTCAATACTGTATACACATCTCATGTTTATCCTTGAATAGTTTTTTTGTCATTTGCAGTAAGCATGAAGTTCATATAAAAGGAAGGAATGTGATTTTATCAGACATGACTTTTAATGAAAGGGTTGTACAGTATGGGTCAATAAATCAAATCAAAAGATAAAACAAAGGTTCTACATACATGTGACCTCTCCACGATCTATCACTGGAAATACTATGTTCACATCTTCATGTGAAGTATTTGCATAAGGGCAACTTTTTATCAAACAGTCTTGACGAAATAGTAGTAAAAAGGACATTGGGGGAAAGAAAGAAACTCATAATTTGCATTTATAAAATCATACTGATGTAAGACTTATTTTGTGTCCCTTCATTTTGAATGCTATCCTGTCCAATCAGATTCATAATACTTCTAAATTCATCTCATCATTGACTAGAATAAAGGACTGGCTAACCAACTTAACATGCTACGGTACTACAATTATTTTCTCCTACCTTCTATTCTTTAGATTTTGTATGCTTGTTATTTTCCCTTCTTCCAGTGTCATGCATATATTTAATGGAGGCATTCTATCATATCAAAGCAATATTGGTATCACAACTTTCATATTTCTTATATTCTGCTTCTTTCTTCCTTTCTTTATGATTAGCTTCCTTCTCTGATCTTTATTTAATTTGATACATCTCTATACACTGGCAAAGTTAAGGCTGCCTTCCCCCCCCCCCCCCCCCCCCCCTCCTGGGCCCCACTTATTTCCCAGGGTTAAGCTTAGCCAACTTTCTGTTCACACTCAGTTTTACCAAAGTGGGCTAGTCCCAAAGATAGTATGGCATCTGGTCCTACAAAAAAGCAGGATTGACATGGCAATTCAGTGTTAGCATCACACCTGCAGTACATGTTAAGGGTAGCAATGTGAACAGGAATCCAAATAGTACAGGGCTGGGGGAAGCAGCTAAGCCCTAAATTCAGCATCAAATCAAATACAAGATGGTCATGAATATACATTGTAGCAAAACTATTGCTCCAGCAACAACTGCTCCTCTAAACACAACAATTCCTCATCGACTATTGCTCTATGACACCTATGTTCCGACGACAAAAGCTCTGATGACAAAAGTCTTAGACTCAAATTTCTCTAAAGATGTTATTATGCGAAAAAGATTCCATCACTGGAACAAGTGTCATCAAAGCAGATTCTGTTGTCAGAGCATTCGTCGTCGAAGCTCATGTTGTGTACCATTTTTCCCAGATTAATTGTAGCGTTTTGAGGAGCAATCAGCCTGGGTAGAGCAAATAGTACAGGACTAGAATACTGTGTGTAAAAAGCAAATTTAGTCTCCGGGGCTATGATAGTACAGATTAAGGATACTACAGGGTTAAGAAGTCTAAGTGTAAAAAGGGTATTGGAGTCACAGGGACCAGTCTGATCATAGCTGTGCACCATCTTTTGAATTTGACTTAAACTAGATCTTAAGCAATGTTAGTCATGTGGTCCCACCTGTTTATTCTTGTAGTAGTCTTGTATGGTGATTCATGACCACAGGATTACTATGCCTAGACTTGAATGTGATGTACCACCTCTTCCTGCAAGTCTTGATCCATTGTATTTCCTGTAAAACCAAGGATATCTCACTTCCCACATCCCTGGTATAACACAATTCTTTTCTCATGCATGAAGTTGTAATCAGTATAAGATCAAATTTCTCCCTACTTCTTCACCATTATGGCATATACATACTGAAAACTGTTGGTCATATACAAAACCAAACTTCAGTGCAGATGCTACAACACAAGAAAAAGAGCTCTATAAGAGGCATTTTTTCACATAACACGTTATGATTTTTGAACCATAGAATCAGTTACATTCCAGTGACCAGATTTGAAAAGTACATTTTGGGGGCGTTACTTTCATGTACATATCATCATTGTCATACGTATAGCACTTTAGAAGAGATATTTGCTGTGTTGTTCCTTTTATCTACTGCGAGCCGCCAAAATTGTTCAGAGTTTTCTGGTTTTTGCCGTCTTTCAAGTCTAAATCAAGTTTTAATCTCAGGGACTACTAATCACATCGACTTGTGGAGTGTAGTTTCTGAAAGCTGAAATCTTGCAGATTTCTCTGATATAAGGCTTGTTGTCACTGTAGTTCCGACACACTTTTTTGATTAAGAGTTACTATCCAATCAAAATGTTTGATACATATAGTACACACAGAGTACAGGAATCAGTCACGCCACATACACTGAAAGGTCAGCACTCACAGGTGTACACTTCAGATTTTCTCTGTGAATCAAGGCAAAAGTTTTCATTATGGTTCCTAAAATTTATTTCCTTGCAGTAATACAGGAAATATCAAAATGACTCAAATAACTATACTAATTTAGGGGAAGGCTCTTCTCTTCAATAACATGGTAGATCTCAAAAACTGAACATATAGGTCATTCTGTTGATTTTACTTTTGTAAATTATACTTATCATGAAAGGTTTTCGAACATCTCTCTCTCTCTCTCTCTCTCTCTCTTGTCTTTCACAAAATGATTGGTTTATCTTTCAAGACCTCTCCTCCCTCTTTCATGAACTATGTGCCTGAAGCTTCACGCCGCCCTGCCTTGGGGAGTGATGCCTTCCATTAGGCCCCTAGCGAGCTCACTCAAGATTTGGGAGAGGGGTAAATTTAGCCTCTATCAGGAAGGAGTATATTTATTCTACAGGTTAAGAGTGACAGGGCACTGCCTTATTACACAAACAAGGACAGGGTTCCTCCAAGTTATGGTCCTGGATTTCACGCAACCTGAAAGTTCTATTAAATGGGTCATTATTCTTATCATCTCTCTTCTTTTTTTTTTTTTTTGGTGATGACTGTACTTTTACTGTCCACTATACAAAGACATTGAGCAAGGATGTAATAAGTATCTCAATAGAACCATGATCCAATCCAGAACGTAACCATTTGTGTAAGGGATGAGTTTTAAAAAATGTTTCCCACAAAAAGTAGTGAAAAGAGTCTGATCTATTCTGTAGCCATGGCAACAGATTCTGCTGTGTGCTTATCATCCTTACTGTGACTTTGCTATTATCTAGAATCTACCAAAACTGTTTGGCAGATATCATTTATGCCACATTTTTAACATTCTGTATATATTTCCCTTGATGGTGTGAGAGTCTCTATCATTACCAGAAAATCAATACTTTATTATGAAATTTATAGAAGTCAAGCCTGCTTCATACTATGGGATATATGCCAAAGTGTTCTTTTATCTATAAATACTCTCAGAATGATAGATCTTTTTTAAAACCAAATCTTGATCATTAAAGTGGCAATGAAAATAAGATCAATATTGAGATCAGATAGTATGCCTAATTCAATACTGTATTTAAAGATTTCATCTTCACTTCACTGCCAAGTCCAAATAAAAATCAAAACAAGAGGAAATATTGAAATGATCGTGCAGGATATATCTGTCTCATCCTCCTACTAACATGGGAGGGCAGGATACAGTCTCTATCATTTCAAAGGATGTAACCAAAACATAAGTTCAAAACCAGAGCAAAGGTAGTTTAACCCACTCACTATCAAAAGGAGAAATTCTAATGTGTACCTAAGACATATGTTTATCAAGAGGCAGATCCACGATTCTGGAAGGGCTAAATTTGAGGAGATACAATTTTGAAAAATTCTGATAAGTAAAATAGGAAGTTCATCATATGTTTTCAATCTTAATTCAATAAATAGAATATCTGACAAGGAAAAGATGGATAAAAAGGTTATACAATATATTAAAGTTAGCTTAAGTGGGCATTTATAGGATTGTGTGCATATATGATAATTATGCCCCCCCCCCCCCCCGGGTTTCAAATAGAGGGAGACACAGGGCAGTTGTGCACCCCCACCCTCCATTCACCATTTGCAAGATGAAATCACACAATTTCTAATATTTTGCACATGCAATGGCTTTTAATCTAAACATAATAAAACAAATCTTTCATTGTGATTTTGAAAATTGTATTTTGTGACTGATGCACTTTAAAAAAAAAGATAACTGATAATTGATAACTATCCAACTAAATTTCAGCTTGTTGATTAAAACACTTGAAATACTACTTCACTAGAAGCCAGCAGTTTTTGAAACGTACCATGATAATCTTTCAAGCTTTAAAGAGACACCAGCTTAAGAATGTCATAACTTGTACACTTGCATATATGCCCTTCTGGTTTTCCGCTGATGATACAAGGAGTTTCCCCGCAACTAATACCATGTTTACACAGTGACTCGGCTCGGGGGTTCAACACGCTACCCGTGCTCAACACGGCAATTTTATGTTGTGTAAACGTGGTCAGTGTGATCTGCGAGCCGTGTCAAACATCGCTTTTTTGATCCGCCAGAATCATAGGTTTCAACCCACGAGCTGAGTCAGACTCGTCTATTTTTTCAGGTGTAAACAGAAAGCCCTGTCGAACCCTCGTGACCTATAGGTCAAACACGGAATAGCCGCATCGCGTGAGATAGCTCTCTTGTCCTTGTTATGCCCCTGCCTTCACTTGATTTCCCTAGGTAAAAAATACTCTTTTAAGGGATCGTGAAATTCTACTCTTGCTCATAAAATTGTTTGTATGGTATATCACCATTTGGTATGATCCTTGCATTACTTATTCTTCTATATATCTAATACAGTGCTGTCACCACGGCAATTTTATAACTAACGTAACCCAGCCTCACTCTCGTTGTTCAGTGTTTAACGTATTTTGTTGTGAATGTTGTGGAAAATGTAGTCAGAGGCAAATTTCCCGCATTTGTGACGTTAATTCTACTTCCGTTCGTGATCCGCGGGCCGTGTCGAACTCGCCTGTTTCGTTTCGGTATAAACACGATCACAGTTGCCCTCTTCGCAGCGTTCGACCCTGCTTGAGGATTCAACACTCGAGCCGAGTTACTGTGTAAACACGGTATAAGTGATCAAAAAGTAGTGATAAATCTAAAACCAGATCAAAGCCTTGCCTAGCTGTGCATGTTACATATTAGTCCCTGGGAAATGTAGAGTTGTTTTAGGAAGCTTGATTTCATACTGATCATGTTTGACAAGATAATTGGAGTTCACTTTTTCATACTTCTCCACCTTCATCCCAGAAACCTAGTCTCATCTCTCATGGGAGGAAACATTTAACATCCTAGCCAAGGAAGAGCTAACATATAATATAAATCCAACATCCTACACCTACATGTACTCATTAGATTAGCAGGTCCTCGGATAATATTCTCAAACAAATAGTTTGTATCTCTCTCTCTCCCTCCCTCTCTCTCTCTCTCTCTCTCTCTCTCTCTCTCTCTCTCTCTCTCTCTCTCTCTCTCTCTAGCCCCCCCCCCACTTACTCATTTCTAAAAAACATACTTTTCAAAATATTCATTTTTCCTTTAAATACTCTAAAGAGAATTGCTATCCTATCTCTTGTTCACACTCTATATATCCCCCTCTCTCTCTTTCTCTCTCTTTCTCTCCCCTCCATCTATCTACCTATCTAACCATCTATTTATCTATCTAACTATCTTACTATCTATCTATCTATCTATCTATCTATCTATCTATCTATCTATCTACCTACCAATCTAACTATCTATCTATCTATCTACCAATCTACCAATCTATCTATATATCTATATATCTATCTATCTATCTATGTCCTGGGTACATCTTCCTGCCAATTTCCATCTCTCATTCTCAGAAAGAATGTATAACACCTCCATCTATCTATCCATCTCTCCATCTATCTATCTATTTATCTATCTACCTATCTAACTATCTATCTCTCTATCTATCTATCTATCTACCAATCTAACTGTCTATCTATCTATCTATCTATCTATCTATCTATGTCCTTGGTACATCTCCCTGTCAATTTCCATCTCTCATTCTCATAAAGAATGCAGCACCTGAGATATGCAATTTCAACCACATCACAGAGACAATATCATTTGTTTTCATTTCATTGGGTAGAAAATTCTTTTCCCAGTAAAATGACATGAAAATCATCAAGTTCAGGTGAGGCCTTTTGATTCTACCACTATTTTCATGAGGCAATATCATTTTCACAATTTGCTCACTTTTGCAATCTTAGTCATGCTTGAAGTTAATAATATAGAGCATTTTCACATGGGCAGAGAAACTTAATTGCAGTGCTGAACTGCATGACCGAGAAAGGCTTTGTAGATTCTACGGTTTTGCATTTCAGAGTGAAAAGAGGAGGTGCGGCTTTTTTTCTGGGTACCCATCAATCACTCGTGCACTATGCTCGACAGTGCGTGCATTATATTTGAGGCAGGTGTTTTTTCTGCGAAAGTGGTTGAAAGGTCACCATAAGCTCCGCCCCAAAACACGATATGGGGGTCAATCCGTACACACGACTGTTTCGTTCCGTCATTCAGGAGAATCGTCATTGGAAAACACCTCTGGACCATCATTTGAATTGAAGCCTTTCTTGGTGGTGTGTATGGACAATAATTCTAATAGCCTAATTGCAATTCAGCATTGCCATCAAGTTTCTCCACTTGTATGAAAACAGTCTTTGTCTCACAAAAAATGCCTAACCTCAAATTGATGACCTTGGTGTCAATATACTTGGAAGAGAATTTTTCTACCAAATAAGACAAACAAAAATAATATTGTGTCAATGATGTCACTAAAATTATAGACCTCAGGATTGCATTCTTTGTTGGCCACCCTGTAGAGAACTTATATAAATGACTGCATGCATTATTTCCAGCACAAACATAATTTATATTTGCAACAAAATCATTAGGCAGAAATATGTATGATGACAATAATTTGGGAAATGATTATAGTGTTTTCAATTCATTTATGGCTTATTATCTTTCTGCACTTAATGAGGCTTTTACAAATGTGAAATCACAATAAATCCGTATCATAATCCACATGCATAAGCAGATTAATAGTGCATGAAATATACTAGGCTCAATCCATTCACTCAATTAAATACTGACCAAGTCAACTGTCAAAAACAGAGTCTAGAATTACAAGCAGTTTTGCATCACTGTACCAAAAGATACTAGTAGCACGGTGTGTTGAAATGATTATCATGCATATGCCAGCAATTTCTTGTGAAAATGATTATAAAAAAACTAAAAAGGCATTTTCAGGACCATATATAGAATGATGTAATTTCTCCTATCAATTTCACAGTAAGCTCACACTGGGTAAACTCATTAAGAATAATTATGATATGATATTGAATTCCGATATCAATTTGTATCCCCATGGGAACTAATGACTATTAGGTATGACAAAAGTAAAAGAGGATGATATGAGAATTAGAGCTAATTACCTAATCATGGAAGAGAATTAGATCGCAAGAAAGAAGAGTATGCTGAGAGCCAGAAGGAGCTAACTCATATCATTTACAATGAGTTCATGCCTTGTAGGCTCTCAGCAAATGGACAAATGGGTAAAATGATCTCGGAAGCTACTGAGCTGAAAATGATGTTTGGTAAGGTAGCAATGTCATTAGATAACAACTGATGACATCCACATAAACTTGTGCAAACCTTTTATAAAGGAACTTTCACATTTCCTAAACTTTCTCTCTTTTCAGATTTATGTTCTCTGTAAGTTTCCATGGTGAGTGAATATTTACAATTTGAGATTTTTGGTAACACCATGTCAGAGCCTTAGTGAAAGCAGGGAGGTGGAAGGGGAGAAGATTTTCTCGCTCTTCCCTTCAGACAAATACTTTTATCAACAAAAATTTAAAAATATATACACCATCTTCCATCTATCCAGGGACATCTTATCAACTTCCACTTGCCTGATCTTACTACATATCGTCCCTGTTTTCAAGAAATGACGGATGAGCGCAGAACTTAAAAAAGTTAGTGTTGAGTAAATCACTTTCAAAGTTTCAAACCTCAATCTCAACCTCTTTAAAGTATGAAGGGTGAATCAATTTTATATCCTTGTATAAGGCATATTCTGGACAATGTTCATTATTAATCATTTGCATATTCCTTTTTTATATTTTAGAAGAAAACGAGGTGTAAACATTGCCGTCATTTCGTGAAAACACAAAATTCAAGGTCCCACTGTGATTCTGTTATCACGAAGTGACGGATCTCAGCCGCACGTGTGCTAAAGAAATGGGACTTGATGAGCACGCACTTGACCTAATTGTGCGTGATTAAGTATTCAAATCGAAGACGCGCTCTTTTTATTTTTTTTCACGAAGTGACGGAACTCAGCCGCACACGTAAAACCATACTTCGTGAAAACAGAAAATCCTTTTACTAGGTATTTTCTTGTTGACGTCATTGCCATAGTTATGTAATTAGGCATTATTACAGTCTGAAACTCTGTGAGGTTCAAGATGTTAGTGAAAGATGTCCAAAAATGCAAAACACTCAAAAAATTGAAAAATTTGAGATTTTCCTCGTATCCATCACTTCGTGAAAACAGGGACGATATAGTCATTGCCTCTTTCTCTCTCTCTCTTTTTCTCTCTCTCTCTCTCTCTTTCACTGTCTGTCTGCCTCTTACTCTTTCTCTCGATCTATCCATCTCCTTTCTCCGTCCCCTCTCCTCTTGTGCCTTTCTCTTTCTCAGTCCTTTTGTCAACCTCTCTTCCCCTCTTCCCCCTCCCCCTTCCCTCCTTTCTTTCTCCCTCTTTTTTTCTTTCTCCCCTTCCCACTCTATTCTCTTTCCCTCATCTCTTTTTACCTCTATCATTCTCGTGAAATCATATCATTCCGTAAACCCTAAAGGATCATGTAAAACTACCATTTGTCAAAAGACATTGAAATACAGTTTAGAAAGTGTGTCAATAAATAAAAATACTTGCCTGAATGGATGTGATCCCATTACTCTTAAATTCATCAAACCAATACAAATTATTCTACTTCAAAATTGCTCTCCTGTCCGTGCCTATTAGATTATACTCCTGATCATAACAGTTTCAACAATAGCAATGACAATTAATAATGTATCTCTTAACAGTCAAAAACCATTCTGACTCAATCACCCTATGCACTGCTGTTAAAGCAAACTGCAGTTTTGAGAAAAAATATCTACCAGAATGAATCATATATTGATTGCAAATAATTGCAGAAGGTCAATGGAAAAAAAATCTGGAGCAGGTATCATAGCATATCACATAGCATAACAGGGGGTATATATCTAAAATTATTATGGCAATTGTAGATATTTTTAAAGGGGAGGCAATTACAGATCTTTAATTGTGATTGTCGTTTGTGGTATCCTTGCCAGCTCGACCCCGACAGCGTTGAAAGGCGTGGGTTTGTGTGAATCATGCAGCTTAGGTGCATACAGCTTAGGTGCACGCAACTCCCCTGGATATTTCAAGATATTACAAATGTGATTAGTGCTTAAGTATGGGCAAGGGAAGTACTTCGGCATCCAGAGAACTACTGCTAAATAGAATAATTTCTATATCTTGTATTACATGTAACAAGCTTGTTGAAAATACCGGAGTCTCCAATTCCTAATTTCCTCCCTTCTGCCTTCCCTCTATCATTACATGCAAATTTATTCATGATGAACCTGAATATGAAGCAGACAGGTATACATCCTACACCAATAGCTATATCTACATCCAATACAGCACATAATTATGAAAATGATCAGACTAGTCTCCAACCATTCATAAAAGATTTAAAATGTTTTAATCAAACAAAATTATTTGGGGGTAGTCACTATGACTGCACTAATTGCTAGTGCCTATGGATGGATGCTTTCAAACTAGCAGCAAGAACTAGATCAGACTTTTTGAGACTAGGAAAGATCGCCACAAACAATAAAGATTGTGATTAGGTTCAAATTTACAAAATACTAAGATCTAAATTGTCCAAAGGAGACTATTTTACATTTTCTTATTCTGATTACAAGATATGAAATAGTTGTAAAACTTGAGAGTATTTGGGACTAGTACAGTTTTGCCTCAAGGTGACTAGGCTAAGTTTGTTGGTGTTAATAGAGTGACTTCACACTGTACTGATTATGAAGGAGACAAGTGTCATATGAGATCCGACTATCTCTATAGTCAATCTATTCATTCAGTTTTAAATCAATGGCAGAAAACCTGGAACTGATATTCTGAAGAAAAATAAGATTTATTCTTCAGGAAAATAGTTTTCACTGCTCAGAACCTTGACATGTATCTTGATCATGCATGTCTGAGTAAAACAAGTAGTAAATAAATATCAGAAGAAACATATGTACCAAGTATGCATATCAGCATACTTTATTGCCACCAGCTTTCATCAAATGACAATCATCTTTATAGATCAAGGATAAATTTTCTTTCCAAATGCATCTATCCCTGTGTTCTGACAAAAAAAATCTGTTGTATGGCTATACCAAAACGGTATAGCTATACCGTTTCGGTATGAATTTTCTGTGTCTGTACTCTCACTACTGAAATGACGTAAAAAGAAATGTTGTATAATGAAACTAGGGTCTGAGCATCATTTCGAACTAGAACTCCATAAAGAATCATGGTCTGTGTGTGTCTGAACGTATGGTGACCAAAGAACTGCATAACTGGGCAGGGCTTAACATGAACGCTTTCAAAAGGAGACATGACCTTGCCATGACAACATGCACAGTAGAAAACTGCACATCTATACAACATTTTCTTGAAGGGTTCGGGACGTGTGTCTGAACACTCTGCTCACTATGCGATGATTCTTTACACGTCATTTCTTTATCGAGTTTCAGGATAAGCAGTTTGTGTCTGAACAGGCTGTATCAACCATGTTTTCTACTAAGGAGTAAATGGGGATTTTAAAAGGATCAGTGGCTGTACTATCAGTATTTACATAGCGCTCTTACCATGAAAGATTATGTATCACAGCTGTTCATAAATAATAAATAATCAACTAAACATAAGGAAAAGGAGAAATTAAACAAATGAATACAACAGAAATGCATTAATTAACAAACTATTGAAGAGAAAGGTCTTCAAGGACCACTGAAAAACTGCAAGAGATGGTAATGCCTGGATTTACTATGATAGGGCTGATTCCCCAGGAGTGGTGCTGCAGATTAGAAGGATCAGTCTCCTGTACATGTTAGAGTCCTTGGGATCAACAACGGAGTTGGATCATTGCTAGAGCACAGTCCTTGCCTTTCTGTCTGATAGAGTGATATTAGGTTCTTAAGATGTAAGAATGCTTTTGTGCCTATTTTCAGTAAGCATTGCTTCCATCCTAAGTTCAGTTCATGTTATACTTACTTTGAAAATCGTGCTTGCCCAGATCCTAGGCTCCCATTCCCCATTCTTTCATTGCTATGGTTACCAACATCCAGTGGGCTAATCCGTGCCGTTGGGGGTGTAGCAGCAGGTAGAGGGGAGCGTGAAGGCATGAGATTCTCCCTGGAGTGGAAGCGACGCACCCCTAGTCTAGGAGAACCATGGGGAGTTGATGGCTGACTAGAGAGACTGCTAGAATCTGAAGCATCCGAGGGAAGGACACCCCCTCCTGGTTGGTACTGGTGTCTTCGTTTACGCTGGAAGTAGATACAGAGAAGTTTTCATGTGAATGAATGAAGTTCATATTCATACTGGTTTTTCTGGTTTTTATATGATATACATTCTAATGAAAACATTGTATCCTAATGTGAAAGGTGCAAATTCCAACAAGACAACAAATATTCAAATAAAGCCACTATTTAAGGGAAGTTAATCAAGAGAGATTTGTCGAGAGCCAGAAGGACATAAGTTCTGTATTGACTGATATATGTTAAAGAGAAGTTTGAGTTCTGGAAGGAAGTGAATGATAGATGTAATTTGTGAGCTTTCTCAGTCCACTGATGTCAGTTTGAAAGAATACCTTTGTAGAAATATCCCCTCGAAAGAATTACTCTTCAAATGCCCCATATTAGAAATATGACAAGAAATAGCTTGACTGTTTAGCAAAAACATCTCAGTTTAGTACCATATATGTGTTTCTATGTGTAGTGCAGGTGCTTTTTAACAAAATTCAATTGATTTTTTATCACTTATCATTTGAAACCCTCAGGGTAATCATCATCACTAATTATTTCATCAATTTTTCCCAATAGGTGCACCTTCATCAGATCGAACTAAAGAAATAGCCCGCTTTGGGGGATCAGGGGTATTAATTAGCCCAAACTCAACTGAAGTGTGCAATCGCATCACATCAGCTTGAGCTCCGATATGTTGCCACACCTGTGCATGATGGAATGGATGAACCAGCACCTGAAACTCGAGCTGATGAAGACGCATTGACAATAGCCGGCTATTTTGCAGTTTAGCAGGCTATTCTGCAAATAAGTCCAAGATGATGTAGGCTGACATTTTTAGCAGAATAGCAGGCTAATCCAGAGCATTAGCTTGATTTTCTCTGATTGGGCTAATTCATGGGATCAGGAATATAGGAAAATATCAGGCTATTTCAGAATTTTGATCTGATAAAGGGAAACCTATAAACTTTGAAACAGTTTCTTTCACATTGTAATCACATGACCAGAACTTGAATTTATCTATAACACCCTTCTGGCTCTAAGGTGATGATATAATTCATTTCTATGCTTTAATTTGAAAATCATCCCCAAAATACTGGTACACTGTACATGGGGTTTACAAAAAAGCAAAAGCATCAACTCCATGCCATGATCCAAAATGACTCCTTTCCAGTGAAGGTCAACAGTTCACACTGCATCCATCAACAGGAAAAATTGTGATGACAACCACCTAATAAAGTCTCTAATATAAAAGATGTTAATCTAAAGAAATTATGTCAATTTATGGAAAGCCCCATGTGCTACTGCCAAATGACAGACATATCTGGGAACCTGAACATTCAACACCAATAATTATCAAACATTACCAACATGGCTTAGAAGCTTTTCCTCTTTATGACTGTAAGGTGTATTTTACATTGCAGGTTCTATGATGAAATATTAATCTACAGTGTTTAACCCATTAACTACTGAATTCCCGAATTCCCGAATTCCCATAGGTTTAATACAGGGACAACCCAGTTCCAGTTGGCAACAGGTTAACAGAAAAGCAAAAAAATCACCAAAACAGAAAGATCAATCGTGTCTCTCTTTAAAAACAGTTAATTTGTAGATTATTGCTTCTTTTCCTCTTTGCATGTGCTTACAGAATCAAGCAGCTAGATTGGGTATTAAACTTTTGCCTAAACATACATGAACCATCCTGTTTTCTATCATCTGTATACATACACAAATCTTTACTGGGGGGGGGGTAGGAGGGTGCAGAGAAAATATCTAAGGTCCATGTGATACAGGTGCCTACTAGTGGTATCACTATCAGCATACCTTTCCTTAATTCTCAACCTTTCAGATTATCAAGGATAATAGAATATCATAATTGTCTAGCAGGAGTGGGGAGGCCAGTGCTTCATGGCAATGCACTTCATGGTGAATTCACTTTTCTCCAAACTGCTGTATCCATCAACAGGGGGTCAATTGCCCTTCCCAATCTCTATCTGGTTTCTGGCTAAACAAAAGATTCTATTTAATAATTCTGTCTGAATGAATGATGAATAAAAGCACTCAAGAGCTATCAAATATCATGGGGAGTTGCCCCTCCCTGCCCCAACCCATGCCATTAAAAAGGGGGAAAAAATCAGCCTAAGTTACATCACAATGCCTTCTTCCTCCTGCCCCCATACCCAAAACATGGCAACAAAAATATACCTGTGAGTGTTATACTCCCAATATGTACACACTACTACATACATTTTTAATCTACAATTTATTTCTTTCAGTCTAAATAATATAGTTGAAATAATTGGAAATCCTAGTACTACAAATTTCTTAACAAAAAAAAATGCACAATTTATATTCCATGGGTACAATCTGCTCTAGACCATTCCTTTTCCTGCCAGGGTTTCAGTGATTCACCCCTTCCCCCACCATCATGACATCATCTATCCACAAATTTGTCACCAAGGGGGTCAAATGACCCCCTCCTAATCCCCCTCTCCATGTCAGTTGGGTCAAGTCTAGACTCTACCTTCTTAGTGATGAGATGTGAATCATGATAACTTTCACTTTGACTGATCTTCATCAGTTTTTAACCTATTAACTACTGGAACTGGTGGTCCCTGTATAAAAGCTATAGGAATTACAGAATTGAGCTGTCTATGGGTTAAATAATCAAATTTGTGCACAAGCTTGCACAAAAACTATGGTGAAACCACAAACTTAAAGGCACATGCTATCTTTCACCAATCACTAAAATAAAATATTAGTACACCAGTCCTGTACATGAATCATAAGTTTTGGAAAACTTCTTAATGAAAGTAACAATTTTAGGTATCTCATATTATATATTCATGTTTTAAACCATCAGTGACTTTTTTCAGGAGCTCTTTATGCTGACAGACTATCTAAAGAAAACTGAATCAGCATATTAATGATTATTGGCCTTAATGGGTGATATTGCAGAATTTTAAGGTCTCTATTTTACCGGATAGTGGGCAGCAGGGTTAACTAATGGAAGCAGAGAGAGGCAGAGAGAGGCAGAGAGAAGCAGAGAGAAGCAGAGAGAGAGACAGAGACAGAGAGAGGCAGAGAGAGGCAGAGAGAGGTAGAGAGGGGCAGAGAGAGGTAGAGAGGGGCAGAGAGGGGCAGAGAGAAGCAGAGGGGCAGAGAGAAGCAGAGAGGGACAGAAAGGGGCAGAGACAGGCAAAGAGAGGCAGAGAGAGGCAGAGACGGGCAGAGACGGGCAGAGACGGGCAGAGAGAGGCAGAGAGAGGCAGAGAGAGGCAGAGAGAAGCAGACAGAGGCAAATATCAAGGAGAAGCCAAAAGCTTAATGAACACTCAGGAAAAGACTTCAAGCTGCAAACTTCCTTTACATGAAATATGCTGTCAATCAATTAGCCCAAAACTAATCTAACATACTTCACAGAATTTGCATTTCAAATTCCATGTAATATTTTGTGCTTTTCAGGTAAATCATGGATGAATACATGAATTTGTTATTCCACTTTGGACATGTTATTTTTCATGAACTTAAATCTAAACCAGGGCGCGACAAATCCGCTTGCCCGCTTGCCCGGGGCAAGTAAAAATCATGGGCGGGCAAGCAAATGTCAAACTCACTTGCCCGATTGGGTATGTGGTGATTTTTACAATAAAAGCATTCAAAATCAAATTAGCCTACAGAAAGGTGGAAAAAGTCACAATTTCCATATTATCTCAAACCGGCAAAAACCAGAGAAATTGAAGTAAGATTACCATGATTTATCGCTAAGTTTATATCCACTTATTGTCCGAAAATGGTCTGTGGAGGCTGCATTATTGAAAACAAAAACGCTAATTCGCCGCGGTGTCGCATTTCACTAGATCCCAAACTGACTCAACCATTGCGGACTCGGTCCAGACACAAGACTCTCACTTTTGTAAAATGGGTAACCGTTAAAAAAATGTAGAGAAAAATCCTTCCACACAACTGGCAAAGCATCGCTAAAATTCATATCTCACACCATTAAAATGCCCTTCCAATGTCCATATTTTCTTAAAAGTGGTTTAATTTGGTCATTTACTAACAATAAATAGAGATAATATCAGTTCCTTCTTGGATCAGAAAGATTGAGTGTAAATATGCCGTCATTACTGTACGATAATTAGTACATTCCCACATATGTGTTTTCGTGTTGGTTGATGTACTTAATATCACACGGTACCATGCAAAAGTCGATCTTTCTGAGCGAAGAAGGAAGTGATAATTTCTTTTTTTATTTTGAGTAAACAACCAAATTAAACCACTTTTAAGAGAACATGGACATTGGAAGGACATTTCATAGGTGTGAGACATGAATTTTAATTATATTTTGGCAGTTGTGAGGAAGGATTTTAGGCTCTCTTTATTTAATTATTTTTTTATCCAACATTATTGTAGATCTATTTTAAACAGTTACCGCCCTCTTCATTTTTTTTTTTTCTTACTAAAATGGGTTTTAAACAATTTGCAAAAACCTTAAATGACTACGCCCTATTTAAAATATTTACTACTGGGAAAAAAATGCGATAAAAACAAAGGAAATAAAAAGAAAATTCGGGCAAGTTGTTCTTCCTTGAGGGTAACTAAATTTTTTTTTCACTTGCCCAACAGGGCAAGTGAAGAAAAAAATTTTTGTAGAGGCCTGTCTAAACTACAGTTTTAAATTCAAATTTCTCCTATTAGTTTTATGATTTTTTTTTTCTCAAAGAGTCTATAAAGGTACTTCAGTGACTTCTATATTGATAGAAGAGAGTTATATGATGAGAATACATAATAACCTATAGACCCAATGATAAACTTGAATTCAAAAGAATTTTAAAAGTATGCTAATTATGTCAGAATTTTAGAATAAATAAACAACAAAATGTATACTGATCAATTCTAGACAATAAAAAATAACTTTAAAACAAAACTAAAGAGAAGAATGTATGGTAACCAATATAAGTTCTCTACCCAGTTATATCAACTTATCAAACCAAACTTATGCAGTAATATTTACAATGTTCAGATATCCTGAGGAAACATGAAATTGTAGTGACAGCACAGATGACAAAACACTAACTGGTTATCAAATCTAAACTATATATGGTAATATATTCTTGTGATTTTCTCGAGGGAACAGTTGTAGGGGTCGGGACATAACTGTCCTAAAAGATTCTTGTATCAGCATTATCACTCACTTATCAGAACAGTACATGCACCTACATATTGATATGTTATTAGTAGAATGATGTGAAATTTTAACCTGTTTTAGTTAAATGGTACCACCCTTCCTTTCCTGGTCATATACAACTTCAAGGGAATGGAGCATGGTATAAAAGCTAAAATGGCCAGAAAAGTCCATTTACGACCCCACTTGTCAGTGGAATGAGCAAAAACAGCAAATATCATTTAAAAACCTTGGGTCCAATGTGGCTAAAGATAGCATCCATTTTCCCCTGAGAAAGAGACTCAAATTGTTTGTGAATCTTTCCTTCCTTTACAGAGCCTGCCCTCTACCAACCATTCATAAAGATATTTTCACTAAGTAGCTTTGCAAGGAATCATGATTACATCAATGATAAAAATGGAATTTCTTTCATCAACTGGCCAGGAAGATGATCTTAAATGAATTTATAATTCTTGGAATCAACCATTTTTCCATGACCTTGACCTTGAAAAGGATATTTTTATATATTTTTCTTCCATTTTCTCTCAACTCATTAACATACATTCCTTTTTATGATTACACATTGCTCTGATAGCGTGGATATATAGACCAACCTAAATCACATTAAAACTCTGGATATCGATAGAAAGGAAAGGGAAGGTTAAAAGTAATTATAAATGATAAACATGGGAAGTTAGAAAATTTGCACTGACTAAACTTGTGTATCCAACTGAAAATTGTGACTATTAAAATTAAAACAAGTATTTGTGCCTATGGATAGAAAAGAAAAAAATAGGTGACTTTTGATGACATAAAAGTATATGTCTGAGAGTCCTTCAATGAAACTGTTGAAAATATGATTTTGCTAATTAAAACTGAACCCCATCCGACCCCCCCCCCCCCAAAAAAAAAAAAAATATATTACTGCACAATATCCACCAAAATCATAACCAAAAACCATGACACAAAAGCAAAATGTGATAATCATAACATAACACGTTTGCACACTGTTGTAGTTACAGTATTACATGCAAAGGCAGAAATACTTACATAACTATAATTTCTGTGAATATCATTCGTTAAAATGGTCCACTTCTTTTTTTTTTAATACCTGACTTACAGAAAATGATTTTTTTTTAAGTGTCTGTGTCTGTGTTCACTTTCTAAATAATTTTATCAACCTGCATGTCAAACAGATCAAGTGTAGAATCGAGCATGGTGTGTTCCACAGTTTTCATTGTGTATTTTGGTGTTACAATGTATTTCGCAGCCAAGAGCATTATCACTGCATTTTGAATGTTACTTCCACACATTCTGTACCTCACACATGCAGGGTGTCTATGAGGTGATTCTAAAACTAACAGGGACATGTGCATACATTTTTGATAAGTCATGCTTAACTTGGAAGGTTGCACTTCCCTTCCAGACGGCTACTACAACATGAGCTCGGAAACTTTCTCATCAGCTCCTGTTGTTTTTAGATACAGCCTGGATGTGCAAGAGGTCATTAAATAATTGGAAATTGCGCTATCGAAACTATCCAAGGTAAAAATATACAACCAATAATTGCTTAGCTTCAGATTTTGCCTCAGGAATGTGAGAAAAATACAAAACAGATCATTACAGACAGGTAAGGCAAGATATATGACATTCAAGCATGATCCTTATTTCAATTTCATGCTATTTTAATTACTGACTGAACTTAAAATTATCATCTGGATTGTTTCTCATTTTATATTCATAGCTTTGCATTTGTTTTTTTTTTTTTCAGTTCTCAAAATTTTTCAGTTCAATTCAATGGTTTGATTACAAATATTCTCATTGCAATAGTTGTTACTGTCAAAATTTACATGGCAAACATGATTAAGCACAATAATATGAATTTCCAGTAAGTTTATGTGTACAACATGTACGATACAATTCATGATATTATGATTTCAAATGAATTTGTAAACTGCATACCCAAAAGAGAGATCAAAACAGATATTTCTTTTTCATATTTGTTCACTGTTTCTTGAATCAAATGTTTGCAGGCTATAAAAATATTAAGCTACACTAAACCGGTTGAAGCTCTTCTGTATTATCCCGTCTGTATCATGGATGTAATCATGCAGCACTACACATGTGAACATTGTCAAAGTGAATGAAATAGACTGTCACACAATACTCTTACATACACATGACTGTCTACTGTAGTGCTAGAAATTAATACGTTGTTCATCCATATAATTCATTTCAACTACATCACTATTGTAAAACTTTCCAAAAATCATCTAAAGCCAGTTTCCAAAGTCCTGTCCATCACCTTTTGATATAAACAAAGATTATAATGACATATTTCAAATCAAAACATTACTTCTGTGGGGTATGCAAGAGGGTATCGCCCTTCAGTTGATTTTTCAAAAGTAGTTGCAAACATGTTCTACATGTACTTCGACCAAAAGAAGTAAAGGCTTCAAATTCCTTATACCCACCTTCCTTGCAATGACAAGCTGTACTATACTACCACTAGCCTGGAGTATATCCACTACATCCTTGTGAGTAACATTCAGAAGACCATTTCCATTGATCAATAGAATTTCATCTCCTTTCTGTAATCTTCCATCCCTGCAAGAAGAAAATATATATATCGTTAACAGACAAATCAAAGTCAATGTCAAGAATTTAATTCATCACATTACTAACTTCAGAAAGGCCTTGAAAACAATTTTTGTAGTTTTAGTTGTAAGATTATTAATTTATTTATTTCTTATTGTAATCATATATGTATTCATGTAATTTTCATTTATTGTAAGTGCTTTGGGCCTTATAGGAAACCAAAATATAACAATAATAACCAAGTGAGATGTAAAAGAATATTCATTATAAAACATACACAGAGTTGTTGTGGTCAAGTGGAAATTTTTGAGGGAGTCGAATCCCTGATGCAGCACTCTCTTTCAAGTCCCTCTATGCTGCATTGATGTTTTTTGGCAAGACATTAATCTGTATTTGCCACACTTTACCCTGGAGTAGCAAGTGGGTAAATGGGAGGGTTTATTCCTTAAATGCACCGAGTGCTACATTTGCTGGAGTAATAATATCCACAGTCCTTTGGAAGCACATAGAGATGTTAAACTATGAAGTGTTACGTACTGTACAAGAACAGATTAATAATATGATACTAGATACATACAATATTTTGCTAAGGCATCAGTATCAACTCATTTGAAAACTTTACCCTGCAAGCAATAAGTTACAATTAAAGCTTGATATGTAATTCAGAAATGTAAGAATATCTTTTTCTTTCAGAAAAACGATAAACTTAATATCAATCATTATGTTTCTTACATCTCCATTTTCTGATAAAATTTTATTTACAAGCCTTCTGATAAACTTCAACAGATTGTTGGTCACGATTTCATAATTCTTAGTAAAATTGTATTTGACCGCATCACCATAAAAGGGTTTCTCCATAGTATTCGGTCACAGAAATCTGAAAATGATAATACTAGATTTCAATTGAAATGTACACTCTCCTGCATCTATGTAGTGTGTATATGTATGTGTCAGTTTTCTCTTAGGGAAGTCTATGACGTACCTTAAATTTAAAAAATCTTGTTATCATTACCAGTTAAATGATACCCAACCCTAAATGGTTCCTCGACAGAAAAGTGAATTTATCAATTTCATCAACCAATTTCCATCTCATGGAAACTATTTATGCTTGTAAAATGAGAGGCCACATTCAATGTGAGTCATACAGTGACAATCTGGTTACAATCTACAAAACGTACAAATAAATTGCAAATACTTTTTTAAAATGGTCCAATGCCCTTGCCCTCATGTCACTGCGTGTTTAGCAATCATCTCATTCTCATTAATCCCATATGATATAAATGAAAGCAAACTCTCCCTACAGAAGATTGCATCAATTTGTTAACATCAATTACATTTTTCCAGGTCACTGCATATGGTGTTCCTACATAGGATATTCCTTCTACTCCAAAAATATTCAGATGAATATGGCATGATTTTGTAATTGTCAAAAAAAAAACAATATTCTCTTAATCATCCCAGACTTCAACACTAACCCTCTGTATTCGTGGTCTAGTTATCAATTTATAATATTTGGCTTCTGATAAAGTATAAAGTAGTTCTTCTCTTTGATAATAGAATATATTACATGTTCACAATATTTGTTAAATTTTAGTGAATTTGAGAATGGCATTGTCACTCATCAGTAAATACAACAAGAATGTAGACTTGAAATTATTCAAAACAAGAACAGATAAACTCTCAGAATGAATTTCATTTTTTTACTACATGGTTGATGGTGGGTCATCCCCAAGAATTGACAAACAGCATAATTCCAGATGTTGCAAAATTTCTCATAACTCACTACAGGTGGATATTTATGACCTGCATTGTTTTAACCTTCTTTATCTCACTCGGAAACTAAACCAAACTGACTCATCATTTCCTTCTTTCCTATTATTGCAATTCCAATGAAAGATTCATTCTTTAAGAAGTAAACAAAATAGAAGATAATAATATATTCTTGGAGCCAAAACAGGTTGTAAACACATCATTTTGGAGAGGGTTAACAACCCGCTCACTTTAATACTAGCAACTAGAAGATTCCAGATAGCCATTGCAACTTTCTTGATATGACTTTAAATATTCATTTCCACAGACACAGAGAAAGATCTTTTTTAAAAAGACACAAATTATGACAATCTCATAAAATGTTACCAATATGATCATCAACTTTATTTTTCAACAAGCCTGATACATCTGTAATGAATTCAAATAACGCAACAAGATGACTTACTCCAAACATAACATATATAAACATTCTTCTCAGATCTAGTCTTCCAAGAGACATCTTATATGTTCCAATTATAACAGTTCCTATGAATGAGTCCCAATTCAACAAGTGAATCTTCAAAACATACATGTACACATATGTATTTGTAAAGTCTTTTAAAAGTGATCTGTATGTACAGCAGCACAATTTTGAAAGGATTGTCAGTCAACAGGGGGCATCAAAATATCTTGACTTTATAGAGAACAAAGGTGCAATTGGCTTCCACCCTTCAAAGCCGTACAAGTATTTTGCTTTTCTTCTCTTTGCTTACATAAAGCATTATTCCAACAACTCAAAGACTTTCTGGTGTATGCTAAACATACCATGCTAAAGCCCTCTTTATTTGGTGACTCTTACAAACCAAGATTTGCCCTACAATGTGCACTCTTCAGGTTTGACAACAGGGAGGGATAATCTAAAGGTCAGGATAAGTTCTATTTGAAATCATCTCAAACTCAAATCTTTACTTGAGTAAAAACTTAGATGAATGGATAAAACAGACTAGTAATGATCAATGGATTCAATCTGGATGAATAACTTGCATCTTATATGTCATCAATGCATTTCGTCCATTTATGATTGATATCTAAAGAAAGGTTTACTGCAGGATTTCAACTTTTAACAATTAGGAGAAACATAAGCACATCTGATGTGAGTGCTGGGTTACAGTTTTAATACAGCTGTATGTTCTTCTTTTTTTAAAGAAAAGCTCAAGTTTTCAATTTTATACTTATCCTCCGAAATGGATACCACACTAACTTTCCCAGGAGTGTCAGTGCTTATAGTGCTTACCTGGGAAATTCTAACAAATGTCTTCCAATGATCAATATATTCAACCCACTCACATCCTTTCTGTATTGCTATTCAAACTTCCTATGTCCTTGGTCTTGCCTATTTAGTTCAGTTTAGATATGATAAGGATGCATTCTCTATTCCATGGGCTAAGATGGACTTTGAAATGACAGCTGTGTAACTTTGATCAGCTCCTTTTTGAAGAACTGTGGCAAAGAAAATAAGCTATACATGGTGATACATACTAGGACCAAATTTCTAAGTTCATACCTCAAACAATCCTTGAGATATGGCATTAACAACAAAAAAAGCGGGACAGACGGAGGGACGGACATCCCAAAACATAATGCCTGTAGCATCACCTTCGGTTGATAAAGGCATAAAATGCTGGAGAATCCTAATTAAAAAAGTATGGTCATAGACATATTATAAATTTACTAGACAAAAAGCAGCATGCGCAGATATCATTACGCAAATGGCATTAGGCCCCGCCTCTTTCAGATCATTTGAAGGGGCCGATAAGCACCCGTTATCGCCAAGATATCGATAACACTGTTGCATTATTCATATCTATTTGCATATCATTTTTATTGTGACCCTTTGTTGCGCATTTATTATGCATTAACTGCACATGCAGTTAGCTGATGCATGTAATGTTTCATGACGCGTACAAACAAATGCTATTATAAAACGGGTTCAAGGATGTAGCCAATAGCGAGTGCGTATGCATGTCACGTGTTCATGCTTTAATTCTACGCAACCTTCCAGCCGTGCATTTTTTTGTGCAGCACTGTGCATTTTGGATGCAGCACTTTACCTCTAGCGCGTAAAAACTGACACACGCGGTCGCGCGCCATGAAATACCTGGTCTTTCTAGAACTAGAAGTCTATCACAAGGATTTTGATACGCTTACTCAGGGGCGCACCCGGGGCGCATCACACTGGCTACGCTTGTGATGTCATAAGAGAAAGCAGATGTTGCCTCCATGTCTGTGCGATCTGAGGAAATTTGGAGCGGTTTTAACAAATTTTCCACTACAAAGTCATACTGCCGACCCGTTTTATAAAACAAATAATGCACGGATTTAAATTTGTGACGTTAGTGGCGATGCAGGCATCTCGGGTATTTACAATATTATGCAAAAGCACTCGGCGCAAGCGCCTCGTGCTAGTCGCACATTGTAAATACCCTCGAGTGCGCTGCATCGCCACTAACACACTCACATCTGTGCATTATTTGTATACTAGTTGGAAGCATCTTACAAAATGAATTATTCATTTTTGATCATGAATATTGATGAGTGCTTAGGTCAGCCTTCTAATGGATATGGACAAAATGGCGGAGCTTTAGGGGCCTGAGTATGGCTCTGCCTCAGAAGCTGATATTTCAGTTTTTGATAATACAGTGATGACACAATGTACTTTTGTAGTCATGTCAAAACATAATGCTACACCAAAGTGGCAAATTTAACATCGTTTTTCAAATAAAAATGAAGCCTCAGAAAGTGTAGAACGGAATCAAAAGACCCCCCAGTCTATTCTACATACTGAATCTGTAGTTCTCACAGGAATATCAAGGAACTCCTCCCAGCTCCCAGTTTTCTCACTTTCAAACACTACAGTTTTCTTGATGGACAATCATTTCCACCACTGCCTTCTAAACTCATTAACAATAGCTTTTCACTGTATTAGACCATACTGCCAAATTGAATATCCTTTCTAATTATCCAAAATATCCTGTTGCAGTGTCACCTAAAGATTATGTTTGTCAACTCTAAAATACCAGATCAGTTTGTGCCTCTAATTCTATGACATCATAGGTGCCATTCTGGGGATTCCCCTACATTTTAATGGCAATTTGATATATTTCCTGCTGACATACATGTGTATTCCTCAAAATGATCAAGAAGTCTACTCTGTATAATAATTCAAAACTGCCCAAAAATGGAATACTTTCAGGAATTAAAAATAAAGTCATTTATTACATAGAAAGCAATACATGCTGCTAACAAGGTAAACTGAGAAACAATAACCCAACTATGAAAATATGCCATACATCATAAATTTCCTAGCCATGAAGTATTATACATCATTGTAATAAAGACTTTATAAATCAATAAAACAACCTAATATCTGTGAAAGAGCTGTTTTTTCTTTTAATTGAAATAATTTTGTTGCCAAAGTCACTACAATTGCATAGGTACTGCCACTGGTCAGGAATATTTTTCTGTATATATTGTGATCCAATTCTAATCAGCTGTTATCCAGGTGACCTACTTTCAATTGTCATAAATTTTCATTAATCTATAATCATAGAGTCCTACTACATATTCATTTATACTGTTCATAATTTTTGTCATTTGAATGGAATAATATATATATGAATGAATTTCCAAGCCTTTTAAATGCATTTCTAGGGCTCTGCTCACACAAGGTGCATGTTATTTGGATCATGTCAATACCCTCCTTAATAAGAGTCTGTGATGGCAATAAACCACATGCAACAAAATAAGAATATTGCACTCTTCATTCCAAAGATAACTTTTTGAATGCTATCACTCATACTGTGCAAAACACTGCACAAAGTCACTAACTTTCTCCTAAAAATTCAGCAAATGATACTGCAAGTGGGCTTGGCCTAACCAAGTACTGGCCTTATACACATGTAGGTGTACATGCTCCTTTCTACTTTTAAAAAATATTAGCCTCATCAGATGTAGAAGGATATTAGTTTGTTTGAGCCAGCAGAGATACAAGTAAGACTTAGCTGAGAGACAAGGCATAACCCAGCTCTGTCATCACAGGATATAGTACTGTAAGCCTAGATACAAGACTAGCAGTAATCAGGGGATGCCATTACTGCATCCACAAATACTTCTTTTCCTGACTCAGGTGAAACTTAATCTGTACTTCATATTTCAATTTTTCTTGCTCTTATTTCCTCTAAGAGTTTTAGGTGTATGCAATGAATAAGTCTTTCCTGAAATAATACCAAAGTTATATCTACTAAAAATGTAAAGTAACCTCCAGAGGTTACCTTGTTTCATCAATTGTCCACTGTATACAGTGTATACACTCACAGCACAAAGAACAAAGCACAAACATGGCACAAACACGAGTAAAGTTGTGCCAGATTGTCTAGCATGAACACAGCACAACCTCCAGAGTCATCCGGACTGATCCCTTGTTGACTGCAAATATAAACAGGGCAGATCCAGGAGGTGGCTGAATTGGCTGTGCCCCCCCCCCCCCCCCTCCCTTTCGAAACTCAAGGGGGCCAAATCGGCCATGGTCCCCCTTTTTAAAAAGCAGAAAAAACAAAATTTAGGGTAATAACCACGACATGCCGAGGACCCTTTTTTCAGGTAAATCAGACACCTGAAAAAGCTGACCGCCCCTCCCCCTTTAGAAAAATTCTGGATCGGTCCTAATAAACACTCTCGGGGTAGAAAGCAGTAGAAAGCAGTAGTGATATGCACAGCAATATAAATGGTACCCCATGCACGTTACCTCGTGTTTGTGAAGGAATGTTGAGCCACGTTTACCTCAGACAGTTGCATGGTGTGACAAATGAAATACTTATAAACAGGGTATTAGATTCAAAGTCCTCTCTTGATTTTAAGAAATAGGTACACTAATTTGGCTGCACAAATTCAAACACATAATGCTTGGATATATGATGTAAAATGCAAAATATGTGCCGAAATAGAAAATTCAAATTACTCTAAGCATATGAAATAACTTTTTCCACTAAAAACAAATATTTGTGAGCTTTCATTGTTCCTCTTTCTTTTTTATACAGATTTTCCCCCCATGTATATCTAAAAAAAAATCATCAAAATTAAGAGAAATAATACAAGAGCAGATTCATACTCTATGAAAGGAAATCAGCTTCATTTTCATTTCCATGATATAAAGAGGAAATACTGAACATTACTCACTGGTATAAAATTTCTTAAAATCTTATTTTCCACTAAAAACAATATCTGTGAGCATTCACTTTTCCTCTTTCTTTTTTATACAGATTTTTTCCCCATGTCTATCAAAAATTCATCAAAATAAGAGAAATACCACAAGAACAGATTCATTCACATTATTGTTATAAAACTTTAAAACACAAAAGATGGACACCTAACAATCTCACTATTAAAACCTAAGAGTCTGGCAGGGTGTTCAGACGCATAAAATTTATACCAAAACAGTATAGCTATACGATGAATTTATACATCTGAACAATGACTAACGAAACAACGTATAACGAAACAAAGGTCAGAGCATAATTTCGAACTAGAACTCGATAACGAATCACCATTCCGTGTAAATCTGAACGTATGGCGACCATAGAGCGGTATAACTTGGCGGGGCTTAACGTGAGCGTACGTGGAGAGGAAGGCCAGGCAGGGGCTAGCGCTGACGTCATGACTGTAACAACATGCACAGTGGGAAACTGCGCACCTATACCACATTTTCCAGAAGGGCCGAGATTATGCGTCTGAACGGTCTGTCAGCTATACGATAATTATTTATACGTCGTTTCTTTATCGAGTTTTGGTATAAACTAGTTTGTGTCTGAACATGGGGTCTATTTCAATGCACCTGCTGGTTGAAATTTTCTTCATTTCTAAACCACCAAACCATCATACATGGGGTCACTGTAGTATAGTGGTCAAGGCTCTTGCTTCTCATTCAAGATGTCCTGGATTTGATCCTTGCCTGGTGCTTACATCCCTGGACAAAACGTTTTGCTCAAATGTGTTCCTCTAAGCCAAGTGTATTAACAGGCCATTTTGCCATTTTTAAGCAACACTGCCAATTTGATGATTGCCACAGAAAGTAAATTGAGACTTTTCAAGTTTTCATAACTTCCTCATTTGTAACCAATTTTGATGGAACTTTTTTTAAATTGCTCCTCTCTATCTTTCTTTTCATTAAAATGGATATTTCCCCAGGGTTTCATTCTCCTTTACTAGAGCAATGAGCTTATTTTATTCCTAATTTCAGGCTTACATTCCCACTACCCAGTATATTTGTTTTGTTAAAATTTAATTATGTGCTTACTTAAATCCAAATACAATAAACAAATGCTTTCTTCAAAATTACCCATCTTTCTTGCTATCTTTATCACTTTAACAAAAACATACAAAAATGTCTCTACAAGGATAGAAAAAGGTAAATTAAAGACTCTATATGTATGAGCTCCATGACAAGTCAAACTTTTTAAACACCAGAACCATGTGTGATTAAGATATTTTTATTAACTCCTGAAACTAATATAGCATCAATTAATCTCATTAATGGCCTAGTCTGACATATGATATTACAGATCAGCCTGCTTCAATTTATATCTAGATTTCCAGCATGCATCAATCTCCCTGGATTCTACACTATGACTCCAAGGGAGATAGAGTTGTAGCAGAAAATAGCACTTTCGAGAAGTATTTTTAGCATAAAATGAGGCAGACCCTCAAGTTTATATCTGTTCTTAAGCCCAAATATATCCTCCTGCAATACCAGTAATTTGTGTGTGAATGTGACATTTTCATACCCCATACAGGACATTTTTTCTAAAGTGCACAAATTCTCCAAGACATTTTTTCTAAAAAATCTGAATGAAGAATTATATTTTGTTATCTATTCTTGGTTGTATACAATATCACGATTACACCAGTAAACTCAGATGATTTTGTTTGAAGTAATTTTCATCACTCATACACATGTAAATGTACATGTATGTAATCAGTGGGCACATCAAAAATTGCACACTGCTTTTTTAACCCATTGAATACTATACCCAAGATAACTTGAGCTGGTGTCTATGGGATATGCCAATATATACCAAAATCAAATCATGCTCAACAAGTTAAACATAATATATTTTATATAACAACTACTGCACACATATCGCTATTCAAGATACATGCATTTTCAGTCTCCAAAGTAAGAGGTTCCCTTATGTAATTATATCTTAACCTCAGTCTGCCAACCAATTAAAAAATATCACTTTGGAAATCATAAATTTACTGCTTCATGTCAACTACTGAAAGTGCAGAGTGGAGAATACAATGTTTATACCACTTTGAGGTTCAAAGATATTTCACTGGCACTGTAATCTAAATGACAGCCCAAGGTTAGTCACATGACAGTCAGCTATGTGGTCAGGTGACTTTGGCTGATCTTAACCCTGAGTGGATTAACACCTTTATGTGACTCAAACTGATAGGTGAAATGAGAGGGAGTTCTTGATAGTAATCAGTTTAATCCAGGTAGTGGTTTTCTTGCTTAACATCTCATGAAAGGTAATGATGGAATCTACTATGGGGTTTTTAATTTTTTTTTTTCTTTTTTTTTTTTTTAGGGTGCCACACAGTGGGCGACCTTCACTGGTATATTTCTGTTTGGATTTCTCATTATCATTATTTCTTTTTTTTTTAAATGCTGTAATGGGCGGGGGTTCTATGTTAACTTTCTACAATCCCCCTATTTGCCATGTATAATCATTTGTAACTCGCTGCTTGTTCAATTTAATGGTTATTGTATTTGCTTGTCAACTGATTTGTAAATTTGTTACCAGTAAAAAGAAAATTTCCGTATGGACAATAAATACTCAATTTCAATTTCAGTTACTAGGTATTAACTTCTATGTGAACTCTTTTCCCACTATGTTATAAATGCTGTCATAATGTGAGATTCTATGCATATTATGACAGAACAAAGATAGCAAGTAGAGGTTAAATGTTATTCACTGAAAAACTGAGAATGAAAACTGATATCCTTCTCAGTTTCACTTTAAAAATACTGTGTCACTTGCATCCCCCTCCCCAAAATAAGAAGAAAAAAAAAAATTCCCGGATGGCATACTGACCATTATCAAATAGTGTTTTTTCCAATATTTACTTTATCAAGCAAAAAGACAGATTAGTCTGTTCAGGATTAGCATGAATATATGATTTTTCCCTTTAAAATTCTTTCATGATGTTTGAAAGAAAGAGTAATACTGAAAAGGAGAAAAAATCATATTACTGAAGGAATAATTGTGAAGGGAAGTCATTTCACCTCTACCCTCTCAAAACATGACGCAGTCAGCTTACGATAAGGAATGCGTCTTGCCTGGATATGAATCATGTATGTTAGTGAAGTACGTCTATCAGACGACAGGTTATGAACTCATCTTCCTAGTTCTTATTCTCACAGATTGTATTTTGATTTATCATGAGTCTGAATGCGTGTTTTTCTTAATTAGCTACATATGTTAATCCCCCAGGGTTTCCTTTTCTTCTATGCATGTTGAGAGCAAGAAGGATTTTACCCAAATGTTAACTGATAGGAATCAGTATCCTTCTAGCTGTTAGCAGACAATACTTTCTCATAGCTGATAGAAGGCCCCACTCCTTGCTGTACACTTAATCATCTTTATGGTCTCATGCAAGCCAGTGACTACTTTGAACTTTCAAAATGTGTCAAATAAAAGGTATCATCATGAGAAAAAATGAATACTTAAAGAATTAAAACAAAGAAAGTTTACATCTTTCATCACTGTTATACCAATTACAGTTTCAAAATATTGTGATCATATCAAGCTTTCATATTGTTCAAACAACACTCAACTGGATATGACAGAAGATACATAGAATTCTTTTTAGTTTTTACAGCACATTATATACAAAGGTAAAAGGTATCATCATGAGAAAAAATGAATACTTAAACAATTAAAACAAAGAAAGTTTACATCTTTCATCACTGTTATACCAATTACAGTTTCAAAATATTGTGATCATATCAAGCTTTCATATTGTTCAAACAACACTCAACTGGATATGACAGAAGATACATAGAATTCTTTTTAGTTTTTACAGCACATTATATACAAAGGTAAAAGGTATCATCATGAGAAAAAATGAATACTTAAACAATTAAAACAAAGAAAGTTTACATCTTTCATCACTGTTATACCAATTACAGTTTCAAAATATTATGATCATATCAAGCTTTCATATTGTTCAAACAACACTCAACTGGATATGACAGAAGATACATAGAATTCTTTTTAGTTTTTACAGCACATTATATACACCCAAAGTCTAACTCCTTTATTTAATAAGACTATCTCTATAAAGAGAAACAGAGATTTATTTCAGTTTCCATTAGTAACAACAAGTAACTGCTGCATTCAAACATCTGAATAGATTAGAGGGAAAGAGAGGACAGAAATGCCTAGATGACACAGAACAATAGGTCTTTGCAGGAACCATCATATTAAATTCTAGATACAATGTAACATCCATTTAGGATACTAACAATGTTATGCTAGAGTTTATATCTCTACAAGCAACACATAAAAACAAAATGTCTATTCAAGAAAGGTTTTTATTTGCAGTGAGCTTTTAGTCAATGTTTCTATCCCAATACATAAAACACACTTCAAACCCTTTATGCAAGAGTGAAATAATAGGCAAGACATATGGGCCACCAAAATTCAAGTCTGGACCACCAAACATGAAAAACATTTAACATGAGACTGAATACATTCAGAGCCTGGAATTTAAATCTATATCTAGACCCCCAACAAAAAGTTAGTGTGGAGCCCTGCCTTCTGGCTTTAAGCTCATTTCTTTCACATATACAAAGATAAAGCACTGCACCACACATTTTACGAAAGGCCCCCTTTCACTTTACATACACTTGAGTGTGTGTATATGAACAGTGCATGCAGCAATGGGAATACCCACATGAAAGTCAACTTGAGATCTCGCCATCTCAAGTAGGCAGACCTCAAGTCAATAACAGAACTTAAAATATCATACAAGCAAATACAGTACAGGCGTACAATTTTTTAAATGCCGTTACCGACTTCAGGTCTGCCGACTTGAAGTGGCCAGACCTCAAGTCGACTTTCATGTGGGTACATGTACATGTATTTCCATTGCTGTTTATATGTCGGTCTATTTATACTCAAAAAGGTTACATTTTGCTATGGTGGATTACCACATCATTTACATCTTAAGCAAGTGTTTACAGCACATAAGCTCTAAATTATCAGTGAATATTATTTACCTGTGTGCTGGGCTGCCTTCATCGATTCCTGCCACAAAGATACCAATATCTCCTTTCCTGGAGCCTTTGCCTCCAGCTATCTGGATCCCCAAGGAGCCCTTGTCTTTCACCAGGTGGATCTTGACAACTTCTCGCTTCTGTAAGGAAAAAAATAAAACAGTCATTACTTTGAATCAACAGATTATGATTCGATTTTCAAATAACACATTTTCCAAAAACCTCATCCAATTCAGTATTCATGAATTTAGCGTTCAATATTTCAAATGATAATTAGCTATAAAACCATGACATGTACTCTATATCAAACTGCAGCATATGACTAGAACCTTGTCACAGTGTGTTATGCTCCAAGAAATAAATCAGAACCATAAAAGGTTTTGTGGGCAGTTTTGACCATTGATCATAATTCCATTTCAAAAAGGGCAATAATAATGTTCAATGAACACAACATAGTGCTATTGTTTTTTGTTTTGATATGGTACATTGTATGTTGACATTTTATTTTCAACCAAAAAAAATAAAAGTCAAATAAATCACTCTACAAAATACAGCTTCATTCATAACTATCTTTTACAGGTAAATGTACAGTGTATACTCTAAAAAATCAAACCATTTTGACTATTGATAAAGACAATACCAGTAAATGCCTTAATACAGGATAGGAATAAAAATATGAACAAGTGGATAAAACTTACATGTAAATCACATAACTTTAGAGATTTCCCTGAGCAACATTTGCATCTACGCAACTTATCCATGGTAAGATATCAACAGTAATACAACCACATGCAATCCTGCTCCTGGTTTATATCATTCCAATGAAGGGGATATACAGATTGCGATCCATAAGCACATACAAATGAAATAATCCTTTAGAATGATCATATTCCACAGCACGCACAAAACACTTCTAATCTCTTTCAAGACCCTGATGGTATTGTTTAAAGTACACGCCTACATGTAGCATACAATGCAGACAATTAACACGTAGATCTTCATAGATAGATCTTTATGGGAAGCACACCTGTTAAACAGTATTTAGTCATTCCTTTTGTAAAAGAACTATACTGTTAAATGGTCATCAAACTTGCCACAGTCCCACACTGCATACTGTGGCCAACTTATCAGACAGGCTAATAAATTGCAACCTTTTTGCATATAATCAGATTAGTCAAGCAAAGCTTCTTTTTTTTCTTTTTCTTTTTTTTTTTTGAAATCATATCACACATTTAAACTAGAAGACCTGAAAAAAGACTACAACAAACAATGACCAAAGACCTTGAGGTCTGTGACTAGGTTGTCCACATTCACTCCTGGAACAACCACATATGGCAGTGGATAAAGATAAGAACCTTGTCTGTTTTCACACAGGTGTTTCACTAGGCTAAATTTCATTTGGCCCATTCCATGTTTATGTCAAATACATGGTACATTGCTTATATAGCTCCATATATAAGATTTCATATACGATAAAATTGCTAGTCTGAACGAGTAATCTGTTATGAGCTTCCAGGCTTGTACCTGTCTGGTGTGAATTACTCACTCAAGAATCTAATAGGAGGGGCTAAGGATCCCCTTCTCATATCAGTATTTGACATTTTTAGGTCAGGGTCTATATTCTATGATGTTTCTAGACTCCTGTGAAGTGTGTTTAAATAGGCCTACATCTAGATGCAAACAGACACATTAGTTTTCTATTGTCAGACCAAGCTCCATGCTGGTTTCCAAAGGAAAATGACCTTCTAGAGTTCCCAACAAATCGAAAGTCGGATCAGTCTATAGGATGACACTGCTTGAAGTTCAACTTAGAAGCATAGTCTGTGCCTGCATACTTTATGCATGCATTTTATCTGATCTTAGCAACATATAGAAAGAGGTTGGTAACAGAAACAGGTTAATGTCTGGTACCACGATCTGATTAAGATATGAAGCTATTGGTGTTTCAGATAGTGCTGCATGACATGTTGAGAATGTCTACACATTTCACATGATGACTTCAATGAAAAATTAGCTCAGTTTCCAGCATACCAACAAATAATTTTTTCAATAGTTTATTTACCACTGAAAGCTTGAATGTTCTTGGCATCCACTTCCACAATTTTACTAAAATCATCTGAAATAACTACATAAGTGTTTTTAATGTGCTAAATCAAGCACTTCAGCACTTAACAATTCACCTTTATGTGACTACAACTTTTATTGACTCCAGGACTTTGCTTTTCAAAAAAAAAAGTACTAATCCTCTACTGATATTAACATGTTATCACATAATATATGCTAGATATTAATAAAGCATCTCATCACTTTTTAACCACATTTGGTAATTTCCAATGAATTCACAATGTACAAAATTATGTCACTATGTATCTTTTTCTTTAAGCTATACAACTTGTCTGAAAGTATTTAAAAGTTATTTAATTGAACGTTATGGGGATTTATATGCAACCAAAATTCGTGACAAATCCAAAATTAGATTATGAAATTAGATTAGGTTGCTTTCTAAATCTATAGAGGATTTGTTTCTATAGTGAATATGATATAAATGCACTATACATGCACTATATAATACTATTATACTTTCCTCTTCTACTATCTCAGATATATTCTTCCTTTCATACACATATTTTAGTACTTTAATACAAGATATCTTGAGTTTATCTCAAACACTGCAAATTGAATTTAGCTAAAATCAACATTAACTGTACTCACAGACATGTATTTCCTCAGCAAAGTCTATCACACTCTCTTTGACTATTGGAAATATTATATCAAATGATACTCCACTATCAATGGAGCAATCACTTGGAGGGGAAAGAAAACTATTTCCCTCTACCTTTACAGACATGATACCCCCTAGAACAAGCAAGTAGATCTGATATATGATAACCATATTGACCCAGATAGACACCTGTCGATAACCAGTAGACCTCAACACCCATGGATGACTTGATCACCAGGTCTTTACACCCTGAATCATGGGGGTTCCAGATTAATATCATATCAGTTCCAAATCTGATCAGTGCCATTTAAGAGGACCTGGAACAAGCAGGCCTCTCAAAGATAATTCACAGACAGATACTCATCAGCTTACGTAAAAAGCTATTCAATCAAATATTGATATGATTTAGTCTATACATGTACCTTTAGAATTGATTTTCCCTGTTGCTCTTTCTGACTTTCTCTTTTCAAAGGCAAAGTTCCTCTCTATTGCATTTCCTGTTTTTCTTGGTTTGGGGGACTCTTTTTGAGACATCAAGTACAACTGTACTTTCATCTCCAGGCGATATTTTCATATTGATTTTATGATATGAAAATAAAGTGACTGCATAGTGCATACAAACAGACGTGATATGATTGTATCAGGATGGGTGGTTCAGCAATCAATGATAGGGTATTTGTGATAACTATACCCTACAGCTACATTTTTCTTCTAAAAAGATGCTTATCAAGCATGAAGATCAACCAATATAAACATTGCATAGTGAATCAATTAATTTCCTATATAAAGTACAGATCATTCCTACGTTAAAGATCAGACTATGGTGGATAATAAAACAGCAGACATCTAAAATCATTTTTAAGTCATTACAGTTCATTAATACACTTCTTTCAAATAAAGTTTATGTTGAAAATCAACCAAATTTATTGTTTTCAACAGTACTAACTGACCTTTCAGTGCAGTACATTACACATGAGCATGTGCCTCAAGATATCACATACACTATAATCAATACCTACATGTAGTTTCAATTGGTGATTTGACTAGTCTCATATTGCACTTCAGTAACTTGAAACAGGTGTTAAATTCATATGAATGACTCTCAATATTCATTTCAATTTTGTTTATGCATAGAGTTAGTTTTGATATGTTTATTATCTATAATTAGTCATACATACTGGGAATTTATTCAATTTAAACCTTTGCTAGCTTGACAATTATCAATCATGATGAAATTGGAATAAGCTTTCCCTTGAAATGTCTTCTTTTTTCAAGGACAGAAAGCAGGTATTATTTCCTTGAGTCATGCAGTAAATTTTGTTAACTTTACAAAGGATAATCCCACATTTCTAAAAATAGTGAGTACGGTGAATGAGAAACAGATTGGTGAAAGTTTTTGAAAAACTTGACAAACAATGCAATAATTATGACATTTCAAAGTTGCAATAGCAAATCTATGGGAATCTGAAACTAGCAAATTAGTCATTCCGCTATGACATATTTGGAGACAAATCCAGACTTGTACACTGAAATATCTATTTCCAGTTCTATCCTAAGTGCTTTCTTCCTTGGAACTTTACTTAGAATATAACAGGGAAAGCATTTTTTTGTAAGTCCTCAAAAATACAGAGATCCTACTTAATCCCCATTTTGAAAAATGACATCTCTGCTAATCTGTATGTTTGAATACTTTGTCCAAGGTTATACATGTAACGGTGACATTTGAAGAAAGAAAAATAAATTCTCACATGCTTAGTGATAACAACTGTTTCATACTCTCTTTATTACTTACTCAATTCTGTTCAAACCTTCAATGTCCTCTGAGTTTTTCTGTTTTCCTACAGAGAAACTTGCTCTTAAGGTGGGATTTGTTTTAGATATTTTGTGCAAACATACCCTTTTCTTGAGGTCTGGCAGCATCTTGGAGAGTATAGAATCACTCCTGGCTACAGTAACAGGGTTTGGAGTCTCACTGGTTCTAACATGCTTGGTGGCTGGTACCTCCTCCTCTGTCTGGTAACCCTTAGGCTCTTTGCTGGGTGGAGGTGGAGCTCTTCTCTTCACCGATCCACTCTTAGATCTCCTTATTTCCCTGCTACCTTCCTTCACAACCTGCCCTCCCCTTGAGCCCAAATTAGGAAGCGTAGCCGTTGACCCCGCCACCGAGCTCATCATGGAAGACTTATTTTTGTTTGGTTCTGCTGGACCCCTCATTGTATCTGCTCGCCCATAAGCAGTATCTGGCATCAACATTGAAGTACTTGTCGATGCAGATGATGAGGACGATGATAGGGACGGAGAGAGGGGGAATTGAGTTGTCCCTGATGGAGAGGGGGCTGCAATGTTCTTGGGTTTCCGTGGAGGTGGGGGTGCCCTCCTTTTGGTTTTTCTCAAGACGCTGATGCATAAGTTAGATCCTGTCCGAAGGGCACTGTCCAGCAGAGCTCTGTCACCAAAAAAGAAAAAAAATTGAAACATTTCAGTAAGAATGAATTAGTAGTAGAAAAACTAACTGCCTGCTTATTTTTTCTTTTTTTTTTTGTCATAAACACATAAACAGAAAGACTGAGTAGACAAAAACAAAAATAAAAGGAATCAGCTGCAAATATCATACAATGAAAGAACAAGAAAGACATAATTAAAAAAATAATTTTCTGATATACATTATGAGGAATTTGGTGTCACCTAGGCCTAGGAGGGGAAATACAAACTTATAATCACTTTGACCCTCTGGTCTCTCCCCATATAAGTGATTGGAATGTGCAGGTGCACCACTACACTGGGGTTCCCCCCTACTTTTCTTCGAATAGTGCAGTGGGTTCTTAATATGCAAAGGTGGTGACTCTCCTCTACAAGAGGCCTCCTTTAACATCTTATCCAAGGGATGGAGTGTTTTCCACTGAAACAGCCTGCATCGATGAAACAAGGGAGGGTCATGATAACAGGCTTCAGTCATCCACCCAGGGTAGACTTGAACTCAGAATCTTTGACAGACAGAGGCTCTACCGACTGAGCCAACTCGCCTTTCAAAGTTCTGGCTCTTCATCAGATTATTACCATTTTTAATCTGTGAAACCCAGAACTGTCATACTATAAGAGACAAAAAAACATCCAGCACAATGTACAGTCTCCCCTCACTGCATATACACATATACTCAAGCTGTTTTCATTACTACTAGAAATACAATCAAGTTGAAACGATATGCTTGTATTGTTGTAAAGAAAAGAGAAAATCTTACGCTATCAACAGCAATTTGCTAAAAGTTTATAGCATTACGGATAGTGGAGATAGACAAGTAGAAAGACAAGCATGATAAAGGACAGAAAATGGTCAAATGAGTGATTTGGAATGATGAAGGGTTCAGTATAAACCATGATCGAATGGCTAAGAACATGGCTATGAAATTTGCAAGGAAAATGGCCAAAAGAAGGGACCTAAATAGAGTTCGCGACTCATGAGCACTAAGTGCAAAACAAGTGGGTTTCGATAGGAAGATCAAGAAAATGAAGAAGAAGAGTAAGAAAAAAACATGAACAGAAACAATGCATTACTGCCTATTGGCAATGATGCAACAAGCTCAGCTCATCAGGTGAAACAAGAAACACTGCATGCACTCAAACTTGCATGATAATCCAGATTATTACCTGAATGAGGCATTTTGGAGACAAGATATAAGCATGTATTTTGTCTCTCTAATTGATTAACTAAACACAAAATATGTCACAATGGTTCAGCCAGGGCTCAGCTGTATGACTAGGGTAATAATATTCATACACCCCTCCTCCGCGAAATTTGTCATTTTCCTATTGCGCCTCTGTACTAAATTATCAGTCCATAATATCCATATTCCACCCTGATCACACCCAAGTGCATGCGCAATAATGAGTAAATTTGTTCGCTCGCTTGTGTACGTACGTATAGGCAAAATAATGTCGCTTACTTCAGTTACATTCAACACGCGGAAGATAGTTCGCTGGCTGGTGGGTGATTCCTGTGCTTTTCTATGGGGAAAACTTCTGTTCGCGCAAGCTCATACAAACTGAAGTTACGACAATTTTAGTGCACCAATTAGCAAACGAGAGCAAAGTGTAAATAGCTGTTTAGTGTTAGTGTTAGACTCTACAACTTGTTTTTGAGTTTGTCTTTGAACTTTCAAGTTTAAACTTTAAATTAAATGCACCTGATAGGGGTGAACAGGTAATAATAATAATATTGACTGGCGTAGCTTTCAGAAGATACCACATAAATTTTCCTCGTTAGACCCATATTGCCCTCATCTTCGACTCGGGACAATATGAGACTAGTTTGGGAAATACATGTATATGTGGTATCTCCCTCAAGGCCAGTCAATATTATATAAATATATCCAACTTTGATAAGAACTAATGTAATTATCGAAACATCCAAATAGTTTTAAGAGTCCTGATAAATGTATGTAATTGATCCAGTCCCAGGTAAGAACATCAATCTTCTACTCCATTGTCACAATTCCTGATCTTACATATCTTCCCTTTATAAAATACACATCAGTTTCCAGTTTATATCTTTGGAACCTAAACCACGAAGAGCAATAACCATTAACCAAAACATCACTGTCAAATAAACAATATGAAAATGAAAGAACAATCACATGCACTCACTTACATGTCATTCCCGGACAGTATTCCAAGCCAACTATGTCATCAGTGGATCTGAACAAACATTTATAAAGTGAAACTATTGTATACTGGTCTTAAACAGATACAATCTTAACCCTTTCATTCTCAAGCTCAATTTACAGTCTTGTCAGGGTGTATGTCCAATAGCTCTCTCTGATGTATAAATGGCTTAAAGAGGGAGCTTGACTTTGGTCCTGTACTATAGTCAGCATTTGGAGGTATGTACATTATAGGCTATCCTAATGGAAAGACACTCTTTCCTCTTGAAAACTGACTCAGGAAACTCTGAGAAAGATCTAAACTTTGGAAAGGAGCATTACATAATATTTCTTCTATATGATACTACAAAAATCTACATTTGTTTATGTACAAGTTACAATATAAACAACTATAATAAATATAATCATTGCAAAAGTAATTCTTTGTCTTATTATGGTATCATCATATACAACTACATGTACAAATATCCTAATATCATAGCATTACCATAATCATTATCATCATCATCAATTAATATAGTACCAGGATGGCTGAGATATACCTCTACAGATCTCATTGACAGCACCTTGCAAAATACCCTTACAACTCTTTATACAATGAAATATCTTGATTGCTTCAATCTTTAGAAAGGTGATCAAATTGGCAACATAAATTTTGTCCTTGCTTGTATTTAGACATGACTTCCACTCAAACTGGACTTCCTGTCTAGGCTTTTGTTGCTCACAGAAGGTCAGCTGGCTGTCTCTTAAATAATTACAGCCTTTTGTTCCTTCTGTGGGTAGGGAAGGTAAATATGAAGTACCTGTAGTATATATATATACCACAGAAGATATTTGGAAGTATGCACAATTAAGCATTTTTGTCAACTGCCTACAATTTTTCTGTACAGTCTTTGTTCCACAACACATGTACTTAATCTATAGATTAGTATGTTATGTTTAAATCTTAAATGTGTAGCATAATTAATTACTTGAGTAGATTATATTGAGTATATTATACTATGTAGATTATGCAGTTGTTTAAGGTTATGTATTTCATTATGTAAAGCACTTAGAGAGTTTCCTGATAAGCGCTATATAAATGTTGACTTATTATTATTATTATAGAAATCTGTTTGAATTTTCATGAATAGATGGTATAAATTTTAATGAGAACAAGTGGAATGAACCTGGATTTGTCCATGATCTGTACGGTCTCAAGATGTCTTGTCATTTTCTGTATTTTTCCACAAATATATAGAAAATATGAAAATGATTTACCAATTACATTTGAATGAATGTACAAAGAATTAACTACCTGACATATTGACTGTAATTCAAAAAAATGATAATAACAAAAATTTGCCTATTCTGCATAAGACAATCATTTCTATCAAAATATGAAGTTAATGTAGTCACCATAACTCTATCATGCTTTCCAATATAATTCATGATCATGAAACAACGCTGTCTAGGAAGTTGGGGTCTCAATCAAATCGAAGAGGAAAGAAGAACATTGTCTGGAGTACAACCCTGGATATATTATTCATGTTGACATCATCATCACATGATATTTTCTATTCACAAATACCATAGAGCTAACAACTCTAATGCTATAGGTGTTGTGGCTCAGTCGATAAGTCTCTGGACTTTGAACCACAAGGTCCGTGGTTCGAATCCCTGCCGCGGCACTAATGTCCTTTGGCAAGATATGAATCTACATTTGCCACGTCTTTCGGATGATGATGTTAAAGGTCGGTCCCAGACGTAAATAATCATATTTGATTGATACACGTCTGTAAAAACCTAATTCCACAACAACAACATTAACACCAAGAACTACATGTACATCTGGGCTTAAAAATCAGTAAGAACAACTCATCTAATTACAGTTAAGTGAAAGTCCTATCTCTTCAGTACACAGCTGAGATCAATCTCAAAGTTGAGATTGATTCAAATCGATTGCAACTCTTTGTCAGACGGGGCCCTGGGCTTAAAAATCAGAAAGAACAATTCATCTAATTACAGTATTATAGTGAAAGTCATCTTGCATACAATAAATGACTAATACTAAAAACTTTAAATGTCTACATTTCTTTTCCTACACCTTTCATTTATTTTCTTCTCTAGGCAAAGAGCCAAAAGAAAAACTGTTTCTTCAGATTCCTCTTCTCTGTTTGTATTTGTGTAATCAAACCATCAATTGTTGCATTGTCTTTGATGAACTATAAATATCTTTATGATAAATCCAAATTTGGATGTAAGGACGTGAAAGATAGTCAGGTCTTTAAGACAATCTTGATGTCTTTCCTGCTCATGCAGATTGAAATAATTCATTGTGTCTCACTGAACTGTCTGGCAGTGTACTTCATATCTTGTATGTATTACAGGTAAAACTGCATACTCGAAAAAGATAATATCAGAGGTAGATATGAATGAAGTATTACATAGAAATTTACTAGTACATAATTTACATAAATTTCCTGTAGAATCATAAAAAGAAAACAAATAATCTCTATGATAAAGCAATTAATAAGATGTTGTGTATTGTATTCAAGTTAAGCCTTGTTAACCAATTTTTTAAATCGAAATTCCCACTTCTATTGAGAGCCAGAAGAGTTTCTGCATCTTTCTTTCTTAGCAGATGACATGAAATAGTCGCCATCTGAAAACTGAAATACATGTAGATATGAATAATTAGAGAAAGGAAATAAGAAAACAAATTAAGAGGGAACAGGAAATATGTTATCTTAATTAACATTATCTTCCACAGCAAAAAAGCTATGAAACTGTACTACTTAACACAGGCTTTCACAGTGAACCAAATTTGCAAAGTGCAGCTTTTTCACGTACTTGTTGCTGTTTACCGTGTTATTTCCAGTGGGGAAACAGTTCTGCATTTTTTTGGCCTATTCTGTAGCCAGTTTTAAAAGGGCTACAAACGGCTACAAAATGGCGAAAAAATGGCTAATCTGCTGATTCTGCTTACTGTGTTTGTTTACATGAGCCATCACAGTTTCGAACTTTATATTTAAGTAGGTAAGATCTTAACATTTTAAACAGCAGGGAGTTAAATAACAAGAGTTATACGGGGCTGAAACAACAACCATTCAAGTTTTGAAACTAAAAGGCTAGTAGTCTGCGTTCATAACAGTAGTGCAGGCACAAATCATCACCAATCGAAATATGTGACAGGTGCCTGAATTGTACAAGTATAAAACAGCCATATTCAATGTGCTGTAGCTGCTCCTATATAGCCAGACACTGGCAAAGTAGGCTCTACTCAAAGGTTTTTACTTGGAATTGTGCTTGGGTATCAGCATAGGGTCATTGCCTAAAGACTAGCAGACACAAGTCCTAGTAAAGGTTGTTTTCATTCTATCCTTCTCTGTCTAACTTTCCATGTTTCTCTTTGTTTTGCTCTCCTATTATCTTTCTACTGTTGTATAATTTGGCTTTATCCTTCACTCACCTTCTTTTATCATTATGTTTTACTATCAGTTTTTATTTAAAATTTCAACAGTTATCTCCCATTTCTACCATTTCCCAATATTTACCTTCCTGCGCTACCTGACACACACTTCCAGGTTGCAGACCACTTCTGGACCACTTCTGTTTAGATTACACACTGGAGTGGTTGTGGAGCGCTCCAGCAAGGAATCACTCCAAAAGACATCGCAAGGTGGTCTTCTAGACCACTTTAAAGTGGTCCAGTGGAGCGTTTCCTGGAGCAATTTGTCTGTTTACACTTATGTTAGAGCACTCCCCACTGGAGCGCTCTAGAAAGTGAATGTAAACAGGGTCTTATGATTTGAAATCCTATTGCTTATGAAGTTTGCTTTAGATGTGATGAGGTAAATTAATCATCTTGTTTGGATTATGTAGGCCTCTATGTGAATGACATTTAACACAAAGTTCAGTCAAGGTGATTTGAAACAAATGATGCCAAATGTAACATTAGTGAAGGTGAGGGATATTTTTCCTCTTTGATCCTTATTTTGAAAGATTAATCAAGGATTTGTGGAACATTTGATCCCTTATGTTAAGCTTGACAGTCTGATAGAACATGCAATTTCCTATAAAATACATACACAACTTATGGTTTACCATTACAGTGGGGAACTCAAGGCTCCTTATTATCAATATTAGCTTTTCATTTGGACTAAAGCCATGCATTCATACTATTTGTCTTAAAGTTCACTGGAAAAGGGTGTTCAACAATGAGATGTCCTAAAGCCATGTGATTTAAATGCAATGCACGTGTATACACTGTAGCTTCCAACTTATTTTCAAACATACATTATTCATCTTACCTACAAGCCCTACTATTGCATGCATCGAGGGTTTCAGCAGCATGAAATCATCACCTCATTTACCAAATGAAAATCTTTGTCCACTTCAAACAAAATGTAAAGAAATATTGGTTCAAACCAATTTGGGATACACTTTGTAACATGATCAAAATCTCTGAATGAAGAGGAGTCGCATCCATGCACATACAAGTTTCAAATTCTTATGAAATCAGAGCAATATCATCACGAGTTGTCTACACAATTTTTGGCAAACCTCTCTTTTATTTGACCATGGACTATTTTTTATGCAAAAATGAACATCTCATTATGCTCATTATGGGGGGGGGAGGCATTCTCAGGGGTTTGCTGCTGCATATTAAATGTACCTTGAGAGAATGGATTTTTCACTCCTGTACCTTTTACTGAGAGAAGACAGTTGGATAGGTCACTTTCAATTGCCCAGGGTCCCTTTGAGTTTGGTATTTATGTTTGGTCTTTGTGGGGCATTCCCTTCAGGGTGGACTTGTAAAAACAGTGAGACATTAGATAGCTCTGGGCAAGAGATGGGCGTTTGTCTGTTGTCATGGAAACTGTTTTGAGGGAGGGTAAACAAGGTGTTTGCTTTGAAACACAGACAACACTCCTGTATATGGAAGTGTCAGCGAGATGTCTGGTTGATGGTGTCATGAGAGCAAGGGAAGGGGTTTGATAGAAAACACTTTGAAGAGCATGTTAACAGACTGGCATGTTGTCAAAAAGATGCTGTACAATGTCGTCTGCTGTAATGCAAGTTTAGCCACGTCTTCAGGAACTTTGAGCTATTTCTGGACAAATTAGAAATTTGGCAGATAACAGCAAAGACCAACAAAAGTCAAATTCAGCACAATCTTCTGATTGATAAAAAGGCTTCATTCTTTGAATCCTTACCCCACAGAATGATTTGTGATTTAAATTTCCATATTTTTTCATGTCAATACAGGAATATCAGTTTAAAATAAAACATGCATAACATGAAAGGAAAATGTTATGACAATGCCATCCTTTCATTTCTATAACAAAAATACTTACCGATAATCTGCAATAGACCGCTTAGATCCTTGCTTTGCCATAATTGATGAGATATAATGAGTTTCTAGCTGATTTCCATCAAACAAATGTCTCCTGCCGTTCAAGGTTATAACAACCAGTATAATGGTATTAAGAAAAAAATGACTTTCAGATGTCTTTGGTAAGCAAAATGAAAACCAACACTTTAACAACCAGAATAATGACAGTCAATCCTTTGAATGAAGATGGCTTCCAACAAAATACATACACAAACTTAAGTTATTCTGGACAATGATAAAGACTGGCACTCTGCATTGCCTATCCTCATACATAACAATGTAAGATGACAAGGCAAGTTAAGTACTTCTGTGCATTCAGTAAATGCAGAATATCATTCCACAGATGAGGCATATAACATGGCCATCCACATTCATCCCCTTGAAAAAAAAGACTTCAACTTCTTTATACAACCCAAATTTATTCTCCTTCAGACAGATGGATGGTTACATGTAGCCCATCGTTCAAGGAACTGCATCGTTTATTGAGTCGCAGTGAAAGATCCCAAACTCTGCCTCAACTCAGATACCTCACCGTCACCACATACGTTTGCAATTGAGACAGGTACTTCCCTGTATACATGTATGCTTTTCTTCTGTCTGAACACCGGAGAGGAAGAGAGAAAAACTCAGTCTCTGCTACCATTGTTTTCTTTTTGATGTGGTGAGACTTCATCTTGGGTGCTAGATAATAATCCATATTCCTCTCACTCTCATCCATCATCACCATGCGTCATTACCTTCGGAATTGTAATGTCATTTGCATGTGACTGTACCGGGCTCTCACAGCCAAAAACTTTGTCAAATTACTCTCCAATATGAAGAATGAAATACTATTATCAACCTTTTCCCTCAACTCCTCCAGGAATTCATGCCACGTGAACCGTATTACTTTCTCTTATCATTTTTTATATCTCTATAACATAACTTGCAGAGTTTCTTGAAGTAAAAATTTTAAGGATGATTCAGTCACTCATAAGTGGAAAAAGATGCAAACCCTTTGTTAAGAACTTCCAATAAACTTTTAAACTTCAATAAGAAAGAGATCTCAGAGTGAAAGAGACCTGCAGGTAGATCCACGTCAATCTCCTTATCCTTCATCATCTGGAGAGAAAGAACCATAAGATTGCAGTTTGAGCATTGGCATACACTCTATCCATCCACATTGCAAAAGAACTTCATCTGCCTTATTTGGCATGAACACAGGCCACATGCACTTTCAAAAATTGTGAGATCAATCTCTTACATCTGACGCATACCCGTCTTTCTACTAACCATACAAACAGGTAAAAGAATCATAAATTGTGCTGAAATTCGCTTCGTTACTTTGTCACCTGCAAAAACGCTAAATCCGTATCTTTGGCCAGTCACATGTCTATCTGTGCACTTCTGATCCTTCATCTTTGTGACCTTCTGTGTTAATTCTGTGCTGACAGAAGAAGCTTGGGTAAAGGTGGTAAAATCCACACGGTTGTGCATGTAATCTGTTTAGCACATCAGATGACTATCATCCCAGGCTCAGCTCTACTAATCAAGGGTGACGAATTAGGTCTTCCAGGTGATGCCATCATTAGCTGAGTAGGTGGTTTACCAGGATTTTATCAGGTAGAGAGAACAACATGCACTTCTGAAATTTGAAAGCTGACAATAAAGTGTACGATCATTCTTCAGTGCTAAGTGGGTGTAAATGGAAGGACAACCTTTGCCAGAAAATTTACAAGGGACATGTACCGGTAGAGATATCAGCTAGCCAAGCTTAAATTTCAATCATTAATTCAATCTCAATCACAAGATAACAAAGAGAGATATTGAGAACAGTTTACAACCTTGTGAATCCCCATAAAGTGATGTTCTATCCTTCAAAAAAGCACCTACAGAAAAACAGATACCAAAGCTGCAAGACATCATCCTTTCATAAGAGTGACTTGCATTTGCATGCCACCAATCAAGAGCAGTATGGACAGTATCACAACACCAGCCCAACAACTCCAATTGAGCCACTCTTGGCCTGTTGTTTTTTTGTTCAGTCTACTGTTAGTCTGTCACTGATCTTGTCAGTGTGCATGACATGGGTATTAGAAGAAAAGGGGATGATGAGGGTCTGTTCATGGAGCCAGAGTAGTCAGTCCCTTGCCTCCCGTCATCCTCCAGTGGGTAGCTTCTTGCTCAGTCATCCAGGGTGAGAGAAGGCAGTAAGAGAATTTCTGCAGCATCATGGCCAGACTTGGACCAGCCTTGGCCACAGGGACTAGCATCTCCAATCAGCCTGATCAGAGGTCTGGTAATGACTCCATCCACAAACTTCACACAGAATGAAAGGTGGATGCCAGCTATTCTTAAACTCCATTAAAGTTAACACATCAATAATAAAGAGCAAAGGAAACTAGCCATTGCCTTCCAAAGCACATAGAAAATTACAGCATATCAAGTCCTATCAATATCTTCGGCCCTAAATGCCAAAGTAAAAAATGGGTGACAGTTATTTATTTTTACAGACAAAAGGTTTCATTTAAGTACTGACCTCCAATTCATGAAACTGGTAAATTCCCTCTTTTAAACAAAAGTATTAGATACAAGATATGGCATATGAAGAAAATGTTGCCACTCAAAGTAATTTCCATTTGGCCAAAGCAGGCAGAATACAAAACAAGATACAATATGAATCTCTACTCATATAGTAACAGTTGTACACATAAGTACAAATATATTGCAACATTTTGATACATTGTGCTATCAAACCTGTTTTTGCTGCACCTGTATACATGTAGTACATGTCCACGTTGGACTACAATGCTACAAAAATTATAGACATATTTTTGATGGTGCTTCATATTAATGATGAACTAAGCATCTGACTCAAGTAACTTCAAAAATTAACTAACTTTCAATTAGAAGACCAAAATCGTGAAAATGACAAAAAAACATGTGAAGATGTCCTTCATAACCCTGAGTTAAAATCATCCTACAATTTTTCCATCATAAAAGAGGGTCTTTCTAACTCATGAAATATCTTAGTCTATAGTTTCTTTCTTGAAATACATGGAGGTGCTGGTGTACGTATGCTGATGACATTCAGATTCAGTTATATGTTTCTTTTGATTCTAGGACCTCAGGAGCTCTTGATAATGCACTCATCAAACTCCAAAATTGTATTTCAGATATAAGACAGTGGATGGCAGTGAATAAGTTAAAACTAAATGATTCAAAGACCGAATTCTTTGTTGCTGCTTCTGCTCATAATCTGCGCAGTCTTCCACATGTTCAGTTAGATGTCGTGGCACACTTATAAGACCTTCAGAAAAGATAAGAAACCTTGGTGTTATATTTGATTCTTGCATGTCCATGTCGTATCATATCTCTCACATCTGTAGTATGGTTACATTTTATTTACGGAATATTGCTAGAATCAGGTTTATTGACCAGTCTGCCTGTCATAACGCTGTGCGTTCTTTAGTTCTGTCACATACTGATTATTGTAATGGCCTTCTTTCTACCATTCCTTCTAAGCAATTGGTCCATGTTCAACGACTACAGAATTGGGCAGCCCGATTAATATTGCAGGTTTCCAGGGATCATCCTTCTCAACCACTGTTGAGTTCACTCCACTGGCTTCCTTTGAAAACAAAGAATAATTTTCAAATTTCTTGTGTTTGTGTACAAAATACTTAATAATCAAGCTCCAAAGTATTTGGGTAATTGTTTGAATTTATACACACCCACCAGAGCACTGAGGTCAGCCAGTGATTCTCTTCATCTCACATATTCAGTTACTTGTACATTAGCTGGTGATAGGACATTTACTGTGTCAGCTTCAAAACACTGGAATAATTTGCCACTCACAATTAGGCAGTCTCCATCAATTACAACATTCAGAAAGGCATTGAAAACCCATCTTTTTTGCAGTTTGTAGTTTAGGATATACATTTGATTATATGTTTACTGTTTGATTATAGTAAGCACTTTGGGCCTTATGGGAAAAGTGCAGTATAACTAATAAATAATAATAATAATAATAATACGTAAAAATGCAAATTCAGACTTATAACAGAAAGGTGATACCATCACCCAGCAGGCAGCAGGGCGTTAGCACGAGCGAGTGCTATGCAAAAGGTACTGTGCACACACATTAATGCCCTTCTGCCAGCCAGGCGACGATATGTGCATTTCTTGCATTTCTTCAAATATATCTTTCAATCTAAATGCGTACAAAATTATAGCCTCATTGTTCAACAATTCTTTTAAATCGGATAATGTAAACAGCAAGTCAAGGAATGACCCCAATTTTCTTCCATTCTCTAATTTGGATATTAAATATCCAAATTAGAGAACTGAAAAACTTAGGGTCATGGGATTCCTTAACAGCATCTCATTAGATCTTCTTGAAAATTTTAGTAAGAGTATCATGAGCATAGCTTAATGTACATATGCATGCTGAAGGAATGACTCTTCTTTTGTGAGGCTAATACTTCTCGTTTTAGCTGATTAAGAATAAGAGAGACTGACAGCTCACTGGTACGTCATGTACTCACCTTCCCTCCTGGGATTTTCAGACTGTAATTGTGAAAAATTTGTAATGTCAAGCAATTCCCCCGTCTGCCTCTAATCCTAAATTCATGAATCAAAGTGATTGTAATCTTACGATATATTGTATTCTCAACCCTGCCACTTGCAGCCTATGCAGCTTCCTAAGTTCCTTCACTTCTGACTCACCAAAGTGATTAAGATCTGTTGCTTTAAAAATGTGCATGTTTTCCTATGTGAATATTAAGTGCACGAAACAGTAATCATTTCTCTTTGACTTTGTTTTAATCTAAAAGTGGATATATCATCCTAAATATTCAGTTTTTGGTCCTGAGGGAGATTTCGAAAATGCTACAAATGAACTGATTTTACTCTGCATGAATACAAATTATTTTTTGCAATATCTGTACGTGCATGTATCTTAAATAGGAAAATTAAATATTTTAACAATGTTAGATACCCTATACACTACCTAGTAAGCAGGAAGTTTCCTTGTTCTGAGGACGATCCCATACAAGCCAGATGGCACTCCAATAAAACACGGTTTCACATGATGTAATTATCCAAAAGGAAGAATTAGACTCTCATTAGCAATATGCATATAGATTAGAGCCAATGGGTTTTTTTGCCTCTAGAGGCTTTCAAAACTATGCCTCATTGCCTTTAAGACACTACACTCAAAATCACATAATTGTACTTTTGTACATCCTTGACACAAAATCGAGTTGAATTCTATGAAAAATTACTCAAAGTCCTTCTTTCTTTCTTTGGCTTTGATATGGATGACTTGTGAATTATTGAAGCCAACATGAAAGAATTTTGACTGATTTCAAAAGAAACCTATTTGATAAAATATTCATGCAATAATTGGGGAGTCTCAAATGAAAGAAAAAAATATAGCTGAAATATTATATACCCTAACTGAAAGTAGTGTTGTCAACCGGTCCGGGAATCAAATCCCGGCAGTCTGAGGCCCCGAGACGGTTCCGGGACGGTTCCAGTATCAATAAATTGAGACCGTATCCTGGCAGAAAAAATAAGTACTAATAACTTACTAATGATTTATGTTGTAAACTTTAGTAATTGTACTTATAAAATACGAGAGAGCTAGTGCACAGATCTTGGCTTTCACTGCGATTGTATTGCGCAATGATCCGCTGCGCCGTATTCGTGTTCTCTTTCTACACATGGCTGAAGACACCAGCAAACATAACGGTAATATGAAATTGTTGCTTATTTCAGTTATCAGTGAAAAGTTGCATAGACAAAATCCCATAGACTAGTACAGCATTTTCTCTCACGGAACCACTCTTTTATACATGCTGAAGGTATTGCTCAATTTTTTAATTCTCAATTTGAAGAGTGTGTACATTTGCTGCACATCGAAAGTACATGTACATTAATGATTAATGAGGCGATCTCTATGGGCGATTCTCGATCTTCAAATTGGCTTCGAAAGTGCTGCTCATGGTGCTTTTGCAGAACATACGTATTTTTGTGTTGGCGGGCGATCGTGAGCCAGCAGTACATTGGTTAATTTGCATGCCAGGGCGCACGCAGCGGGGACGACGCGACTTGTTTGCTCTTTTCCCACGTTTCGAATGAATGTTTACAATTTTCGGTGGTGGCACGCTTTGATTTGATAACAAACAAATCAAGTACACATTAAATACAAATCACAATCATAACTTCGTTTGCACATACATGTAACTAGCAGTGATGTTGCTTACGCTATTGCAGCCCGAAATGTAAGTACCGGTATGGACAACCCAATGATTATCTGTAGATCTAGATCTATCATTCATCCAGCCTAGGTTCATTTCAGGAACCGGGATGAACCGGGATCCCGTTGAGAAAACTGAAAAGTTGCCGGGACGGTTCCGGGCCGGGATTTTGATTCAACATAACAACACTAACTGAAAGTATCAACATAGGAACAAGACATACTTGCCAACATTGAAGAATGAAAAAGCAGTATTTTTTTTTTCTTCTTTTTTTTTGGTGTCAGTACAGTGCGGGGCAAGGATCTGGAAGGGGATCAAGGGAATACATTTAAGGAAGCTAAAAGCTAAAGCCTTCAACCCCCATGCCCTCTGAATGAGAGGATTTTGTATTTTCATAACGGAATCTTAGCACTTTAGTGACGCAATTAGAAAATTACTTTCATTAGGATGCGTGGTCGCATAGCGACCAAGAGAGAAAAATTTGCATTTCTCTTGAATGTTTCATTTTAAAGCACTTTCTATACACTGCCTTGTTTCACATTCTGATCTTAGCATCTTCTTATTTTCTATTTTGTTTTAATGGGGTCAATTCTGATCAATGTCACTGTGTTATCAGCCATCTACAAATATCCTACCTAAGACAAATATATAAATGATCCTTTTCATTCTCTGCAAATTCTCTATTTAATAAACTACTGCAGTGTATTCAAAACTGTTAGACAATAAGTAATTTTTTTTTTAATGTAAACAATTTTGTAACATGCTCTGAAAAAAAAAAAAATTATCTGGCTACCTAAGATGTCCATGAATTTGATGTATTTGATGTTTAATATTTTGTTGTATTTTTTTGTGGTGGGCTCTGTTGGAAAGCAGTTGCAAAACTGAACCCGACTACCCTCCGCAATTTTAAAGGGCCTACTTTCTTAAATAAAACATGAGTCAATAATAAATAATCTTGTATACACATTTCTTGGTGTCTGTTTTTTTCCTTTTCTTTTCACAGGGGGGGGGGAACCCCTTGAATATTTCCCACAGGGAGATTTGTATACCCACTCCCTTGACAAATGTTGACACCACATTTCATTGCGCAGGTCCTATTAGAATTTTGCATACTCTACTTCTTACAGACACAAATTTTTATGGAATTTATGCCTATGCACATCTTATTCCTGGAAATTAACTGATTATCTTCTTGATTATATGCAAGGAAGCGTAGCGGCCAAGTGGAAGATTTTTCATTTCTGAATAGTTAAACAATGTATCAGCACTTAGAGGAAATCCGCACAGCCTGTTGTTTGGGTCTTTTGTAGCCATTTCAACACTTCTGTTCCAAATTTCAGGCTGGACAATCCTCTGAAAAATCTCAGCCCCCACCTTTTAGAGCGGGAGACATTTTCTCATTTTGAACTATTTTCTGCACTGTTTCCTTTGAAAATGATTAAGTATATCAATTCCATACATAGTTTCGGGTATTAATTACTGAAACTTGGAAATTAAAAGGTACCATTTCCTCATCTCCCTTACCAGCTTTGAAATCTTGAAAGATATCGTAAGTGAGCACTTTTCTAAGAGAAATGAAAACAAAATTTCCAAAGGTATACTTTTCTCCCTTCCGCCGTTAAAACATATCTGGGTGCCGTCACACAGAAACTTGATATTATAGTAACTTTGCCATCAATGGTAACTACCATGGTTACGTTGCTCAAGAGCCAATCAAAATCCAGTATTCCATGAAAGTTACCATTGATGGCAAAGTTACTATAATAGCAAGTTTTATGCAATGGCATTCTGATATTTGGAAAATGGGCTTCATGAAGCACATTAAATTATTGCTTTCGAAATGTGATTAACATGACACTGCTCTCGCTTTTCAGCTTTGAAATCTTGAAAGTTATTATTGTAATTGAAAATTCTCAATTTTCCAAGAAAACTGAAAACAAAGCTTCCAAAGCTTATTCATATATCTTAGTTTCAAAATTTGCAAATATCTTTGGTTTGTCAGAAACACATGTTCATGTACATGTACATGCACATAAATACAAATTTCCTGTCATAATTATGTGTCTGACATCTACCAGGGTAAATTCAAAGGTTAAAGGTGGCCTACATGTAGTGGTAGTGTTGCAGTTTCAATCTGACAAGATACAAGTATGCCAAAGCCCTTTTACATTCATCATGATCAACATGTGAATACTCACACATGTACCTATTCCATTATAAAACAGACCATCTATTTCACCTGCATCGACAAATTAAAGTTCTAGTTATCATTGGAATTATGAAAGCTCACAATTTTTTTTTCATTTATACTAGAATCAACCTTGCTAGAACCTTGTCTTTAATTGGTCAATGTCCTGGCTAAAAGGGTATTGGGTGGAGGCCAGGTATGCTCCACAGACAGTTCTAATAATCTCTGCTGTCCAGGGTAAAGTTTCTCCAGCCTGTCTACAGTTTCTTCTCTCATCGCCTGGAGCAGGGAACAGGATATGGAGAGAAATGGTCCGAAAAGGAGATGGATGCCAATGAAATGAAAGACAAGATGCAACAAAACAGGACCTAAAATAAGACTCTTGGTCTCGATAAATGCTTGGCCCAGTGGGAGGGTCAGTGATATCTCAACAGTGAAACTTATCTAATAAGACTAATAAGCCCTATCCATTTGATCATTAATTCATATGAAAATCAGGTCGTTTTGATTTTGTCCAAATTTTGTGTGAACCTACATGGAAAGAGAAAATTATTTATAAGTCCAGTTCAGCCAGTGAATATTTGATATACAGTCTATAGACGAAATCGAACAGTACTTTCAAGTCACTCCTGGATGTACAGTAGTGCCTTATCCATACAGGCAAAACAGTGCACCTACACATACATGTACAAAGGCAAAATTCTACAATTTGTCATCGAGTATTGAAAGTAACTGCAATATTTGATTGATCATCTTTTTCTTAACCATTTTGCAGGAGCTCAAGCTTGTCAATTTATCCAATCAACTTGGATTTATAAATCAGCAGTCAATATTTTCAATGGTTTTGTACAGGAACATATTTCTTTCTTTTATCTGCTTTTTTTTTAAAGGGAGGGGAGACATGGCTTGTCAAATTCCAAAGAAGTGAAAGACATTCCAGTGTAAAATTTGTGTATTTATAGATCGTCGACTTCCCGGAAAAAGGCCGTTATCGACCTTTTCTCAATTTTCCCGCCATTTTTTTTCATTGCAGAAATGGAGAAAGCATGTCAAAAGCTTTCTTCTCATACCATCCTCGAACCTCAATTTGACGTCATTACGACGTAATAAGCCAAAAAACAAAATTACGCGAGCACGTGAATTCCTCCTCACTCAACGTGCTAACGCGCATAGACCGATTCCCAATAGCCTGGGAACTGTTGCGCATTTTTTGTTCCAGGAAGAAAGACACTAATTCTTCACTCAATGTTTATGCGCATAGACCGATTTGCATTAGCGGCCTTTTTCCGGAACTGGATTTACGTACTGGCACATTTTTGTTCCCGGAAGAAAGCCATTAGGGATAAAATGCTAATGATTAGAAAACCTTTAGAGTGTTTTAAATAAAGGCGCAAAATATCATTGAAGGACAAATCTTGCTCTGTCAGAAAGTTTGAGAGTTAGGACAGAAAAAATAATACACTAGCTGCTAAAAGCTCAAAACAAGGTCAAAACTTCATTTGCGTTTTTCTCGAAAACATACATTTCGCGCACATGCGCGTTAATGGCCTTTTTCCGGGAAGTCGACGAGATGTACATGAAATTTCACATTTTCTCAATTTTCTTGGAAGTTACACATTTTCTAACCCCAATAGTCAATGTATGTTCAGAAGAATTGCTTTTTACATAACATACTTTGACTATGGGGTGAGAAAATGTGTAACTTCCAATAAAATTGAGAAAATGTGAAATTCATATACAAAGTGAATGGAAAGCTGCTCGCATATGATGTCATCAGTATTGCCAATTTGCTGAGCCAAGAGTAATTTATTAGAAAATGTAAACGAGTGTAATTTTCTTATTCTCTGACTGATTTTTCTCATTGCTTTTTTAAAATGCTATTCAAATTTAACTTTTATTTAAACAGTGAAATTTCTGGGGTGGATTTTCCCTTTAACAAATGTCTATAAAGTTTCAGAAGGGTCTTTATGAAAAGAAACAACAAGTGAAATGCTCATGGCGGTCTCTCCTGCATTATGCAAATCATCATGGCAGCACTCTGATTAAATAGTGAAGAATTGTGGTTGGGGCACATGAGAGGCGAGAGGTGCTACCCCTGAATCCCATAGACCTTTTGGGGACAATGCCTAATACATAAACTACAAGGCAATAGCCGTAATGTGTCTTGCCACGTTCGGTGTGCAATGTAAATTTTAACATTTGACCTCCATTGACCTTTGACCTATATACATGACCTTTGACCCCCAAATAACACTGAGGTCCCTGTGGAGCATCTATCATCCAAGTTTGGATACAAACGGGAAATTGGTCGCAAGCAAAGTTATTCAAGTTTCATAAGCGTCACAGACAGACGAACGACAGACGGACGACGAATGGGCGGACAATAGACAGTCGGACGCCACTAAGAATCCCTTAGTCTCGCACCACCTCGGTGGCTCCACAAAAAGATTCAGGTCTTTATTTGAAGAAGGATGCTTTAAGAACAATTACTATTGAGGCTGACTTGTAACTCTAGTGGAATTTCAACAACAAAAATGAAAATGACGGTAATACAGGCAATTTAGATTAACTAACCCCAAAATGACCTTTGACATTGACTTTGTGACTTGAACTTTGTTCCACATGATTTGTACTAGTTGATAACCCTTGTGAACAAGTTTCATGGACAGCAGAATTTACATACATGTATCATAAAATTTCTTGTGTGCCCCTCATGAAGATTAAAACAAAACAGCACATATGAATTTCCCAACGGTTTTTATTCTTTAAATTGTAAATGGATAACAATTAATAACTGTAGTTTTTAGAACTTGACAATAGGCCTATCCCTTGGGAAATTTTCATCACATTAGTCAACAAACATAATGAAGGTCCTCTAATAACTCCAAGCCTTCATGAAGTTTCACCAATTCATACTTTTCTGTTAATATTATTTCCTGACACATACCACCTTAGCAAACACAAGCTGCAGAATGCATTCCTTTAAAGTTTTTTATTTCAATATATTGAGTTCCAGGACATGCCCTGCACTGGTTGTCATGCCGACCATGATCCTGATAGGCCCAACCAGGGAAAGAGAACCAGCTTGCCAACATTACAACATTAACCACATTTTACAGTCACACCATGATTGATGGGGGGAAAAATGGAGGAGATAATTCAGCACCTTGGTGAACCTCAGGTGTTGTCTCTGTACAGCCATCTAACCTCATACATGTATTTACAGGGAGCTGCCAAAACTAAATTGTATTATGATGTCTTGACATAACATGTCTATGTCAAAAGAGGTACATGTATGGATATAATGTGGCAAGACAAGTAAAGGATACACAAGATATCAGATTATTTAGCAAGACATCAACGATCATGTCAGGTGTAGTAATGGACATTGTATTATCTACTTAGAACCAGCCAGAAGGTATCTAAATGAAAGTTTTATCATTTTTTTCTGTCTCTAAAATAGACAAATAAAATATCAAAGCAACCCAACAAGGGTGGGCAGTGAGCAATGTAGAGTACAAGATACCAAAAGACATACACTGTACAGAGCTGAGCAAGGATATACAGTACAATAGGGTGTACATGTAAACCCTATACTTTACTTTCCTACACTTTCCTATTCAAAGTAAAGTAATGAACCACTGTCCCATCATATTTCAAAATTTTGGCTTTGCAAAGATTCCATCAAGTAAAATTGTATAAAAACTTCACTTACCACCCTCTCTCTATGACTTTTCCACAATGTAATCAAATACCCAAAGAGCACTTATTTTGTTTTATCATTAGCAAAGCATGTACTTGTAAGCTTATAGATATTCCAAAAAGTGAGTCGACTGCATTATTTAAAAGTTCTTTAATCAGTGTACCTTAAAATTACAGCAACAGAACTTACGCATTATGGGTATCCATGGTATCCATATGTAGTCATCCAAAAATGGAACTGACATAAATAAAATGGCACATTACTATAAGCGCTGTCACTCAAAAGAACATAAAATGAAGCTTGAAATCTGGCTCTTCAGAGAGCATAAGGCTCTGAGACTGCCATTGCTAAAAATAAAGTGAGAAGCCTAGACATGCTGCTCACGCTCAATTTCTCTGCTTCTAGTAGCAGATTGGCCAACTATAAATATAGGAGGGGATAATCAGAGAAAGGTCATTATGCTCCAAATCAGCTCAAGATGGATAAAAATCCAATTAGTGACAGTTCAATAATCTACAAGGGGTACACACTTCAAGGATTGCTGACTGCCTTGCTTACTTGCAAAATAGAAGTTTCTTGTCACAACTACACTGTTCATGTACATTTATTTATAAGTACATGTAATCGAAATAACAATTTCTTTTCACTTTTTTCTGTTTGAACATTTCCTTACCCAACGATAGCAATCAGGCATGCCATTTTTTAGTAGATTTTTTTTGTAAACTCCTTTAGCAAATGCCTTTCAGGTATAAATGGCGCAAATTAAATTTGTGACTAACAGTCTGAGCACTTGCAATGTATTTTGTACTTGTGACTTGTATTTTCATATGTTCAGAGCTTTACTCAATAAAAACATTTTTTAAAAACAAAGAGTTTTTGACACCCTGATATACATGTACACATAGCACATATGTATATTGGTGGTCAAATCAGTTTCTGTGTTACTTAACCACTGACAAGTACAGTATGCCCTGCACAAAATTAGAACTCAGGAAGTAGCAGTTGTGACCCTGGCATTGAGCATTAATATTGCAGAGGCCATACTAAGAGGTTGTTCAGACTAAATATACATGTACCTGTATATGTACATCAAAAAGCTACTTTGGAGAGGTCATCAGCATGTATAAGCCCTTCCAAGTTACATGTATGATCAATACAAATGTAACATTTCTTTATTCTTTAAAATACAATGTTTAGAAGAGAAGAAAATAATGAACTTTGCTAGTCTGAATAAGCTGCATGTAAATAAATCCACCTCATAAACTTGTACAAGAAGAAGAGGCCAGAAATGCTAACCATGAACATGTACTGGTAGTGAAGAGCTATGATACTATTGTGTTGCACAAAGCATAAACTTCTCAAAATTTATCCAAAATTTACCAGTAAATCTAACACTACCGAGGATACTAGACTACAAGGGAAATTCCTGGATAAACCATAAATCAGTGTAGTCAAGTCCAATCGTCATAAAAATCTAACAGTATGTTCGATAAAGCTGACCAGGATGAATATTCCCTGTATGTTCACAACATGCAAAAAAGGAGTGGTAAAGTGAATTATCATGTTAAAGATACTGTTTATCATTTGGGGAGAATACAGTTACATGCCCCGTTAAATGAAAATTCACTTCATGGATCATCTCCACAGTATTTTTCTTTCATGATTATGATAGATCTGCTAATGGAGTTCTAGTGCTAAAACCATAACATTAACCTGATATACAGTGTACACTTAGCAAAATGAAAGTGGACACTATTTATAGTCAAAATTTAAAAAAAATATCTAATATATCTTTCTGATAAGTATTATGAGTAATACTACTATTAATGAGGACCCTTTTTAAAGCGCCATATCCATTATTTAGAATGCTTAAGGTGCCATTAAACATGCCATTACCATGGCAATGAAGTTTCCAAACACATTCAAAAATTTGTTTTCCACATCTTCACTACAAGACCAATGTGTGTGCCAAATTTCATGAGCACTGCTTGAAAAATGAGGAAGTAGTTCGATCCGCAATATTTCCCCCAGATTTATTGCCATGATAAATGCCATCAGCATAATTAGCGCAATTTCTGGCACATTCAAAAACTATGTCGCGCACATTTTCACCACAAGACCAACGTGTGTGCCAAATTTCATGAGCAATGCTCGAAAAATAATAAAGTAGTTCGATCAGTAATATTTCTCCTTGATTTATTGCCATAATATGCCATTACTATGGCAAGCAGTTTCTGACACATTCAAAAAATATGTATTTTACATCTACAATGTACATCCTAAGACCAATTGGCAGGCCACACTCCATGGGCATTGCTCAAAAACTGAGAAAGTAGTTCGATCTGCAAGATTTGCAATCAACCGACTGCCCAACTGTACACTGATTCCTACACATACTGTACCCCTTCAAACTTCATTTGGCATCGGTATCAATAGACAATCAATAGAAACATTTGAATAATGTGAATATTTTTTTGAAATTCTTTTCCTTCTTCATAAGAATAAAAACTTTGTCTAAAAAAAATCAAGGTAAAATCCATCTGGGATCCAGTTTTTAAAGAAGAATGCAACCCAGACATCAGTGTGCTTCCAGTGAATGAAGAAGAACAAGAAGAGTAAACAGTGAACGTTTGAGCAAAGTCGGACAATCTGGTCAAGAGTTATGAACTTTGAAAGTTTAAGCAAATTCTTATCATGGGGATACTTAAATTGGCAACTTTGCCAGCATCTGTGATGTCATCGTGGACAACTGTCCATTCATTTTGTACACAGAATTCAACATTTTCTTTATTTTCAAGAAGAATAAAAATTCTCTTGATTTATTATTTGAGTATGACATGGCTATGTCAATTCTGCAAGCATATTGGGAAGAATTATGACGATTCCTGACTTGAAATTTCATATAAATCAATTTTTTTGAAAAATTATATACAAAATGAATTGAGAGTTGTCCACGATGGCATCACAGATGCTGCCAAAGTTGCCAACTCAAGGATCCTCACAATAGGGATTTACTGAAACTCTCAAAATTCATAACTATTGAACCGACTGTCCGATTTTGCTCAAACTTTCACTGTTTGTTCTTCTTGGTCATCTTTATTCACTAAGAGCACACTGATGCTGCCAAAGTTGCCAACTCAAGGATCCTCATAATAGGGATTTACTGAAACTCTCAAAATTCATAACTATTGAACCGACTGTCCGATTTTGCTCAAACTTTCACTGTTTTTTCTTCTTGGTCATCTTTATTCACTAAGAGCACACTGATGCTCGGGTTGCATTCTCCTTTAAGTTCAAAAGGCCTTTATGGAATATGCATACGATGTATGTACATCAACCCTTTGTGCATTCACCTGTAAATCCCCTGTGCACTGCATCATTTTGGCAGCATGCACTTTTCTCTGAGTTTACAAGGTCTTTGCAATTTCAGGCTGCTATTACTTTTTACTTTAACAGTTTGAAGACAAATGACATACACATGTACACTGTACATGTATAGCAAAGTCGTAGAGTTTTAATGAGCTTTCTTATTACATCTAACTTATTTGGTAAATTTATGTTTTTTGACAGAATGATACTTCTTCTAAACCTGTATTTTCAGTATACATGTACATATCTGTTCACTTCTGGCCATTTTAACAGAACTTTGGCACTCTAGTTTCTTTCTATATAGTGGCAAGTGTTTCCACTAATACCAAAATCAACACATTCTGACCAGAAGAAGGCGCCTATACAAGAAAGAGAAAGCGAAGGGAGGGGATTTTAAAAAAGCCCAGGAGCTTCTGTGCAGTGAGCATTCTTTCACAAAGGTGCTAGACTAGTCAGAAACAGAACAATAAAAAAAACAAGAAATAACTCCAAAATACTAACTTTTGCCAATGCTGAGTGTATGAACCACACAAACAATGCATAATAGGTGCTGATGCAAGGGGGTTCTAATGGTTAAAATGAATGTGCCTATCAAAGCATCTAAGTTCAAAACTTGATTTTAGTTGATGTCAGCAGAGTATTAATTTTCATTCGAAATTTCATTGATAGCTTATAAATACAGTATAAAAAAATTGAACTAGAGTGTCCACTTTCCATTTTCGCGGAGTATAGACCCTACATAAAACTTTCTTCATCTTTGTGTCTCCAAAATAGGACAAACAGAAAGATAATTTGAACTTCGACAATTGCCCTGCAATTATTTTCACAGTAGTACAGAAGAACAAAAGTGCATGTAGGGTTTTACATGTCATCATATTTCCTTCTCTAATTACTATCTAGCATTGAAACTTAATCCACACGTGATTGAGCAGCACTGACTGGCACGTGCCCACTTCCGTTTTGGAAGCCTCTATACCATCTCGGTACCCCATCCTTTCAATGGCTCTTCCTTTTTGACTCCCCCCCCCCCCCCCCCCCCCACATTCCCCTTGCATTTACAGTGTAACTTCCATAGGGATGGAGAAAAATACATGTATACACTATCCATCTTATCCAGTATTAAGGATTCAGAAAGTGAAAGGAAGACCTTAACTAATTTGAGTTGAATTCATATGTGCTCCATGAAGTCTAAGGGCATATACTGTATAAGGGAGGCTTATCAGTCATCATAGAACCAGTTTACACTCACTTTACACTCTGAATCAGAGCATTCAGAGGGCTCTACAGTAGCGGTTTATCAAGGATGGTACATGGACATGTTGGTTGTGGATGGCTTCTTTTTAAACTCCGCACATTTTTATGTGTCCATGATAGAAACTGCTCCTGTTGCTATGGCAGCAAGGGTCAGCATGTCAAATTTTTCTAGCAGAATCCACCTGTATCAGCCTATGCTTTTGTTGGTTTCTTTATCTTGTGTTTTGGTCTTTCTTTTTCTTTTCTCTTTCCTAGCTTATAAATTCATTTTCTGTTTTATCCTTTAGCCATCTTCTCTTTCTATCCTTCCTTATATCATTCTATGTTCCTATCATGTTTTATCTTATTTTTTATTTTCATCATTCTATCACCTGGGGCTGTAAAATAAAGAGATACAATCAATCTTACAATCAATTGTAACTCTTTAGTACATGGTAAGCCATAGACTTAAGATTCAAATCAATCGTAAGATTGTATTTTTTATGTTACAGGCCCCTGGTCTTTCTACTTCCTTCTTTTTCAATTATTTTATATCCCATCATTTTTTTTCTCTTTCTCTTTCTATCTTTTCTCTTGTTACTTGCTTTATCTCGTCTTCTCCTTCTATCCTTCCATACATGTATATCAAGCCTTTTTTATCTTTCTTGTATCCTCATTCTTTCTTTCCTTTCATTATTCTTTGTTTTTAGTCTAGCATCCTCTCATTCTATCATTCCGTATGATATTCTTCCTTTCAAGTGGTCAAGAGAAGTGCTTCCTGGGGCAGCTGTCTCTCTACACTAATATAAGAGTGCTCTAGGCTGTGAAGTGAGTATACATGTAAATAGGGTCATAGTAAATTTCATATTTCCACACCCTTACTAATGATTATAAGCATGTATTCCTGGGTTTTTTCAGGTCTATAATATTACATATATGTTTAAACCCTTATTTCAAGTATAAAATCAAAAGGATCATTCTCGTGCATACAACTACAAATTTTTAGAACCAGTTTTAGAGCCAAGAATGGCACAGTCCTCGGGTCCGGGGGGAGGGGGATATGACATTATAAAAGATAATATGTCCTTGCAAAATCACATCTGAGTTTCAAATATAGGGATCACAAGGGTGAAGACATAGACATCCATGAAATTTTACATGTTCCAAATGACTCATTCTCAGCCATCGATAGATCACTCATGGGCAAGCCGCACCAAGCTTGAGGTGGCAGCAAACCTATTGCTGGCTCAAAACAAGGCCCTGCTGCCATAAGGCCGAGGCTCAGGCTCCTAGTAACAATCACAGGACAACCATCAAAACACTGTCACAGTCAATGCAGGCATGATTTCAACAAGTACAACCTCTCACATCAAATACAGAGTGAGAAATGAAAGAAAAAAGGGAGATTTGAACAGATACTAGTGATCAACGATAAAATTCAAGGGTGTTTTTCATACAAATGTAGATAAAAAAATTTGCACTGACATTTTGACAAAATCTAACCTGTAATAAGTCAAATCTCTAATGATCTGTACTGATACATGGTAAGAGCAGATCAAACACAAATGATGAAACTACACTGTAATCAGAGTCTCTATGAGAATTTACTTCAAAGAGAGCAATATATAGGTACATGTACATTGCAATACTCATGTAAAATTCCACTTCGTTCATGGGAGTTATTTTGGGATTTTCAATATAATTAAAGATAATTACAGCCCCTTTATTTTTGTTTTGTTTTGTTGTGGTGTTTTGGGGGTGTATATATAGTGAACAATAGCCTCACCAGACATTTATGAAATCAATAAATGTGCTGGGTAGCAGACTCTCGCTGGGAGCTCCAGTGGGCCAATTAAATGGTTCACTGCTTTTCTAAATGAATAATTAACTACATTTATATTGTCAAACAAATTAACAAACTACACAAATTCTAAATAACAAGATCAGGTCATGTTAGGTAAAGGAGGTATCTGTGCACTCCCCCACACTTCTTTTCAGGACAATTCTTGCAATAGATTTTAAAGGCATTGGCTAACTTTGTGAGCAGCCAATTAAAAAAATTCTCAAACTAAGATGAAGCATGTGTATGAGTACTTGTATTTTTACTCAAAAAACCTGAAACCAACCATAATTTGGAATGAAAAACTGTTAGGAAGATGCAAACCGCGAATTTATCATTTTTGGTCTCAGAGACAATAAATAAGGGGACCATTTTGCTCGAGTAAAAAAAAAAAAAAGGTTATCTGCCTCCCTTCGTGTGATATGCCATGTGATACGCCCATGCACGCTCCTTACGTCTAGTCTGTCCAATCGACCCTTATATGTTTTTCAAACATTGGTTGACATTTTTGATATCTAAAAATACATGTACTTCCTGTGGATATTATACTTTGAAACTTTCAGACTGGTATATTTACACTATAACCCTTATGTTTATCCCATTTTCAAATAGCAAAATGAGTTTTTTAAATTCTAACAATGTTAACCAATGCCTTTTTAATAGATTTTAGGATGATAGCTTCTAAGCATTTAAAAAATCTAATGCTATATATTCAACTGCCAAAAATATACTGTCCCTTGAAAATTTAATCAAAAATTGAGAACTGAGTTTGAAAAGGCTTATTATTCTTGCTTTTAAGTGCTATTTTCTGATATCACAAGTGATAAAATGTATCTTTTTTTATATTCAATGCATGCTCTAACAACATAGCTTGAATGAAAAATAATAATAATAATAATAATATTCTGCATTTATACAGCACTACAGATGCATGTACATGTGTATCAAAATTCATGGTTGAAGCCAGTTACCATTAATCCCAAAACATGACTGATAGACCGTACTTGTGTTGCACTCTTCATGATGCAGCAAAAAATCTGATATTTGAGCGCTTTTCTGCCCGACCTATGACCTTCTGCAGAGCTTGGCCCTGCATCCCTCTTACTACCTGCCCCTCCCCCTTACAACCATGATAATCCAATGATGAACAACTATTGGCTGGAAGAAAAGCTGGAGATACAGTGGTTACCAAATACAGTAAACAAGTCGTTAGGGGTTTCAGCCCTATGTGATTCTGCATATGTTTTAATCTGGATATCAAATGAACATTCTGTATGATATCACAGGGGGCATCATTCATGGCGTTAACATTACTAGTCCAAAAGGAAAGTAGTGAGAAAAATATGACTGCAGCTCTGCAAATGTCTAGCAACTACATATGCACATGTACCTGTGTAATAAAGAGTATTTGTTTATAATATTTTGACTATTAAACAGATTGCAAATAAAGAAAACAGATAAGTTATATAGCGAATATGAACAATGAAATATTCCTATTCGCATATTGTATTCTGCAAAATTTCAGCCTGTAAATGTTTTACAAGTACTTCACTAGCCATCCCTGAGCTTTTAAGTCCCTGTATTTCAAGTGCTATGTTCCAACAATGAAGTGACAGATCTTTGGCACAGAGCACTTTTATGCTCATCACAGTCCAGAAAAATTTTCTTTCCACCAACAATGCATCCCATTGTACATGTACATGTACTACACATAACTTGAATTTGAATACTCGAGGAAATTGAACAAAAATTTTTTTATTAAATCAACCAACTGTTCAACAGTTCTGTGGTAAAGCCTCACAGTCTTTACTTCCGATTTAGCTATCTAAACTTGTAGAGCCAAAAAACCAAGAAAAGGAACAATGGAATGTGATCTTGGTGTTTCAATTTACAGGAAACTGGCCATGAGTTTGACTCATCTTTGATTTCTTTCTCTATTTCTTCAGGGTCCCCCTCTCTCTCTCTCTTTCTCTCTCTCTCTCTCTCTCTCTCTCTCTCACTTTCTATCTATCTATCTATCTCTATACATGTATATCTCTAATCTTTCTCTTTGCTCTTGGCACTTAACAGAACAGTCCCCTTTTCAACAACACATTGTTATTTTCATTTTGTTTTCAAGCTTTTAACTGTGAGAATTAAGAAGTTACATCTAGTCATTAAAATGAAATAAGAAATCTCCTTCTGATTTTATAGTAGATTCTTATTTGTATTTGTATTTTAGAAAGTTGTAGCAATTCCCACAGCAATTAATATATTTCAATCCACTTTCCAGACCAAAGCTACATGTACATGTAAATCTGAATTAAATCTAGCTTGATATTCAACAGCTTGTTTAAAACTACAGTGTTTTGAGGTGCAGGAAATAGGTTAAGAGTTAATTTTCCAAAGATACTACTGAACAAATCTTGGGTATATTGACCAAGATATGACCACATTGCAGACATATATCCATTCTGAGTCAAATGCCTATGACAATAATAAACAGGGTTTAACCCATAATTTCCCGTGCAGAATTATACTATTTACTTTTCCAGTCATGAAACATAGCTATCTTAATATCAAACAGTAAAAGAAAGCTTAGAATACATGTACTGTTATGTATTTATGGGGCTGTGTTACAGCAGTCAAAATTCCCTTTGATTATTTTGGTAGGTTTTTGTATATGTGTGTCGAGGAAGATATTCAATCCACAACTTCCTGTGAAAAAGAAATATGCAAAGGGACATGTAAATGTAAATGTATTTGGCTTCTAAACTGTAGTTTTGGTATTTCTCTTTTTCTTTCTTTCTCTCTCTCTCTCTCTTATGTGCACACACTCTCTACATTACGAAACTGGAATAAAGGTAAAATGTGTACTACCTTACATGTACTTCAAGGAATTCATTTCATCATTCATGTACCACACTTTTACAATGTAAAATGTACAACACAATGCCACAAGATGCTCCAAGCACATCACTACAATTCTTCTTTGGCATAAAATTTCATCATATACAAACTGACTAACTGTGCAAAGATTGCTCCAGATGTTTGAAATAAAAGATGACTCATCGTGTAAATCATAAAGATTGGTGTGTACATATCTGTAGGGAATGACTTGTCAATAATCTAAACTCCATGCATCATATTACATCAGTCAGCCTCATAAAGCTATTACTATGGCAACATTCATGTACAGTGTACATGAAACATGGGCACAGACCTAAGTGTACAAATGTATATAGAATGTCTGCGAAAAATGTCTAATTACAGTTGATATTGAACATTTACACTCTGAAATATTTTCGACAACAATCAGAAGGGTCAAAGAGTGACAGCATTTTCAAAATGGTAGATCTAACATTTTCCAACTACCGAAATACATGTAAATGTATGTGGGATTCAGTAAATGTGAGATACAAAACTTTGAATATGCTTTCACTCCTAAACTCTCTTTAAAGTTGACTCCACACATGTAGTACCCACCTTGCTTGGTCCACAGAACACCTCTGAATGAGTTGACTATTCACAGTGAGCAGTTCATCACCAACTCGGAGTTGATTATCATTATGAATGTACAAGTTTGGCAGGACAGCTGCCACCCTGATATTTCCCAATATTTTTCCACTGTTTGACAGGGGTTTGACCGGATCCAGAGCAAGGAGTTCAGCCTGCCCTTGCTTAAGCGTAGCCCCGCCAACTTGGAGCACAATCCCCAGCTCGGCAAACGTTTGAGGCGGTGACACAAGGCTTAGTATTTTAATCTCATCCCGGTCTTTATCGCTGCTCCCATCTTGCTGCAGAGCTGCTTCTGCGGATCCCCCTCCTCCTGCGATTCTGCCTGAGAGAACACCCCTGCCTTTGAACTTCCAACGGGTTGCACCCTGCTTCTCAAGGAGTCTATTCAGGTGGGAGTTTAGGACATGGATGGTTTCTAGCACCTCACTCTGGAGTTGGGAATTACGTTGTGCAGCCTGCTGGAATTCCTCCACAAGTTCCAGGGCGCGGGAGGCTGAATCATCTGTGATAGGCATGTTGATTTCCTGGCTCTAGAGCAGGGGAATATTTAGAAACCAAAGACATAGAAGAATGAAAGGGGAAGAAAACATTAACATAAGGATAGATGTTGAACTCAATTAGTATCAAGTTCATGCCTGTCTCAGGCCCTATCAACATAAACTAGTTTACTCTCATGATTCATATCAGAGAATGTTTACTTTATGTCGTCCAAAAGTATCACCATTTCACAATTATACATGTACCAAGATCTAAGAGTCTACGGTATGCATTTCAGATTAATTGCTTCAAAATTCACATTAGTTAGGGAATAATTTTATCTTTCACATAAAGTCCTTTTTTTTTTCAATTAGAACTGTTTTCATAAATAACTCACCCAGTTAAAAATAATCTTGTACTATTTGCCTTTGGTCAGGCTACACTTAGTTGGAACATTTGCATGACATACCCTACAATCAATACATGTATGTTTATATGTCCAACATGCAATAAAGCTATTTTCGTGAAATGATGTACAGTTACAAATTCAAAAACACATAACAATATGTCAATGCACCATAATCACTGAAAATTTCAATACATAAAAATATAGAGCAAGCAGTAGTAACCCAAATTTGCAAGTGGCCCCCAATCTGCACAAAAGTTTTACTTTAGACTGCTTTAACCCACAGAAAAAACACTTGTAGAGCTTTAGATTCAGTACATTCCCATTTAGGATTGAGAAGGATATATTCAACACAAATTTTATTTTATTTTCTTTGTTTTGTAAAGGCGTCTTCCTGACGCTTTAAGAGTAAAACCTTTAATTTTTCACATATTCTTTGGAATATTGTTGTAAATTTGATAACATGATAGTTTTACAAATATCTGTCATCTAAAAATGAAATTGGCTCATTTCTCTTCAAATTCTGAAACAATGTTGCGCAAATGTGGGCTACTACCTTTAAGCCTATTTTTAAATGGACAATCTTCACATCTTCACACCCTTAATGACAATAGGGGTCTGCATACATATCTGTATCAAGGGCTGTATGCAATTCAATTTACTTAGCATTTTACTTGGCAAATTAAATGGCTTTACTTGAATTCAGCACACAATTAAGCTTTTTACTAATAGCAAGCCAACTTTAAAGGTAAAATACCGATCTGATAACCATAGCTACATGTAGATTATATAATCCATGATCCATCCCAAATAACTTGCAGTAATTAAAGGCTCGCATTGTATGCGCTGCTATAAAACATACATTGTACATGTACTTGTGCACTTAAGCATTTCATGACTGAATATGAAAACTACATGCTTGCCTATTCAAGGCTTCCAAAATAATCTGTAAGTCTACTAAGGGACTGTCATAGATAAGGGTAAAATACCTAGCCAAAAATTCAACTGAATACTGAAGATGACTATGTGAACTGAGTAGAAAACTTAACATTCTGATTTAAGTATTGAGAGGAATATCAGCCCTGATTTTTAGTTGTCCACAGGGTCGGCTATTTCACATCATTACTTTAAGCTTTTAAGAAAAATTATGACAAAGGAACATCAAGTGACAACTATCATTAACATGAAGCTTTCACTTAATTGTCTAGATAGTCCTATTCCTTGCATACTATGAGCACTGCAGGTCCAATAAATTGCTCTGAGATGACTGCTTTACATGTAGATAGTTCTTTTCCAAGTTAATCTTTAGTAATTTCCACTAAGCAGCCAAAATTAACTTACATCCTGTCTCTACATACAGGCAAGGATGCTTTCCTGCACTGCTTACAGGAGAAAGCCACATTGATCCTAGGAAAGCAACGGGGTCATGCTATATACAGTCATGAAGCAGTAATGTGTACATGCATAATGACTCGCAGGTGTTTTCATATTGTAATTTTGTACTATAAAAAGTAAAAGAGCCATTTTGTATATCATGAAAATACTTTCACAGCCTTATTATTCATAAAATATATCTTGGATTTTTGCTTTCAAAAAATTATTTACTTGTATTTTGTGGGTATAGTATCCTCCGGACTAACCTTTAAAAGGGCTTTCTTCTAATAATCAAAGTACCCTCCCCCTTCCCGGTAGTCAACGCAACAAAATTCTGCAGAGCAAAAGAAATTCATTTACTGTATCATAATAAAGTACAAATAACTAAAATTATCGTTTTACAGGAGAGTCTCGTCTATTCAGAATCTGAATTTAGACCAAAATATTCATTATTCGTCCTCATCCTGAAGTTTATCTATTTATCATATAAATTTATAGAAATATTTCACATATAATTGCCTATCAATATCACTGACATTGTTTTTCATTTTTCATAGTACTCTAAAGAAATATTTAAGTGCCAGTATATGCTTTAGATTGCCTAAAATGAAATAAATCATACTATTTTAATCTGCAATATTCTAAACCTCTCTCGAGAGTATTTTTTGCTTCTCTCTTTATACAGGAAATCAATCAAACATAATGCAATGAATCATACACATACAGCTGTATGCATAGATGAAAATAGCCCTTAGTACAACACACATGATTCTTAAGAGGACATGTGGGATGATGGGAATTGTAATAATTTAATTAAACTAACTTAAAAGGGGGGGAAAAAAGCTACTTCATGTACATGTACTGTGGTTTTTTATTATTTAATGTGGTGTACATGTGAAATTCTGAGGTATTTTTTTTTCCTTTTACTCTTATCATTACACTTGCATATTATTAATATAATGTGCACAACAATTTTTTAGGACTGCTGCTTAAATTAACCCGTTGAACACTAACCCCAAGATAACTCGGGCTGGGGTCTATAGTGAAATCAAATCATGTGTAACAGGTTAAAAGTGTGGTATATTCAATATTAGCATGAACCAGTTCTAATAATGTATTAAATGGATGTGCCCAGTTAGAATAACTCCTCCTCAATAACTCCTCATCAATAATGGAATACATCATCTCATTTTACATCCAATCTATACATACAGTAAGATCCCATGATGATGATGCCAGCGGCCTTACTAAAACAGCAATAATAGCAACAACATTAATGATGTTTGTAATGATGATGAATGATGATGATGATGATGATGACGAAAGTAACAACAATAACAATGCTAATAACAGCAACAATAATTGTAATAACAATAGCAATAATAAAATTAATAATAATAATAATAATAATAATAATAATAATAATAATAATAATAATAATAATAATAATAATAATAATGATAATAATAATAATAATAATAATTCAATAATAATCAAGATGATATGACAGAAATGAAAAAAAAATAATGTATACAATCAAAATAATAATAATCATTCTGATATTAAAAGCCATAACAATATCAACCACCACAATTATTTATATCAAAAGAAATGTGCTACACCATCCTGGCTTTCCTGCTATGGACCATAAAGAATCGACATCTAACAGTTACTGTAGGTCTACCGTTAGGAATCACAGAATCAGAAATTCAGAATACAGGTACCGTACATCCTCACTTCATCCAATGTTTATCTTGACTGTTGCTACATGTACATTGTAACTGTTACTGTACTTACATTTTACATGTACATTGTGGGTAAAATGATTTCTTTGAACACAATATTTCTTTATACATGTAAGGGGCACAGGCATAGATAAAATTGTAATAATTCACTAGTTTAAATTGTAAAGTTACATCTGCCCCAGCATCTGCCCGCATCATGCACTATCCACTCATCCCGTATAATACCACCTGTCTGTAAATATATGTAGTGCAGTGTACCGTACCGGTGCGGTAAAGCCAAAATGCGTCCTGCCTTGGTCATCGCATTGGGCAATTTGGCAATTCCGCTGTCAGTTATCAGTGCAAAAACGCAAAATAACGGTTAATGAAATATAGAAACGTGACGAATTATGCTACCAAAGGTCCACGAATATATACTCACGACTGTTAGCCGCTAATATGCACATGAAATTCCATGATTACACATTCAAATTTTCTGAGTGAAGAATAGACTTGTCTATGTTGTCGGCTTCTCGGCGTCCTACTCAACGGGCATTGCGTGGGAGTTTTAAAGGCTACGGTACTTTGTGTATGTATTGTACGTTGAATCATGTACAAAAATATTATAGGCTGTGTGTACGGTCTGCCCACTATGCTGCCCACCCAAAGCTTTGGTCCGGTCCCACTCGCTGACATCGCTGCATTTTCCTGAGTTACGTTAACGCAGCAGACGACAGTCGAATTTTTACAGACGTCATATTTACGTCTGGGAACGACCTTTAACTCACCATCCGAAAGACGTGACTCAGACTCGAACCTGGGCCCGATAAGAGTCAGTTTGTAGGCGAAGAGCCGACTGCGGACGTTATCGCTAGACCAGTTCCTGCCTCGCATTTGTTTCCATTGTTTCAGCCTTCAGACTTAGTCCAAGATCCAAGGAAAATGGACATATAGTGCGAAAATAAATATACCACAAACATCTGAGGAAAGGCAGGAAGACATGCCAAACATTGGTTAATAAAGTTAACTTTAAACTTAAAGTGATTTCAGTCTCCTTTTGAAAAAAACTACATTTATATTTTTTAAGACGAACAAAAACAATTATAACTAAATAAATCAATGAGAATAAATAAATAAATGACTGATTGATTAATCAAGTTAATCAATGTTTCTTTCGGGGTTTCTTTCCTTCTTTTTCTTTATTAATCAACTGATTAATCAAATAATTAATTAATTGATCAATCAATTAAGAAAGAAAGAATGAAAGACAAAAAGAAAGAAACTAGAAAGAAAAATATTAATGAATAAGTAACTTCATTCATTATAGGTTTTGCTGTTCACCGTGCGCACTCTAGTTGTTTTTAGGGTGGAAAATTGTCCATGCAATACAATACAATACAATACAATACAATACAATACAATACAATACAGTACAATACAATACAATACAATACAATACAATACAATATTGGCATTTATATAGCCCTCTCACAATGACTGAACATGTATCACAGCGCTTTACAAAACAATTAACAAACAAACAAAAAACCAAGAAAATGAAATTACAAATGAAAATTACATAAATACATGCAAAAAAATAATAATAATGATGGTAATAATAATAATTCTAATCTTTACAATGGTTAAGTACAGACCCAGTTGGTACTGCTGCAGGAGCATACGGTAGCAGACAGATTCATTTACAGGAACAAAAACTGGGTACCCCCAGGGGCGTCACGGATAGGAGGGGCAAGTGGGACACAGTACCCTCCCCATTTTTGCAAACACAAGTTAAGAAATTATAATCATAAGACTGATTTCCAGATATATTAGATTAAGACTTTTAATCGAATTTTGGAGTTGTCCCTGTTTCAAGAAATCTGTCTTCAAGCCATTTTTTTGTTCTTATAATGCCCTTCCCCCCCCCCTCCCCCAATAAGTTGCTTTTTTAAATCTTGAAAATGTCCCCTTCTTACACCTTGTACCCCGTTCCCGTTTTAATATTGCTAATTTTCCGTTCTTAGAAGTGCCCCTTTTGAAATATGATAACTTCCCATTAAAGTGTAATTTCACCTTTTCACCTCTTCACCTCTGCAAAACTCACGTTTAAGTGTCCCCTTTTAAGTCTGAAACATGCCCCTTTTTATTCTGATAATTGCCCATTTCCCCTGAAGTGTCGTTTCTCCTTATATTTTGCGATAAGAAAGCCGTAGACGCAGCATAGGCACCGGAAGCGCCGGGGGCAGAGGGGCAGTTGCCCCCCCCCCCCCATCGTTCAAGACGGGGCAAAATCGATTCCCCCCCCCCCCCATGGCCCCCTCGCAAGAAAAAAAAAGGAAAATGTTGCATCATAAGACTGCACTACATCCATGTAAAATAAAATAAGTATATTAGTGTTCTAAAATGCAAACTTTCAGCATTCAAACAAAAATCTAAATGTTCTTACTCAGTCGCTACGCTTTCTCGTATATTAATTAGATGCAATGTTTCTCATTATTTAGAAATTCTGTGTATCATCTATGAAAAAGGGGGCAGATACTTAATTTATTCGGGGGGTATTTTGCCCCCTCCCCCCGACAATACAATGTGCGTTGTTGCGATCATTTTTCTAGTCGTGCGAAAGACACGGCGAAAGAGCAAGTTAATTCTAACAGTCCTATATAAAGCTTCTTCCATTGTCTCTACATGCACATGCAGATAAATATGAGCTGTGTATCCCCTGTCTACCAGTGGCGGCAAGAGAAAGGGGCGGATCATTTTTCTCCCTATCCAGGGGGAGGCAAATCATCTCCCCCCCCCCCCCCTCTCTCTCTCTCTCTCTCTCTCTCTCTCTCTCTCTCTCTCTCTCTCTCTCTCTCTCTTAACCCATAACACCATAATTTGATAATACGAATATATATCTAGTGTTGAGAAATGCAAGTTTTAAGCACGAAATAATCAGATTTTTCATGCTTGCAAAGTTGCAAAAATCTATTTTGCCCCCTCAGTGGGGCCCTCCCGCAAGACAGTAAGGATTCATTGTGGTGTAAAATGATGCCTAATGAGCATTCCTTTGCTCTAAAATACTGGTCTCCACGTTCCATTTGTCTGCTCGGTCGCTACGTTCCCTCGTAGATTAATGAAACGTTTCTTATTATAGAATTTAGAAAGCGCGGTGTGACGGAGCAAGTGCTTTTCTATGCAAAAGAAGGGGCTTTTTAATAAAATGCCGTGGGACATGGGTTGTCCTGTGTAAGGGGATAAGAGAATATTCGTTTTGTTCTTGCCCCTAATTGTAATGTTATTGGATATAAAAATTTTCATTATCATCATGGATTCCATAAACACTTAAAAACAGAAAGGGGGCGTTCCCGGGTTGCATTTTAATAAAAGTGGTGTTTTTTTTTTTTTATATATTAAACAAACCCTGTCCACCAAAAGCGCCACAAGCTGGGGAGGGATGGAGGCTTCCCTTTATGAATGTGTTTGGGCAAATCGATTTTAGCCGCCCCCTCAGTAGCTCTCACAAGACAAAGATGTAGTGATCTACTTCTATAGCGACATGACCGATGTATAAGTTCAATATTTCACAACCTTTTCATATCATTTGATATGCTTTCTTGCATATCAAATGAGGCCCACAGTGTTCTTAAGCACAGAGAGACCCTGACTGACTTGTTTACTATCTGAAGTCTTTAGGGCATGGAGTCTTATATAATGAAAGCTGAGATTGTCCATACGTTTATCGGTGTTCCAGAAAGCAAGTATTGTCATAAGTAAAAAGTCCTATATCCCCCGTCCCCCGCCTTAATATTCTTGTATGTTGGCATAAGTGCGCCCGTATTTCTCATATTTAGGCAGTGCTGGAATATGAAGTTCCTGTACCACCAAAATTTTAAAAAATAAAAAAATGCGAGCTCGCTTCGCTCGCGTGGACAAAATTGTGAAACTGAAGAGTTGTTTTTAGGGCAAAAGGCGTGGGCCCCATCGCGAAAATGTGCCCGTAATGTGCCGTGCCCGGTGTCTAACCTCTAACGCCATCCTACCATGCTACCAACGGTGAACAAATAATCCTGTTTCATTACAATGATGAGAGAAGATGGGAAACAATAATTATTTATCATAACCATGATTAAATTAAGCAAAGTTTCTTTTTTTATTTTCTTAATGAAAAATTTTCAAACTTGCACTTTTGAAATATATGTATAAAGGGGCGAAATAATGTGCTTGTTCGGGGGAGGGGGTGGGTAGGGCTGTACGCTGGTAGTAAGTATTTGAGGTGGGCCCCTAAGAGTGTTTGCCCCCGCCCCCCCCCCCCCCCCCAAGCTAGCTAGGACCCTTCCGGCGCGACTGCAAGCTAGGTGCCTAATTTAGATTTTAAAAATAGTCTGTTTTGATGACGAAACAACAATTCTGCGATGAAAACAAACAAAAAAGCTTAAACAGCATATTTTTCCTCGCTCGTTGCGCTCGTATAATATTTAGATCTGAGATACATGCAAGATCGTTTCGGAAAGCAAACGAATTCGGCAAGTAAGGTGACCGAATAAACCCGGCCGAATAATTAACACGATGAAACTACTTTTTAAAATCAACTAGAGGCAACTTCAGTAGCCCTGTCTATCACCTTTAGAAATGTGCGAACTTTACAATGGCTTATTACCATGATTACGTAATCCAGACATGATTTGTATGGAAATACATTAAGTTTTCAAAATTGCACTTGATTTGATTTTTTCGAAAGTATAGTTTCTATATTTTATCGGCCCATATATTAATAGGCCTACATATTTTGATGATGGGTTATCACTTTCCCCATGCAAAGAGAGTGTTTTTTCCTCGCTCGCTTCGCTTGATCTTATACAACAGGGTGATTACAGCAAAGAATAATTATTGGACCACCGAAGTGCCAAAATTTCATGTTGCTGGGGAGGGAGGTGACCAAATATAATGCCTATAGTGTATTTTGATAACAAAATAACACTTCTTTCAAAATAATAAGAAATTGTTATTTTTTTCGCTTCGGTCACTCGCAAAATTCAAAAACTTGGTCGTTCATAATCTAACAAGACGCGTCATTAACTTAAAAACAACAACAACAATTTCGCGGCCCCTAAAGTAATAAAAATCTGCATCTGCGATATTTCCTTCGTCTTTCCTACATATTTTATTTAGTCAATTTCAACCAGATTTTGTGAATTATGAGCGAGCGCAGCGAGCCAGAAAAAATAGTTACACTTCTTTTCATTTTAGAAGTGATAATTCTTCATCAAAATACCTGATGGGCATACCATATCTAAATTATAATATTTGGTCACTTCCCTTGCAGAATTCATTCGCTTTGACAAACCATCCTGTATCTAAATACGAGCGAGTGCAGCGAGCGACGAAAAATATAGGAGTTTATTCTCCTCTTCAGAGTAGAAGTGATGATTCTTGACCAAAAAAGATTGGCCTATAAGATATCTAAATCATACATGCACACTATTATTTTGGTCACCTCGCTTGCCGAATTCGTTTGCTTTCCCAAACCACTATGAGCGAGAACAGCGAGCGGGGGAAAAATATATGTTTCCTTTTCATGATAAAAGTGATAATTCTTCATCGAAATACACGATGGGAATATAAGATTTTTAAATTATACATGTATTTGGTCACCTCGCTTGGGGAATTCTTTTGCTTTCCCAAACCATCTTGTATCTAAATATTATACGAGCAAGGAAGAATATACCGTAGATACTCCCTAACGCGGTGGGTGATAATTCTTCATCGTGATACACGAGGGACCTAAGATACATTTGGTCACCTCACTTACCGAATGTGTTTGCTTTCCAAAAACATCTTGTATCTGAATATTATACGAGCGAGCGTCCCATTGAAGAGGGGACAGCATCCGCGAGAATCGTCCTCCAAAAAGCACCCTAAACGAGGATTCAAGAGCAGGCCGCTAGGACACCCTAAACACGGAGTTTGTGCAGATGTCCAAGCTTTGCACACCCTATACCCGAGGATATTCCTATTTTCATACCTTGAGAGTGATAGTGGGGTCCATTGAAAGTTTGGAGCCATTTTATCTCGAGATAATTCACTGTCTCATTATGTTTTACACAGACGTTATAGGATTTTCCGTGGCACGAGTCTTGTTACAGTCGGTCCCGCGGTCGGTGCAAATTACATACCCTTTTTGCGTTTTAGATTATCGTGATTTAGGGGGCTTTTTTTTTCCCCCAATTTTTGGCGTTTTTGACACTCTATTCGCGTTCCGCGCGTTCCGCGCTTACCCCTGAAAAAATACCCTTTTTCCGCGTTTTTTTCTTCTCTCGGATGCTGTCCACTCTTCAATGGAAGTGACCCCCGGGCGAGCGAGGAATAATACATATAAGTGATAATTCTTCACCAAAATACACGATGGGCCTTTAAGATATCTGTATTATAATATGTGATCACCTATCTTGCATAATTCATCCGCTTTTTCCATCCTAAATGTTAATACGAGAGAGCGCAGCGAGCGAGGAGAAATATATATACTCTGTTTTCATGGTAGAAGTGATTCTTCATCAAAATACACAATGGAATTGACTATGATACATATACATTATTGGTCACCTAGCTTGCCGAATTTGTTCGCTTTCCCAACCATTATACGAACGGGCGCAGCGAGCGAGGAAAATATCCTCGCTGAATTCACGAAGTGGCACGCGCGACCGCAGATGCGCGAAATCACTTTTCGAGTAAAAAACGATATAAAGATCTATTTTTCAACAGCTCATTGCCATTTGTTATGAAGTTAAGCTGTGCGATTCCAGCACAGATAGAAATCCAAGTATCTACTTTCGCCTTCCATGTAGAATCGTACTCAAACTCAGTTCAAATCTTAACACAGTAAAGATGTTTTTTTTTTGTAGAAAATGTTGCTTCAGCGTACGAAGAATCCACAAAATGGCACTTCGTGTAGAAAGCAAGTACGATTTTGAGCACCCAAAAAATGTCACGAACCGGCACAAGCGCTCGTTTTGCGCTACAGCACGAGAAAAAAATTCACGAACCGGCGCAAGCGCGCGCGCCGTTGTGTTTTCTGTACAGAACTCAATGGCGCACACCTTTTTGCCGGTTCGTAGATTTTTGTAAAATGTAGATTTTCAGGCTAGAGTCGTTTTTGCACTTTAATTATCTCTTTAATAAGAGAGAATTGGGTTCTAAACTTTTGTGAAATGGAAGACCATGGCCAGAGAATGATAAAACTGAAAATAACTCAAAATTGACTTTGGACGCAATTTTGGGGGTTTGTGCCGCTTCGTGAATTCAGCGACGAGTATACACTCTCTTTCGTGCTATATACCAGTGATATTTTGCCATCAAAATACACGATGGGCCTATAAGATATCTAAATTATACATTTGATCAGCACTCTTGCCTAATTCATTCGCTTTCAAAGACCATCCTAAATCTTAATATTATACGAGCGAGCGCAGCAAGCTAGGAAAAAATATATTTACTCTTTTTCATGGTAAAAATGATAATTCTTCATCAAAATATATATGATTTACACAGTCATGTAGGCCTACATTTGGTAACAGTGGCGTACCTTGGATCAACGCATGGGGGGGGGGGGGGCACCGAGCATGGCTGTACGCAGAAATTTTTTTCCGGAGGGGAGCAAGGCGTGTAAAATTTTTGAAGAAATATGAAAGCAAGGGAGCGGAGCGACCGAGCTGGTAGTGAGGGCGCTTTTGCATTTTTGAAATTGAAATTGAATGATTTGGTAGGCCTACACAATTTTGGTGGATTTTTGGGGGGTCAATTTTCAATTTAATTTTTTTTTAAGTATTCAAAATTCATAGGGGGCAATGGGGGCACCCTGCCCCCCCCCCCCTGCTGCGTACAGTCATGGCACCGAGTGGAAAAGTTTGTGCGGGTGTGTGTGGTTATTTTCTATCATGTTAACAATAACATGTCGTATAGGTGCCGTAGTCGAGTGGTTTAAGGCGCTGGACTGGAGAAGCGAAGGTCCGGGGTTCGATCCCCGGCACAACACTTATGCCCTTGTTTACATTGCTGTTTTATCGTCTATCAAAATAAAGTGACGTGCGATACCATCTATATTGGTTTTGTTAAAATAAAAACAATAACGACAGTAATCTCGAATCAAGGTGTCTTTAGGGACGTGAAAGCGTTTTAAAATTTGGAGAAACTGATGCACCGAGCTATATAGATACAACCCTGTTTTTAAAATTTGTGAGCGAGCAAAGCGAGCGAGCCGAAAATCACAATTTCATTTGCCAAAAAAGACATGTTATTTATTATCAAATACACTGTCGGACCATTAGTCACCTCGCTGACAATGTCTCTATTTTAGCACGACCCTGGTCTATTGTTTTCTGTCCGAAACCACCAGGTCTCTAACCATTACGAACGAGCGAAGCGAGCGAGGAAGCACACACCAACCATTTCAATGTATTACATTGTGAGCATATGAAACATCTAAAATATTTTTAGATGTTTAGATACTTATTTGGTAACCTCACTCACCCAATTTTTTGCTTTAAAAAACCAATAAACAATTATTTAACGAGCGAATGCAGCGAGCGAGGAAAAATATACTCCTTTTTCATTGTAGAAGTGATATTTTGTCATCGAAATAAATAGTTCGATCCCCTGTGTGCTGAATATGAATCCGTTTGGGTTAAGTCGGCGACGCCGCACAACCCCACCCCGCCCCACATAAAATACCGTATATGTATGGATTCGTCAGCAAAATAAAGTAGGTATTTTGTAATTTTGTGAACCTCCTCGCTGCACAAAGCTGTTACTAGCGGGAGTAGCGATCTAGTGAACAGATGGGAAATTTTGTTTAATGTCTAGGTCATCTACTGAAAAGGCCCTTTTTAGGTAAAACTTCTTGGAGTGAAATCCAGATATGGTAATTATTAACATCCTATGAGTGGAACAGTAGCAGCCTGTATCAGATTGACAGATTGAGACACAAATGCAAACTTATTTCTTTCATAAGAATAGTAATTAGCATCGGCATTGGTGAAGTTACTTAAACGCTAGCGAGAGAAGCGAGGGAGCGTTTCCCGATGTACCATTTTCATTTTCCTTGTATTCCCCCTTTCTTTTCTCTTCCTTTTTTTTTTTTTTTTTTTTTTGGCCAACCGATTGGTGGGACCCCCCCCCCCCCGTAGTTACGCCACTGTTTGGTAACCTCGCTTGCCGAATTCGTTTGCTTTCCCCAAACCATCTTGTATCTGAATATTATACGAGCGAGGAAAAATACATATAGAAGTGACAATTCTTTATCAAAAATACATGATAGGCCCATCATAATTTTGTCATCTCCCTTGCCGAATGTCTTTGTTTCCGAAAACATCCTGTATGTAAATATCATACGCGCGAGCGTAGTGAGCGAGGAAAAAATATACACTCTCTTTCGTGCTACGAAATCAGTGTTATTTCGTCATCAAAATGCACAAGCCAATAAGCCGAACATTAGGTGAGCGAAGTGCCTCGGTATTCTGACTCGCTTCGCTCGCCAGAGGATTTTCTTCAATATCGACCAGAGATTCCAACAGCGCCAGGGTTGTCGACAAGAGCTACGCTACGTTACATCGTTTCCCCGACTCCACGTCCGACCCACAAAAGCGCAACCTCAGAACCTCTCTTTCTTTCTCGGAGACTTTTCCTCTCTTTACCTTGTACTTGAGGCCTATTATCGTTTTTTTCTCTCTCTCCCCCCCCCCCCCCTTTCTTTAGCTTCCCTTTCTTCTTTTTCTTTTTCTTTTTTCTTTATCTCTTCTTTTCCCCTTTTCCTTGTCATTGTTTCTCCCCCTTTTCTCATTTTATTTACCGACGATATCCTGAGCAGTGGGGGGGGGAGGGGTATCATACCCCCACATCCCCCGTTGGCGACGGCCCTGCTCACCTCTAATTTCTCTTTCCCCCCTCTTTATCTTCCTTTCTTTCCTTTCTTTTCCTTTTTATCTTCCTTCCTCTCTCTTTCTCTTTCCTTCTCTTTTCTACTTTTCTTCTCTCTTCTTCTTCTTCTCTCCTTCTGCTTTCTCTTTCCATCCTTCCTCTTCCCTCTCCTTTTTTTTTCTCTTTTTTTTTCCCGACAGCGATCGCGAATTTGCCGACAAGAATTTTGAATGGGGGGGGGGGGGGGGGCACCCCCCACACCCCCCTCTAGCGACGCCCCTGAAGATAGTGATATGTTCACGATTTTTTTCTTCAGATTTTCTTCCTTTCCTGTTTCGTTTTTCTTCCTTATGCTTTTCATTCATCATCATCATCACCGTCGTCCTCTTCTGAATGCTCACATTCATCTCCTGCTTTTTATCCTTCTTTTTCTTCTTTTTTTTTTTTTCTTAATTTCCGCCCATTTTTTTTTTTTTCGCGATCTCATCCTTTTGTCATGCCGTATATGTCCACTTTTTTTTTACATTTTGTCCCTTTTCTTTTTTTTTATTTGTTTGTTTCTTTCTTTCTCTCTTTCTTTTTCTTTCTTTCTTTCTTTCTTTCTTTCTTTCTTTCTTTCTTTCTGTTTCTCCTTCCTTCTTTTTCATTTTCCTTCTTTTTTTTCACAGTCTACGAAAGTAATATTGTATTTTGTTCAAAGCCTGTGGTATGAGAAGATCCTCTGATTCCAGGATTTGCTGTGGTGTGTGTTGGGGGGGGGGGCATCCTACGATCTCTCCCACCCCTTCCATAACATGATTACAGATACATGCCTTTGATGTGTAATTTGCCCATTTGGTATTTTTACGAATGATATTTTGCTCTATAGACAAGGATAAGTATTATTTAAAAAAGAAAGACGAATATGAAAACAAAACTATGTTTTGTAAAATAAATTATTTTCATTTTGAACGTTCTACTTTGCTGCTATACTTCTTAAAATGTAATGTAAAATGCGCCTCACTAAAGTTGACCTAGCTCTGATCAATAGACTTCCAAAGCTCAGGCCCATTAACGCAATTACAAAAACATTCAATGAGCTCAATATATTGAGCCTACGCACATATTCTTATTGTTAATTAAAAGTTAATTAAAAGTGAAGTATAATAGTTACGATGCCCCACGCATTATACTCATTATGATGCTCTTCTCATTGTACCCCCTACATTAGGCAGCAGAAGCATCGATCGGGGGGGGGGGGGGCAGCGGGGAAGATATCATCATCCCCCCCCCCAAAAAAAAAAAAAAAAAAAAAAAAGAAAGAAAGCGGAAAGAAAGCGGAAAACAAAGAAAAAGAAAGAAAATGGGAAACCGGGAAGCGCTCGCTCGTATTTAAGTATCTTATCCAATGCCCATGATAATTGTCGGTTGAATATCGTATCATCTGCAAATTGCTCTTGCTTGTTTTTCATTCATTCCATGGCACTGATCCTCACGACAACCGTAGCTTAATAATCCCATATAATCCTTCTAGGAAACTAAGGTCTTCAAGCTCATCTCTTCTTGCCATATCACATACTCATAATTCTTCATGAAACGCTCCCCTGGTTATTTCGACAAGCTTTTTCATAATTATCTCGTTTTTCTTATTCTTGTCTGTTTTCTATCTCCTTTTCACTGCGCCATGAGCATCTACTCAATGATGGATACCGGCGCATTATAAGTGTTCATATCATTATTATTATTATTATTATTACTATTCTTATGAAGGGAAAGGGTTGCATTTCTTGTCTCTGTCTAATGTTATACTGTTCTTCTACTCACAGAATCTTAATAATATTACCAAGACCGAATATCACTTCAAGAAATTGAGCGGCAGGTTGACCTAAAAATAGTATACACTTTCAGCAGATAACGGCCTATACTGTAGATTTAAAAAAACAAACAATTTTTTCGTTCGGTCGCTCGTTACTCTCGCTAGAAACCAGGTGATTTCACGCAGCAAACAGCTTATTTCAGTAGCGAGATTCCAAAATATGATATCTGGGCAGCGAGTTGGTTGACAAATATACATAAAACCATTCTACTTTGGTGACTAATCCAAACTTTTTGGCCTGTCTCTGACTTTGATCGCTCATAGAAACAGAATGGTTTCGGACGGCAAGCGAGGTAGCTAAATAGATCGTATTCGGCACACAGGTAATCGAATATATCATTTAGATATCTTATAGACTTATTGTATAATTGATGAAGAAATAATACCTCTACCATGAAATATGGTATATTTTCCTCGCTCACTGCGTTCTTTCGTTTAATAGGCCTATTAATCGTTTTGGAAAGCAAACAAATTCGGAAAGTGAGGTGACCGAATGAATAATGTAGATGTTTCATAGGCTCATAGATTAATTTACTAAAGGGGTTACTACTTCTACCATCAAAAGGAACGTGTGTTTCCTCGCTCTCTTCGCTCACTTTGCTCTTATAATATTTAGAAACAGGGTGCTTTGGACAGCAAAAAAAAAAAAAAAAAAAGGACAAGCGATGTACCAAATAAAAATAGAGTCATATTTGGCGATGTACCAAAATAGAGTCTTTGGCAGCGAGATGAACAGATATATATTTTCAATATCATAATAGGCCTATATATTTTGATGATAAAGCACTTCTCTCAAAACAAGAAATTTGTTAATTTGGCTCGTTTGCTTCGCTCGCTCGCAAAATTAAAAAAGTTGATTCAAAATCTATCAAGACTCGGATGCGACATTTCCCCCAAATTTGAAAATATACACATCGTCGCGCGCGGGTTCACCTCCACTTGGTCGTCTTGCGCCCCCCCCCCCCCCCCCCACCGTCCTAAAAACAGATCTACACCTCTGATTATCAGCCGATGAATAGAAGCATCTAGCTGGGTTCTTCCCGGTATCAGTGTTAATAATCTGAATGAAATTGGAATGACGAAAAATATACAGGCGGTGGGAGGCACCTTTATGGAAGGGAGCAGTAGAAAGAATGAACTATATGTGCCCGACAGTTCATGTAACGAATTGGGAAGGGGGGGGGGGGGACGGAAACACCGAAGGTCATTCACGAAAATCTGTTTCGAGGAATGGAAGGGGAGATGATAGAAATATTTTGCCGAAATTTGTTACGCACACTCGAGTATACACACCCCTCGCCCGCATGTTCACAGCTACATACTTTTTTTATTTCGTTATTTTGCAGACGATCGAGTGAAGCGAGTGAGCCAAAAAATAACTGCTTCTTGTTTAAAGAAGCCTTATATTGTCATTAAAATACATAGTCCTGTAAGATGTTTAAATGGTAGGCCTATATTCGGTCACGTCACTCAAAATGAACAAATAAAAATATCAAGCTTTAAAATCGAGGGGGGGGGGCAATCCCCCAGCAAAAAATCGAGGGGGCCACGGCCCCCCCCCCCCCGATCGCCGCCTATGATGCCGAGGATATGAAAATGGAAAAATAAACTTTCACTTCACTTCACGTAAAAGGAGTAGACAGTAATAAAAAAAAATAAAAAGAAATGTGAATATGGAATTTTAAAAAATCAAATTGACGCAAAGGAATGAAAAAGTAAATGAATAAAAAAGAGAAAAGAATGATTATCTAAAAAGAAAACTTTTTTACATTCTGATAAAGATAAAGTATTACCTCAAGCAAAAAGGGGGTTCGATGTGACTGTATTATATACAGTATATATATGGATTAAATAAATTCTTATTGGCAATTAGCAATGCATTATTGAGTCCACTCTTCTCATTGACTTTTGTTGGTTTATATTGAGAATAATACCCACGTGTTGGATGATTAATAATGTAGACAGTAATAACTTCAAAAAGATTCGAAGGTACGCCATGTGTAAATCCAACCTTAGCTTTTATTTATATATATTTATATATATTAGCTTTTATTTATATATACTTTATATATATATATATATATATATATATATATATATATATATATATATATGTATGTATATATATATATATATATATATATATATATTTCTTTATCCGTTTTCTTTTATTTTATAAAAGCTAAGGTTGGATTTACACATGGCGTCCCTTCGACTCTTTTTGAAGTTATTACTGTCTACATGATGTATATATACCCATATATATATGTATATATACATATATATTGAAAGAAATTTGACAAATGCAAACAACTTTGGCAACTCCCTTGTAAATAATAAACACAGTTTTTCATTTTTTTCAGTATATATATATATATGTGGGGATGTGTGTGTGTGTGTGTGTGTGTATGTGTGGGCGTGCGTGCGTGCTATACTGTTTGTTCATTTGTGTTAATGCACTGACGTTTATTTTTTGAAGAGAGGAAACGAAAATAAAGGAGCTTAGGGGGATTGAAATGAAAGAGGAAGGGCGTGTACAAGTGTGCATGAGCGAGAAAAGAGAAGGAATACGAAATGAGATTGGATGACGAGGGGAAGAGAAGAAGATGGGAAGGAAGGAGGAGGAGAAGAAGAAGAGAAAGAAGAAGATATATATATATATATATATATAAGAATCAGAGTTGGTAGTAAAATGCCATTAAGCCATTAAAAAATAAAATCATAGATTTTAAAAGAAAACAGAGCATGATTTTATTTTTAATGGTATTCTACTACCAACTCTGATTCTTGTATTATCTAGATGCCAAGCAGACTAATTTTCTATTCCATAAACACACACACACACACACACACACACACACCCTCACCCACACACACACACACACACACACACACACACGCACACACACCCTCACGCCCACACACACACACACACACACACACCCAATATTGTAATGCATAATACATGTAAAGAAAATTAAAAGTAAAAGCAAAAAGGGGTGAAAATTTTGAATCTCTCTTCCCGAATGAGTATAATGCAATTATTGTTTTAACATTGAACAAGTGTGAATGCATAGTCTATGTTCTTTTCCTAGCCCATTTTAAGAAGAAGTGGTAGAAGAAGAAGAAGAAGAAGAAGAAGAAGAAGAAGAAGAAGAAGAAAAAGAAAATGTTTATCTGAACGCATTTTCTAGACATTGCTTTGAATAGTCCCGTGTTCTTTTACCGCACACCGCAGATGGTGCTCTTCGCCTGACGTTCATGGGTTTAAAAGAAATGTTCTCAAAAGTTTTTGTTCTGCATCTGTTGTCAGACCCTGAATTAATCAGTATCACTAATAAAATTGCTTGTCATGTATAATATATGTATCTATATATTGTATTGTTCTATGTGTGTTCCCTTAAAGTCACCAAACGAATGGTTTCTTTTATCCAATCTTAAAAGAAAAAATGTTTATTAATGCCTCTTTCTAAAACTGTAATTTTCTGGTTGTTGGAGAAAATGTACATCATAAAAACAGATATGAGAGGAAATCTGCATTTGAAGGGATATTCTTTTCCCGGGAAATTTTTTTTTTTTTTTTTACTATACTATAATTGATACTGCATGTACTGTCAGTATTTTTATTACGAGTTTCATTAAAGGCTGTATGTCTTTCTCAGCAAGTAATGCAATGTACATGTAGTTTATCTTGAAAATTTTCAAGGGAACTTTTTTTTTGAATCTTCAATGTTTTTTTTATACAACTCACTCCTAGATCCTAATCAAATGACTGGTTGCGCGCACTCACGTGTGATTCAGTTTTTGAGCCTATCACACGTTTTTTTCTGAAAAACGTGCATAGTTTCCAGTCCTATCACACGTTTTTTTGTTTTGTTGTTTTTTCTTTTAATCTTTTTTGTGTTGTTTTATATGGCGCTTGTAGTACATGATGTACGTCACACAATGAAGTAAATGGCGGCTTCTATGACTGTGCGAATCTTTGGGGTAAGCAGAGAAAAAAAGTTTGTAGGATAGATCTCTTTTTGTTTTCATTTTATCAAATAACAGGATCTAGAAAAGTAGTCGCATAAAACAAATGATGCATGTCTTCATTCGTTCATTATATGATCTATCCACTCTCATTGAGGCTGTTTGCATCTCTCGCAAGAATTAGCTGTTAGGCTGAGTGTGAGTAGATGCAAACAGCCTTAACTCGAGTGCAGATAGATCGTATAATGAACTCATGCGCATGCATCATTTGTATAACATTGAACTGTTCATGATCACATCACTGTTGGGGATTCTTTGTTGATTTTTGTTGCATAAATAGTGTAATATGTGATTATTGTTGTTTGAATATAATGAAATTTGAACTAGATATCTTGCACATTAATCAAACCTTTACAGACAAATTCATATTTTACAATAAAAAAAACCCACAAAAACTTGATATTCTTGAAGATGCAGATTTATTGGTAAAAAACATACAGCACATACATTCTTCAAAATGGCTGTTCTAGTCATGGAAACTGAAGTTTCTCTCTTTTTTTACCCACTGAATAATGGCTAAACTTGTTGGCAAAATGCTTAAATTAAAAAAAAAAAAAAAGATATCTTCATTCATACTGTTGAGGGAAAATGCAGATGACAAAAAAACCCAAAAAACCAAAAAACAGTAAGAAATAAAATGCTTGACCCTTTTCAGCACTTTAAATGTTTGGATAGCTTCATTCAAGCTTTCACGGTGGTACTCAAAATTGAAGCAATAGTTATGCGTTGGCTTTAGATAGTGCATAAAAAAGAGAGCATGCAGAAGTTACATGTACAAACATTTTTAATATTGCTGTGAGCTAGCAGGATGCTTACTTCTGTATTTATACATAAGCCCCATGAGGCATGCCTTTCTGGCTCTCCATGCAAAAATATGTTTTAAAAAACTAAGAAATGTGCAGACTAAAATGCTGTAAGTGTATGCTTTCATGAATCTTTTTAGAAATGAAATTTTATCACACTGGATTTATATCAGCGTAATCAATACACAATACATTATAACTGAGTATAACTGTCACATCATTCTTTAAAAATCCAGCTGCTGGGAAGAAACTGTGTTAACACTGATGCTAAAACATACCCATGCCTTGCTATCTCACTACACAATTGAAACTGCCAGGTACTGACAAGAAATTAGACAAATGAAGATTTCAAAAAAATTTCAATTTCAACAAGCTTCTACATATAGGATCTCTGATGCATGGTTGAATTATTTTCTTTACTAATAGTCATCATCACTGGATAAAAATGATAACAACAAACCAAATCAGTCTACCCACAGTTATATATAAGGAAATACAATGAAATCAATGTTCAGTTGAAATATAAACGTATATGAAAATAAGATATCAATATTTCATTCATCTTTCTAAGAGACAGAATATTCATCAAGGGGCAAAGTTTCAAGGAACTATATTTTCATAAATAAACTATTAATATAAATTACAGAAAAAGCATTGAGAAATTTTGCAGCTGAATAATACTTCAAAATCATTATGATTAATAGATGCACACTGATTAAATTTTGTGCCCTTGTCTAAGATACTGTAATAAACAAAAAATCAAGCTGAAATAATATTCTATACTTATATCTCAGTTGTATACTGGTTATTCAGGCCTTTCTTCCGATCTTTAAATTAAGAATCAAATTTAATCCTGTCATTATTGTTTACTGGGTAAGAAATGATAAGGAAAGGAAGAGCTAGATATGTGTGGGTAAATCTTGCCAATATACCAATTTTCTGGAATGTATGAAGGAAGTGTTGAGGTATATTCACTTGACCTTCAATCAGAGGGTTGAGGGTTTGAATCCAAGCTGGCACTTACGTCTTTTGGCAGGACACTAATCCACATTTGCCACTCTCCACCCAGGTCTAAATGGGGAACCGATGTGCTAGAGCGCTACTCACTTGGCCACTAAGACTGGGGTAATGTTGGAGGGCCATGAGTGTCACGATGTGACGGACCTGAGTGCTTTACAAGTAGCCACCATTATCATATTTACATACATTTCAACAATGAAATACTTTAAAATTCTCAATCATTTACCTGTAAGGTTTATGCAAGCTGCTTTTTTTTTTTTTTTTTTTTTTAAATACTGTTTAAATTGTGGAAGACCACTGCTAAAAGTTGGTATATCTCAATAAAAAATCTTCATGTATATCTTCAGCCTAAGATGTGGTATACAACCAAAGAAATTATCGAGGATGCCATACTTGCTAAAGGTGACTGGGAAATAAGGAAATGACATATATATATTGCTAATCCAAATTCCAAAGCAACAACGAAGTTAACTCATTAGTCACCACAATAATCAAATAAATCAACACAAAAAATTAGGATTCCTGGCACCATATATATGTTCACACTCAAGGTAATCACACACAAAATAAATCATTATAATGCACATAACTCCGTTGTAATCTTCATCAATAGAAATCTGTCAGAGGTTTGAATTACAAAAATCATGTAAAAAAAAACTATGCAAAAATATATACCTCTAAGTCTTATCTCTATTAATACTATAAAAATACTGCACAAATCCCATTGCATTTAATCATGATCAATATAAATATGACTTGTAATGTTTTAACCAAAAAAAATGTCATATACTTCTTCAAAACATATGTAACATAGCATCATTTATTTCAATTGATTAAATTATTTATTTCAATTCTTACATTTCTTACAAAGAAAAGAATAAATTTGTCTCTAATTCTTATCCATTCATATAGAAATTATCAGTTTCTTCATGCAACCAATGAAGGATATTGATACTGGCAGTTCAAGTAACAGTGCTGCCATTACTGGACTTTGTAACATCTAGGAAAAGGAGAAAGGAATTATATGCATCTTACAAATCATCTGCTGAGAGCTAGCAGGCCACTAACTGTACCATTATATAAATTTAATACCGTTTTTTTCTTTCAGCTGTCAAAATACTACATGTACTCCACACATCAGACATGAAATATACATGTACAGTGTAGGTTACATTCTGTACCGTTTTATAAGAAAGGAAAGACCATCACCCACTATGCTGCCATACTTTGGCAAAAGGAAGCTAGTGACAATGACATATCAACTAAATTTGAGTAATAACTATTTTCATATTTTACCTAGTGTGCTCTTCTTCTGGGCTAAATTTTATGCATGAACGCTCATGCTGCTAAGAGATATGTTAGGCAAGACGTCATGGTATTGCATTGACATCAGTGTAAATGACAGATACATTTTGCTCTTTTACAGGAAATGTCACCTTTGTCACTTGCTTGGAGTGTGGAGTAGTTACATTTACACCATAAGCATTATGCCAACACTATCCTGTGAAGTACAGTGTAAATCATATAGCAGAAATATACTCACAAAACTAAAGGCTTTGGAAGCATCATTCACAAAGTGTTAACCTCATTAAATATGCCTAGACATGATCAAACATGGACCAACAACAAAAGCAGGAATAAAAAGATAATCTTTTCTCTTTGGAACTCCAATCAGCTATATCCACTTATACTCCTGACTGTATTCTTCTCCCTGACTCCTGCTCCTTTAGAATTGTGTCCTGGTTTGCTGCGTCCCGGATCCCTCTGCCTCCCGTCCATACCTAAGGTGGGTAAGCGGTTTGGTAGTGACCTAGATTTGTGTGACCCGTCATCAGAACGAGAAGACTTTGATCCAGAGGTCATCTGCAAACACACACACAGACAAAAAAGATTATGACTTATATGGCTTATCATATTCATCTGTAACTACTATGTTCACATTTTATGAATGTGACATGTTACCAAGAAACCTGAAAAATTAGCAGGCATGATATTTCCCTCTTCTTTAGATTTCAAACAATAAGCATTTTCTAACAACTATACACAAATATGAAAATAGAGCAGGAAATGAAAATAAAAAGAGAAAAAGAAACGAACAGAGTAGAATTAAATCAATTATGGATTAGGTAAATAACAGGCTTGGGACAGATAGCTAATTTACTACCTAGGATATCAAAATATGATCCAACTGGGATTTGAATAGTTTAAATAGGCCTGGGACAAATACCAGATTTACTATTCAAATATTTGAGCCAACACGTATTCAAATAGTTTAAATACCAAATTTTGAGTCAATCATATAATAATTATATGAGCCCATAAACATGACTATTTCATATATGGTGCAGTGGGTGACCTCGCAAGTTTTCATTTGGTACATTGTTTACTAGAGTAGACACATGATCGCGTATAGCTCTAACTGTGCAAAGAATTTAATAATTTGGATGTAGAAATTATTTCAAAATGCTTGAAGTATGAGGAAAATTTACAATAGGTATCAAATTCAGAGAATGGTTTCCTTCTGGATTACTTCAGATAAGAAATTGCAAGCTCATTATGCATGCACACACAACAAGGTAAATCAATCACAAACTGCAAAGATGAAAAAGGATCAAAATAATTATAAAAACAATGAAGAAAACCACCAGAGACAAATATTAAACATGTCAACATAATGACCATGAAATGATTTTTTTTTTCTTCACTTTTTGTTAGTTCTAAGTGTCAAAAAATTTACACAAGTTTTCAAAATCAAAGAATTCCCTCTTTCATTACTTCAATCTTTAGATACAAAATTGCAAGCTTATTACGCATGCTAAACTGAAGTAAAGAAGCCACAAAATGAGAGATGAAAAAAGGATAAAAATAACTATCAAAACAAAGCAAATATTAAAGAGACAATACTAGTCAAAATCACCAAGAAAAATATGTAAAAGAACAAAGAAAATACAAGACACAAATACTAACACTAAAATTACCATGAAGTGATGATTTAAAAAACTGTTATTAACATTTACATCAGGTTTTAAAGTCATTATGTCAGTTTTCTGATACAAAATAGCAAGCAACAACACGCAACAAGCATGGATGTTGTTATTCTCTAATGCCGTGATTTCAGTGGAGTGTTTTGGACCTCTTTGTTATTATTTTTGCATGTTATATATATCACCATAAAGTACTTTGGTCTGTTATTGTCTGTGATGTGGTACTTCTTGATGTTTTAAAGACCAATTTTGTCATGATGATTTTATTAGATAATTATTGTGGGGCTAATATATAATGGGAAAAAATTGAGTTCCAATCATCAGTAAGCTTTTTGAATAGTTCAAATTAGTATTTTTCTTGGGCCTAGTAAATAATAAGAGTGTAAAAAATACATTGGTAGTGTGCAAGAAATAGTGATTCATATATGAAAGAGCAAAGAACAGAAATTAAGATGCTTACCATAACTGACTGGTCAGGTCTAGGTCTGGCCATACCAAGACTTGGTCCTGCTACTGTCATTCCTCCTAATCGAATTGGATTAGAATCGGCAAACATACGGTTGAAATTGCCTTCTCTGTTGCTAAGCTCCATACGGTACCATTTGATCTCCTTCCGTAGTCTCTCAATTTCTTCTTGGGAATCCTGATATATTAAGATCGGAGTAGGAAAAATATATCACATCTATCTCACAATGACTGCATACATGTCTCGTTTCAATTTGAAAAATGGAGGGGGGGGGGAACGGGCTCATTGAAAAAAATATCATCAACTATACCTTATGAAACAATACTACGGTACTAATAGAAACTAAAATGAATAAAAAATGGAAATTATGACGATCAAGAGCTTGGTGGAAAAAGAAATTTCGCAAAAAGTCATAGAAAAAACAATTTTAAAAAGACAAAAAAAGTACCATCTAGAATCTAGTCCACATTCTTTAACAATCTGTTTTGTTTTTCTAATTCTGATTTACAAAATGCAAACAAAAGAAACTTCATGTTTTTCCTGAAAATTCCATTACAAAGACATCTTCTGATTGACTACTTGAAAAGACTCACACTTGAAACTTCTGATAGACTTTTTGACGATTTTGATGTGACTGAGCTTCCATCACTGCTCTGCCTTTGTTTAGCTTCAATAATTGCCGTTTCCTTCTTTTTCTCCTGAAGCTTAGTCTTTAGATGTTTAATGTCCGTTTCCAACATCTTACTCTTCTTCTGGGCCAGCTCCTTTGCTTTGTTTGCTTGAGTTGCATCTTCAATTAGTTTAGAAATTCTCAACCTCAGCTCACCTTCAGTCTTTTCTAAATCCTTTTTGAACTGTGCAATGGCCTTGTCACTCTCTCTTTGTGTTTGAACATTCATTGCAACCATGTGTTTCAAATTTTCATTTTCTATTTCTTTGACCTTCAGTTCTTCTTTGATCTGATTAAGGTCAGCAACAAGATCTGGTGCTCCATTTGATCTTGGGGAGGTGACCTCAAGGTCAACAATATTTACTCCAGATGGAGACTCGCCCAGTGCCTCTTTGCAGATTCTTGACGGGTCTGTCATTTTCATAAACTGAGCCTTTGTGGCTTCCTTTTTATTGCTTTCCACTTCCTTCTCTAACTTGACAATCTCTTCTTTGAGACTTGAAATCTCCTTCAAATGCACTGCATTCTTTCCCCGAATATCCAACAACTGTTCTTCACTCTCCTTCTTTTGTTCATTCAACTTCCTTTCAAAGTTCTGCTCTATGCTAATTGCCGTTGCTTGCGCCTTTCTTTTCTCCCCCGCTAAATCGCGCTCCAAGGCTGCGATCCGTTTCTTTGCGTCCGCGATCACGTTGGAAATCTCTTGCTCGTATGCTTCTTTCGTCGATTCTAATTCCACTTCTCTCTCGTGATTTCGAGAAAACAACATATGAACAACCTGTGTAAGCTCTGCAACCTTCTTGGACATTTTATGCTCAAAAGATTTTTTGTTAGTTAAACGGGAAGTCGGTATTCCCGATCCTCCTCCGTCCGCCATGGTTGAATAGTTGTTTATGATGGCAACGGTAAACTGAATATGGAGACTAAAATTGACTGCACATTGTATGGGGAAGTTGAAAAGGTTGTTGTAATTTTGCCTCACTCGTTGCACTCAGTCGTATGATATTTAGATACAGGATGGTTTCGAAAAGCAAAACAATGAAAAGAATGTGTTTTTCTCGCTCGCTTCGCTCCCTTGTAATATTTGTAAACAACGTGGTTTCGCAGGACAACAAAAACTATTATAGGTTAATGACAAAATAAAGCTTCTTTTATAAACAAGAATGGCTATTTTTGGCTCGCTCGCAAAATTGTAAAACAGGGTGGTCCATAATCTAGAAAAAAAAACGGCATTCCCCCCCCCCCAAAAAAAACTTCGCGGCCCTTAAATATTCCATTCTAAAAATAAAAATCTACATCCATGATACTGCTTGAAAATAATTTCTTGTGCTTTGTGTGAGACTAAGAATGCAGCATAATTCTCGGCAAATTTAAGTCTTACAACCCCCCCCCCCCCCTTTTATGTTCCTCGAATACTAAAACGCTGCTTGCTACCGCTGCGGCAACGTGTTGTGGCTCAGGGGCTCAGCACCCCTGTGAAAAAAAAAATCGTTCCCAGGGGCCTGGGGATACCCCCCTTCCACACCCTCCCCTACTCGGTCGCTCCAATCCCTCACCACTGGCGCCACCCCTATTTCAAATTCCTGGATCCGCCACTGGTGGCGGATCCAGGCAGGGACGCCAAGGGCGTGAGCCTTCTCTTTAATTTTTCTGAAGTTTTTAACTCTTCGAATCAACTTAAATATTGTGCGGGCTTTCCATAAATTTTCTTTGGTTTCATTACCAAGTATAATCGTTAATAGTAGCGTAAAACATTAGAAGCACCCCTCCCTGCCTTACTTCAAGATTTGAGTTTAGAGCTATTCCTCTATTTGTACTCTTAAAATGCGATTTTTGCACATGATTAAAAAAAAAAAGTCTTTACCGTGGGAGGGGGATACCTCCTCCCACACCCTCCCTCGCCACTGGCACCTCCCCTAATTCAAATTCCTGGATCCGCCATTGCTAATTACTGCAATGTGATAATTCTACTTCATTATATAGGTACCTTATTGAAGTCCTTTCTAAAAAACGGTTGATTACAATTTTCTAATTTAGATTATACTAGATGCCTCCTCATAAATACATGTTCGAATTATATAGAATATTATGAATGCAAATACATTTTGCATTGCAGTTTAAGACGTTATACTGTTGCATAAATACAAAATATCAAATGATATTTATAAATTTTCGCAAATTTAGGTTGTTTTATGTTCGATCATGAATATCGTATATAAATATAAATTGTTTGCATGACCAATACATTGGTTGTTATAACGAATATTTCTTGACCATTTCAAATGGTTAAAGGTTAAGCAATGAAATTGGTACAGTTTGACTAACATATTGGTTGAAAATAACCAATATGGTGTTGACCAACTGGATTGGTAGTTTTTTTGACCAATCCTTTTTAGAGTGAATAATAGTCACTGTCACAGGCCGTTATTTCCTGAAATTTCATCTATTTAAGGTCAACTTGCCGCTCGAATGCTGGCAGCTATATAGGCCTCACTAACAACTTATGAGTAGAAGAATAGCATAAACTTAGGATAGAGAGACAAGATGCAAACCTTTTTCCTTGGTTAAGATACTGAAAATGCGAGCGAGCGAGCGCTTCCAGGTTTCTCCTTTTTTTCATTCCCCCTTTTCCTTTCTTTTAACCTCTCTTTTACAGTATCACTTCTTCTTCAAAAAGTTAGGGGATATTTTTACACACCATCCCCTCCCTCCCCAAAGTGGGGAGTATCAATACCCCCACCCCCCCCCCGGGATTTACGCCAGTGGAGTAATAATGTTAGCCCTACGTGAGAAATATGAATTCCACTCCGCGTATTTTCACTTATATATATAGGGCTCACATTTTATCCATTACGGTTTATTTGACTAGAAAACTAAATATTAATGGAGGAATAACCACTTTTTTTTTAGAATAATGTACAGAAATCATAAAAATTTGAATAACCATCTTTTTTTGTAGAATAATGTATAGAAATCATACTCGATCTGCTCCGCTCCCACGAAGTGAATTAGGCTGTCAACGTTGAGGGCAAATCCCCCCCCCCCCCCCCCAGTATCAAATGTCGAGTAGATCAGCGAAGCTCCCCGTAGTCATACTAATCAAAGAGCCTTTATAAGTTCTCATTTCATGGGGAAAAATATTTTTATAGCATAATAGGAATACGTATGACCTGGGATTTAATTATTGTGTTCTACTGGACAGATTATTATTTCTAGAAAAAATATGAATTTGTGTTTCTACAACTACCATACTCTTACAGTAATGAATTATATATCGTGATTATTGCTGGTTATTTCGGCGTGAAGCCAAGTCAGGTGTTCTTAGTTTTGAGCAAAATTGAGGTTGGAGAAATAAGGTAAGTGGTGAAAAGCAAGGCGGCTAGCAGTCGACGACATTAGATCTACTCTAGTGATAAGTTTGTTCTTACTACAAATCCTGAATCAAGTGAATATTCCAATTTCAAGGACTCCAGCCCAGCCTGCCCCAGCAGCCACGCCACGCCCAGGCCCCAGTCCTTACTGCGCCTGCACTGCTGCAGCCCTAAGTAACGCAGCGTCCCCGACCCCGGCCCGGTGGCGGTGCCAGCCGAGTCCTCGCCCTACCAGACGCCCTGCGAAAAGTGACAGTGCTGTGCATAGTTAGCCGAGTCCATACTTGACTTGTGTCATAATGGGGGAGATCTTGATTTTGAAATTGGTGTTAATTTTCATCTAATGATAATATATGAAGAAATGAAGGAAACTTTAATACCGATTCTTTTTGCCTTTTGGCAAACCAGTCTAGATCTAGTACTTACTTGGTGCTTTGCTGGCAAGATTTCGTTTTGCGACAGCCACCGGGCCACCCAAAATGCAAGGCATGCTTTATTCTGTTAGCAAGTTTAGGTGGCTGTCGCAGAAGGAAGTCTTTCCACTTTGCCTTTGGGTCGCATTCAAGCGACAATTTTTCAGACAAAATCATGGTTTTGAAAGTCTAAGACGTTTAACTGTTACGGCATTATCGTAAAAACAGTCACCAGTCGGCAGTCCATTCACTGTTGTCAGTACTGGTGACAGCTTTCCACTCTCATAGACTTTGTACACAATGCGAGAAGAGAGGTGACATATTCACAGTAACTAAGGCTTGGTTTAAAACAAAGTTGCATTCATGCAGTTTTTCGTTGGTCGTAAATTCAATCTGTCAATCATGATTTAGCATGTTGAGATCACCTACCGTAACTGAAACACAGAAAAAGTTCCAGAATCACCATTCCTGGAATCGCTTGAATGCAATGGAGATCTCAATCACGTTTAAGTGATGAAGAAAGAAAGAAAAATTTACAGAGAACTTATAGAAAAATGGATAGACAAAAGTAAAAGGAAAATAATAGAAAAATACACAGGTCATATGGAAAAAAAAGGTAAAAAGATAAGGAAAATACTGGAAGATAGAAAGGCAAGCTGATAGAAAGATCCAAACAAAGCATAACATAAGAAAAGACAAAAGTAAATTCATTGAAAAATAAAGAGATACATAGAATCTAGAGAAGTACAAGAAAAGATGAAAGAAGATAAAAATTAATGAAAATGGGACAGAAAGAGAGATAGAAGGTAAAATGATAGAAAACTAATGAAAGAAGAAAGGAAAGGTGATAGAAAGATCCAAACAAAAAGCCAGGAAAGGCAGAAAGATAAGAACAGAAAAGTAAAGAAATAGCGTCATAGACATAGGGAACAACATTGAAGGGAAAATAAAAAAAAAAACAAGGAAAGAAAGATGAAATGAACAAATAGCATAATGAAAGATGGAAAGATAAACAAAAACAAATATAACATAAGTAAAGACAGAAAGAGAAGATAGAAAAATAAAGAAATACATTGGGAAGGATAAAAGAAATGATGAAAGACTTAGGGAATATAGAAAACAAGGAAAGAAAGATATCAGATAAAAGGACGAAATGAAAGAATAACAAGATGGAAAGGGAAGATGATAGAAAGACAAAAACGGTGTATAACAAGGAAAGAAAGAAGATAAAAAAATAAAGAAATAAATAGGGAAGGATAAAAAAAGATGAAAGAAGGGAGAAAAAGAATTTAAAAAATGAAAATAATTGAAAAATATAGATGAAAGAAAATACTTGAAAAATATAGATGAAAGAAAAACAAAGGAAGACGGAAAGGATAGCTGATATAGGGAGATAAAAACAATAACATACTGAAAGATGGAAAATGATAGAAATGAAGAATTACATAGGATAGAATAAAAATGAAGGGGGAATAAAGGAAAATGTAAGGAAGGAAAGAAATTATAGCATTGAAAGACAAAGGAAAATTAGAGGAAGGATGAAAACAGAACATAAGGAGAGACAAAGCAAGGGAAAAAAATAACTGCATAGGGAATGATGGACAACAAAGATGATAAAATGCTTATAACATAGAATAACAAAGAAAAAGGGGAGAGTTGAGCTTTTCTTCTCGGGTTGAACTACGCAGTAAGGTGCGCAGAAGCAGAGCTTGATTTGAGCCAGAATCAGCTTTAACTTGAAATTGCAGGAACACTATCCTGCAGAAACGATGTTTCAAGACGTCGTTGTATATCATGATTCATGTTTATGTTTCTGGCTTCAAAATTTGCATGAATGCACCCTTAGTCACATCAGATATTTGGTCCATTGAATGATAAGGACCTGTGCACTACACAAATGGAAGTGCAAGGTTTAATTTGCAAGGTTCTGCTGTGGTGGTGCTCATTGCATAATGCTGTGGATTCATACTTCAAAGTCAGTGGACTTTATTAAGCAGTATTTTATCTTTTTGTCAGTGACTTTTCAAGACAAGTCATTGTGAAACTTTTTTGTAGTAGGATGGGAAACCATTATGTGTGTGGTAATAGATACATGCATCATACATTATTGCTGTGTGATCTGGACCATTATGTTAGATTTCTATCAATATCAATCAAACTTTGGTAATGTAGAATGTCAGGGAGAGAAAAAAAGGTCATAATTGACTCTGGTTTTGAGCAACAGAGGTGTGCCATTAAATATGATAATAGCAGTAATAATAATAGTGGGTTCTTGTATAGTACTCCTGTCTGACACTCCTGGCACTCCACTTAAGTACCCCAGCTTTAGCATGGCTGCATTAAGGCACTCTAGCATTCCAAGGAAATTCTTCCTACCAGATACCCACTTACTACACCTTTGGTCGAGAGTGGCAATTTTAGATTAGTGTCTTGCCAAAAGACACTGGTGCCATGGCGGGATTTGAACTGCCAATCTCGTGATCTACAGTCCAGTGACATATCCACTAGATCACGACACCTCTACATATGATTTTCACCAGTTATCAGCATAACAAACAAACTCTGGATGGCTGAGTAATCACACATTAAGTTTCAGGCAGCGTAGTACATATTGTTTTCTGTTTGCTTGGTGATAAAGATGGATTGTCTTGAATAACAAAGGTCAAGATTATTTCAAAATATATAGCTAATTCAGGATGACACATGAAGGACAAAATACAAAGTTTCTAAAAACACTTATGTCTCCTTGAATATAGGTATGCAGCCTGTAATGTCATCACTGATTTCATTGAACATGAAGAGTACATAATTCCTACCCTATCTAGATATCATCTAATATGTAGAGATTAACAAAAATATTGAATTGCATTTTTTTTAAAGCAAGTTATGATACTGTAGACCTATGGTAACAATGATACAAGATTGCTGTTAGAATTGGCACTGAACTACACGCATGTGTGTATCCACAGGCTGAAGTAGTCTCTTGAGATAATCGAGGTCTAGTTGAGCAGATAGAGCACAACTTATCATATTATGCCCACCCCAAATGCTATCAAATATTAAATATTAGCTTATCAAAGGTAATGAACTTCACTCATTTGTCCTTTCATTATTGTTGTGTTACTGATGGTATCAGTGAATGATCTTTCTCAGTGGTGTGATTTGTATTTAGCAATTGAGTTAAAACACTCTTTCATTTAAAATGTGAAATGTAAGGCGTCTTTGGAAAACACTGTGGTGCAAAATAACGCGTTTGGAACAAAAATGCAAAAATGCAAAAATTAAATGTCTATTGTGACTTATTTGAAAGAAATTTCAGCAAGATTGTATATTCATTTACAAGGTCTACATGCTATCCATGTGATTATGAATCTGTGTTTGAAAATTCTGATTTTCAACAATTTTCCATTTTCCATTTTCCATTTTGCTTCCTAGATGCGTCTTTTGGCACCACGGTGTTTTACTAAGATGCCTATTAAAGCAAAACGTATGCTGTGCATGTGCCATGGATGTCTATAGCTGTGATGTATACAATATTACTGTGAGGGGAAAATAACCAAAACATAAAAACAATAACACTGCTGCACTTTAGTGATCTCTACTGGGTGATAATTGCAGCAAATTTTAATTTTAACAGTTGGCTATCTTGGGGCTGTGTCATTTTTTTAGCCCAGTTTGGGCCTTGATTATTCTCATCATGTTTTTTATTTGTGACATATGCATGGAAAATAGTATGTACACATGGTAGACATACGTCCATGTAGGACTCCTACAGTCGAGTAAAAGCTGTTTTGCACCTACTGCTGTAGGTGGGACCAGATTCTAACCTCCACGAAGGGTTCATAAATGAAATTGCCTTCAATTTTTTTCCCTACAGAACCGTAGGACAAACATTCGTAAAAAGATATTTAGAGGAAACCTTCAATGTACTTTGATTTCCTGTACATGTAATCTTGGTCCTGCACAGTGATAAAAATATGAAAAATATTGCAACATTTTCAGACAAGAAAACAAACAAAAAAGGCACCCCATGCTTTCACAATTAAAAACATAATTTTCCTATAAATCATGATTACGACGTAGAGTAACTTTTGTTTTTCAATTCAACATTAGAATAATTTCATTTGTTGGTTTCTGAGGAGAGATTTACGGTTCAGCCGAGGCTCTTCTGTATTGGTTTTACGTACACAGATTTGTTTATTTTATGCAAATTAGGTAGCACAGACTTTAGACTTGGGCAATTAATTTGAGTGGAAATCAAGGACTGTATAAGGTTCCCTTTATGCTGTTTGAATGGGCAAATCAAACATACAGTATTTTACAAGTTGCAGTAAAAGGAGAAAAAAATGGTAGCATGTTGGTGACATGAAAAAATGAAGCTGAGATCATTAAAATTTCTTTTTATGAATTTAAAATTGTCAGATTAATGATTTAACTGTTATGCAATTGGGACAAGACACATATAGTTGCACTCAGCATATAGCTAGGAACTTCTGTTTCTCTCCCCTATTGCTATATCCTGCTGAGCAAAAAGAATAAAAAATGAAGAAATGACATGCAAGGTATTTTGTACGTACATGTGGAAAAAAAGGGAGAGTTAATCATTGGAACAACACAGCAATATCATCCTGAAGACGGACAGTCAAACTGCCCGAAACGTCGAGTCTTCTCTTCAAGTCTTCTTACCTCTCGCTGACTCAAGCCTCTTCATCTCTTCACCAACTCAATCCTCCTTTTTAGGACTTCACCCAGTTCTCGAAAGATACTCTGCCCTCCAACTTTCCTACTTTCTCGCCTCTCTATTTCACCTCCATCTCTTTCCACTTTATCTAAAGTCCCTTAGGACTTCCCACATGGTGAACCGTAAAACCCTTTCTATGAATATCCGTACCACCATGCAAACCTTCAAACATCATCGAACAGCAACATCATGTTAGCTGGATATTCCAGTAGACTGGCAGTGGCAGCCTGCAAGAGCAATAATGCCAATTTCATGGTGTAATGTTGGCCTTTTTGGCCATTAATCTTCTTGAGTTAGTGGTTTCGTGAGTTGTGTAGCCTACATTAAAATTGCATTTTACAAGTGTACTTTGAATTTTTGACTTGTAGACTGGAAATGGCGCTTACTGGTCTGAAGGTGATTGAGATTGCTGGTCTTGCACCAGTCCCCCATGCGGGAATGATCCTGGCAGACTTTGGAGCTAGAGTCATCCGAGTGGACCGAGTTGTGCAAGTGGGTATTAGTGACAGGCTATCTCGTGGGAAGCTATCTGTCGCCCTCAACCTGAAGTCACCCAAAGGAGTAGAAGCATTCAAGAGAGTAAGCAGTGATGCTGATGTTTTGATTGAACCCTTTAGACCAGGTACTCTATGATGAAGCTTCTTGTAGTTGGGCAAGTAGTCAGATGCATTTTATGTAATGCATATGCCAGTCTTTATATTGTGTGGAATGGGATGTTTTGATTACAGTAACGGCTAGTCATCACTATGGGTAGATACCTATATAAAAAGAGAAAATGTTGCCATTGAGACCATGTACATAAGACCAAAATGAACAAGAATTCAAAGAAGGATATAAGTTGTAAAGCAAGTGCATATTTCTTCCATTTGTTGGAACATGCAAAAGATAAGAATGCCCAGGTCATATCATCTGCTAACTAAAGCCTTCGGTAATATTGCAGGAAGTAGTCAAATTTATCAGATAATTCTTCTTTAAAAGATTTTGTTAGGACAAATCATAATTAACTAAATTCCTTGAACTTTCAAGGTAGAAATGTGAGATCTTCACCTCGTCATAAACCTTTGTTTGCACAGTTTACATTGGCTTTGGCTTGCTGGTAGCTTTTTCAGTGGAGGCTGTTTTAGCTGATGCCTGTTTCTCAATTTTCTGTATGATTTGGCAGACTTTTTATTAGTTTTCATTCTGTAAGAGAACTATTTCTTTGTTTGATTTGATTCCCTTTTATGAATAGGAACCATGGAGAAGATGGGTCTTGGTCCTTCAGTGTTAATGAAAGAAAACCCAAGATTGGTCTATGCAAGATTGAGTGGCTTCGGACAGAACGGTCCTCTAAAGCACATAGCAGGTCACGATATCAACTATATTGCAACCTCAGGTATTTTGACTATCAGATGTTTACTTGTCCATTATTTGTTTGTTGTTCTTTTCCACCATCATAAAACAGGTAGTTACGTTTGCAAACCAACTGAATATCACATGTATAAGTTTATTATCGGGAGGGGGAAATTGAGTCAATTGCTATAGTCAGTGTGTACAGGCCATAACAACTCAGGCCTAAAAAAAAAATTATAGAAACAAAATCTTACAGCCTATGCTTTATTCATTAAAGATATACTTGGTTGGGATTAGGTATAGTGGAGGGGGGGGGGTGGGAATGACTGTTACAAATACTGTTATTCTGTTAACTTTCTTTACTCCTGAGCAATGTTTACAGGACCATGCATTGTACAATCTTCAGAGTGGTTTTTTGAATTCCTTTATTTTTATAGGAGTGCTGTCTCTATTGGGGCGGAAGGGAGAGAAGCCATTGTTCCCTATCAACTTGCTTGCCGACTTTGCTGGAGGGGGTCTTATGTGTGCTATGGGTATCATGATGTCTCTTTTCGAAAGAACCAAATCTGGACTTGGCCAAGTCATGGATGCAAATATGGTAAGTATTTTTGTATATTTCAGTTTAGTTTATGTCATATTTCCCATTACATCACAGCAAATCATGATTAATAGAAGGAACATGATATCATCAGTAGCATGTATATTAAAAAATACATATTGAATTTAGTCATAGAATGAAAGCAGAGAGAATGCAGAGATACATAAGGTGCATAAGACAAATATTTGTTTAAATATGATGGAATGTAGTGGAAGAGCAGGGCTCATGAGAATGTGTTCCCTTAAAGTAAGAATAAATGCATTTATGATGCCATGACATTGCGTAAAATACAAGATTTTTAAAAGGGCAATTCCACGGTAACGGAATTACATTTTATAATTCTGTTACTAACATTTTTTAGAGTTTGTGTGCCTGTTTTTTTCCTTGCCTTCCTTTTCATCATTTGATACTATGAAAATATGCACATCCTTTCACCTGAACTCTTTCATTCCAACAATTTTCTACTTACATTCATGATATTGTGGTGTACAACCTTGGTAACAGAATAACCAGAAAAGGGTGCCATTTTCAAAGAACATAAATGTCTTGTAAAATCAAACATGCATTATACCAATACTGCCTATGATGTGAATTCCTTTATGTTTAAGCTTCTTTTAATGCAAGGATTTGGCTATTCAGCACTATCAACATGACTGTTTTTACTGTAAATCTGAAGTGAGCTGATTGTTCTTCCCATGTGGAAATGCCCAAAAGTTATTGTAGTATTGTGGAATATGGAATGGTTTGACCTGACTTCTTACCTGCTTTACTCTTTTCTTTTGGCAAGGCATTATCTTGTTGAAAACTAATCCTTAGATAATTCAGGATAAAACCTATTGGAAATAAGTGTTGGATGATAATGGAATATTTTCCAACAATTTAATATTCATTCGGCACTCTGTTCTAAGAAGAGTAGTCTGTGGGACCTTTGATGATGGCAAAAGCCACACCTGTTCAAACTTTGTTTGCATGCCATTATGTTGATTTACTTTCAGGTTCATGGCTCAGCCTATGTAAGCTCTTGGATGTGGATGGGTCGCGAGCTAGGTCTTTTCAGTGAGGATAAGGGAAAGAGTCTTCTTGACACAGGGGCTCCATTTTATGAAACTTATCGCACTCTAGATGGAAAGTTCATGGCTGTAGGTGCTCTAGAACCACAATTCTATGCTAAGTTTTTGGAAGGTGAGAACTTTGATGGCTCTGCTAATACTCAAAGGACAAATTTGTCAAAAATATGTTGCTCTTTGTGTTTAGAGTTCTATATCAATAATTTGATTATTGGGATGTGTAAAGAGATATTGTGAGTTAAGTTGTGCATGCTAAATGAAGGTAAAAAGAACATGTGAGTAGACTGAATGCAGACCTTATGCCTACGTGTACTGGTATGTGCAAAGAATTAATTTTCATTTAAGTTAAATTCCATGCAGGCCTTGGTATGACATAATCATTTTCATGTGTACTCTTGAATTGTACCAAATTGAATTTGATTTTTTTTTGGGGGGGGGGAGGGAAGGGGTGATTTTGCACCTTCAAATGATGTACAATTTATATTTTGGTGAATGTTAGTCTGCCATATATTTATTGCAGGTATTTACAGATATATCATACATTATATTATCAGATTTTTGTTTGGATAGTTACATAATATGAGATTTCATGTAGGATCAAGAATCAGTTTGGCGGAATTCATTCTGAGTTAGAGAAGAAATATCTTTACAATTTTACCAAGCCATTATATATGTTTAGAATGTACAAAGAAGAGGAAGAAGTAAGGGCAAGGAGATGGAATTATCTCTAGGTCACTCAAAAGAGCCTTTGATTGAAAAAGAAAATTAAGGGCAATGGGAAAGTTGAAAATATTTGTGAATATCCTTGAAAATTCTAGATGAATTCCAATTATTTCATTTGACCAAACGAAAGTGATATTTGCACTGATGAGTCATTTATATTGTTTGTTGTTGTTGTTGTTGTGGTTCTGTAGGTCTAGGACTGTCTGATGATGAAGATCTACCACCACAGATGAGTAGAGAGGACTGGCCTAGTATGAAGCAGACATTTGCCAGTATCTTTGCCACCAAGACACAGGCTGAATGGACCCGTATCTTTGAGAACACAGATGCCTGCACCACCCCAGTCCTCACCAGAGACGAGGCCGCAGAGCATCCCCAGAACAAAACTATGGGACACTTCCTCAAGAATAATCAAGGGGGGCATGAACCCGCCCCTGCTCCACTCCTCTCCCGTACCCCTGGTAAACCCTCCTCTATGGCCCTCCCGGTGGTTGGCCAGGACACACTAGCAGTTCTACTGGAGGCTGGCTATAGCAAAGAAGAGATTAAGGAGATGTGTGCTCAAAGGGTGGCAGAAATGGCAGACATATCATCCAAATTATGAGGAAGTGCTACAGCTGGGTGATGCCAGTGGTGTACAAGCAAGATCATTTTAGAATGAAGAACTTGGCACTCATAAGAAAAATTATATTTGATTAGCAGAAAGGTTCTTTGAATCTAAATGGACTTTTAGAACTTAAAATTATTTGAATTAAATGATTGAAGTGAAGATCCAAGGAACATCCCGTTAATGTTTCAGTAGGATTTGAGATTGAAGTGTGCTACCATACAGAAAAGAACAGATAAGGAGATATGTGCTAGTACGATCACAGAAATGGCAGACATGTTCTCTACATTATCAGAAAGTGCTACAACTGAGTAGTGCTATTACTGAAACTAAGATCATTTGAGAATGAGGTTGTTGGCATTTATGAGAAATTATATGTGATCAGTAAAAATGCCATCAGACTGAAAAGAACTGATTGAAAATTTAGGGCTAATTGAATTTAGTCAAAGAAGAGGAGATACTGAAATAAAAATTTCAAAAAATATGATGCCTTTCAGCCCAGAGAATATTATTAAAATCTATGTTCAGGACATTGCATACATGTCCTCCTGGTTATGAAGAAGGTCTACAGCTATGCAAGTGGTAAACAAAGATGCACATGCAGCAGTGGGATTCTCAACAAAATTTTTCCTGGATTAGAAGAAATAGTGAAAAGAATTGATGAAAATATGTACCAGTAGGGGCCGCTTAAATCTAAGTGATGAAAGAGAAGACGCTGAGAACATTCTTACAGGTTTGAGTAAGGTCTGTGACCATGGGTTTATTATATTTTTGAAATTACGTACATGATGCATCGTTAGAGAAAAGATCTTGTGAAATTGGAGGGTTCAAAACTCAATGATGATCTGTTTTAATGTGCATTGAATCATATATTTGTGTTCTCTTATTGTTATTATCCAGCTCATTCCACTTATAAATGCACAGTAATCTTGAATTTTTAAGTGCTCTCTTGCCTGAATTCTTTTAATTTTCTTACAATTTCTAATATCATTTCATTTTGACAATACCAGTGTATTGCTGAATTAATCACTGATCTTTTTAGATTTCAGTTAAGATTAGGGGTTGCTAATTTCCAAGTATTATTTTTAGATTAAGAAGTAACTATAGATTTCAAAGTCATGAATTTTTAAAGAAAATTTTGATTTGAAGTATTTGAGATACAGGTCTTGATGAAAAGGCTATTATATAGACCAATTTCACCTCCGGTTTATGTATTTGGCCCTCTATCGGCGACGCCATTGCTGCGGTGGGCAAGCGCGCTGACCGCGATTGGCTCTGTGTACAAAATGAATGTAAGATATGAGATATGCCCCGATATTGTTCCATTTACTTTATTCTAGATCAATAAAATAAAGCATGGATACATAGGTAGATGAGGTAAGACAATGGTCATATCTGACGGATGAAGGTATGGTGTATTTTTGTACTTTCGATGGTTTTTAAACTTAGTTTTGTCAGTAAAAGTTCAATTGCAGCATAGAACGGGAGCTCTCAATCCTACCCTGTTTACAAAGTCATGTTTTCACTCATTAAATTTTCGCCAAAGTACATAATGATAATGTTTCTTGACTTCAAAGTCCTTTCTGTTGATGTTTTTACCCACTGGCAACGAATTCCTTCACATTGCTTACGGAAACCTGTGTAGGGAGTACGGCTTCTCACACAAACAGGCTTCATGAGTCAAAAGCGAGTGAATTTCGCACTCAGTTAGCTTCCAATTTTTAAACTTTCTCTAATTCTTGTGGCATTTGAGCACCGCACAGCTGCGACCTGAACTTCCTTGATAATTTCTCATTGCAAATATTAAAATAAATCTGCATATACTGGTCAAAACAGACAAAAAATCGAACGAATGTACATAACGCGCTATTGACTTGTGTACTATAAAAGTTGGAGCGCCCACCGCAGTATGTCGAACTGTGTCGAACAGTCTGCTGCCCTCTTGCGTTGTGAAATTGGTCTATATAGTGATAAAGGATACATGTATGTAGACATTTTGACCTAGTGATGCATAAGGTGTACGGGTTCATTCACTTGATCTTTGTTTGGTCAAGGGGTTGATTGAATCAAAATCAGGATCTTTGATTTGTGCCACAATCATCTGGCATTGTACCTGATGTTGTCTTTCTTGATCCAGGTGTAGGACATTGGAAACTAGGGAAGAAGAATTTTTAGATGCTCTGACCCTCACATTGTTTGGGTAATGTTTGTTCCCCAGGAATTTCATAGTGTGACAGACGTACATGTACATGTAATATATGTCTGATGCCTATAGAATAGACCACCGGGATTATTGTTATTCACTCTAAAATCACATATGCAGCAGTAAGCTACTTTTAAAAACACAAAACATGCGGGGGGGGGGGAGATGTAAGTTACCTTATCAAAAGTCAGAGCCAATTTAGAATGCAGCCTTTTCATAGTGTCTTTCCCGCTCAGCATCTTTCCCCCTCTGATCTTCCTGTTTCTCTGTAGACAAAACAACAGGGAATCAGGAAAGCCAGTGTATAAGAATGGTCGCAGAGAAAAGGATCAAAGATGCGGGACAAGACTTTTGATAAATGGCCTAAGCCGCCTAAGCCGCCTAAGCATAGTCCTTATATTTTTCACTTTGTAAGCACACAGTGCCACATTTTTTGTTTTGTGTTTGTTTTTGTTTTTGATGCTGTTGTCTGCATTAGCCTTAAAGTTAAAGCAATATAAATTTATTAAGAGAAATAAATGTTATATCAGTGGCAGCAAGGTTGTAGAGTGAATAACAATAATCATAATGGTTATTCCATAGGCATCAGATTCATATTATGTCTGTCACACTCAGAGATGCCAAGTTCCCCAAAATTTTATGAGTGAGATTTTCATGACTCGGCGTCTCCGCGAGGGAGCGAAGCGACTGAGCGGGGGGAGGGTGTGAGAGGGGGGACACCCCCCTCCCACGGTAGGGAGCTTTTTCAATTTTTAGCTCTTAATGGTGCGATCTGGTGCATACTTAAGTGACTATTTTTTACTTATTTTGAAAGACAAAAGGTAAAAATACCTTCAATTGCAACTATCACTTAATCTTTTGAGCTATGCTCCTTATTATAGGGTAGACGGCGTGCGAAGGCGGTCGGCCAGTGCGTATAATCTAGCGAATAATGCTACTTTTTTTTTTTTTCTGTCGGGTCCCGATGCGTGAGAAAAATGGATGCCATGCGTGAGATCGTGAGACGGACCCTGAATGCGTGAGTCTCACGCACAATGCGTGAGACTTGGTAGCTCTGCACACTATGAAATTCCTAGGAAGTAAACAGTACCCATGATTGTGAATGTAAATGTATCATTATTTTTTCCCATTTATTTAACATTCATAATGTATTGGACATACTTGGTACATGCGATTTGAAAATGGAATTTATATGTACTTGTAAACTCTTTTTTTTTGAAAGCTGCATGTAAATTATGAAATGATTTGTCACAGATTATGTTAACATCTTTCATACTTTCTTTTGTTTATACATGACAGCGATTTGTAATGTATGCATGATCTTGTCATAGAAATATCAGCATTAAGTGACTGGCATAATGCATACTTCACCTAATATTAACTAACATTAAAGGATTTGAATACAAGTACAAGATACAAGATGCCATATTCCTCTGCCATTTTTCCAATTCACTGTAAATTGTAATGGTGAAAGAAGTTATTTGAAATGTTTTATCATGTTTTTGTGAATTACGGTATGTAACGTCGTGATCTTATTTTGAATATGTCAGAAGGTATATCTCAGGAATTAATGTTGAAAATATCACTGCCCACCTTTGGGTATAGAACATTGTTTATTTTTAACCTACATGTACATGTACCTGTTTTCTTTTTTGTTTTGTTTTGTTTTGTTTTGTTTTGTTTATAATGAAATGACCTTTGATTTTGAGAGAGGAATTCTTTTCCATTTCTTTTTAATTTTAGCTTTGATATAATATTTGTATTGGTCAAAATTTTACATGCATGTCATACTGGATATTTATTGGGTTGCTTGCAAATTCAACTGTTAGGGCTCCAAGCCAGGATAATAATGTTTGCTGAGAGAGTATATAGAGGTGAATAGAGCTTGGGCTGTGCAAAGATGAGATGATAAAATCATCACCTTCAAATCTAGTTTACCATTTTTAGTTTATCAAAACACCCTTGACTATATGTGACACATGAATTCACCTGTATTATCCTCAGTGATATTCACTTTAATAAATTATGTGCAATGTATCTGCTGTTTTGAAATGACTCATTTCAAGCTAGTTTGGATGCATTAATTCATATAATTTGGTAAAGTTTCAATAAAAAAAAAGAAAATAAATAAAATGACCACAAAGTAGGCTTGCTCGTTTGCTATCATTTTGTTTTGAATGGATGAGTGTTGCTATCTGACCTTAGATCAAAGGACAAGTATTCTGTGACATGGGATCAATAACTTTTTCAAGATCATTGGGGCATTAAACCAACATATTGGTTATCTTTAGTAAGATTTTGATTTTATGTTATGAGACTTATTTATATGATCTTTTACTTCAGTTTACCAAAAAGATACAATTATTTTAATTTCAAATTAACAGACTTGATATCCTCAAAGAGCAAAAAGGTATAATGTTTCTACAGGAGTGAACTGTTGAAATATTCATTTTTTGGCAAACATGCTACATGTGATTAGATAGAGGTTCCCCCGGGAGGTACCATTAAACTCAATTTGTCAGTCCTCTACATGCTACATGTGATTAGATAGAGGTACCATTAAACTCAGTTTGTCAGTCCTCTACTTCTAATATATTTATATCAAGGCCAGGAAAGTAATTTTTGGAAGAAATATGTTTGATGTCATTCTAGTGCACCACCCCCTCCCTCTTTTTTCTTTTTGAATATTTTTTTTGGTGTCTTGTATTGATAATTGAAATTCATTGAATGAAGAGATGATCGGTCTTTGTGGTATGTTTCTAAGAGTAGTACATTTTGGAGAAAAAAGGTGCAAGAAACATTCTTTTTAGTGAAGATTTAATGTGAAAGAAGTGCACTAAGCACCTGAGCAGCAGCTTTTACTTTACACTCGGGTCGTGGCATGCTGGCTATGGAGCGCCTAATGTTAACTAAATTATTTTTTTCCAAAACTACAGTTTCGGTGTCAAAAGTGCACTAAAAACACTATTTCTGTATAGAATTCACGAACAGTCAACCATTTTGTCACAAAATGAAATGCAGCAGATGATTTTGAAACAAAAATTTCTTACCAGTAATGAATAAACAGGATTTATATATCTCTCAAGCCACTAGTATTCAATTCGCCTGGGCCATTGACTTTGTTTCATTACAAACATTGCACTTTGTGTATAGCAGACGGATCAGTTTGCCAGAGTATGCTTGCGGACGTGGCTATATTTTAGCGATTTGGGATTTACTGCAGGGGCGGATCCAGGAGTTAGTGAAAGAGGGAGCACACTAAATTTTGACAAGCAAAAACACAAAAAAATAACTGAAAAAATACTCACTTCGAAAGGGGGCACTTTTGAAAAAAGAGGGGGGCACGATGCATACTTTTGGCTCAAAGGGGGGTCACATACCCCTGTGCCCCCCCCCTCCCCCCCCCCCCCCCCCCGAATCTGCGCCTGATTTACTGTAGACTGACTAGTTTTGAACCGAATAACCTAGTTAACAGTTGGCGCACCATACCCAGCGAGCCGTGACGTTGATGACCCGAGTGTTTTCCAGCGCGCCGCGACCCAAGTGTTCAGTAAAAGCCCGAGCAGCAGCATAATACATGTATTATAAAGTCTATGAGAGAAGGGAAAAATTTATGAATTTAAAAGAGAAAGGAAATCTATTCTGAGGGTGGAGGGGTAACTGAAGTTTTAATAAAGAATGAAAAATAGGATGTGAAAACATATGTCAGAAAAGTCAGAGAATAAAATTGGGCCGATTCAACTTTGGGGACAAAGTGCGTTTGGAACACGTTTTGAAATCTGCTGGGGGGGGGGGGGGGGGGGATGATGGTGCCTCGCCTCATTACTTTTTCCTTTGTGATTTGTCATGTCAGCATATGCAGGTCTGTGTCCAGCCATATGCAGCACCATCATAATTTAAAACGAAATTCATTGCTGAACCAGGCAGTATTCCAGTATTAGTATTTCGGGAGTGGTAAGTTTAGATGCCTTTGTTTTATTAACTGTAGATAGACATTTTCGTAGAGGAAAACTATTATGCATAACTCCGAACTGCTATGAGGCTGAGGCTGTGCGGGGGCTTCATTGACCGTTGCGACTGACCTGCTTGGGCGCCGGCCGAACACGAGCCTCCGATCTGCCGACAAGTTAGGGCGTTGGCACTGGGCGCGTCCGATGGCAGCAAAGTACGACCGCTGCTGCTCATGTGTGAAGTCTGAAGCTTTTAGTTAAGGAAAGCATGTTATTCAGTGAATGTATGTGTAGATACAAGAATTATTGACCTTCATGACCTTAATTTAACATGTTTAAGTAGACTCTATTAACATGATTAAATTAGAGTTTGAAATGGGTTCCTTCATCATGTTCATCGATTCAAAATAATGAAGGCAAACCTGGAGAATGGGATTAACGTTACCGTTAGGCATTTATATAGACTGAAGTGTTTTTCTGTCTCTAAAAGTCGTCGTTAGCCTCTTATAATGGTAGGGTCGGCACTCCTCCTTTTTAGAGACAGAAGCGACAGAAGCGCCCCGAAGCGTTGTGTGTGCAATCTCATTGTGCTGGGCAGCACAACGAGAAAACTACCTCAAATCAGCGATTTTTCCCCTTTATTCATGAATATAAAAATATACACGTATAGAGTATATAGCTTACCGATTTCATGATTGATTCCCTTTAACTCTCCATTTTCAGGTAAATCCAGGGTCCTAACGTTAGGTCCTCTCGGTTGAAAATCTAGCAGCAGTCAACCTCTTTCTCTGTTCGCCTCCGCGCTTTTCGCAGGGAGATCAGCGAATTCTCAACTCCTCGCATTTCAACCGGCCGTATTCAAACGATTGACCACGTACGTTTGGGCATATACATACGAATGATGATGTTTTTGTTGTTGTTTCATATTGGTCGATCGTTTGAATACTGTTGAAATGCGAGAGTCGAAATTTTATCTTTATAAAATTTTAAATTTTAAATTTATCGTAGGGTAGCTGGAAAAACTCACTGCTTGTTTACGTTTCCCCGGCGTCCATTGAAATGCAGATAGAAAATGGCGACTAACTTGCGCATGCGCATTGATGCGTGACTAGATGCGAGCGATCTTGCAGACGTTTTCAAAGAAATTACGGTGAGAATTGCCATGAAATTTTTGAAAACGTCTGCAAGATCGCTCGCATCTACTCACGCATCGATGCGCATGCGCAAGTTTTCACCATTTTCTATCTGCATTTCAATGGACGCTGGGGAAACTTAAACAAGCAGTGAGTTTTTCCAGCTAACCTACGATAAATTTATATCTAAATTTCGGTTTTCGTACGTCCCAAGTGTCAGTCGGGTTCGTGATGACCACAGCCGATAGTTATAAGGCTGGTGGTGTCATTGGCCCATGGGAAAGTGATTTTCCAGGGGTTGTTTTGAAGTGCCAAGATGCTGCTATGTACAAATAGGGGGTAAAAACGCTGGACGTCATGGAGAGTGAATAGCGTTAGCTTTTTAAAAAATTTATATTTACCCTCCAGACGTCCCTTGACTGGGGGGGGGGCACTCACCCCAAAAGTGCTAGGGATGTGCTGTGGGCGAGACGAAAAACGGGGGATTTGGAACGGGCTTGTTGTGACAAGGAGGATCTTTGGTACAGGCTTCGGAACTACAAATGTTTGTGAAAACGGGGGTTTTTTGAACGGTTCGCCCGCGTATGAGTGCGTGTGTATCCCTATGGAACGGGCATACATGCAAGCAGCTAGCCTGGTGTCACGGGCACTGGGTGGGCTCGCACAGAGAGGATGGATCGGACAGCGCTTGCTGGCCTTCGCGCAGTACTGTGCAGGCTGCTTTTCACCAAAAATGAAGCTCATTGTAACGGACCATTGCGGCCAGAACAGCGAAACGAAAAAGTTGCTATGCTTTGGAACGGATTTCTTATTTTTTACTCGATAAGAAGAAAATGCTATGCTTTGGAATGGAAATCAAGGTCTGAAAAAGGGGGTCGTCAAAGTGCCATGTCCCCATACCACTGATATATGTGAGTGCCCCCCCCCCCCCCACCGTTTATAGCCTGGAGGCTCCTATTAAACTTAGAGAGTAAAAAAAATGCTAACGCTACTTACTCTCCACGGAGCCTGGCATTTTTCCCTATCTCGCTAATGTAGTAGCCCTTTTGCTACTTCAAAAAACACCTAGAAAATCACTTTTGCAAGCACTGATGCAACTGAGGAGCTTGTAACTAGTATGGATAATCCACATTTATGATCTTTTGCAGTACTGATTACAAAAATTTGACAACAATTAGACCTAGAATTTTCAGAAAATTTACTAATGGTTGCGCAGACAAACTCATGACATATTGTGCACTGGTTCCAGGACAACTCGCTCAGCGTACAGCCCGACCCTGGCAGTAGATGCGCCGGTCTGTAAATCATGCTGCAGATTGTCTTTGTTAACCGGGGAAGGGTTTCATGAAAGGACTTGTCAGATGTTTTATCCGACAAAGTCTGTTTTACCCTACAGTTGCCATAGTAACGATGCTTCTCAGCCAATCAAAATCAAGGAAAGATGTCAGATCTGACAACTTGTCAGACAGCAAATGTTGATGAAATGCCCCCCAGGATCGTCCTCATTTATAAGGATTTCTTCACACAAAAAAAATGAGAAAGCTCAATCCTCTTAGAATTACCAACACAAGTTGAGAGTGCTAGCTCAATGTAAACTTATCAGGTTTTATTACAAGTCCATGGGAAGATGGACAAGTCTTGAAAGAAGACGGTGAACTGGGGGTATTTCATGACACAGAATCTATTTTTAGCACTCTCAAGGCCCGAAACTGCCGTCTAAGCCCCCCATGGCAAGGTGAAATAAAAATGTCCTCATAAACAAGAACAATCTCAATTTATGAGGACACAATTTCAGGGGATTTGTCTTTGTTTATGAGGACAATCCTTGTTTATAAGGACAATCCTTGTTTACAGACCAGCGCCTCAACTGCCTGGACAACTTGCCACAGTCGAGTTGTCCAGGGTGGGGTGCGGGGCCAGACAGCTCACCACAGTTATTTTCCCCTGTGATTCATGGACTAAATTCCCTCATTTTAGGATGAAATGTAATTTCAACTTCAATTAAGATTAAGCAAGTACTGTGAACAGCAGTCAGTCCACAGGTCTGTATGCTATTGAGACAAATAGGATTCATGCAAAATCCTCTCAAATCATATCTTCCACCCTATCAAATCTTCTGAAGCGTGAGACTCCTTCTTTATTATCTCTAGAGATACTGCTTATTTCTTTGTGAACTCAACATATGTTGTGTCAAATACATTTTCCCATTATATATCTTGAGCTAAGAAGGAAACATGTCGGCACCTTGAGAGATAATGGAGAAAATATGAAATTTTGTTTACAAAAACATATTGAGAGTTGCCCTTCTAAAGCTGCCATTTTGAAGCAACATTGCCTGTTTGAGGATCGCCATAGAAAGTAAATTGAAACTTTTCAAACTTTCATAATAACTTTCTCATTTCGTAACTGATTTTGAAAAAAATTTAAAAATTGCTTCTCTCTATCCTCTCTTTTCATTAAAACTGATTTTTCCCCAGGGTTTCATTCTCCTTTAATGTTGACCTATATTGATTTCAATTAGAGCATAATTGTTTTGTATCAATTGCCGTGCAGATTGTGAAGTGCAACCATGGCATCCAAACGTATAACTCAGGATACCTTTGATGCTGTTGTGAAGGAGAATATGGAGGAATTTGAGATGAGTGCAGAAGAGGCTGTGGCAGATGCCGTTCAGCAGTTTGAATCACAGGGTATCAACCTTGCAAACATCATCAAAGAGGTTCATGTAGGTAGGTCAAAAGTCTTAGAGAATGCTTCTCAGTTATTAGCAGCACAAGGTATTCAAAAATTTTTCCTGCTTTCAAATTCTTGGATGAAACATGAAAAGATTTTTCCTTTCCAGCAAGCTATCCATTTTGAAGAAATGTGCTTTTGTTTGCAAGATTATAATATTGCATTGAAGAAAGATATGTAAGGAAAATTTTGTGAAGTCTGTTCTGAGTTCCTACAAAAGGAATTTTTTGAAGAAATTTGTTGCTAGATTTATAGAAATCCCACAAAAGAGAGATACCATTGTCCAAGTTGAAAAGGGAACGGGTTCCATGGTTCTCGCCAGTACATAATACCCATGATTTCAGTACCATGCATAAAGGGTTTCAGACAAGGAAGAACCATGTATTTTTACTTTTATGCCATTAGTAGACAACTCCTGCTTACCAAGAAGTATTTTTCATCCTTTTACTATAGCATATACTGCCGCCACACCTAACTTTAGGTGTTATTCCGTAAAACTTCCGAAACTTCCATGCTTTGCGCAGAGTGGGAACCGTGTGTGGATTTTTTTCTAGTGAGAACCCTGACGGGTTCATCAATAACATTTTATTGTGGAACATGTTCATCTCGAATGATATACAAAAGAATTTTGTGTCTGAAGGGCAATTAATGATAATAATATATCAATTTTATAAAGTGCAGAACCTATGTACATTTCTGGTGCTGCAAAGATAGATGATGGATAGTGGTAAGATATACATTCAGTCTAAGAATGTTTTAAGCCTTTGTCATATTTTCATCTTCATCTTCCTTTGCACGTGCAACTTGTAAAGTTACATAATTTTTTTTTGCTATGTAGGAGAAGGATCAGGTGAGCCAACTAAGCATCCTGTTGTAGTTGCTCTGGATGGACTCACAGAGGATATCAAATCCATTACCTCTGGGGGTGATGGGCTTGAGATACAAAAGGCTATCATTTCACACCTTGAAGTCTTCAAGACAGAATGTGACAAGGATCTAGCTCACCGAATGCAAGCTGCCAGTCATGATGCATTCCCCACCCTACTACTTCTAGCCCAAAGCCGATTAGCAAAAGAAGATAAAGAGTTCCAATGCAATGTTTTAGAGAGCCTGTGCTCACTGTTAAATGGACAGCCTGACCTCATGACAGCAGATGGTATGGACTTCTTGCTCAAAATCACTGAGACATTAGCAAGTAATGAAGAGAATAGATATCCTCAGAATCTTGTCTTCGTTATCAGAGCCATTCGATTTAGTTGCATCAAGCATGAGACAAACAGACAGGTATACGTGAAAAGGGGTCTGATAAAGACCATGATCAACATTTTAGGAAATAGCAGGGATGATGTGAAGATCATTCGAGAAGTGGATGCTACATTCCGTGCCCTAGTTGTTGATGATGATGTTAGAGTACCCTTTGGGAAAGCTCATGACCATGCTAAGCTTATTGTTGAAGAGGGAGCTCTGAAGCTGCTTCTTGAAGTTATGCAGAGTGAGTAAACTATGATTATCTTCAGGACAGTTAGCTTAATTAAAACAAACGTCTTTTTTTTTTGTCTCTCCTGCATAGTGGAGCTAGACCATTGGCGCCAGTTTCCTTCTTTCCTTCTTGCACCATGCATGATCAACATGTTGTGCTCATTCACATCACAGAACCCCCCCCCCCCCCTCAAAAAAAAAAAAAAAAAGAATGAAAAGGGGAACACAAATCAATTTAAACAGCTATGTCTTATTTTCCAGGGATAAAAGAATCCAACATTATCATTATTGCTTAGTATGATGAAGCTGTCAGACCAAAGTTCACATTCTCATTCTCATATCAGGATGCAGGTGAGACAATGCATGGCGTTTGTGTTGTTAGTAGCAGTATTGGAGTTGAAGGTACACATGAATATTTTGTTCGTGAAAGTACTTGGATTGTTTTAAAGTTTTGTTCAGATTTTTTTTTTAAAGAGAGAAAATGTTATTGAATAAAAAAAATTATAAAAAAAAAATTCATTTTCAATAATACTGATAAGATTTTTATGTCTTTTGCAGTGTGAATAGCCCTGGAATTATAGATATCATTTTAACTACAAATGGAGAAGTGATCTGGAAGAAATTTCTTACCATTATCAATTTACATGATTTTGCATCCTGCTAACTGTGGACTCATTTTGCTGCATTTAAATTTGCAGTGTCATTTGTAAACCAGGATTGAGAGTGAAATTTGTTGCAGTACAAGAATGTAGGTATTGTTTTATCATCATTGAATGCTCCTTGCAGGTTGCATGCATGATCAAGCTGCTGTAGGTGACCTTAGTGTGACCCTAGGACGTCTCTCAGTCAGGAATGAGTTCTGCCAAGAGATTGTCAGTCTTGGAGGTTTGAAGTCGGTCCTGAAGGTGCTAGGTGATGATCTAGCTAGCCAGGTGGGTGAGAAAAAGGCATTCTAAATTCCCCCCAAATGTTCCAATTGCTCTTTGTGTAACATGAAACCACTAGCAGGGCAAGAGAAGATAGTCTATTGTAGAAATCATGCTCTTCTGCAAATATGTCTTCTAATCTACCAGTAATTCAAAGCAATTGAAAAGGTTAACTTTAGTTTGTGTAATACTACTATACAAAATGATTGAACATTTAATTACTCAAGGTCTGGACCCTGTTCATAAAACTTGTTATCGGTAACAACTGCCACATTGATTTTCTATGACAAATTTGTCCTCAACCTTTCAGATGCAAGCATTTCAGTAGCTTATAATAGTTCTTGCAACTTCTTATTGTTAACAAGTTTTATGAAACAGGGCCCAGATGTGATAGATCAATTGACTGATTTGGAAAATTTCAGTGACAGATGAATGAAATCTTATTTTCAGTTTACAAGATGGATGCAATTTCTTCTAGGAAATATTGACAGTTTCATCAAAGTACCAATTATATACATGTATATATATATATATATATATATTAAATTAAAGTGTACCAGTCACCACATAATTTGTTCTGTATGTCACAGATTCAATATCACTATATTGTATCCAGAATATGAGCTTTAATTGACTTCCATAAAGAAATATTGCAAGTTCAAAGATTCTCTCGATGAGCATAAAAGTGACTAGTGAGGTAGACTAGTTGATGTATGCACACGTGCAGGCAGGAATGGCGATTCCAGAGTTAGAACAGCTATTTGATTCTGTAAATGCTTTTATTGTGTAGTCATATGTTATCCTTTATCTTCTTCAGACTTCTGTAATAGCATTTAATCCCTAGATTGCTAGGTAAACTTGTATTTTAGAGGAAGGGGGGGGGGAGGGGTATTTTACACATACCAGCTGTACACAAGTTATTTTTCAGGTGACTGGTACACTTTGAGGTTTAGATAGTGATGTGTTATACAAAGTCTAAATGCTGCAGTGATGTGTAAAGCTTTAAATAGTAATGTGTTGTATAATGTTTTGTCTTACATGACAGGTATACATACATCATATCTGTAATATTCATGAAGTGATTTCTTTAACAAACTAACTATTAATTATGTACCCTGAATTTAAAGGTGGCTGTGAGACAACTTCTTGGTCTGCTGAAAGCAATAGCTGGTAACGATGAAGTAAAGATTGCCATCGTCAATGCTGGAGGCATACCTATTATCCTAGGAGCCATGTCAAGATATATACGAGCGCCACAGGTGAGAGACAGAGATAGGGACAGGATCATTTTTTAATGAATCATTGTCCTTTGGAAATACATTAATCTACATTTGTCACTCCCCACCCAGGTGAAGTAAATTAGTACCCAGTTGGGAGAAATTCTTTTAGCTCTGTTGTACTTTTTGATGATAACTGAGCGAAAGTGGGATTATAATAATTTACGACATTAACTTAATATAAAGAAATACATTTTTGATCACCATTTTTTCACTTTAGTGTATGCTAATTTGAAGGGGACCATCAGGTGAAGTACATGAGCACTCAGCAGGAAGAAATGGTCTAAGAAATTCATTTTTATCATCATATTTCAGAGCTGCCAAGTTTTATTTTGCAATTTCAGTATTCTTACCCCCCAAATTCAGTATTTTAGCAAAATAATCAGTATTTTTCCACGTGGCAAAAATATGCATGTATATCGGCGAAGTTCGATCACTGATTACATTTCAGTCCCACACGTAGACAATCATGTCGTAGCCAAAGCACCACACAGTGGACTGAACACAGTTAACTGACTGCATTTAATTTGCCCATTTAAAAAAATTAGAAGTAGCTTCTCAAATGAACATGCATGCTTACCATCATTGACTGGAATAAATTCCATTTTGGTATAAACATGCATTGAATAAGTGCTATTCCTTCAGTCTTCTGTAAATGTGCTTCATTTCAGTTCTAACTCTAATGAACCTTCTAGAGTTCAGTTCAAAATCCAGTACAGTTTCAAAGTTCATTGCTAACTTTAATGATATTTCATGCGTCCAGTTCTAACTACAAAACTTCAAGAGTTCTAACGTAAATGCAGTTCCACAGTTATATTTCTGACTTTAATGTAGCTTCCAGAGTTATGCTGTGTCTTTTTATGTAGCTTCTAAAGTTATATTCTGGCTTTACTGCAGCTTCTAAAGTTTTGGTTTGACTTTAATGCAGCTTCAGAAGTTCAGTTCTGACTTAAATATATCCCCACTGTTCAGCTCTCTCTAAGTGAAATGCTCTTTCATGAATTCACATCTCTTGTATTATGCTGCAAAGTTGCAAACTGAGTTCATCTTTCTTGAGATAAATGCAGACTACTTAAAGTATCTAGATTCCTTGTATCATATTCAGTTCAAGTGGGCTGCATCAGTTTTTGTATCGTATGCTGCATCAGTTTTTGTATTGTGTGCTGTTGTAGCTTTTCTACATTTCTCAAGAAGTTGGTCAGAGAAGGTCATTTGATGACAAGCCTTGCCTATGGTCTGACTCCAGATCTTCTGAGTCAGAAGTTCAGAGATAGTTGGTGATGCCAAACTGGCTCTGAACTCCATTGCATTCTTCCTAACCAGTGAGAAGATCTGTTCATCAGTGGCATTGCTATGTGCAAGAGTGAGTATTGTTAGCATGACTCTT